>CM076999.1:70765844-71410350 GCA_039090855.1 Macrothele yani | reverse complement strand
AATTACAGGTCGTAATATAAAGCGTGTTTTAAATTTCTTAAAAAAAACAAGAGGGGTAATAGTACACATCAAGACGAACATTATTTGTAATGGAACCTAGGGCCGCATTACAATCCTAGTGCCAGAAAAGAGTAATGTTACATTTCCCCGTTGAGCGTTCAACAGTGAAAACAAAGAGATACACCTAATTTATGAGTTGCACAATTCCAATCGCATTAGACAAAGGCTATAAGGAGGTGCTCAAACTGGTGTCCAAAGGCGTCGCTGCACAGCCCACACCGGCGAATGAAGGACTGTTGCACCATCTCGTCGACTCCCGGTGCGGTGTTGATCTTGTCCTCAGCAACAGCGATTCGCGCGACGAGATCTTCCAGGTAGTCCACAGCTGCCTCGCTCACCAATGTTTTCATGTCGCTCCAGAAGAAGACCAGTGGATTAAGCTCTGAGCGCGTGGCGGCCAAACCACAGATCCACGGTGTCCAATCCACCGCCCGGGATATGTCGCATTTAGGAAGTATCGTACCTCAGTGGCTAAGTGTGCTAGGGCCCAATCATGCATAAACCAAATGTCCTTCCGTGTGGTGAGCGGAAATTCTGCAATAGACCGGGAAGCACTTTCTCTAATAACACACGGTACGCTGCACCGGTCAGACGTTCTGGCAAGAGGTAAGGTCCCACCAGACAATCGCCAAGGGTGCCTGCCCAAATGTTGACGACATATCCCTGCTGGTGTTTACGAAGGCTCGTGAAGTGTGAATTTTCTAGCGCCCAAACGTGCAGGTTGTGACTGTTGAAAATGCCTTCCCAAGCAAACGTGGCCTCATCATTAAATAACACAATTGCGGGAAATAACGTATAAACGGTGTTTATCTGGATCATCCACCTAACAAACTCTGCCCGGCTGGAATAGTCATCTTCGGTCAAAACTTGAACCTTCTGCACTTGAAAGGGTTGCATCCGTTCCTCATGCAGAACAGTCCACACATCTACTGGACGTATTTCTAGCGTGCTCTTTTCTGGCACTAGGAGTGGAATGCGGCTTTTGGTTTAATTGCAAATATTGTTCGCTTTGATGTGTACTATCAATCCTTTTGTTTTTTTGAAGCAGTTTAAAATCCCCCTATATAGCTCGATCATTTCCTCCATAATTCCCTATGGACAAGAGATTTATCTTGTTTACTTGTGGTTGAAAGTTAATGATGTTTTTGTTTTATTACGATTTGTCGGAATCTACATCGTGGAGGGAATAGGAAATTAGACAACTAATCAGACAAATTAGTAAGTTCCGCAATGTTTATCAAGACAATTGCAGAATCATTGCCAAAGATCTCAAGGTGTTTGAACATCGCCAGGTAAAGAAACTCCTCCGTGAATGACACATAGGAATGATATCTGTTTTCATTTTATTCTGTACAGAAATGGTTGCAGATATATCCTGGAACTTCAAAATGCGTTTCGGAAATTCACAGAATGTCCTTTCTAGGCAAAAAGACAAATCACCACTCCATGCACGACATTATATTCGGCCACCTATGGTCATGCACCACAGTAAGACTTTACCAGCTGAGGGCATGCACAGAGTAATATATAAAACATGCTTTTCGAAAAGACACAGAGTGTCCTTTCCAGGAAAAAGAGAACTCGCCACTCCATCCATGGCATTATATTCGGCCACCTATTGTCATGCATCCCAGTTACACCTTACCAGCTCAGGGCACGCACAGAGATATATATGTAAAATGCGTTTCGGAAAGATGCAGAGTATCCTTTCCAGGCAAAACGACTACTCGCCATTACATGCATGACATTATATTCGGCCACCTATGGTAAGGCATCCCAGTAACACCTTACCAGCTGAGGGCATGAAGTCAAGATCTGTGGTTTCAAGCATTTTAACACTGGCTCTGTTTTTAAGTTTCTCTTTAGGAGAGTGTACGTTTACAAGTTTTGACTACCGATTTATTTCTTACGTCAAACTTAAAACTTTTTTAGGTCAGCTATTTTTATATCTATCAAAAGGTATGCAAGATATCCATCTTTACAAGGCAAATATATTTTGGATATGATCGCATTTCCCGGATTGCATGATTTCAGTTTTAAATCTCTTCGAGAATAGAGATCCTCTTTTCCCCCGATTATTATAAAACCCTAGAGGATAAAATGTCCTCTGTCTTGCTGTGTTCAATAAATTATTATTTGCGAAAATCCAGTTTCGTTTCGAAGAGAACTTGAAATTCTCAACTTGAAGTGAAGAAGAAAATAAACTACAGGCAAAAATGGAAAAGTAAATAAACGCTCATGTCTCTTGTCCAAGTGTAATTTGGTTTATATATATTATCTTTGTTCCTAATGTATACAAATCAGGAACTTTTGGGATAACATTCTGAGATCTCGCACTCTTCACTTCTACTTCAAAGCTAGGGATATGTCCTGCCCTGAAGTAGTAGCGAAGAGTGTATTGTCCTGCAAGCGTGTGGAAGCAGGACAAAACAATTTGGGTATTCGAGAACACCTCACGATAATTACCTCGTATGCTCGGAAAACCGTCCTAGCCAACGATGGTAAACCGCGGCTTAACCTTTTCCCCTTATAGATAATCTTTGCTTTCATTTTGATATTCCTTCGGGGATATTTTGTGCCCTTGCGCTATTCACTTCTGTCTCTAGGCAGGAGATATATAATAGAGCCGATTAGTGAAGTGAAGAATCACAAAGCTAGCCACTTTTTTCACCGAAAAAAAAGTTATAGATTGCCAATGTTCAAGGAAATACATTAATTTTTGTTACTTTTTTGGATAACTACTTTATAAATATACTGTATAACACGAGGAATGAATTCTAAATAATAGATGGCACAGCAAAAATTACAACAGAAAAACCTTTACTCCAGACATTTGTAACCGGAAATAACTGAATCCAATGCTCCGCAACTGTAACAAAAGCAACGTCAGAAATGCAAATATATATTGAATTAACAACGCATCACAAATTAACATCAATAAGTTCAAAAATTGTAGAGCAAGATTAAAGGATACTAATTATTTTAAAATCACTATTAATTTTTACATAATTGTAGAACTTTACTTTCCAACAACATTTAACACATAAGCGTATGTAAGGCACACGACGGTATTAGAAGACAGTTTACATATTCAGGCTGCAGTGTAAGAAAGAAAATAGTTTGCAGTTTCTTATTATTTGATATTATTACATATATAATTTATCATATGTTTTGCTTGTATAAAATTTGGAACTTGACTTTGCAGTCAGCCTTTCATTAGGTTTATAAAGTTTTGGTGTTTAGGTTTATAAATATTTTGTATTTCCTGCACATTTTGCGTTTCGCCACTACAGTTTAGCAGCGTTGTTAATTTCCTCCCTGGATAGTGCGGTAGTCGGAGTTTTTTCCTCTTACCGTTTTTTCGTGATCTTTAACCCTCGTATCTATTGACCTCTTGGTTAGTCCTACATACACTTCTTCTGTTGCGTCTTCATATCGCAGTGGGACACTATATACAACAGCTCTTTCCATTTCATCTGATTTCTTATATCTTGTTAATGCTCTAATAATAGATTGTGGCGTTCGGATTCCTACATCATACTCGTGGTTACGCAATGTTTCCTTGAATTAAAATGTGGACCTTGGGTTATAAGGTATCACTCCTACAACCTTGATATTGCTTTCCCTTCTTGCTGTTCTCTTTTACTGAGCGTTTTACATGTCCTAATATAATATTCATTGTTCTGTGGCTACATCCTGCCTCCCTACGTTTTTGCATTAGGTTGAATATATGTTCTTCCAATGCCGACTCAATGCTTGGACAAAACTATACTTTCTACATAAAACTTGACTAAAACTTACTTGCCTAATCCAAACTTGGACAAGTATGAGTTATACCTTAACCAGCATGGATGTTATAGCATTATTTCCAAATACCCGGGCAGTAGAGGCAATCGACATTATACAATGGGAATTATTTAAAAACAAAATACCAGAATCTAAACAAATACTTGAAGTTGGGCGAATCTTGAGATCTCTACAGGATAATAATTATTTACAGTTCGAAGACAATATTTACCGGCAAACTAATGGAAACCCAATGGGTTCACCGTTATTGTCATTATGCGAAGGTGCAGAGGATGAAGAAGAAGGTTTTTGCTCATTTTTCGGCAGTGATAGGTCATTATTGTCGCTATGTAGATGATACATTTTTGTATTTCCTTCTGCTACCACATTTGACATTTCCTGCGTTCAAACTACAATACCTGAGGCGTATCCATCTATCAAATTAACTCTGCAGTTAGAAAGTGAAAGTGAGTCACTTTCGCGGACGTTCTTATTATAAAAAAGGAAAAGATTTGGCTTGTTGTGTCTACCGCAAACCGTCTTGCATTCCAGTGTTGATTTCCTAAAATTTAAGTCATCCGTAATAAAACAAAAAATTCAGCTTTCCGTTCTTTTACAAGACGTGCTTCCTCACACTCTAGTAGCAATGCATTTCGTGAGTAGGAATTACAATAGGTAATACAAATTGCTAAAAACATGGTTATCGGTCATCTATAATAAGGAAGCTCATATACCAACAAAAACATCCCACTATTAGTCCTAAAGTTGATGTTAAATATTGTTTTAGTTTTTCATATGTTCCGAAAGTAGGTAGTTTCATCATCACAAAAAAATGTAAACTGCAGAGCAATGGAATTGGTGTTTCTGTGAACATGTACCGAGACCTTATAATAAAAAATACAAATAAAACCAAAAAACTGGACCAATTTGGAGATACAGAATTGCCATTACCTCTAACAGTGATGAAACTAAAAATTTTGCTATATGTGTACCACAAAAAGCAGAATATGTAAAAGACTTGGTCAGCATATTAGTAAATTTAACAATAAAAACATGTGCATATCATTGATGGAGTATTGCAGTAAACAAAAAGCAGTTCCTGATTTCGAAAACATAGACATTTTCAATAGACATAAATCAGAACATATCTTGAGATATGCTGAGACCGTTGTCATCGAGTAAATTCGGGATGTCAATTGCAATGTCAACAATTCTGCAGAAGTGCCATATCCTTGGAGAATGTTGGTTGCTGAAGAATCCTAGTGAAAAGTAAGAGATAATTTCCGCGAGCTCTGCCGCGTAGATGGAACTCGACACAGCTAACCAATAGGATATACACTGAGTGGCCACTTTATTATGACCACCCCCTCAGTACTTCGTTGGGCCACCTTTTGCCTTTAATACTGCGTCGATTCTTCGTGGCATGGACTCCATGAGATGTTGCTAGGCGGTTTGTGGGATCTGAGACCATGCTTGATGAATAGCACTTTCCAGCAGTGTGAGATTCCAGGGTTGTGGATCTAGCTGTCTGATGGCTCGTTCAGTTTCATCTCACACAATCTCAATGGTGTTGAGATCTCGAGATTGTGAGGGCCACCTAAGCAAAGTAAACTCACCGGCATGTTCCTGAAATCAATCCGGTACAATACGAGCATTATGGCAGGACAAATTACCTTCTTGAAAGTAACCATCGCCATTGGGATGAACCATCCACATGAAAGGATGCACTTGGTCCGCAACGATGTTCAGATATGATGTGCCAGTCAGACGTTGATCAACACAAATTAAAGGGCCCAAAGCCTACCAGGAAAACATTCTCCAAACCATAACGTAGCCTCCACCAGCTTGAAGGGTTGTAGTAATGCATTTGGGGTCCATGCTTTCGTTCTGTTTCCACCAAATTCTCACTCTGCCATCGGCATGGTGCAACTGAAAACGTGATTCATCGGACAACATAATTTGTTTCCAATTATCGACTGTCGAATCCTTGTGCTCCTGTGCGAACTGGAGACGTTTTCTCTTGTTAACTGCAGACAGCAAAATTGTTCAAACAGGCCTTCGGCTGTCATATCCCTTCCGATGCAGTGTGCGACGAACACTGCATGCATAGATGATTTTAGGGGATCCTTGATTAAGTTGGTCTGTAATTTGCTGCACTGTTGCTCTTCTGTGGTCTGTTACCAGTCTGGACACTCTCCGTTCCGCCCGAGCAGTAAGTGGTAGATTACGACAACACGTTGCACGTAGAGATCCAGTTTTTTGGCTGACAGTCCTGTTTTTAAACACTTTAACAATAGCTGCTCTGGAACATTTCACGAAAGCGGTGGTTTCGGTGATACTCGCTGCATGGCTCCGAGCTCCTACAATCATCAAAGGTTGTACGTTAGTCAAATCGCATTTTTTACCCATCTCGTCACCCAAAAATCCCCACTACTACTGTCTCAAGCACTAAGCTTTCCCTTTTTATACTAGCCTCTCCATCTGGCGGCAACAGCGTGCAGTCATAGCTCATTTGCTTAAAACTGTCAGGTGGTGAGATTAAAGTGGCCATTTAGTGTATAAGTTGTTAATATGTGGCTTGAGGGTCATTGATGTGATGGCCTTAGAAGCCTGAGATGTTATTGTATCTGTCTTGATTTATTTATTTCACTCTTGTCTTGTTTGATATAGTTTTGTAGTGTTTCAACATTCCATGTCACGAACTCATCTTGGTTTTAGTAATTTTATTTCAACTATTTCCAGTTGTGTAGCACATATATATGTGCCATCTTTATGTTTCGAAGGGTTTCCATATTAACGGACAGTATTTCTAAATAGGATTTTCGGGTTTCAAATGTACAGAATCGTACTGAGTGTATATTATTTCTCATTCAGACTGCAATGTCCTGCGTCTCTTCTTCTGTGGAATTTATGTGCTTATGATGAATGTACAGACTAATACCAGTGCTACAAATTGGTGAGCGTTCAATGTATAGCTGACCCGATGTGTATACATTAGTTCTTCAGTTGCATGGATAAAATGAAAATTGAGTATAAAATCAACTTACAGCACTTGGTCATGGCTGTGACATGGAAGCACGTTTCATTGTAGCGTATATGTCCATAGAAACTTGCCTCACCAGAAGGCAAGTTTCTTGGGAGTCCCATGCTTGGAGAGTCCCTATCCGGATATGACGTGGTGTATTGATTTTTATAAAGTTATAGAGAATCTGACTCTGGCCTCTGGAATCTTTTTCATGAGGTTGAAGATATTTTTCATCATAAACGACCACCATAAACATTCTTAGTTAGAACAAGGTATATAGTACATTATTCGGAGGAACAATAAAGTGTTCACCTACGATTTCAGAAGTTATTGTCAACATCAATATACAGAGGACTTGGGTCTAGGACCCTATATAGAAGATGATTGAGAAGGTAATATGTTTTAAACATTCTGTACTTAAGTGCAAAATAAATATTTTTTTTTCCAATCAGTCCATAAATTTTTGGTCTTTGCGCATCCTACCTGTGGTCCAGGGATATGTTTTCAAGAGTAACGTGTAAAGAGTTTGGCATTTTTGTGCACTACTAATTTAGTGCATAATATAAGTGTTCTAATAATTCGCTATTGCATAAACATTTGTCTTTCTGCACTCTACCTGTGGCCCAGGGATATATTTTCAAGAGTAACGTGCACGGTGTTTGACACTGTTGTGCACTACTAATGAAGTGCATAACGTATTTGTTTTAATGGTTCGCTGTTCAATAAACTTTTGTCTTTGTGCACTCTACCTGTGGTCCAGGGATTTTCAAGAGTAACGTGTAAAGAGTTTGGCTCTGTTGTGCACTACTAATGAAATGTATAACGTAAGTGTTCCAATGGCTCGCTATTCCATAAATATTTGTCTTTCTCCACTCTACCTGCCGTTCAGGTATATATTTTTAAGAGTAACGTGTAAAGTGTTTGGCACCGTTGTGCACTACTAATGAAGTGTTTAACGTGAGCGTTCTATCCCCAGATATACTTCCTTCTCTTCTCTTCACTACTGCTTCAATCTCACTTTTCCACCAAGCATCACCTCTATTGTTATCCACTACTTTGGTACCACACACATTTTCAGCAGCAGTGAGAACAAAGTACTTAAAACATACCCACTTCTTTTCTACTTCCCTCTCACATGGCTTCAGCTCCTTCAGTTGGTCTCTGAGGAATTTCGAATAACGCTGGAAGAAAATTGTCTTGGCACATTTCCTATTTCAGATTAATAAATATCCTTCAACCAAAAGTGAAAAACTATGTCATCAATCATCTTGCTAACTGCACTTTACACTTTCATTGGGTAATCCTCTCCGAAGCATCTTTTGATACAATTTAACTCACAATAGAAGCCTATTGACAGGCGTTTCAGAAATTCTTTCACAGAGGTTTTAAGAAAAACAATAATTTAGATTTTTAATTTAATTAATTTTTAAGAGAAAAAAAATATCACTTTTAACTGATATTAGATTCAATATTTACATTCGTATTTATTTCCTTGAATTACACAAGAGAGCCAAAATTTAGAACCAACTACTGACTATGATGTTGATCCCCTATGTTGCAGCAAAATCAAGTCTTATCCGGCGAAGTACAGCCGCTACACTATTCCGAATTATGTATTGTGTTATCTGTTACCAAAATGGTAACACATCAGGTCTTTTCACTGATAATACACACGATTGACGTGGACTAGGAACATCAAACCGAAGTCATCACTCATTCCACGTTTATAAGCGAGTCACGCAAAACTTCTCACCGGCCGTCATCGGGAATCGAACGCAGGGTGTTCCAACATGCGCTGGACATGCTACCACTGCACCACAGTGGCCTTGAATTATCCAGACTCACATAGGACTAACTGCCAAGCCACTTGGCAGGTTGATTATTGGAGCCCCGCACATTGCTGGGAATTCACCAAAGATGCAAAGCAGCCACTGAACAAATAACAAGGAGGCAAATGAATAATAAATACATGCAATTGACGTGGACTAGGAACATCAAACAGAAGTCATCGCTCATTTCATGTTTATAAGTCATAGCAATATCCACGTCGTCTTTTGCTTGATCTTTCAACGATGACATTTGTTTGATCTTTTTATTGCTGTACGTTACTTGGTTGAGCCGCACATCGGAATTTCTGTTATAACACAAACTACATATGCTCGACCGGACCATATCTGAGGAATTTCTGCGCTAGGGAAGTATATGAACGTCTTGCTCATATTGTGCGCATTTTCTCTTAGAATCCGTAGAGCGTTATATGGCGCATTAATCGGCTGAAAGAAGGCACAAATAGTGAGGAATACAATGTCCTGCAGGATGCACTATTTGCGCAATGATGTTTAGGTAGTTGGTAGACGTCTTAATTTTCTGCAAAACTGAAGCTAGGGTTTCATCTCAGAACAAACCATTGTACTACTTCCATCCGCTTGATTTCATCCAACGATGCTTCCGGGTGCTAACACTTTGGAATGTAAATGAAGCACACGTACCTTGTTATGCGCATGGAGCAACTGAGGATATACCATTCATATGTAAATAAATGAACTTTCAAAATGTTGTTTAAAACATTATTACATAAGGAAGTACACTTCCTCAAATCACTCAGATATGTAATAACGAAATTGTGAATTTTTGATTTTCCCTCACCATCTTTCAGGAGAGTTGTGATGATATTAAATAACACAATGGCTTAGTTAAATCAGTTGCCCTGCATATTTCCGCATCATTGTACAAAGTGATTTGCAGACCAGAGATTTTAATTTACATCACGGCTGATCATTAATCCCTTTGTCTTGCTTAACGTTCGTTTCAAAGTTAATTTTCCTTTCACATTTATTGATTCTAGCTTCATGATTCTGTACACATTTTCCAATATTAGCAAAACCCAAGCCTCTAACTAGATCATTTGCCGATACAGGAATTTCCCCGAAATGTTAAATTATTTTAAGAGTGAACCCCTCCAAAATATTAAATATGTTAACTGAAACAAGACTCAGAGAATATTCACCATGAGGATTTGAAGTATTCCTTCTGAACCGAATGGGACTGTGTGTTTTTCAAGAGCAAACGCCTAGTAGCACCACCACGTGACAGATAATTAAAAACAATTTGCAGTACCTACATATTTTGTAATAAGGCAATAGTTAAAGAATTTCCAATTTGGTTACTTTAAGCCGATAATTTTTCAGTGTTTCCTATATCACAGTATGGCCCAGTTTTCTGCGTGTCAGTTTTATAACTTATGTTTCGAAGTAAAGTGGCGAAATCTGTTCTCTGCATAGTTTACCTTGTTGAAGTTTCTTCGCCCTATAATGGAAACGAAGAACTCAAATAAAAGAAGTGAGAAAGGCCTCTGTTTTACTTTTATTCAATACTTGAGGTATTGCTCTTGCGGATGTTTAACATGTGTTTTCCGCATTTACGTTTAAGGCTTCTTCACGTATTAAATCTTTTTTCACGCAGAATGTTCTTACATAACGATGTTAGATTACTGAGTTCTCTGTGTCCTAGGTATTTTTTTTTTATTTTTATACTGTAGTTTGCATATTTCTCCGAATGATCATTTAGCAGGTGTATTTTTAGCTTAAGGAACATTACGTTTGACCAAGTTATCTATAACAGTGTTCGGGAGCCCCTATGGTGTCCCCCCTATCACCCTTTTAGGCAGACATTTTATTACAGGATTTGGAAACTGAGCTGATTGACTCCTTCCCCATTAAGCCCCTTTTTTTCCTTCGATACGTTGACGATATTCTTATTTTTTGGCAATCCACTCAAGAACAATTTTACTCTTTCGTCGACCACCTCTCGTCCAAACACTCTTCCATTAAGTTCACGTGGAGTTGGAGGTCGACAACCATTTACCATTTTTGGACTTCAACCTTCACCGTTCTTCTCTTCATCTGTCATTCAGTGTGTTTCGCAAACCCAGTTCTTGTCCCATTATCATTCCGGCCTCCTCCTTTCTCCCCACGGCTTACAAACATTCAGCTTTTAACGTTTTAATCCGCCGTGCTTTCTCGCATTCCTCATCTTATGACATCAGTAGAACCGAACTACAAACCATCCGCGACCTGGCAGTCTTATGGTTATTCCAGGAGTTTGATTGACAGGCTGAATAAAAGATTTCTTCGCTCTACCTCTTCCATCCTGATTTGTAACAGTCCCAATCACAAGTTTGTCGGATCGTTACATTTTGTTCCCTCCATAGCCAGCCCTTTAAATACCATTTGCCATCGTTATAATTTAAATTTTGGGATCAAAGATTCCAATTTGTTGATTTTCATTAAGAACGACAGAGATCAACCCATGAATTTTCAAAGACATGGGATTTACCTTGTCCCCTTCAATCCTAATCCCCAGACCTTAATGACACTTGTTATATTGGCTCCACAACCAGGTCACTCGGGATTCGTTTAAAAGAACATCAATATGACTGTCGCAATGAATCTTCCTCTACTGCTCTATCCCGTCTCTTACTCAAGGGGAATCACACCCCCATTTGGGAAGAATCCAAAATCCTCACAACTCCTCACACCAAATCTCAATTATGAAAGCCTATACATAGACAAATTTTCTGATACTTGCTGCAATGATCAACTACCTAGAAATATACCCCGCCCCTGGAAACACCTGATCTCGGCAGATACATGTACTTGCATTGCCACTTTTCCAAAATAAGAAATCAACGCTGCCAAAGCTATGTACTAGTTTTGTACAGTTTTGTACACCCAAAAGAAAATTTTGTACACCACCGGAAGTGGTGCTTTTCGGCTCTTTAAAAGTGGCACTCCAAGTACATGCTGGAGTGCCACTTTTTCAAAATCAAAAATTAATACCGCCAAAGTTTTGTACTAGCTTTGTACAGTTTTGTACACTCAAAAGTCAATTTTGTACACCACCGGAAGTAGTACTTTTCGGCTCTCCAAAAGTGGCACTCCAAGTACATGCTGATTGCCACTTTTTCAAAATCGAAAATAACTACTGCCAAAGTTTTGTACTAGTTTTGTACACCCAAAAGAAATATTTGTACACCACCGGAAGTGGTACTTTTTGACTCCCCTTTGTGGCCCTCGAGCATGTACTTGGAGTGCCACTTTTCCATAATCAAAAATAAGCACTGCAAGAATGCTGTCCTAGTTTTGTACAGTTTTGTACCCCCAAAAGAAAATTTTGTACACCACCGGAAGTGGTACTTTTTGGCTCTCTTGTGGCTCTCGACCATGTATGTACTTGGAGTGCCACTTTTACAAAATCAAAAATAAACACTGCCAAAATGTTGTTCTAGTTTTGTACAGTTTTTTACACACAAAAGAAAATTTTGTACAGCACCGGAAGTGGTACTTTTGACTCCCCTTTGTGGCCCTCGAGCATGTACTTGGAGTGCCACTTTTCCAAAATCAAAAATAAACACTGCCAGAATGTTGTCCTAGTTGTGTACAGTTTTGTACACCCAAAAGAAAATGTTGTACACCACAGGAAGTGGTACTTTTTGGCTCTGTTTTGTGGCTCTCGACCATGTATGTACTTGAAGTGCCACTTTTCCGAAATCGAAAAAAAGAAACCCTGCCAGAATGTTGTTCTGGTTTTGTACAGTTTTGTACACCCAAAATAACATTTTGTACACCACCGGAAGTGGTGCATTTTGACTCTCCTTTGTGGCTCTCGACCATTTACTTGGAGAGCCACTTTTCCAAAATTGAAAAAAAAACCCACTGCCAGAGTGTTGTCCTAGTGTTGTACACCCAAAAGAAAATGTTGTACACCACCGGAAGTGGTGCTTTTTGACTCTCCTTTTGTGGCACTCAAGCATGTACTTGGAGTGCCATATTTCTAAAATCGAAAATAAACACTGCCAGAATGGTGTACTAGTTTTGTAGAGCCCAAAGGGAGTTATGTACCCCTCCGGCGATGGTTCTCTTTGGTTGTCCAGCATGCTCTTAGAGTGTCATCTTTCGAAATTAAGAAGTAAACACTACTATCTCTTTCTTATTTATTACATACTTTTACTCTTGTTCATTATACACAACCAGCTGTTTTTGTGTTCTTTATATGCAACTTTTATTTGTTCAAGGTCGCAAATTTTCGTGCGGTTGTCTTGTATAAACTTAGAAATTGTCGGAGCCTTCATTTTTATAGTAAAGGAAGAAAAGAAACAGTTTTTTGTTGCTTTGTTCAGCAATGCTTTCAGCAAAAGCATTCCGAAAACGCGAGGAAAAGGAATTCAAATCAGCGCATATCGTCGCTTCCAGTCTAGCAGCCATGCCTAGCAAGGATGGGGGAGAGGGAAGTTGCGAAACACCTCGGCGCATTCGCAGTGGCGTAACTAGCACCACTTGTGCAACTCTGGAAAGTTCATTTTAGCACCCCTGAGCATAATAATTTTTTCAGGATTTCGGACACTAGGGAGGATGTGGTTTTCACGGTGTATGTTTTGGGAAAATGGGGATGTCAGGAAGTTACGGAGACTGTCTGGTAAAGTAAAGGAACTACCTATAGAGCCCTGTAGTTTTAACTTTTAAAATAAATTTTGGAACAGAAGTACATAATGCAAGGTTATCAATCAGCCAGTCAGATTTAACACGGTGAGCTGTCAGATGCATAATCATGAATATACGTTTTATCGCATTGAAACGAATTCGGTAAAATATATTTAAATGTTTAAGGTTAAAAACTATGAGACTTTAGTGATCGTTATTGGATATGGTTGTATACAAACAGGGAATTCAGTATTCTACACTGCAAGAATGCAATATGGACTTCGTAGTTGCAGATATTAATTTGCATCTAGAACAAAACTTCCATGCAGGCCAGGAAAAAAGAGTGCGTGTGGAAATGCAATGTGCAGGTATGTGATGTTTACAAATGTACGAGTACTATACCCAGTGATCGAAATGGGCCGGTATGGCGTACCGGTAGTTAACAAAAATGGAAGTGAGCATACCTGCAGTTTAAAAAAACGTTATTTACCATCTCGGTATTATAATAAATTATAAACCCTTCACAAACTACGTAAAGATATTAGGATGAAAGCACAAATTTCAACGCAAAAAACGGCAAATGGCATTTTTACCGGATAAAATTGATAATTAGCAGCTGAGACTGAAAGAGACAGACCACAAACCCTTCAATGAAGTTTTTTTAATTTTTAAATTAATTTTATAAAGTTATATACATTAATTTTTCACTACCAAAAAAACAAAAAAACAATTATACGAAATGGAATGTATTTCTTTCGAAACCTCCTATTTATACTATGTGGATCTATGGTCTACACCATACCGGCAGCAGCTCTGTGCCACTTCGACCACTGAGTGTACCATATACTACATAATTACATAATATAGATATAATATAAATTATAATTATATGATTAAAATACAAGTGGAAAAAAGATTATTTGATAAGTGGAAATTTTCATGTTTTTAGGCCTAGGTCTTTCTTTCTGGCCTTCATTTTTTGGTGAAATTATTCAGCGTTGAGGTCCATTCCTTTGGCAAACTGCCTTTCTATGCAGTGACAATTACTGCAGCCTATCTTGTGACATGATGCTTCTCAAATAGTTTTTACAAATTTTAAGTTGGAAAACGATCTCTTTACAGATGCTACTGTGACGGGTAGCCGTGAGTGTTAAGAAAAACATCAAGGCTATAATTACATAGTTTAGTACAACCACCGACAATTGTAGGATCCACATCGTCCACGAGGAATATCCGTGTGGCCTCGCACTTTCCTTCAGCAGTGCACCAATAAGGCGATTGCAGAGCGATCGTATTACAACCCGGAGCCAAAGGGTCGAATAGCTTCAATGTGTAGGACATCCAGCAACCAAAAAATTGTTATGCTGTGTGTTGGTAAAACGTGGAAAGTGCGATGTATTTGTTTATTCAACTGACGCCACGTATTTTGGGGATTTTCACTTAGGATATCAGTGCTTCCAAAGTGTACCATCCATATTTTAGTGTTCACAAATTTGGTACACATGTAAACAATAATTACTTATTTTACACTTGCAGGTGTCACAGCTCATCGTAAGTTCAAATAACGCAAACTTTCAATAATAACTTTTGGAATGTCCTAATTCCATTGCATTTTATTTTCATTTATCATGGCCTTAATTGATGGAATTTACTTTTTGTTTCGAAATGCATCCACCCGTCTCCCAAATTTTAATTTTCACCTAAAGTCAATATTTACCTTAATTTTAACATTTGCTAAATTTAACTATTAATTACACACATGAGCAAAACCTATCCATAACAGTTTGAAATGTGGTCAGGAAGGAAAAAACAAGATGATGGATGTGAAGACGAACTTTAGGCGTGTTCAAACACAGTGATCTGTTTCCTGCTGTTCGACAGGCTATTCTTATTGCTCAAACATTACCAGTAACAACCTGCCCAGTGGACAGGTCTTTCAGCACTATGATAACCGTTAAAAACCTGGTTAAGGTCAAAAATGGCAGATGGACGTTTTCTGGACTGTGCATGATGAGTATTCATCGAGAAAAGGTTTTTGAGAATGAACATGAACTTATTCAAAATGTTATTGATAGATTTGGACAAAACCAAGACGTTTGGAGTTTTTATTTCATAGTATCTCTTCCAAAGTGCAAGAAACAGAAAATTGAAGGGGGGTATAAAAATAAACAGATAAATGTCTATAAAAAAAGGGGGGTTTATACTCATACTCAATAAAGGACGATGGTGCGGTGCAATTGTTTTATGTAACCCCAAGTTAATGTTCCCATACAAAAATACTGTAGTAAGTTGATTATTAAATTTAGCAAGAAGCCTACAGTAAGGTTAAACGTTTGACTCAGATATGAATAATCAGTGGCCAGTAATTGGTAAATGACATAATTATTATTATTGCCCGTTATTTCAATACTAAATATTGACTATAGAAAGAAAGATGTGTCCAAGTTCCCAAACTTTGGGCGGGGGGGCTAACAGTGCTCTGAACCCACTCCCTAGCTTTAGGGGCTCGATGCACTCGCCTGACCCAACCCCCACTATGCCATATAAAGACCCAGGGGTACTATAAATTTAAGCAATAATTATGACAGTGGGAGTATACCCGTTTGTCCCTTCCCCCGGAAAAGTTGTAGCGGACGCCCATGCTCATGGGGAATAACGCTGCGGGAAAAAGTTTCCGGCCCTTTATATGATTTTTTATCACCAAAATGGCGGTAAAACAAGCTCCCAAAGTTTAGCCAAATATTTTAAAAACTACATGACAAAATGATTATGTACAATTTCGCATTTTCAATACATG
This sequence comes from Macrothele yani, assembly GCA_039090855.1. Classification (NCBI taxonomy): domain Eukaryota; kingdom Metazoa; phylum Arthropoda; class Arachnida; order Araneae; family Macrothelidae; genus Macrothele; species Macrothele yani. The sequence continues at coordinate 71,394,203 of CM076999.1, read as the reverse complement.
AAAAAAAAAATCTTTACTTTTTGAAAACTTTGTAGTAAATCCGAAGGTTATTTTGTTTTATATTCATACCCCTATTACTCCTTTTTTATTAGCATCGCTCTTTTCAAAGCAAATTGTTTACAAGTTGATTTCTCAATAGTGTTTGAGTAAAATATTCTCTAATCTTTGCTTGTTTAAAATTTGTCAAAGTCAGAGAAAAAACATAACTATGAACGTTATTAAGTTTTGCACCATCTATTTTAGGGCTAAACTACAACAACAAAAAAACGTCCGCACCATGCCAAAATTTGTAGCTTGCCAAAGTGCACGTTTTATTCAGAGCAAAGATTGCGAAATAAATTTTTCATCCAAACCGAAACTAAACTACATATCCTTCTCTGATGAGATCAAGGTTCAACTTTGCACGAAGAAGGAACACAAGAACGCTAACCGAAAGTAAACAGCATACCCTTCTCTGATGGGATGAAGGTTCAAATTTGGCTGCACCAAGAACTCAGTAACGCTTTCTCGATTCTCTCAAACTTGTGATATACCGGTTACGTAAACGAATCAAAGAACTGTGAGTTTGTAATAATTAGAAATTGCAAAATTTATGTACATCGAAAAAGCGTATAAATGAATTAATTAGCTATTATCAAATTCGAAAAGCTTAGAAAATACAGTAAAATATCGGGACTAATGCAGAATTACGTATAAATGTAAAAAAATATAACTGGAGTACGCATAGCCGAAGTTTCACTGAATATATTTTTATTTCTACGAAGCAATGCTTAAATATAAAAATTTTGTTTAAACTGAAAACCACTAGATTGGAAAAACATTGCGCAGAAATTCAAATTGCTTGAATTTCAGTCTGTGACTTATACCTGTAACTTAACCCTCCTTTCGAGTTGCTTCTAAACTAAACATTTTCCCACTGAAGAGTCCGCTACTTCTCTAAACAGCTTGTACATTTTAGCGACACTGACAGTGAGTCACAGCAAAATTTATAGGCAACCTTGATTGTAAAAATGGGGGGGGGGTGTAGAGAGAAAGATTGCAAGTAATTGTGGGGAACTGATATAAAGAAAGAGATTCAAACGAATACGTATTGTAGCTATAGGTTGATTTAAGAGCTATTTTGTGTCAAATGATGAATCTCAATGTGACGATTTTTTATATAGATGGCCTTCAAACTTTCATTGAGTGGAGAATTAAGGGAAAGGAGATTTTAAATATAAACTATTTTGGTTATTCTTCCAACTTGGCCGTTCGGCTTCTGGGTTATTACCAAAGTGTGTTTTATATGCAACAAACTAGGAATATTAATCAAATTAGTTAACAATTTAAACTACTGCTTCGAAAATCAAGAGTAAAAAAGTACCACTTCCGGTGGTGTACAAAATCTTCTTTTGGGTGCACAAAACTATGACATCACTCTGGCAATGTTTGTTTTTTTTAATTTTGGAAAAGTGGTACTCCAAGTTCATGCTCGAAGGCCACAAAGAAGAGTCAAAAAGTACCACTTCCGGTGGTGTACAAAATTTTCTTTTGGGTTTACAAAACTAGGACAACACTCTGACAGTGTTTTTTTTTCAATTTTGGAAAATTGGCTCTCCAAATACATGCTCGAGGGCCACAAAGAAAAATCAAAAAGTACTACTTCCGGAGGTGTACACAATTTTCTTTTGAGTGTACGAAACTGTACAAAACTAGGACTACACTCTGGCAGTGTTTATTTTCGTTTTCCGAAAAGTGGCAATCCAAGTACATGCTCGAGGGCCACAAAATAGAGTCAAAAAGAACTATTTTATTTCCGGTGGTGTAAATATTTTTCTTTTGGGTGTACAAAACTGTACAAAACTAGGACAACACTCTGGCAGGGTTTATTTTCGTTTTTGAAAAAGTGGCACTCCAAGTACATGCTCGAGTGCCACAAAGGGGAGTCAAAAAGTACCACTTCCGGTGGTGTACCAAATTTTCTTTTGGGTGTACAAAACTAGGACAACACTCTGGCAGTGTTTATTTTCATTTTTGGAAAAGTCGTACTCCAAGTAAATTCTCGAGGGCTACAAAGGTGAGTCTAAAAGAACCACTTCCGATGGTGTACTAAACCTTCTTTTGGGTGTACAAAACTGTACAAAACTAGTACAAAACTTTGGCAGTTGTTATTTGCGATTTTGAGAAAGTGGCACTCAGCATGTACTTGGAGTGCCACTTTTAGAGCCGAAAAATGCTACTTCCGGTGTTGTTCAAAATTTTCTTTTGGGTGTACAAAGCTGTAGAAAACTAGTACAAAACTTTGGCAGTTGTTATTTTCGATTTTGAAAAAGTGGCACTCCAGCATGTACTTGGAGTGCCTTTTTTAAAGAGCCGAAAAGTACCACTTTCTGTGGTGTACAAAATTTTCTTTTGGGTGTACAAAACTGTACAAAACTAGTACAAAACGTTGGCAGCGTTGATTTCTTACTTTGGAAAAGTGGAACTCCAATTACATGTATCTGATCTCGGCCACTTACATATTATCTCAACCCCTCTGAATCCCCCCCATTCTCTCACCCCTTTCACCAGTTTCTTGTGATGACATGGCAAACGTGAATTACGTTTGCCATGGACACCCACGGACACGCGTCGTTATTCGTCATTATTTGTTCATCCACGGACACGTCATTTACGCATCATTGTAATTACTTTTCATTCGACCATTCACTATTACGTCATTTGTTTAACTGTGTAATTATTTATATATGTTGCCTCTTCCATGGTATGTGGTTTCTTTTATCGCGTCAGATGATGGGTACCTGCAGGTAGGACCAGAAAGGTCTCATGCATTTTAAATATTTTTAACTAAGTCATCTTAGTCCAAGTGTGTCGTTAAATTCACCTTTTGTATCGTGCGCAAACGGTTGTAATGTTTTTGCTTCTGTTAGCAGACAGCTTCGTAATCACATCGGTCAGCTGTTCTGATACCAGAAAAGTAACGACCATTCATAAGCTGAGGTTTTCTCAGGAACGTTATAGTTCTTGGAGCTCTTTGTGTTATCGTACTGCTGTTTGTTGAAAATGCAAAACCCGAAAATACCTGCGCGATTGAACTGACACTGCAAGGAAGAATAAGGCACGTGAGGAAGTGAAAATGATTACATCAGCCCACATGCATGAGGATGAGGTTCGTTACATCTACTTCCTCGTAGCTACTCCTCAAGAGGTATAAAGGCAGAACGCACCGGGCAAGTTGCCTTAGTCGATTCGCCTGAATCGTTTCAGTAAGAAACTGGTAGTAACTAAGTACTCCCCGCCGCAGCAAAAATGACTCGTACCTACTGCGGAAGGATTTTAAGCGATGCCGATGTGTTGAACTACGGAAAAAGGATTTTCCTTCGGCGACATCGTCACTCGTGTTGGATAAAACACAAGCAGTGATGTGATTATCGCATCAGTTAGAAGAGGAAGCCTGACGAACCGACGTAAAAGAATTGAAGACCAGGCATGGACGAATTGGCGAAAATACCGCATCCCCACTATACTGCGTTCACGGATCGAACACCCACTTCCCAGGGTTGGCAGTAGAGTAGAAGTGTGTATCAAACAGAACTGTACTTCCAGTTATCAGGAAAGATAAAATCATGCGAACTCTAAATAACATCACATAACATTATACATGAGAATGTAAATTTGAGCCACTTCATTATTATTGTATACAACCTAAATCGCGAAGGCCACGGTGTTCTCCAACTGAAGTGCGAATAAAAAACTCGCTTGCAATCGCCATCCTGCGTCTGTCAGTAAACTGTGTTATCCTAAATGTCCGCTTTAAGAAAACGCTGTCGTAGATATAATGACAGTATACTAGTCTTAAGACATAATTCACTCTAATACGTCTGTCTGATAATCGAACAAATAAAAAATGAGATAGACAGCACCGACATAAGTATTAGCTTACATATTAGCCTATATCACTTCAGGATGATTCGGCTATCTCGCACTAAAAGAAATAAGCAGATTTACCTAACCTAATTTTACACGCACGCCCTTTTTGTAAAGAAAAATGGGAGGCGGAGTCAAATTCAAAACAATGCGGGTCGTTAGCATTTAATAACCGTCATCTGCAGATTATTTTGTATATCTACATTTCTACTTCCAGATGTGATACTCGTGTTTAGCTTTACCTCACAGCTGTATTTATATATTTGATTTTCACAACACGACCCATGAATGAGTATATATGATATTTTATAAAAATTATGTATAACCGTTTTTAATAAATATTGGAATTTCTGAAGGTGTAAGTTCTATGTTAAGAAACAGAGCTTTATATAACAATGGGTAATCTTTTTTAAATATGGAAGACGCCCTTATTTATTACCGGGAGGCCAGTACCCGGGAAAGTACTCTTCCCGGGTAAAGGCACACCAGTAGTAACTAAGGGTGACTTCCTCCCCTTTTCTACTTTGCTTCCGTGTCACTTTCCTATCGGGCATTCCAGCCCAAATCTCCTAGCTTCCTGTTTCTAAGGGTTGTTTAAGACCTGGGGCCAGACACTCCCTTCCTAAAATCATCTACATATGATCATTTTTTTTAAGTATTCTTTCGGATTCTGACGCTATTCGAGCTCGCCTTTTCCAAGGCATACATTTTATGGAAAATTATTTTCGTGTTTTAAGAAGCTTGTGCTCGTGGCATGTGGTATATTACCGCATTTGTTTCGTCTTAACGTGGGTCATATTGCTGACTGCAATTTAAATCTGGCAACTGATTACCATCGAGCATATATTTAACCCATAAACTTTCAAACTGTAACTTCCGTAGTGCGTAGGAAATCCGCGATTGTGGCCTTACCAATATGTGAAGAAATTTATAATTTTTTGCACGGTTTGTGCCGTGTTCCTTTGCAAATGCAATTTTTTCCCGAAGCATAGAACGCTTATGATAGGGAGGTTCCTGTTTGATACAATCATGCGCAATTTTGAGAATATTGAGCAACCCTTGTAGTCGAGTGGTCTATTAGATGGGAATCACTCTTTCTGGATAAGCCACGTTCGGCTCTCGGAGAAGTCACGAGTGATGCGCATTCACCGAGTCTTATCTTCTGCGTCAATTCCCTGGAAACCAAGCTAGCCCAACTGATCATTCAGTTCAATTAACCTTCTTTTCATAACTGGAACTTGTGACTGAACACATCTGTGTAAGTAATTTCAAGTGTGTCTTGACTGTACTCTTGGGTCTCTATAAGCCAGTTCAGCCATTTATCATGTCCCGAGTTGATCTCCAACAGCATTGGATTGTGCCGCCAAGCGAGTTGCACATATCTTTTGCAATGATAAATGCAATTGGATCGTTCATTGACGGTACTTGTATTCCTGACTTGCGGTTAGCTATCTATGGCGATAACACAGTCAGTCAAATCATTGCAGGTAATAAGTTGAGACGTGCGGTTAAAACACAATCGTACCTTTGTCTCCTTGCTAGATTTCTACTTTCAGCGTTTCTTTGAAAAGCATGGAAATTTGTACCTTAATATTTATAATAAAGTACAAGTGCCACGAGCTAAATTTAATGACACTGGCGCACATGGACATCTGAATGAACTACTTTTGGCAATGAAAAAGGGCGACCTCCTGTACATGATGAAAACATTTGATGTGCAAGAGGAAGAACTGGAACCAGTATTCCGAATGTTACGACACTACATGAGAATGATAGAAAGTTGGTTGCTGTTCTTTACATCTGTCAGGACTGCTAATTGGAATGGGCATCTTTCCTCGCTAGAAGACTACGTAAAATATTTTTTTGTATTAGACTTCACAAACTATTAAAGAATGATCGCTCGGTACGTTGCTGACATGAGAAGTCTGAAAGACACCGATCCAGAAATTTGGCACAAGTTCGAAAGGAGGAATTGAGTAGTAAATTAGTCAAAACTACCATGTTGTGCTCTTGGTGGTGTTGATGCTCTAGAGCATCAAACCAGTGCAATGAAAGTCGTGCGAGGACTCGTTCGAATAACCAAACAACCCATTGCTCTTTCTCGTTTCTATTTAACATCACCCGAGCTCCAAAGCGTATCACAAGAAACACAGATAATAGAAGGTAATCCATCCCAACCGGAAGTTACGAAGCACCATTTCAATAATGAAACCACAGCTAAAGCCCAAGATCCTAGGTCAATGCTACGTTAGAACTGGAACGTATTCGTTTTAAATGTGAGGGGCCTGAGTTCATAAACCTAGCAGCAAAATATGTATTCAGGGAACCAATCACAGCAGATGTTAGCCGAATTGAAGCATTAGGCACGGGATTGTGTGACACATTCAAGTCAAAAAGACTTCTTAATGGGCCAGTCAGTTTTAGGGCACCTATACAAAGGAACAAACTAAATCTATGTTCTACCAGCAGAAAAAACGAACAAAAGTAACGATTGCCGGAGGTATCACGGAGTTAAGTGCAGACCGTTCCCTATTTGCACGACTTCTGATTGTAAGACGATCTTAACGATAAGAACATCTACGCACGACATTAGTGAAGTATGAGAGGGCGGTTGTGCCATGATCCATATTTGCACAGAACGGAACAATGTATCAATGCCCAGCAAAAAGTAAATTAATTAATATTTTGAAGTCTGTTCCACAACCAACTATGACAAACACTTTACCATCTGTTTCAGCACATCAATCAAGTAACTGGATTGCAGTCGTGGACGGAATTGAAGAATTGAGGGTCGTTCATAAACCCGTCGCAGTGAAAACCTGTGCAGATTTTACTGATGTGTTCACCCAAAGAATGAAAAAGTAAATAGTGGCAATATAATGAACTTCATGTTGCTTTCGACACTGATTTAAAAGAAGCAATCAATAATCCTTCTAGCTATAAGAATCTCCATGTTGGTGTAGCACCACAGTGCAAAGTATGTGACACAACTATCATTTCAAAGATAAACATGAAGTAGATACTGTCACGTATTCGTACTAAGGTTGAATAACCCACGTACTTTGTACACAAGATTCTCTGTCATAGCAAGAAATGTGCAAAGAAATCTGCTGTTGCATGGTGTTTTGAAGTTTCTGCTTCACCTTGCTTCCTGAACTGCTTGAACAGTAGTCACGAAGAAGCCGAAACTAAAATCATACTACATGCCATCGAAGCTAAAGACAGAGATGCATATAAACTACTGGTATTTGCGCAAAAACGCTTGTATTTTAGTTCTGCTTGTGATACGCTATCCAGTATTACGACACGACACATTCTTGTTGCCAATATCAGGCGAAGCAACAGCAGTGTCCTTCCGGCGATCCTTCGAATTTCATCGTACCGTTTTTTACGCAATGATCTCTGTTTTTTTTCCCGTCGGTTTCCCTCCTAGTAATACAGTAGAAGTTCTCAGTAACCTTTATTCCTAAATTATCTTATTTCGAGAAAATAAGAATTGCTTAATACATTTCATATTTTAAAAGAATTTTTCGGGGCAAATTGAATACACATAACACCGGGTATTCCGTCCTACCTTAGTTTCTGAATGCACATAACACCGGGTATTCCGTCATACCTTCCTTTCTGAATGAACATAACACCGGGTATTCCGTCATACCTTCATTTCTGAATACACATAGCACCAGGTATTCCGTTATACCTTCCTTTATCTGAGGCGTATCCGAAGCTGAAGTGTTTTGAATAATATTTAGCGGTTCATTCGCTTTAATCCATTATTTCAGTGTTTTATTTTCAAAATATTATTGTTTGTACAAAAAAACAAAAAAAAACAGAAATAGTTTATATTTTAGAAACCTAATATGCGTATTACGTAATTTCAGCTTGAACTCTTTCCGTGAATAAAGGAGCACGATTTTCAACGACAAAAGCCTTTAACTAGGTTTCAATCTGCAACAGAACAGTAAAAGTAACGTAACTACTAAAATTTGAATCTTGGGATATAATTTAAATACCTTCTAATTACTTAAATCTATAAGGAGATTTTAGTGTAAGCCTTCTAGGTGGAGCATTCGGATGGACTTCAGTACGACCCCCGTCGTCTTCCAGAAAGTAGTGACGTGGAATCAAGACAAAACACGTGTTTCCGATAAGTGGCGCTTCAGATCCTTTCTCCCGGGGCTGCTGCCACCGTTAAGTCATCGTTTTTTGCTCCGTGCATCTGACTTGGTTCGCCATGTTTCTGTTACTGGAAGCGTTTTTCCAAGGAAGTTGCGAAGGCTGATTGTACAAAAACCAGTACAGTGCGTTGAGTTGGTAATCCGCATGATCAAACAGTTCCTTCCTGTTACGCAATAAATCTAATTTAGTTATTGTATAAAAAAGACAGGTTTGCATTCTCCTGGATACACATATTTTCCGTCTCAGTAACTGTTTCAGAATAGACACACAATTAACATTCAATAAAGGCTCTTTTAAGGACAAGCCAAAATACTGCAGAAACACAGTTTGGAATATTTATTCCGACGGAATTATCGTCTTTCCTCAGAAAAGTGCTTTGGGTGATGATTCGCATCGTCGAACAGTTTTTTCGTGGTGCGTAATCAACCTAATTTATTTATTGTACCAGAAAGACAAGTTTTCATTCTTATGGAAACACGTCCCAGTAAATGTTTCAAAATAGGTGCATAATTAACTTTCAGTGAAATCCGTCTAAGGCTCAGCGCGTATTTCATGTTTCCAGATAGATGGCAGCACGTTACTAGCGCCGCGTCTCTTGTAGCAGACGACGTGTCATCTGAACAAATTTGAACAAGAAACTGAATACAAACAGACCAGAGGCGTCCATATGGACTTCCTGCTGTCAGGTGTATTAACAGAAACAGCATTACGCTCGCTAAAAGAGAGAATTTTCTCCTGCACCATCAAGAAGCCACGTGTATAATTTCGATATGTCGACGAGTTATTTTTGATATGGCGGCATTCCGACGCGAACCTTGAAAATTCTGGAGACAAGTCAATACCTTGCATCCAATCCTTAAATTCACCCTAGAAATGGAAACTGAAGGAAGACTACCATTCCTAGCTGTTATGTTGCATAGAAACCAGAACGGTCAACTTAAAATGGCGCGGCGGTATACTATAAACCAATAACAGTACCCACATTTATCGCACTCAAATCTGTATCTCCAAGTTCATAAAAAATGGCAGCATTTAGGACGTATTTTAAACGAGCTTTCAACATCTGTTCCAGCATAAAAGCAAGGATCAAAGAGATATCGGATATCATCAAAGAAGGTATTGTAGCTGGTTTCCCCGAATGTCATTTAAGAAGTTTCCTACAAAAAGTCCAATTAAGGGATTGTAGAACACCCAAGGTGAAAGAACATAATTTACGTTACGCCGGATCTGTGCCATATATCCCAAAATTATCTTATTCGTTCAGAAGCCTAATGAGACGCCATGGTCTTCATATCGGCATCAGATCACCGAACAGCATACACAATACAGTGGTAAACACGCGCAGAAACCCAGATAGGAAATCGGAAGCAGGAGTATACAAGATACGTCTGATGTCTCGAACGTTTCGTCGAAAATTTACATCGGAATGACAAAAAGATCAATTGCATTAAGAGTTAATTAGCACATGAGAGACATCAGATTGGGAAATACCTTAACAGCCTTGTCTAAAAAAGTAGACCTAAGAAAAGTAGTCCCATTATGGGATAAGATGAATATATTTGCGTCGTATACTGGCGAAAATGGCACACTGATCAGAGAAATTAGTGAGATATCCACACATCCCTACTCAAGCAAGGATACCCAATCTGTTGGTATCCCGTTTGCGTGGAGGAACATGCTGAGATGATTCTCCACGCGAAAGAAACCCGTGTATCTCCGAGCATAAAGATTCAAAATGCGAAGTTCTCGAGCAGCAATATCTCGAACGTTTTTGTTTTTAAGCGCCAGATTTTGTTAGTAACGTTTGTAACCCTTGAGAAAGCCTCCCGGTCGGAGAGCGAAACTCGGGAGATTTTTTTTTGTATTTCATCTTTAAATATACATTCACACCAATAACGAGTTTTATATAGATTTGTTTATTTTGTTTCGGTGTGAATCCCGTTCAATAAGTAATGAAAGGCATTTTTAGATTGTCTACACAAGGAGCCTTCGTTCCATGGAGACGTTATTAATATGTTTGCCGAAGAAAACAAACTAACGGAATTCCCTTGTGCTACAAATAAGGTAAAGAAGCCCTGAATACGTCTCCTAAATTGCCGTAATCGGAGACTGAAATGACTCTTCCGTGTTTACCACATAAATATTGTGAGAATCATGACTCGGAACACATTTCAGGTCACGAATATCACAGGAAAATAAGACGGAACAGAAGTCATATGCATGTAAATGTTAAACCTCACAACACCTGACGCGAGAAAGCGAAAGCGTGCAAAAGCTGATATAAATGTCACAGTTGTCAGAAGCAACGTCGGGGAGCTGAAAACATTGCAGTGTTTCATAACGGTTGGTATTTAGTTTGCTACATGATAATTTATATTACGTAAAATAAGGATTTAAAGTAGCTATAGTTTCACTAATTCGCAATTTTGTCTCACATTCTTAACGCTAATGCACTGTGTAATGCCTCAAAATGATTAACAAAAAAAGGATTTCTTTTACATAAATAATATCAATAAATTGAAACAAAGCGAAACATTTTGAATGGTGTGAAAAGAAAAAAAAAGTCCTGTTGCACTTTAACATTTGCTATGAACAGTACATTGCAGTTAACGTTTCTGCTTAAAATGATTAATAGCATGGATCCTGGGAGGATAGCTTGAGGTTCTCATACGGGTCACTTTTCTACAGAAAAAGCAAAGACAATAAATTCAATACAGGAGTAACGCTCAAGAGAAAACAATAAGACATGTAAAAGAAAAATTTCACTTTCGTTTGATTTTTACCTTTAGAAATGATTGAAATCTTTTAAAACGAACTTCTTATATCCTCAATATTAGAAGCAACGTTTAGATATGCTAAAACATGGCATTGTAATATACTAGCAGTTTTATATCATAAATATTTTATATATATAATAAGTTTGTTCCTTTGCGATTCATTGCATCACTGTTCATTAAGAAACAGGTATTCGCTTTTTGTTAGGCACCAGTGAAACAAATAGCAACCATTCAGAAATTGTACATTTTTCGGTTTAAATCATTATTCAAAATCAAAGAAAACTGATATCACACTCTAATGGTTACACATTGAATTTATCCGATATGTTAAGAAGCTCATGTACAGTTCATTTTCTGAGGACAACTCGGAGTGATATCCACCCTCATAGTGCAGAACGTGAACTAAGGAGTCGGCTGTGTTGTGAAAACGTGAGCTCAACATTTTAGTTACAGTATCTTCAAGATCCATATCATGCTACTGCTCCATCTAAATTTGCTGCTGCAGAAGAAGAGAATCGTATTCAATTGTCTTGCGACAATACGTAGGAAACAAAATTTAGCAGTATGGAGTTACCTGAATTTTGAGATGAATATCTCCTTCTGAGTTATAAAGCTCAGATGATTTTAATTCCATTTGCGACTCCTTATTTGTGCGAAACTGGGTTTTCAGCGGTCGTTGGGATAAAAACTAACTATCGCGCAAAACTCGATAAGGAGAAGGAAATGATGATGGCTGTGTCCAGTTTGATTCCAAGATTTGAGAAAATGTGCGGTGATCAACATTCATCCCACTAAATATAATTAGTTGATTTTTTTCAATAACATTTTTTGTGTTTTATTATTTTTTCCTAAGTGTACTTGTTTGAATTTGTCATAGGCAAAGTGTACTTGTTAGAATTTGACGTAGGCAAAGCGTGCTGGTTAGAATTTGACATATGGCGTATGGGGAAAACCTGGATTCCGCAAGGGCGTCGATAATCCAAAAAGTTTGGGAACCACTGATTTAAGTGGTTTATGTAAAATTACTAGCTGAGGAAAGAAAAAACTGACTGTAAGGAAGATTTTGATTACAATAATTTACTGAAAACTATAATAATTAAAAAAAGTTTGAATGGAATTTTGGTAAGGCCTTCTGTTTTCTGATTTGTGATCCTGAATTTTCGTTCACTGAAAAAAATGAAATGTCCTTTGGGTTGCTTTGGAAGTAACATTAAAAATTGTTGATCGTTTTCAACCATTACAAAGGATACAATCTACTTCTAAAAGCGTAACAATAACCGTTGTGTGGCAGTAGAAGCCAAAAGTTTTAGAGCGAATGTCAAGCCTTGGGGCAATTTTACTGCTCGTAATCGATTTATCCTCTTTCGCATGTAACTTACTTGACATTGTTTGCGGGCCACTTGTGTTTAAAGATCATTTAACAACTTATATTCAGTTAATACTTCTTTGAGATAGCCATTCAATTCATATCTCATTCAGCATACGATGTCAAACCCAGAAGGTATCAGAAGCTCAAAGAAATGATGTTATAAGAACGCTAACCATTAAAAAATTAAAATGTGTGTTCAAACGAATAGCTGAATGTTATCAAAATTATAGTTTTGATAAAGATCATATTATTAAAACGAAATGATAATGTTGTGCTATTCATATTTTGCAGCATTTCGGTTCTTTAAACTGTATACAATCTTCAAATATTTTTCGAAGAAATATTGTCTTTTTTCAACTGGTAAGTAAAACGTAATGAGGATCAGAATTACTTATTCTTCACCATATTCCTCAATTTCAAATCTCATTTTAAGGTATGCTATAAAGTTAAATCTCATCCCGTTCACCCAAACTAGAGCGTAACATATTATACACCTAAAAATGAAAATCGATTTTTTTATGAGGAGGTGTTTAATATCTCTAAAATAAATTAAAAATATGTTTCATTTGTACATGATTTGTGGTTACTTCACATTCCTTACAGGTTTGCCTTTAGTTTGATTGATATAAATAAGGTAGTTGATTTATATAGCACTAGAGGATGGAAAAAAATTAAGCCGATAAAGATGACATATTACTCTATAACCTTATATTAACAAATCGGTTTTCGTTGCATACATTAGTACGCCTTTTTTTGAATCTGATTTATAAAATGTCATTTTATAAACCGGAATAATAAAATTGAGAAAAAAAGTTGAGGATCGTAGATTCTTGGATTTTCTTTCTCAATCTGTCTTTTTTTGCATTCCTGTCAACCTGAAACATTAACCATAATTATCGTTTCCTTTTATTGCGCAACCTGAAAACAATCTTATACTGCTCTTTGAATGAAGTGTTTGTATTCTACTTCTATTTTATATATAATGGGATATTGATAATATTGGTAAATACTTTAGTCTGTGGCGTGCAGTCGTTGCATGCAACGTATGCATTACATGCCCTTATTATGTGGAAAATTTTATTCCCTTAAAGAAAAGAACTATAGGAAGAAAAAGCTTTTTGTTGCAGTTTTACACGGCATATTTTAAACCAAGTGCCTGGTTTGAAAAGTGTTTTATTTAAAACAAAATACACATAGTTGTGCGCATTTTAGCGGGAACTGAAAGCGAGAATGCGAACCTGACTTCGTATACCAATACTCATGTCAGATTTGCCGCTGGAGTGAGCGTATCGGCAACGAAGTAATCCATTGCATACAAAGTATATGCGAATTGGTTCCTTTCAGTGAAGAAATACATTGTATGCAACCAATCAGAGAATCGGAGCCCGTTCCTCCTGTCCCGCCGTTTATACCCACTCAGGTTGGGAACTCAGCCACGTACCATTAATAACTTGTAGGAATCAAATCAGAGAGTTGCGTGAAACAATGGAAAGCCTGTTTTTTCTTCCAGGTGTATGTCTTTTATCTTATACGAGATTTCAAGGAGAAATCCATTCTTATTCAGTTGGAAAATCGTACAGCTACGTTTTCGTACGTTTTTTTGCATTTACGAAGCTCTAAAACGCTTCAAGCTAAATTAAACAAACTGCAAAACTGGAATAAAGCAGCTGACAATGCAAAACTAATTCCTTCCGGTTTGCTAAGTTTGACAGAAAAATCCGGAAGTGTAAGCAAAGAAGGATTCAAACCTGAGTCTCTTTACATCGTCGTTAAGTACTAAGTTTAAACATACAGAATTATTACCTATTTCTTTATTTCTATTTCCCAAACAAACAGGATTTGTAGTGCGCCAAATTTCCAAAAGTGTTTTGTGGGCTCTGTTTATTATTTTGTAATTAAATTGTTCACCCTTTCCTAAAAAACGTAAAACACAAATATTGTCAAACTTTAGATGAAAAACAGAGAAAACATACTAGTAATCCGAATCTGTTCACCTAAAAAAAAATCCAAGTTTCCAAGCTTACCTACATCAACCAGAAGACATTTGTTAGGGAAAAATAAACCCCCAAAAGGGAGCTTTCCACATGGTAGTCTCAAAATCATAATTATCATCCCTTTTAACTATCATGTTTGAAACAAAACATGCGATTAAAAATTTAAGATGCAAAAAGCATCGACTTTCCCGAAATGAGCATTAATTCACTCAAAGAAACATCCGACTCTTTTAAATGTTGTTAAGTTACCAAGTGAATTAAGTTTGTTTCACTCTTACACATGGATTAAGCAGAAAACAGTATAAAATGTGTGTTTCGCCGGAACTTGGTTTAGATAAATGCATTAGGGAATTAATACCTCCTGTCATTCAACTAAGCGAATCAAAACATCTTCATTTGATACGCGTAAATACAAGACACGTACCTAAAAAAATTAATAACTACTGAAAAAGTTCAACTTAAGATTTTGTTGTTTTATGATGGAAGAATAAAAAAATATCGCATGATGGTCCTCCGCCATAAATGACGTACGTTTCTTTTGTTTCGTTTTTTAATATTTGCATGCCTACTCATAACGTTCACGACACGCCACTGACTGGATGGCTCTAAAACTTTCCTAATATCAATAAAATGAATGTATAGGACAGACCTCATTGTTTTTCCCAAAATCGGCGTTTTTGGTTTTAAAAACCTTTTTAAGAATGACACAAAATTTGCATTTTAGTGCCATATAAGAGACATGTAAAGGTCATCTATCAGAAGAGGGGAAAAGCATTATCTATTAGGGAAAAGAATATTCTTCAAGTTTCAATACCTTAGTGTCATGCTGTGTTTTTCGTGAAATATTAAGCTAAAATACGACGCTAAAGAGTTGAGTTTATTGCTCGTTGTAACAAAGAAAAAGTATCGGGAAAAATATATTTCCAAAAATACGTTTTTATACATCACAATAAATAATAATAAACTCATGTTTTCCAATTACTCAAATCAATCTAAATGAGTTATATAAACGGCAAAAGTGCAAAACTACTAATTGTATTTCTCAGAGAGTTGATGATAAGCAATAAATTTGTTGTCAACATAGAGTAGAATGTATTTCTGTTATACCCGGACGGTGAGTTTTGCAAAACTCCGGTACTAACAAATTTGCCAAAACTATCTTGTTATATAAAATGACCAATAAAGACAATAAACTATAATATATAAAACTTTCCCTCTTAAATCAATGAAGGCTTTCGGTCAATTATAAATAGTGAAATGAAAAGCTTTCTGAGCAATAGCAAAACTAAAGATTATACATAATTTGTGTTCCAATTTAGAACGAAGGTAATAAGAGAAATTTAAAACTTAAGTTTCAGAATGCCGGTTAACAAGATTATATAAGGCTTTCATGTATTAATACGTGTTGACAACTGGAATTAAGAAAGAGATACTAATGAACAGAAGAAAAGCCATATTCAAACACCGATTTCCGAATATAAGGATACGATGAATTTTTCCACCTACTGCTATTTAGGTTTTCAGCTGTTACCAGCGCATATTCCGCAGCGTGTACTATAAAACTTTACCCAGCTTCAATGCTTGGTAAGGTCAGTCTAAGCAAAGACGATCAACAGAAGAAAATCTGCCAATATTTTAAGAAATATGTATTCCTTAAACAATAAGGAATACATATTTCTTAAAATATATTTTTTATGTGTTAAAATGTACTCAGTTAAGAAAATAGTTTTCAGTTTATTATCAGAAATATTATAATTAGAAAAAAGAAATACGGTTTTTTTTCAGAATTTTTTGAAAAAACACTCGAAATTTGCGATTTTGTAATCACGAGACAGAGGTATATTGTACAACTGAAAATTTTCTTATTATCAAAGTCCACGCGCAAAATAAATTAAAGAATAATAACCACGTTATACTCGATTCCTTTTAGTGAGTTGGTCATTATCCTCGTTAGGTAAAGGGCAGGCAGCTGTAGAGGTAAGAAGAAATTATTTCATCCATGTAAACTGTTACTCAATGCGAGTATGGGTGAATGTCTTGAGTAACAGAATTTGAAAGAGGGATATTAGAATGTGCTCGATGCATGGGTAACTCTATTGCGGGTTTGGTACAGCAATTGCAATATTCCTGTACGATGGAATCAAAGTGTATAGGGAATAAATCATTTTCTGAATAACGTCGCGTCGAGGACAACGCTGTGGGTCTAGAGACGTTGTGGATAAGCGCGGATTCCGAAGTCGGTCTGCAGGTTTTGGAATCTGGATGTTTTAAAGTTATCCCGGATCTTGTTGGGCCTGAACGATAAAACAAATGGTGGTCTTTTGAATATATATGATCACTCGGAGCATAGGATGTTGAAAGTTGCAGTGTGTAAAATCTATGTAACTATATACGTGATATAGCATTAACTTTCAAATAATATCACGTCTTTTCTCTTCAGGTTCACTATCGTTTATACTGTCTGGCGAAAACAATTGTCATTTTTGTTCTCAAACCAGGGTTGTTCTTTCAAAGTCTTAAAATTATGGAGCTTTAGGATAAATCCGAAGGTCTTACAAACGTTTAAACACTTATGGTAGGATGGACTTTTGCTTTCCTGCTTTTTTAATTTCTATAGATTTTTTCATAATTTATAGTTTTTCTCAAGCTGTTACATAGTGCACAAATCCTTATTGTTTTTAAATTTGAAACACAAAAACCCTCTTTTATATTTGGAAACACAAAACCACACTTTTATATGAGGAAAAAAAACTTATTAAATCATTAACTTTTGAAGTGCTGCCGAAAAGAGAAATTCTGAAACTTACTTTTGAAGCAAATTCCTGCAAATGGAATTTGATTGTCGCAAAGAAATTAATATGTTTGTAGAGTAAGGAACTGAACTGATCGAAAACCCGGTGTTCATAATTTGAAGCACGTCCTTCAATAATTTTGAAAAACTTGCCCCTTCTGGTTCCTGTGTCCCTCAAAAGATAGTCACCAGTATATTAGCACCTCTAGGAATATTTGGTACGCTTTTATATTCCGTTTTTCAGAAAATTAGTGATGTGCGTAGCACGTTATCAAGGCATTCATAATCAGCGTTTACACACTACATCATTGTTTTTTCCACATTTTCAAATTTTACGGCTCTTAAATCTATCAATATTGGTATTTTATTTTATTGAAGCTCTATAATCAAGGTTAAGAATCACGTTTCATCAAGAAAAGAAAAGGCAAATCTTTTTTCCACGTTTGACTTGGAACCAGAACGTTTTATAGCTAAAAATTGTTTCGCATCTCCTAAAACGCTGGTACAATGCATTGTCTTCTCATTGTTAGCATTGCGATGATCACGACATGTTAAGGATATGCATTTTATTAAAATGTGATATAAAATAGCAGTGCGTCTAAAATGCTCAAGTCTTTATAAAACGTACAACGAAGTTTGCAAATGAAAGATATCTGTCAAAAGACGCTGATAGTTTCTT
The DNA here is from genome assembly GCA_039090855.1 of Macrothele yani. NCBI lineage: Eukaryota > Metazoa > Arthropoda > Arachnida > Araneae > Macrothelidae > Macrothele > Macrothele yani. The sequence continues at coordinate 71,376,508 of CM076999.1, read as the reverse complement.
TCAGAAATTGAGAATTGAGTAAGAAAATTAAAGAATCCGTATCTATAACTTTACTCAAGCTCCAATATTTATTCTACAACATAAGGGACTTAGGCTAGGATGTTTAGCTGCCAGAAGTTTTCCGTTGTATCTGAATTATATCTAGGGACAAAATTTGTATTCCATTTGTAGTGCATGGCATATATTATGACTTTGTAAGAAGAGCGTTTTCTGATTGTTAAAATTAATTGGGAAGTGCTCAAATTTTGTTCTATGTATTGCACATGTTGGAAAACTTTCTATCTTCGATCTTTTCTGATTCATAAAAGATATATTTTGCGCAGCAAAATATGTTTTCAAAAAGTGAAGCAATTAATTTTTAAACGTGCATGTTACGCGAACAAACGATTTTCTTTTCTTTTCTCTACTAGAAAAATTTCAGGCGTGACACACATTTTCTTTGTGGCTGGTATGTTTGACTGATAACTATTTCTGACGGTTTTCAGTTGTGAAAGGGATACTGGAAAGAAATCAATCAGTTCCACGTTTACAGAATTTCATAAATAAATCAGAAGAACGGACTACCGATGGGCAGCCGAAATTCCAGGCTGGATTCCAAGAAACCAGAAAAGATCCAGAAAACCATGGGAAATGCGTTCATGAAATTGGGAAGATATCAGGAGTAACATGAAAGAGCGTGACGCAGGACAATCCGCTGTATACTAAACATGGAGAGACCTTTATGAGCAGTGGATTAAATCGATGATAATATCTGACTGCAACTTGATATCGATAGATTGCTAAATTTTACTTTAGCAATTGTAATAGATTCTAAAGAGAAAATGTGATACGAAATTATTCTGAAACTTAGAAAACTTTACCTATACATACGTGACGACGTTAGCCGTTTTCTTAGAAAACATACACTAACGGAAAAAAATTTCCCTACACCACGAAAAAATAGTTGTAGAGGAATGAAATGGCGGCATAACATTTGTCTAGGTAACATATTTAATCGATTAAGGTTTCAAGACCACAGCTAAATGTAAGCGCGAGAAAAGCCATTTCAAATGTGAAATGCTGGTACAATAATAACCGGTGTAACCATCAGAATGTTGCATGCAAGCATGCAAACGTTCTTGCGTTGTGCCGTACAGGTTCTGGATGTCAGTTTGTGGGATAGAGTTCCATGCCCGTTGCACTTGGTCGGTTAATACAGGGACGGATATTGCTGATTGGGGGTGACGCTGGGGTTGTCTTCCAATGATGTCCCATACGTGCTCCATTGGAGAAAGATCTGGTGATCTAGCAGGCCACGGCAACATGTCGACATTCTGTAGAGCATGTTGGGTTACAACAACGGTATGCGGGCGAGCGTTATCCTGTTGGAAAACACCCCCTGGAATGCTGTTTATGATTGGCAGCACAACAGGTTGAATCACCAGACCGACGTACAACTGTTCCGTTAGGGTGCGTGGGATAACCACGAGGGTGCTCCTGCTGTCATAGGAAATTGCTCCCCAGACCATAACTCCAGGTGTAGGTCCAGTGTGTCTCGGCCGCAGACAGGTTGGTTGCAGGCGCTCACCTATCCTCCTTCTAACCAACACACGGCCATCACTGGCACCCAGGCAGAACCGGCTTTCATCAGAAAATACAACAGATCTCCACTCCGTCCTCCAATGAGCTCTAGCTTGACACCACTGATGTCGCAAATGGCAGTGGTTTGGAGTAAGTGGAGTGCACGCTACAGGGCTTCTGGCTCGGAGCTGTCCTTCAAGTAACCGATTTGAAACAGTTTCTTTTGTCAGTGTTGTGGCAACTGCAGCTCGAATTGCTGCCGCAGACGCAGTACGATGCGCCACGGCCATACCCTGTACACGGCGGGCTTCCCTCTCAGTAGTGCCACGTGGCCGGCCGGAACCCGGTCTTCTTGAGGCAGTACCTTCCCTTGACCACCGCTGCCAACAATCATGCACAGTTGCTACATTCCTGCCAAGTCGTTCTGCAATATTGTGGAAAGAAAATCCACCTTCTCGTAACCCTATTAAACGACCTCGTTCAAACTCCGTGAGCTGTTGATAATGGCTTCTTCTTCTTCTTAAAGGCATTCTTGACTAACATGAACACGCTACGTCGAATCTCAATGATAACTAACGCTCACGAACGTTGCAGCGCGTATTTACAACAAACCTGCTTTGCATGTTCCGAGGGGCGCTACTAGCGCCACACGTATGCACCGAGCGCGAAATTTGCATAGACGTCATCTTACAGATGTACTGTCACCGCCTACCAACTGTCGTTTATCTAACACAAACCCTTCTTAGTGTTGGGATTTTTGTTCCGTCAGTGTATGTACAACAACCTTAGGGTTACATGAGTTTAAAATACTCAACACCTACTTAACATATCTCACTGCCATATTAGCAAGTGCGACAGAAAATAATTTTGAAAGAAACTTAGAAACAATGTTTAATAAGTGCAATGTATCAAATAAACTTATTCCATTACATACAAAATTAATCTTATCTTTTTCTATTTACTTAATAGATGTCCATTTCTATGGTCATATATGAAGTAAATAGAAAAAAATAAGATGTTTTTATCTTTTTCTATTTACTTGGTATGTTGTGCTGTGATCTGTTTGTCCTTCAAACGACTTTTTGTTTATTCTGTAATTGTATAAGAATACAAATTGATGTGAAACGCTGAATCCAATTTCGGTCAGTAAGCTCAGCATAAATCGTGAAGTAAAATTAGGGTCAAGATATGAAATATTGTGTCCTTTATGCGCTTTGGGGCTTCAATCTAGCCAGCCTTTGCGCGGAGCGTCGGCGATAGTTTGTAATTGCGCGTGAGATTTTGATTCATATCAGCGTTTTCTGTTTCTCGAAACTTGAGTAACTTCTATTCATACCTTACGAAGTGCAAAAAAATGCGTTCGTCTGGTTGCAGATACGAACAGAATAGCTGAAATTTATTCGGTGTGTTATGTGGTGTATCTCCAACTCATGTGGGACCCATGTATTTATTCCTTTACTTTCCCTATTGCCCTTAATTATAGGAAAATATATATCCGTAGTGTACTCCAAGTTTATTGCCAAGTTCTCTAACCTAGATTAAATTTAATCTAAACTTCCAGCGTGGCATCATTGATAGCTCCTTCTGGTATACCGCGTGGTGCACTTCCAAGGCTTTTATCACTAAAGTGGAATTTAGCAAACCAAAGTCGGTCTCCTTCTGGTCTATCGCGTGGGGCACTTCCGAAGCTTTTATCACTGAATGGGAATTTAATAAACCAAAGTTCTGACTTGACATCATTGATGGCTCCTTCTGGTCTACCACGTGGTGCATGTTCGAGGCTTGTATCACTGAATGGGAATTTAGCAAACCAATGTTGGTCTTTCCGACATGCTTTAATGAAGCTACAAATTGCCTCCGATATATAAACTCATATAAGGAAACGTCACAAAGTGGAACCGACGCAACGTACTTTTCAGTGTAGCACAATCTTATGTAAACTGATGCTACTGACGAAGTGACCGGCGAAAAGCACCCAGCCGCCTACATGCTTAAAATTTATTTATTACATTTAATACTGCGCGACGCGTTAGTTCTGAAATTACCTACCAGCTGCACGCGCCTGTGAAATCCAACATTTTATGTTCAACCGCGTAACATTAAATTTGTGGGCCTTGCTTAAAAATTAAAAATGGCCTTTAATTTTTCTTTGTTTAAAAATTTCAGAATTTCAAAATCGCATATACTAACATAATATTTTTGACACGTCTTTATCCATTTAAATTTTTTGGAACTAAGAGTTAAAATTCACTGTACACTTTTCAATGCAATAGGACAGCTCCTTTTCAAACTTGGGGAGCCCTTTCATGTGGATTGTCAAAATATGTATGTGTCCTGTGTCACCTTAAGTTATCTTACACTTGCCATTGAACCTCAGACTTAATAACCAAGAAATGAAGTTTAAGAGCTTTGATCGCTCACTCTGTATTTGCATTCATAGATTTAGCAATTTTAATAAATGCATCTTTTCTAAAATTCCTCTTCAAATGTATTCTTGAAACAACGACAACCGTGGATATTAACATTTTTTTTTCTGTTTGAACAATAATTTTGGCGACATTAATAAATAATAAACTTACTTTATTCGTTATTTCGGTGTATTACTAACAGACAAAAGAAAGTAAATGCTATAATAGATATTCAAAATATAATATCACTTGCATACATATAATTTTCAAACTCTGAGTTGCCGACCTTTCTTACAAAACACACACAACTATTTTGTTATTTGTTTGTCTGCTATCAGTGCAAATTAATAATGAATAATCCTCTATATCTGTTTTCTGTCACTTTGCTTCTATTGACAATAACTAGTTTTTGCAAACCTTAGTTTAAGTTCTATCTTTAAAGGTTAGATATCCAACAATTATGAATTTTCAATTTTTATTTTAAGGTCGATGCGCAATACCTAGCGTCTAAATAATTATTTTATATTTAACAGTATAGCAAATTTAAACATGTTCATTCTGTTCTACATGTATATCCGCAATCTAGTATGTATTTGTAGTGTAATACAAAATGTTACAGTAATGTATCCTTAAAATAAGATACATTTACTCCATTATTGATTTTTTGTATAAACCGCATTCAAGTTGTATAACACGACGAGCCAGTGGACACTTTGAAGCGAGCACTTGCTGATACTTCAATGTTCTCACGGAACTCACTACTGGGTATATCCTATGCGATTGATGTGGTGACGGAATCAATTTTTTTCTGTTATAATAACCTAATTTACAAGCAGTCCAAAGGGGCTGCCATGGGCTCACCGCTATCGGCTGTACTAGCTGAGGCCATCCTCAGACCGCTGGGCTGGAATCAAAAATTCTTAATGAAGCCAAGCTCGCTCCTCTTATATCGTTGAGACACGCCGACGATGTATTTTTTGTCTGGCAGCATGGAGCTGATGAACTGAACGCTTTTTTCGCTTTTATTAATTCCCTCCACCGGAACTTATGTTTCACCATGGAGTGTGAGGGCAACGGCAGACTCCCGTTTTTGGACGTCCTAGTCATGAAATCTCGTTCTGGATCCCTCAATACCAAGGTTTATTACAAGCCAACACATGTCCCGAATGTAATACTACCCACCTCTATGGTACCAGTTTCGCACAAATTAGCCATTTTCAGACATAGGGCTAAACATGCCTTTATTCTGTCCTCGGACACTGCATCCAGACTTGAAGAAGTCGACAACCTGAGAGATCTGGCCTCTTCCTCCGGCTACAGTGAGCAAGTGATCGAGGACATTATCAAGAACGCCGACGCTGTTTTCTCAAACTCGGGTGGCCGCCATACCATGCCTTCGATGCAATACATTGGGGCTTGCCCTTATGTACCCAGCCTGACCTACTTCTTGCAGAACACCTTAAAGAAACTCGGGCTCAGTTATGGAATGCGCTGACCGAGATCGATATCACGCCACCTGATCATCCTGGAACACCCATACCTCTCTGACTGATGCGGGAGTGTACTCCATACCATTGGAATACATGGATGGTACCACCAGGTACTACATCGGAATGACAAAACGCTCTTTTGCTCTTCGACTTATCGAACACAAACGGGACGTCTCGCACGGAAAATTGACAGCCGCCTTATCCAGAGAAGTGGTTACCCATTCAGCCATCACGAAATGGGACCAGATAAAGCGAATCGCTCCTTATACTACCGCCAGGGGCACTGCCGTCAGGGAAACCATGGAAATTTTGAGTAACCCTGTGGTTTGCAACGATGACGTCTCCCTTGAGCTCCCCCAAATATGGCGCACATTTCTTCACGCTTAGCACGTTCCTGTTGACATCTCTCGTTGTCGCATGCTCCCGACGCAACATATTACGTTCTCAAATTCTGTTCATGTTTATTTTATTTAAAAAAATTATATTCTTTGTTTCTTTTGTCTTGTCGAACCACGAACAAGTCTGAAGAAGGCACCCGTTGGTGTTGAAAGCTTACGCTTTATTCATAACTTTTGTACGTCAATAAACTGATATCTTATTTCCTTTGCATACTGAAGTTGTATAACATTTAACGTTTGGGTAGGCGTACTTAATATAACGTGGAACTCAGTAGTCGTGAGCTTTCACCAGGGAAACCGAAAGCTAATGCTAACCAGAGTGCCATCTGTTGATAATAACAGAGGCTTTCACGTTTATTAACAAGTTTTTTAGAATCCTTCTCCCAATGAAATGATTATGTCCCATTTCGTATAACGACGATCGATGACATGGGTAGTTCTTTTTTTACAAAACAGAAAGATCAATTTTCTTTAGAAATTGACGGTTTCGGCATATCGGTGCAGGGATTTTCATTGAATTCAGCATGCTGTTCTCATCTCCAGGGAGATGCTTTTCGGATTTTTTTTCTTCCAATCGTGCTTTAAGATAACGTTACAATTTATCAAATCTGCTGTAAACATAAAACTATATTAGGCAGGCGCATGCGGAATGCGTCATTTCACTGCAGATGAGTAGGCAGAGTATTTCGAAGTGCAACTACAATCTGGCCATATATGCTTGTACACATATCTTAGAGCTGTATTATTAGATTCAGAGCTGTGCCTTAATAGAACTACGCAAGGATAGAGCGGTAAAGTACGTAAAACTAGGCCTGTGACGGTCAAAACGGGATTTCGAAGATATCTTGTTTTTGGACGTCAACACTGGCACAGGACGGAAGCCAGTCCACGCGCCTATAATGGAGTATGAGACCACATGTTAGGAAGGAGAAAGTATGTCAGATCTTATGGAAAGCAATACTATACCCCGAATCATTTAGTCTTTAAATAGGCTCTCAATCAAGGTCCACAGCGTTCTAAAAGGAACAATAAATTTATATTTTTACAAGTTCCCACATTTAAAGTCTTGCTTCTACCTTCCCGGAATGCCCGAGAAGCATTCTCATAGGTGTATACTGCCTATAGTGGAACATAATTTCGGAAGGGTAATGGTGTGTTAGACGTAGCAGGATAAATACATTTCAAATGTCAATTTTAGGAAAATATTTATCCAGTGACAAGTCATAAAATAAAGTACTGCAGAATGAATATACTGATTTACTGTCATTTCACCGAAGCATATAAATGAATATTGCATTTGTTTGGGATGAATTTGGAACTTCGGCATCACATAAACTATTTTAAATTTAAAAACAAAACAGTTATTAATTTCTTTTTTCATTTCTTCAACGTTTTTACGCTGATATAGAGCAGGTGTTCTGAGCAGCAAAATCGCGATATCTAGGGAGCGTTGCGATTTTAATTCACAAAGCTGTATTAAAATATGGGCATTTTTTTCAATATATATACAAATGTATGTAAATATAGCGCTTACGAAGAGGAAATGTATCGCCTCTTTAAAATCCACGAATAGTTTGATCAACGTTAGTTCTGGTGACAGTGCAACATTTTCTCTAAGATTTCCTTTCCAAACCTAGATGCCTATAAATCAACTTGACATGACCAGTAATGCTCTATTGAAATTATATTTCCCGTTGGTCTGCCATGCTTTCAAAAATGGCAGACCAACAGGGAACTTAATTTTACATACAATTGGAAGAAACGTTCCTCACATTAATGTGTTGAACTAGTAGAAAAAATAAAACTAATACAGGGAAACATGTCTTTTTACACCACTTTGCCCCAGAGATTTGCATAGCACTTTAAAAACGCAACACATTTCTTTCAAAGTTTCAGTTAACATTATTAGATAAATTACCTAGATTACCTAGATGTAGATTACCTAAATTACCTAGATTACCTAGTTGGCGAACCTATGGCACGCATGCCACTTGGTGGCACACGAACACTATTTGGGTAGCACGCCTGTACAACAGCATTAACATTAAATAAAAGTTTAGGTTTTTGAAAACAGTAATTTTTCGACATGTCTGTATTGTTTTCTTACAGATAACCGAGCTCTGACAAGAAACTTTATATGGCCAAGAAGTATCCTCCAAAGGGGTAGCAAAGCAACCTAACTTTATTTAATCGTTTTATGCATTAATTCCCAAAAGTAAGATGCGCTTATATCTGAACCGTCTTAGTTCACACTTAAGTGCATATTGCGTGATGTTGCAGACAGCAGGTTATGAACCCAACATAAATGACTTGGCTAGCAGCATTGAGCAACAAGTTTCACGCTAATGTAGAATAATTATGTAAGACTGATCTTTCAATTTTCTTCTAACGAATTAAATCAGGTTAAAATTGAAATCGTCTTAGTCTTAAAACTCACTTACTCACCTATTATGTTATTGTCGTTTTAATGGTATTCGCAGAAACAGATACATAACAAAATGTTAGTTACAAAACATGCAAACAAGAGGTGGCAAATTAGACACTTGAAAGCAGTAAAGCAAACTTGAAGGGGCACCCTAGTTGGGAAAGGTTCGCCATCACTGATATAGATGGACATGTTGTTTTATTCAGGGTTTCAGCATGAACGCATGTCGCAAAATGTCCAGAGATGGTGATTTTGAGCTAGTCATCTTCAGTTGCTTCCAATCGCTACGGTTAAAGAGTCGTCCCATTTAGCTGAAGGCGCATCAAATTTTATCTTGGTTTATTTTAGATACCACTCTGCGACAAGGTAGGCCCTCCTGTTGTCGGTGAGACTGGCGAAATGATCCGCCCACCGTTCCTTGTTGTCATATATCGCTTTCACTACTTCTTTCACTCCAGTTTAATTTCCAACAGTTGTGTTTGTGTTGTGTTTTTTTACTTATCCTTAGGATTTTTATTTCTATAGTATGCTGAGTGGTTTAAAGACTAAGTTCCTCCCTATTTCAGAGCGGTATATTAGAGAGGGGTGGATATAGTTCTTGAATATGTTAGCTCTTATTTTGATATATTGCTTTGGATCTGTGATTGTGGTTTTCATACGGTAAAAGGAGGTCAATGCCGCTGTTTTTCTGTTAGATATTTTTTTCAGACATGTCACTGTCCATGTTTTTTATTTGCACAAGGTATGCGTGGGATTCTACGTTTTCAATAGTGAAATTATTTAGTTGGATGGTGTGCTTTGGACAGTATTTTTTCTCATCCATTCGGTTTTCTCAGGTTGGATTTCTAGACCTATTTTGTTACAGGCGTCATTTTTGTGGGGAAGAATTTGTTTTAATCTATAGAAGATCTTGAACTATACGTTTTATGTCATGTACGAACCATATTATTTGGCACAACTCTCCTTCAATATTTATGTTACCTTTTAAATCACTTTTCCTTAAGATATTTTCCAGATTGCTTGTAAAAAGTTTGGTTATATAACATCTCCTTGTCGCACACCTCGGTTTATGGAGATTGTTATAGGATCATCGAATAGGGTTATTTGAGTTGAACATCCGGTATTAATTTTTTTGATCAGATTGATGTATTCTGTTTTAGTGCCTTGATCTAGTGAAGCCTGTAAGACTGCCCTATTTTCTATGGTATCAAAAGCTTTTTTTTTTAATCAATAAATAGAAGACATACAGGGATCTGGTATTCTTCGCATCATTCACTAAGTTGGGTGTTAATTTTTATGTGATGTATTGCGTAATGTTCTTTTTTTAATCCTTCTGGTTCTGCGCTGTTGTGTTTTTGAAGAGTGGTTTTAATTATGCTTGCTACAGTTATTGTCTTTAATTTATATTTATATAACAGCAGACATACAGGTCGGTAATTCTTGGTATCTGCTATGCTGCCTTTTTTGAAAATAAGATTTGTTTCGATGAGTTCGGTTTTGATGACATTTTCTAAAAAAGGTTATTTTACAAATGAATATCACAACTAGAGCATTGAAAAGCGGTGGTATTGCTGTCTAAATATCTTCAGTTTTCATCTGAGCATTGCCAGGAGCATTATTTGATAAATAATTTTAAATTTTTACATCCGCAAATTTGGAGAGATTTTTGAAGTTTTGCATTTTTGTTAACTATTATACAGCTGTATTTTATATCATTTTCGCCTTTGTTGAATTGAGAATTTAAGCTCATATTTTCAGGGTGTGTTAAAAATTTTATTTTTAAATGAATTGATTTTTTTGTTCTGTAAACCGAGGAAGACATATAGGACAGCGATTAAACAACTAGGCTAGCGGGGGCCAAAATAATTTTCCAGTCCATATATGTAGTTCCGCCAAAAAACCTGAAATATGTATATTCATTAACACCCTTCTACAACAACACTTTGTATACGAGTACATATTCTTTCGTAAGCAAACGTACGTTTTATATCGTTTACGGAAACGAATGAATACGGCAAATTCCATAAAGTACTCGCGATATTGTTGTGGGCTAAACGTAAATCTTAACGTATACTTTTGTAAAAGCACATGTTGAACATGATGTAATATGGATATGTAAAGACATCTTTTGTCATGTTAATTTCCCTTTGTACTAAACACTTAGAAAGACAAGAACAAAAACCATTTTCATTTAAACTGACATACCTAATATCGTTAATGATTTTTTTTAAATAAGAATTATAATTTTAAATTGAAATATATTATCTGCATACGTACAACAAAGATTCCCGCCGTATGGCAATCGCCAGGAAACAAAAATGTTTTCTAGATAGTAAATCTTTGATCTGCTAAACAAATTGCGAAATATTTGGATGACTTGTCACTTTTGGGCCACAACTAATATTCTATAGTTAGTCCGTTGAATCTACCAGCAAGTTAGACTTACCACGTGAGCCGATAGATGGCGTGAGATCTGTCCTGAGGAACACGGGGTGATTGTTTCCTGCAGCCAATGCCATTGCCTAATACTGTAGACAGAAGTAATTAGCCAATGGCATTGGTCGGAGGAAGCAGTCTCCTGATTCTTAACAAATAGACTGATGACTTTTTTCAAAAATCTTTGATTTAGGTTCCGTTCGGAGTGTTACCTCTCGTAATTGTTTGCTCTTTTGAGTGTCACAGGTAAAAGGTTTTGAGTGTTTGTGAAAGTCGAGCTAAGTTAATTTTGTTGTAAAAATTGTGCGTAGAAATTTGTTTTCGTACTGCACATTAACCTGATATATCTCCTCTTTTAGAAGCATTCCATGAAAAAATATCAGGATAAAGGTACAAATGAACGGAAGCTAAATGGAACAGGTTATTAAATTTTTGTTCGCGAATTATGTTCTGAAATTCATGAATTTGGAACTGTGTGAATTCTCGTGATATTTTGTTAACACAGGAAGTTTGACAGATTAATTTGTTAATCTGTCAAACTTCTCAGGCCACGCTACAAACGGGACAAAAGTAGCTGTTGAAATATAAATTTGTGTTGTGCCTTTGGTAAAATCATGTTATTCCTTTTCACCAAGAAATCGTTCTAGAATATGGGCTTTGAACGAGAAAATCTATGTGGGACAAGTGCAGGGAGTCCGTGATGCTCAGCACCAAATTCATCAGGCAGTCATCTAAAGCAAGCGAACTTTGCTTCAAGTGAATAATGATGTAACTCACCCATCCACAGTGTTCAGCCAAAAACTTCAGGTATTGAAAACCGTTCATGGCCTACCCATTCTTTGCACAATAGGAACTTGCACCTTCAGACTTTGATCTGTTTTGTTACATGGGCATTTTCTTCCGAAGGCCCGTTTTTTAGAGCTGGATGTCAAACCTAGCATGAAATTGTTTTTGTCCACGATACATGGCGAACGCCACCACCGTGGTACCGATACTGCAGTTGAACTTCGGCAAAGACAATAGAAATTATTTGCTCTTGTTTTTCCGAATGAGGTGGGCGTATATGGCTCTTTGCACCGTTGGGCACTTAAGTTGTAAGTGGTAAAACGTCTTGACGTATCTTGAAACTTTATGCTCATATCGGCAACTTTGAATGTACGAATTAAATATTTCAGAAGGGGCTGGTGTTCATTAAGGATTTGGGCATACCGTATAAAAGAAATGCAATGGCGTGGTGTTCTTTCAAATCCTAAGAGAAATTATATGCATTCTATCTAGAAAAAATCTTTTTCACATGCGATTAACTCTTCACTTTAAAAATAATTCTTCTAGATGATGGCTGGTCTGGCCCAGCAAAGATGCATGCGGGTATTTTTTACCAAGTTTAAATGTTTTAGAATAAACCCTGCGATGGAAAAAGAAGAACAGTTATGCATCTGATTGAGGCGCTCAAACGAGCTGTGTTTAGATATTTGTTCTTGGCCTTGCAACGGTGGAAGGAGAGCAGAAGAACAAGAAATTATTGAACGGACGACTCTGAGGATGAAGCGATGGTGAGATAATATTGTAAATTCTTGTACAGCATGTTAGTTGTCATTATCGCAAAAGCTCTGATCTGAGTCGTCAACCTTTCAATACCAAACAACACTTGCAGAGCAAAAATTTCCTCATTAAAATATTTTAATATTTTCAAAATATTTTCACCATTGCGCAACTCAACTAAGTAAACAATCACTGACTGCGAATATTTTCAAGCTTCATACAAAATCTTAAAACTAAGTAATTTTACAAAACACATATGCCACTGATGAGTAAAAAATCACTGCCGGTTATATAAACAAATCGTTAAATACCTAACATCTGAATGGCTTAGAGTGGCACGAAATGGTAAAAATTCAAAGATAAATTCAAGAGTGAACTGAAAACGGACATGGTAAAAAAGACTTCCTGGAGTTTACCTTCACTTCAATGGACTCAGATAAATGCGAATTTCTAATTAATAAATTATGCAGGTAAACCAAGGGAATGAGTGCAACCAGAAAATAATTTTTTTTCAAGACAAAAAAAAAGAAAGCATTTACAAAAAATATGTTTCCTGCTTAGGAGCCAGGAAATAAATGAATGTAGACGAACCACTACAGTAAAAAACAGAGATAAACTCATAAAAGGCAGAAACCGAAAGTAAATGTTTTGTCAAGGGCTCTATAAATGAAGTAATGCACAAATTGACCCTATAACTGCAACCACAATGAACACATGAAACATCACTTATTAACATTTGTGAATATTCTCAATCTGAACGATATTAGCAAGAGAAAATCTTTTATTACTTAAATATTTGCAGAAATTAGTCAAATACACTCATTTTCAACATACATTTGATTCAGTTTTCTCATGTTTCTTATTTAACAAGTTTACAAGAATCTTTAAAAATCATGCGGTATAGTTGCAAAGTCTACGAAAACGAGGATTCACGAACATGTTCAACAGAGGATTCGGTCAGGACATTTTCAGGTGTGTGTGCGTATGCAACCAACGAGAGGGGTATGACTTGCGATCATTACCTTGAGTTTTCAAGAACAACACGTCGTGGACATCAGCGGAAATCCCTTTTAACACAAAAGTAGTTTTCTCAAACTCTCTTTCCTTTCCAAGGTCAAAATGCAATAAATTTAGCAAAGTAAGAAAACTAAACTATATTTTATATAATAATATATTTTATTTTTCGAAGATAAAACTAAAGAGTTTTAAAACCGCGTTGTTTCTATTACCAAACACAGAGTATAAATACGTCTTAGAATTGTTATCCTTTAAAAATTCGGAGAAGTTTATTTGAAGCACTAAATGCTCTTTGTAGTGGCTCACTGAATCACTGTTTTGTGATAATGAGTTTTACAAAGAAAGGAAATAAAGTAAAAGTTCAATATTACGAGTTCGGCTTATATCAAGAATCCTATTATTACGGAAGATTCAAAACGCACCGTCATTTTGTTTAATGTTAAAGACAGGAAAAATCTTCTGCTAACAAAAGGTAAATCTATCTAAAGAGTTACTTCTTTTAAACGTTCCCAACAAATTATTTCAATGAAATTCCAGGAAGTGGTACAGAGATAATAGCGTACAGCTGCACGCTATTAGTCTGCTTGGCTCTTGAATACTGTCCGATCGCTTTCTTCCACTCTTCTGCACAACAATGGGAAGTCGAAACATTATTTACTCGTGCACGTTGTGTGTTTTCCTTCTCTAAATGGAGAATGAAACGGAAGGTTTGATTTTGAAAAACAAAGTTAAAAGTTTTGTATGAATACAAGAAAATTTTAAGTCGAAAGTGAGATAAAAAAAATTTAGTTTTAGATCATCAATACTGTTTAAAATTTTAAAGAACAAAGAAAAGATCAAGGCAGTGGCTTTTCAGAGTAACATTGTGGCAGAATCCATCGCATTAGTAAACATACAGAATTGGGGGAAGCGTTGTTTACGTGATGTGGCCATAAGCGGGCCAGAAAGATTCCTTCTAGTAGATCGATGATAAAAGCTAATGCTAATGAATTAAGCGTTGAAGATCGAGAATTTACGTTACTCGGAAGGTTGGCGAAACCGATTTAAAACTAGAAAAGGAATTTCTTTGGGGAGAAAAAATATTTGGGAACCATCTTCTGTTAGCACACAAGCGATTGAGGACTAGCCTTCTGTCCTTACAGAAGTTCTAGCTCGATACAACGCAAAAGTAATTTACAATCCAGATGAAACGATTGTTATATAACTCGTTGCCAGAGAGGGTTTCAGTGGTAATAGGCAACCCTGGTAAATGAGAAAAACGCGTAAAATACGTTTAACTTTTCTATGTTGTGCCACTATCAATGGTAGTCATAAATTAAAGCCATCAGTGACTGCAAATCCGAAAGGCTGCGATGCTTTTGTTTTGCTTTGCTACCGTGCACATATGAAGCTAAAAAGAATTCGTGAATGACGATGGCATTATTTTATAAGTGGATGAAGACTTTCCACGTTCACGTTGGAATTGAAAACAGAAAAACAGCGCTATTCGCCGGTAATTGTCCTGCACATCCAAGTCCCGAAGAGGTTCGACTGATCAACACTGAACCGGTATTATTGACACCTAGATGAAGTATCATACTTCAGCCTCTTCATCAAAAGTTATGCGTCTGATAAAACAAAAACATGAGACCATTCGGGTAAATGATGCGGTTAGGCCGATGTCATCAGATCATAAACCACTAAAATGGTACGTCCTTGACGCCATTAACCTCTTGTCGCGTCATGGAATGAATTACCAGGAAGCCACAGCGAAGTATGCTTTAGACGTGAAGGCTTCATTATCAAAGACGATTTGAATAAGAAAATCGTTTCGGACAAACCTAAAGGAGAGGAAGCAGATAAATGAAGCATCATTGCCAAAAAGATGGGACTGACATTCAGCTTTTAAGACTACTTCAATGCTGACCCAGATGTAATACCCTGGAATGACATGTCCGATACATAAATCATGGAACGTGAAAAATAAAGCTCAGAAGAAGAAGAAGATCACAATGATGAAGAGGATAGAAGTGAAAGCGTGCCATATCAATGAGAACTTATGCACGCTTTAAACATATTCCGATAATTTTTTATACTGACTCAAATGCCCCTATTGAAGAAACGGCAATTTTCGATAAGGTCGTAAAATTACGTAGTTACAATCATAAATATCAAATGGGAAACAAAACTCTCAATTCTTATTTTTTGAAAAAAAATACAATCTGAATTGAAAACAGATATCACTTATGTAAAGTACTGTTTTTATCACTTTTCTTTATTATATTAAAATGTTAGTTTTATGTTTCATGTAGTACGGGCATGTACATAGTATTTATATAATCCGGCTGTATCCAGAAGTCCGTCACAACGACAGTTTTTTTCCATTTTTGTCAGCTCTCATAATATCCGAGGTTTCACTGTAGAGTGAAAGTCCGATATTACGAGAACTGACAAAAAGTCGGAAATATTGTCGTTATAACGGACTTCTCGTTATAGTTAGATCATGCAAATACTACTTATATGTACGTACTGCAAAACACATAAAAAATAACAGTACTACAAAATAAAAAAAGTGATCATAACATACCTGATGTTTGTTTTTAATTCATTGGAATTTATACAAAAGGTAAGAATTGGGAGTGTTTTGTTTCCTCTTTGACACTGATGATTGTAACTTTCGACTTTACAGAAATATGTCGTCTCCTCAATAGGTGCATTTTACATACTATATAATTGTCCAATTGTGTTTAAAGTTTGATGAGATCTCATTGAGATGGTTGGTACGCTTTCATTTCTATCTCCTTCATCATTCTGATCCTCTTCTTCTGGCTTTTTTATTCCATTATTTCTGTGTCAGCCATGTCGTTTCAGGTTCCTACATCTGCGCCAGCATCTACGTAGTCTTGAAACCAAAGTATTAATACCATCTTTTGGCCAATGTTGCACAATTCGTCTGCTTCCTGATCTGGAGGTTTGTTGGTAATGATTTTCTGTTTCAAATCATCTTCGGCAATGAAGCCAGCATGTCTAAAGTATGCTTCAATGTGATATTCTGGAAGTTCATTCTATACCACAGCTAGAGCTTTAGTGGCGTCAATGACGTTCCATTTCATCGGTTTATCATCTGATGGCGTCCGCCTATTGTGTCGTTTACCAGAATGGTCCGATAGTTTTGCTTTATGAGTTTCATAATTCGTTGATCAAGATGCTGAAGTACAGTAGTGCAGCTATGTGGCAATAATATGAGTTCAATGTTGTCCATCTGAATATCTTTTGGACATGGGTGTGCAGGACAATTATTGATGAAAACCGCTATTCTTTTTGTTCTGAATTCCAACTAGGACGTCGAAAGCCTTTATCAGATTGATATATTGTATAACGCAATTTTCATTCTCTTCTTCTTATTAGCTTCATATGTGCGAGGTTGCAAACTACCGTGAAAACACATTGTCGCAATATTGATAAGTTAAACGTTCTTTACTGCGTTTTCCTCTTTTACGTAGGTCGCCTTCTACCGCTAAAGTCCTGTTAGGTAACACGTTATAAAACAACAAAGCCTCATCAGCTGCATTGCGTTGTATCGATCTAGAATTTCTAAAAGGATACAGAGGACCACGGGCCTGAACCGCTTGTTTGCTAACAGAAGCCGATTCTCCAATTTTTCATTTTTTTTTTTTTTTTTTTTTTTTTTTTCGGTTGAAATCCTTTTGGTAAATTTAAATCGGTTAAGACAACCGTCCAAACAACTGAAATTGTGCATCTTCATTTGAACACTTAAATTAGTTGTTTTTGCTTTTATCGTCGGTCCACTAACAGGACTGTTTTTGGCTATATTGTAGCAAAAACACGTGTACAATTTTTTCTCCAGTTCCTAATGTTCACCTCTTCGTTGCTTGAATCATTTCGCCGATGAGTTATTCTATAAAACTGCCTCCTTGATGTTGTCTTATTTACTTAAAATTGTAAACAGCGTTCATGATGCAAGAATACATAAATTTCCTAGCAACCACATTTTTCGACTTTAAACTTTCCTCACATTCATACTAAACTGTTCACATTTATGCACAAATTAAACTTTCCTTTTTTTCTCTATTTAGGAAAAGAAAAAACAAAACGTATACGCGTAAAAGATGTTTCGACTTTGCTCTGTTGTGGAGACGAGTGGAATAAAACCGGGTCAGCATCCGAACAGCAAAGAAGACTAACGACTGGTTACTCATATTTGCGTGCAGCTGTACGCGTTTATTTCCCCACCACTTTGTGGAATTTCAGGGTTAGGGTTTGTTGGAAATCTCTGAAAGAAGAAAGATTGGCCATGAAAACCTCTGTTTATAGCCAGAGTTCCTTAGATTTACAACTCGTAATATACGAGAATTTTTCCTATCTTTAACGTTAACCAATTGAAGGTGCATTTTGAATCTCTCGTTATAGCGTGATTCTCGTTATAAGTCGTATTCGTAATATGCAACTTCTACTGTATCTTCGACAGACTTCTTAAGTCAACAGCAAAATATAACGGCGCATCTTTCTTCCTCCTTCACAACCATTTTTTGCTAAATCACAGCGCGAAAACATTTGTGCTAACATGCCAAAGATAAAGCTAAGGCAGAACAGGGCATGCCCTGTCACTTCTCACAAATCCCATTAAACTAATAAGTGCCAAAGCAGCTTGCGTCTGAAAAAGCACAGGCAATCACACGGAAAAGATGTTTTTCAATGTCCCGTGTATTATGAAGAATGCGCGAAACAAGTAAATGTTTTTCGATTGTTCTAGATTTTGTTCTACTCTTTGGCTCAAAAACTTTCGAAAATGATACTTGAAAATGAAGAACTATATTTAATTAACAATATTTTGGTATTAGCTCGAAACAGCGTTCCTCAGAAAACGAAACATCCATGGTCAATTTAGGCTAGCATTCTTTATCTTATAGCAATTTCACCGACAATTTTAAAAAGAGGTCTGCTTTCCAAAACCATTCTGTCAATATACCAAATATTTTAATTGAGTCATAGCATTTTCATTTCACGAAAATGAATTAACCCTTTTTTGATTTATATTTTAGATCAATTCTACAATCCACTGCAATTCAGTACTTCTCATTTCTGTCAGCTATTTCTGAGAAAATATTTCTTTATTAACTATGAAACTAAGATTAAAATGTGATAATTTTTTCTTGTTTAATGTATGCTTCCACATTTAGTTTTTAAATAAACATATTTCAGAAGGATAGCTTATATATATATATGTCGATATAGAGGGATAATTCCGATATCAATGTATAATATATATTGATATCGGAATTCTCCCTCTATATCGACATATATATATAAGCTATCATTTTGTAATATAGAGGGATAATTCCTATATATTATATAATAGAGTAAATGAATTCAGAAAAAAATATTTCCCACAGCAGGAGACACACTGTAAAATTCAAACCATGCGGCCCGCAATTATGAGTATCGGATGTAGCCCCATGAGTTACTCCCATGGCCGTACATATGTAAAACTGCTCACGTAGCCATGCATGCTTCACGTACAAGCGTAAAAATTATAAAGCTGTCCGGCAGATCTGAATGACTTTATGTATGGCACCGTCAAAGTACGGAATTTAGCAACAAGACCATTCGGGAAACTGCTAACCAAATGAAGCTGCCCCAATCAACTGCTTATAAATTTAATGAAAAGTGGAAATGATTAGAATCAAAAGATCGCAATCAACTTCGGAAAGCTACGCAAAACGACGGAAGTTGAATTGCCCATTGCTGAAGCGGGTACTGCAACAACATAACCTTCCCTGTGTTGTGTCACTCAACATCGAGTTCCAAAAAGAAGACTAACGACAGCACTATAACGTTTCGCCGAGACTTAAAGGGAAGAGCTTTTAATTGATGGCATGCCATGAAAACCCGTTCTAACATCAGCAAGATCAACACCAAAGGTTTATTGGAGTGGCGTTAAGGTCGATGCCAATGGTCTCGGTACAGCGTAAATACATTTTTCGCATTGATGAATCACTCTTCACCGTCTGATAGTCCGATGAGAGAGTCTGCTTGTAGAGGATTCCCGATGACCGTTAACGGCCTCAATGTGATTTATCAAATGTGAGGTTTCATTGAGAGGCATCATGCTTGCTCTGTTTCTACTGTTAAACATTTGGGGTGTTCTCTCTGTTTTTAATTATGTGCTGGACAGTTCTGCGTTCTCAGCATTAGGGAGATTATTCCCGAAAGGCTCTTTTCCTTACTGACATGACAATGCTCTTTCAAGGAGAAGTCTGATGTTGGAAGAACTTGACTAGCTGGCCCAGAATTCCGATCCTTACAGCACGGAACACTTATGAGATGAATTGAGGCTCTGACTGGAAAAACCTATCCAAACCAATCGGCGTCTTTGACAGACCTGGCCATTGTTATTGAGGTAAAAATCAAAGGCAATTATCACTGCAACGTACAACATTCTAGTAGATATTCTACCCTGCAGAGTAGAGGCTGTAACAGCAAAGGTTGAACCAAATAGATATAAATTCCTTTTTAATTAGAAGGACATTTTCAATGGCAATAGTCAGGATACTTTTAATCAGATATGGTATCGCAACACTGTTATCGACGCTTTTAATTATTTTGCTTTGCTTTGTGATACTATTCCAGGAAAACATGAATACATATCTCAAACTGAATGTTGCTGTAGTTTTAAAGAACGCGACACCGTACTTCTACAGGGAAGCAGGAAAATGACAGTCTGCATAGTGAGTGAATGTACATACTTTTCTCTTTCCAGACATCATCTCTCAATCAATGAGATAGAATAGGCCTTGAAGTTGCAATAAATATATAATGACTGAAAGGCCTTGAAGTTGTTAGAGATAAAAATAGATAAGCCTTGAAGTTGCAATAGAGATAAAAATAGATAGGCCTTGGAATTGCACTCCATCAATGAGATAGATTAGGACTTGAATTTGCAAAAGAAGTATAATGATTGATAGACCTTGAAGCTGCAATAGAGAATTGTGTGTGCTCGGAAAGTGGTAAGCCATGTGGTTAAGGAAATAAAAAGTGGTAAGTAACGTATAATCACATTAGAACGTTTCTGTAGTTTTTTTTGATAAAACAAAATTATATTTATTCATTGATCAGCTTTAAAAGTGTTCGATGATTTGCTCATAAATTTTCTTTACAATCAAGTTCCGTGATTCCTCGGATGCTGAATTTAGGAAATGGCATTCTAAATGCACGCAGTAGCAGGTGGGAAAATGATGTATTAGTCACTGAGCGCAGCATATTGAAAGAGGAAATTTGTGCATCAAATAAAAAGACTAGCAAATTACGGATTTAGAAATCACTGTTTTATGAAAAATTATTGATATAAATAAATACATCAAATATTTCATTTTCAAAAAAAGAGGAATATGTGTTTTCCAAGAAAACGACTAACGTCGTCACGTATGTCAAGGTAAAGTTTTCTAAATTTCAGAATAATATCTTATCACCTTTTCTCTTTATAATCTATTTTTTTTTAGGTTTAACGACCGCCGTGAGCAACTCAATGGGCTATAAGCAGTCGCCCGTCCCTAATTCAGGGTCACTGGTTCCAGGGAAGGGAGAGAGCCAGTGCCGTAAGGCAAACACAACATCCATGCCTGACCGGGATTCGAACCCGGACCCCGTTCGGACGATTGATCAGAGGCCAACGCCGTAGACCACTGCGCCACCGGGGCAGCCTTTAGAATCTATTGCAATTGCTAAAGTAAAATTTGGCAATCTATCTATATCAAGTTGCAGTCAGATATTATCATCGATTTAATCCACTGCTCATAAAGGTCTCTCCATGTTTAGTATACAGCGGTTTGTCCTGCGCCACGCTCTTTCATGTTACTCCTGAATTCTTTCCAATTTCATGAACGCATTTCCCATGGTTTTCTGGATCTTTTCCGGTTTCTTGGAATCCAGCCTGGAATTTCGGCTGCCCATCGGTAGTCCGTTCTTCTGATTTATTTATGAAATTCTGTAAACGTGGAACTGATTGATTTCTTTCCAGTATCCCTTTCACAACTGAAAACGTCAGAAATAGTTATCAGTCAAACATACCAGCCACAAAGAAAATGTGAGTTACGCCTGAAATTTTTCTAGTAGAGAAAAGAAAAGAAAATTGTTTGTTCCCGTAACATGCACGTTTAAAAATTAATTGCTTGACTTTTTGAAAACATATTTTTCTACGGAAAATATATCTTTAATGAATCAGAAAAGATCGTAGATAGAAAGTTTTCTAACATGTGCAATACATAGAATCAAATTTGAGTACATTCCAATTAATTTTAACAATCAGAAAACGCTCTTCTTACAAAGTCATAATATATGCCATGCACTACAAAAGGAATACAAATTTTGTCCCTAGATATAACTCAGATACAACGGAAAATTTCTGGCAGCTAAGCATCCCTAGCCTAAGTCACTTATGTTGTAGAATAAATATTGTAGCTTGAGTAAAGTTATTTAGATACGGATTCTTTAAATTTCTTACTCAATTCTCAATTTTTGAAAGAAGCTATCAGCGTCTTTTGACACATATCTTTAATTTGCAAACTTCGTTGTACGTTTTATAAAGACTTAAGCAATTTAGACGCACTGCTATTTTATATCACATTTTAATAAGATGCATATCCTTAACATGTCGTGATCATCGCAATGCTAACAATGAGAAGACAAGGCATCGTACCAGCGTTTTAGGAGATGCGAAACAATTTTTAGCTATAAAACGTTCTGGTTCCAAGTCAAACGTGGAAAAAAGATTTGCCTCTTCTTTTCTTGATGGAAAGTGATTCTTAACCTTGATTGTAGAGCTTCAATAAAATAAAATACCAATATACACTGACGGAAAAAAATCCTAACACCACGAAAAAATAGTTGTAGAGGAATGAAATGGCGGCAATACATTTGTATAGGTAACATATGTAATCGATTAAGGTTTCAAGACCACTGTTTATTGTAAGCGCGAGAAGAGCCGTTTTAAATGTGAAATGCTGGTGCACTAATAACCGGTGTAACCGCCAGATTAATGACTGCAAGCACGCAAACGTTCGTGCATTGTGTCGTACAGGTGCTGAATGTCAGTTTGTGGGATGTAGTTCCATGCCTGTGTCATTTGGTCGGTCAATACAGGGACGGTTAATGCTGGTTAGGGGTGACGCTGGAGTTGTCATCCAATGATGTCCCATACGTGCTCGATTGGTGAAAGATCTGTTGATCTAGTAGGCCACGGCAACATGCTGACACTCTGTAGAGCATGTTGGGTTACAACAGCGGTATGCGGGCGAGCGTTATCCTGTTGGAAAACACCCCCTGGAATGATCTTCATAATTGGTAGCCCAACAGGTTGAATCACCAGACCAACGTACAACTGTGCCGTCAGGGTGCGTGGGTTAACCACGAGAGTGCTCCTGCTGTCATCGGAAGTTGCTCCCCAGACCATAACTCCAGATGTAGCTCCAGTGTGTCTCGACCGCAGACAGATTGGTTGCAGGCTGTCACCATGCCTCCTTCTAACCAACACACGGCCATCACTGGCACCCAGGCTGAACCGGCTTTCATTAGAAAACACAACAGATCTCCACTCCGTCCTCCAATGAGCTCTAGCTTGGCACCACTGTCGTCGCAAACGGCAGTATTTTAGAGTAAGTGGAATGCACGCTACAGGGCGTCTGGCTCGGAGCTGTCCTTCAAGTAACCGATTTGTATCAGTTCGTTGTGTCACTGTGGTGGTAACTGCAGCTCGAATTGCTGCCGCAGACGCAGTACGATGCGCCACGGTCATACGCCGTACACGGCGATCTTCCCTTTCAGTAGTGCCACGTGGCCGGCCGGAACCCGGTCTTCTTGAGGCAGTACCTTCCCTTGAACACCGCTGCCAAAAATCATGCACAGCGACTACATTCCTGCCAAGTCGTTCTGCAATATTTCGGAAAGAAAATACACCTTCTCGTAGCCCTATTACTCGACCTCGTTCGAACTCCGTGAGCTGCTGATAATGGCTTCTTCGTCTTTTTAAAGGCATTCTTGACTAACATCAACACACTTCGTCGAATCTCAATGATACATAGCGCTCACGAACGTTACAGCGCGTATTTACAGCAAACCAGCTTTGCATGTTCCGATGGGCGCTACTAGCGCCACACGTATGCGCAGAGCGCGAAATTTGCATAGACGTCATCTAACAGATGTACTCTCACCTCCTACCAACTGTCGTTTATCTAACACACTACTTTCTTTGTGTTGTGATTTTTTCCGTCAGTGTAGATAGCTTCAAGAGCCGTAAAACTTGAAAATGTGGAAAAACAATGATGTAGTGAGCAAACGCTGCTTATGAATGCCTTGATAACGTACTACGAACATCACTAATTTTCTTAAAAACTGAATATAAAAGCATTCCAAATATTATAGGAGGAGCTGGTGTACTAGTGACTGTCTTTTGCGGGACCCAGGAACCAGAAGGCGCAAGTTTTTTCAAAATTATTGAAGGGTGTGCTTGAAATTATGAACACTCGGTTCTCGATCAGTTCAGTTCCTTACTCTACGAACATATTAAGATCTTCGTAACAAGCACATTCCATTAGCAGGTATTTGCTTCAAAAATAAGTTTCAAGTATTCTCTTTTTGGCAGCACTTCAAAAGTTAATGATTTAAAAAGTTTTTTTTTTCCTCATATAAAAGTGTGGGTTTCGTATTTCGAAGTATAAAAAAGGGTTTTCGTGTTTCCAAATTTAAAAAGAAGATGAATTTGTGCACTATGCAACAGCTTGAGAAAGACTACAAATTATGGACAAAATCTATAGAAATTAAAAAAGAAGGAAAGCAAAAGTCCATACAACCATGACTGTTGAAATGTTTGTAAGACCCTCGGACTTATCCTAAAGCTCCTTAATTTTAAGACTTCGGAAGAAGGACCCTGGTTTGAGAACAAAAATGACATTTTTTTTGCCACACCGTATAAACGTTAGTCGACCTAAAGAGAAAAGGCGTGATATTATTTGAAAATTAGTGCTATATCTCGTATATAGTTATATAGATTTTACACACTACAACTTTCAACATCCTACGCTCCGAGTGATCATATATATTCAAAAAACCACCATTTGTATTATCGTCCAGACCCAACAAGATTCGGGATAACTTTAAAACATCCAGATTCCAAAATCTGCAGACCGACTTCGGAATCCGCGTTTATCCACAATGTCTCTAGACCCACAGCGTTGCCCTCGACGCGACGTTATTTAGAAAATGATCTATTCCCTATACACTTTTTATCATCGTACAGGAATATTGCAATTGCTGAACCAATCACGCAATAGAGTTACCCATGCATCGAGTACATTCTAATATCCCTCTTTCAAATTCTGTTACTTAAGACGTTCATCCATACTCGCATTGAATAACAGTTTACATGGATGAAATAATTTCTTCTTACCTATACAGCTGCCTGCCCTTTACCAAACGAGGATGATGACCATCTCACAAAAAGGAATCGTGTATAACGTGATTATTGTCCTTTCGATTTATTTTGCGTATTGACTTTGATAATAAGAAAAATTTCAGTTGTAAAATATCTCTGTCTCGTGATTATAAAATCGCAAATTTCTAGTGTTATTTCAAAAAATTCTGAAAAGACAATCCGTATTTTTTTTTCTAATTATAATATTTGTGATAATAAACTAAAAACCATTTCCTTAACTGAGTACATTTTAATACCTGAAAAATATATTTAAAGAAATATGTATTCCTTATTGTTTAAGCAGTTCGTCGGCAGTGATTCTTCTGTTGATCGTCTTTGCTTACACTGATCTTACCAAGCATTGAAGCTGAGTAAAGGTTTGTAGCACATGTTTCGGAATATGCGCTGGTAATAGCTGAATACCTAAATAGCAGTAGGTGGAGAAATTCATCGTATCCTTATATTCGGAAATCGGCCTTTCAATATGGCTTTTCTTCTGTTCATTAGTATCTCTTTCTTAATTCCAGTTGTCAACATGTATTAATATATGAAAGCCTTAAATAATCGTGTTAACCGGCATTCTGAAACTTAATTTTTAAATTTCTCTTATTACCTTCGTTCTAAATTGGAACATAAATTATGTATAATATTTTGTTTTGCTATTGCTCAGAAAGCTTTTGATTTCACTATTTATAATTGACCGAAAGCCTTCATTTATTTACGAGGGAAAGTTTTATATATTATAGTTTATTGTCTTTATTGGTCATTTTATATAACAAGATAGTTTTGGCAAATTTGTTAGTACTGGAGTTTTGCAAAACTCACCGTCCGGGTATAACAGAACTACCGTCTACTCTATGTTAACAACAAATTTATTGCTTATCATCAACTCTCTGAGAAACACAATTAGTAGTTTTGCACTTTTGCCGTTTATATAACTCATTTAGATTGATTTGAGTAATTGGAAAACATGAGTTTATTATCATTTATTGTGAAATATAAAAAACGGTTTTTTTGGAAATATATTTTTCCGATGTTTTTTTTTGTTACAACGAGCAATAAACTCAAAGCTTTAGCGTCGTATTTTAGCTTAATATTTCACGAAAAAAACAGCGTGACACGAAAGTATTGTAACTTGAACATTATTCTTTACCCTAATGGATGATGCGTTTCTCCTCTTCTGATAAATGATCTTTCCATGTCTCTTGTCTTGCACTAAAACGCAAATTTTCTGTCATTCTTAAAAAGGTTTTTAAAACTAAAAACGCCGATTTTGGGAAAAATCATGAGGTATATTTACTGCTCCTATGCATTTATTTTATTGATCTTAGGAAAATTTTAGAGCCATCCAGTCAGTGGCGTGTCGTGAACGTTATGAGTAGGCATGCAAATATTAAAAAAAACAAAACAAAAGAAACGTACGTCATTTATGGCTGAGGACCATCATGCGAAATTTTTTTATTCTTCCATCATAAAACAACAAAATCTTCAGTTGAACTTTTTCAGTAGTTATGAATTTTTTTAGGTAATGTGTCTTGCATTTGCGCTTATCAAATGAATATGTTTTGATTCGCTTAGTTGAGTGACAGGAGGTATTAATTCCCTCGTGCATTTATCTAAACCAAGTTCCTGCGAAACACACATTTTATACTGTTTTCTGCTTAATCCATGTGTAAGAGTGAAACAAACTTAATTCACTTGTTAACTTAACAACATTTAAACGAGTGGGATGTTTCTTTGAGTGAATTAATGCTCATTTCGAGAAACTCGATGCTTTTTGCATCTTAAATTTTTAATCGCATATTTTGTTTCAAACATGATAGTTAAAAGGGATGATAATTATGATTTTGAGGCTACCATGTGGAAAGATCCCTTTTGGGGGTTCTATTTTCCCTGAAAAATGTCTTCTGGTTGATATAGGGAAGCTTGGAAACTTGGATTTTTGTTTTAGGCCCACAGATTCGGATTACCAGTATTTTTCACTGTTTTTCATCTAAAGTTTGACAATTTTTATGTTTTACGTTTTTTTAGGAAAGGATGAACAATTTAATTACAAAATAATAAACACAGCCAACAAAACACTATTGGTAATTTGGCGCACTACAAATCCTGTTTGTTTGGTAAATAGAAATATCGAAATAGGTAATAATTCTGTATGTTTAAACTTAGTACTTAACGACGATGCTAAGAGACTCAGGTTTGAATCTTTCTTTGCTTACACATTCGGATTTTTCTGTCAAACTTAGCAAACCGGAAGGAATTAGTTTTGCATTGTCAGCTGCTTTATTCCAGTTTTTCAGTTTGATTAAATTAGCTTGAAGCATTTTAGTGCTTCGTAAATGCAAAAAAAAACCTACGAAAATATACCTCAACAATTTTCCAACTAAATAAGAAACGATTTCTCCTTGAAATCTCGTATAAAATATAAGATATACACCTGGAAGAAAAACGAGCTTTCCATTGATTCACGCAACTCTCTGATTTGATTTCCACAAGTTACCAATGTTACATGGCTGAGTTCCCAACCTGAGTGGGTATAAACGGCGGGACAGGAGGAACGGGCTTCGATTCTCTGACTGGTTGCATACAATGCATTTCTTCACTGAAAACAACCAACTTGCATAGACTGTGCATACAATGGATTTCTTCATTGCCGATACGCTCACTCCAGCGGCAAATCTCACATGAGTACTTTTATACGAAGTTAGGTTCGCATTCTCGCTTTCAGTTCCGGATAAAATGTACACAACTATGTGTATTTTGTTTTAAATAAAACAATTTTCAAACCTGGCACTTAACTTAAAATATGCCGTGTAAAACTGCAACAAAAATATTTTTTTCCTATAATTCTTTTTTTTAAGGGAATAAAATTTTCCACATAATTAGGGCATGTAATGCATACGTTGCATGCAACGACTGCACGCCACTGACTAAAGTATTTACCAATATTATCAATATACCGTTATATATAAAATGAAAAATAAAAACAATATATTATACAGCAGAACACAAGCACTTCACTCAAAGAGCAGTATAAGATTGTTTTCAGGTTGCGCAATAAAAGGAAACGATAATTATGGTTAATGTTTCAGGTTGACAGGAATGCAAAAAAAGACAGATTGAGAAACAAAATCAAATAATCTTCGATTCTCAACTTTTGTTTCTCAATCTTATTATTCCGGTTTATAAAATTACATTTTATAAATCAGATTAAAAAAATGGCTTACTAATGTATGCAACGAAAGCCAGTTTGTTAATATAAGGTTATAGATTAATATTCCATGCTTTCGTGCTGTTTACGCCAAATTCTCACTGTCCTCGGCATGGTGCAACTGAAAACGTGATTCATCGGACCGCATAATTTGTTTCCAATTATCGACTGTCAATTGCTTGTGCTCCTGTGCGAACTGGAGACCTTTTCTCTTCTTAACTGCAGACAGCAAAGATGTTCGAACAGGCCTTCGGCTACCATATGCCATCCGATGTAGTGTACGGTGAACAGTGCGTGCAGAGATCATTTGAGGGGATCCTTGATTAATATGGTCTGTAATTTGCTGCACTGTTTCCTTTCTGTTGTCTGTTACCAGTCTGGTCACTCTCCGTTATGCCCGAGCAGTCACTAGTCGATGAAGACCACACGTTGCACGTAGAGACCAATTTTTTTGCTGACAGTCCAGTCTTTAAACACTTTAACAACAGCTGCTCTGGAACATTTCGCGAATGCGGTGAATTTAGTGATACTCGCTCCATGGCTCAGAGCTCTTACAATCATCCACCGTTGAAAATCCGTCAAATCGCATTTTTTACCCATCTGGTCAACCAAAACTCACTTTACTACTGTCGTAAGCACTAAGCTTTCCAGTTTTATACTAGCCTACACCGTGCAGCCATAGCTCATTTGCTTAAAACTGTCAGGTGGTTATGATAAAGTAGCCACTCAGTGTATAAGTAATGGCATACACGGTTTTTCCTTTTTATGAACGTAGTATGAATGAACTTCTAACTTTTGGATACAGTGTAATTATCTTAAACTGCGTTCAACGACGCTAAGACATAATCTAGTGGCATGTAATAAACTGTTAAAACAATAGGAACAGGAAAAGTACCATAACTTTGAAGTTATGAGAATATAAGTGTTTGTATAATATGATTTTAAGTAGCGTTTTCATCGATTGAGTTCTGCTTACAGATTTTTATGACGAATCGTTTAGATCTATCTCGGCTAGAGCGAATATGTGTTCGGAGCATGTAACATTTTCAACACTGTAGAGCAAAAAATTGGATAGTAATAAATATTGGATTTTAACAATCTGACCGACTCGTGAAATCTTATTCACCCACTTTAAAGACGCCACTGATATCCGCAGAAGCAGCGTTAAAAATTGTTGGCGTTTAACGAAAGAAAGACACACCTTACGTCATCGCGAAAACCTGTCTTGCTCTGTGAAACTGTAACGTTTCTACGGACAGCTTCAGCGCACGACAATGAATTGGTGTTTTTAATACTTGCGTATAGCCGAATGACATATATATTTCTTCAAAAGAAACACGCTCGATGCAAATGCCAGCGTTCATTCAATGCTGAACTCAATATATCAAAATTTATATTACCAAATATGCATGCCAGCAATGCAATTCCATTTCAAATTATGCACTCAAAATTCCGGTTTTGAAATAAGTGAAAGACTTGCGAAAGTAGTTAGAGTAGAAATATTTGAGCATTTTCTATCCATCATTCTGATAGTCCTCTAAGTCATAATACAATTTACTCCAAATTCACAATGTACTATAAAATGTTCGTAATCATCTTAGCCTTTTGTTATCTGAGTGAACACATATACCAAAACGGAATACAACTCATTTTACTATAAAAAAATAAATTTATGTAAGTTTTAGGTCTTCACAATGGTTTGTCATACTTCCTGGGAATAACTGTAATGTACCCAAAAAATTATATTTTTCGGATATTTATGGATTGCAGTTGACTATATGAATATATGTAGGGATTGCAGTTGATATTTATGGATGTATTTATATTTTGAAGTTGATATTTACGGATATATTTATGGATTGTAGTGACAGAGGATGTGTCAATAACCCACGTTCATAATCGAATGTATTCACTGCATGATGAACCTGTGATAAATTACTTAAAGATGGAAACATAAACAATTGCGAAACGGTAGCTAACTGCACCTCCCTCCCCACGCTGTTTTTCTGATGTGCAGGATTGTTATTTGGCGAGGAAAAACTGAATGCTGCTTCTTCTGTTCGGGTGAAAACTTGGGTTAACCAGTATGACATGTTATCCCTAAATACAAAAGTATGTTCAACACACACAGCTATATGAAAAGGATATTCATTTAAATTAATGTAAATTAAGGCAGTAGGCAGTATTTTCATTTGAACGATTGCAAATTAAGGCAGTATGTAGTATTTTCATTCGAATAAATGTAAATTACGGCAGTAGGCAGTATTTTCGTTTGAATGAATATAAATTAAGGCAGTATTTTCCTTTGCATGAATGTAAATTAAGGCAGTGTTTCTTTTGCATGAATGTATATTAAGGCAGTAAGAGGATCAACCGGTTGAGCATAAAATAGGGACTACAAATTGCGAAGTACTCTGTCCTAAAATCACCACCCCTCGATCAGAAACGCACTGGGTTCATTCAAGCAGTTAATCCATAGCATAACAATAAACGCGTTCCACGCGTGCAAGCCTTTTCAAGACTTCAGGGGAGTCGCGCCTGATGCGGTCAAACCGCTTTCGAAGCTTTAGGAAGAGAACGATTCACACGCGTTCAACTGGTTTTAGAAAGGGAATTCTTTAAACGCTCCCAGCACGTTGAAACCGCTCAGAGGGCAAATTGGCTGTGCGCATTTTTTTGAGTTCTTTCAAATAAGGATAGATCTGTTCTGTTGGAAATTTATATTACTGAAATTCCATTTCGCGATATGATTGACAATATCCTAGAATTCTAAACAGACATGGTTGTGGCGCATACGTTCAGTGCAGGTAATAAATACGCTATCCCGAAAAATTCAATTCCCACCATTCATACGAAAGGAAACAAAAGTTTGTCTATTTGAATAAAGAATGAATTCTAAAATTTGAAGGCCAATTTGTAAACGGTTTGAGTGATCCCACCGGCGTATTTTTTCTTGTATTTAGCAAATTGGAAAACTATCGAACATATCTATAACCGCATTGTTTAATAGGCACGATATTCATCTTATGACTTAATAAAGATGATACTAATAAATACGCTGTATCGAAAGAATTTACATCCAGAAGATAATTAGGGTCGACAGAGATAATTATGATGTTAGTTAAAAACTAACAAGCAAAATCATTTGAGAGTCATGTGCTTGATATGTTATTTATCTTACTAAAGTATATTAATATTTCAGGAAATGGAAGGGAAATAGTGCATTTCTGGCCCGAACTGACAATTTGATCTCCTCGTAAATTATCTTTACTCGCTGCAAAATGTGTGTAAAATTTTACTTCCACAATATATGTAAAATATTTTTCGAAATGATGAATCTGTCATGCAATCAAATACCTGTGAGAGGGCTTCAGTTCAGTAACAATTGTGATTACAAAGTCACCGGGCAAAATTTTTAAATACTTGTCAAGTTTTGCGTCATTATTTGGCCTTTCTCGTAGGACTGGCTGAGTTAAAAAGCACATCACTTGTTTGAATGAGTCGGACACTGCGGTACTCTAGAAATGTTTCACCGCAATCCTGTTTTCCTACCAAATTCAAATTTCTTACAGAGCGCTGCATCTTTTAAGTGATAATTTAAGCATTTGCTTCTTCATAAAGAATATTTACATTCTTTGCTGAGAGAGAGAATCCTTTGGGATGGAGAAATAGCCATTTGTTTGTAAATCAACAATAGGTTTAAATGGCCAAATCTTTGGCAGTGCATAATTTTGTTTCATGACATGTCAAGATTGAATTAAATCCCCAACCTTCAGAAAGCAGCGCAGCACCAATTTCATATTTAAATACAATTAATCAAAAAAAGAAAGAAGGAAAATATTTTCCCCGACATACGTGCGACAAAATTTAAAAGAAAACAAAATAACTTGCTCTTTCATCTCAAACGTCACATCTTCTGATTTTCGGTAGCGCTGGATTCCACTTTTGGAATGTCCGAATTGCCCATGTTTTCGAATCCTCTGGATTTCAGGGGCACATGAGACTTATCAGATTGGGCTATTATCTGTTACAAATCTCAGATCCTGTGCAGAAACAGAAACTTCAAAAGTTAAGATCTGCTTTTTCTTCAAACGCATTGCCAAATTAAAAGAAGTAGAAACGTAACCTCAAAGCGATACTGATTTGCAAATGAGATGACATCAAATTATGTCGTCCTCCGAACTAAGGGTGCTATAAAAATACAATTGCAATCGCTTCAAAGCTTAGAGCAACGCTATCTGAAAAACGCAAGCACGGGCAAGAATGAAATTTCAGAACGTTGCACGTTTAGACACATGTGGGAAGTTTTAATCATTCTGAAAAAAGTAGCATTCTTCAAATTGATTATCGAAAACGTTGTTTCATACAAAATTGATTACCGACGTGGAGTGGTGAAGGAAAGATGTTTCGGTGGTGTTATTTTTGGAATATAAAACACTGTAAAAATGAAAGAAGAGAATTTAAGAAAATATAAACGCCTTATGTTTTCAATAAAATAAGAAAAGTAGAGCATCGTATAATAAACGATGTTCTTAAACCAAGCAAATCCTGTGCTGCAATCCAGAAATTAAGGAAATTTGTTAAACCAAGTAAGGAAACACTACCATCGACAAATAGTATTCCAAGTTGTGGAAGATTTTTATCACATCATTATAAGCACATAAGTAACTTCATATGATGTAATGCAAAATAGCTAATACCCATACAAACAGACAAAATTCCTCATTAGTCTAACGAAAGGCTGATTGCTAAGTACCAAGTTTAAATAACACATCCCAATAAGCGAGAATAATTTATATATATATATATATATATATATATACCTATTTTGAAAAATAATAAAATACACACTTTTTTTTTACTTGGAAAGTTCTGAATGTACAGTATAAGCTGTTTTCTAATATTGTGTGCCTTAAATACGTAATGGGTTAAATGTAGTTGGAAATTAAATTCTACAATGATGTAAATAATATTAAAGATTTTAATATAATTAGTATCATTTTATACTCTGTACAATTATTGAACTTACTGATAATAATTTGATATGAATTGGTAATTCAATACAATTTGCAGTTCTGATGGTGTTTCTGTTGCAGTTACCGTGCATCGGATTCAGTTATTTCCTGTTGCAAGTTTTTTGAGGAACGTTTTTTCTGTTTTAATTTACGTGTGCCATCTGATATTTAGAATACATCCCTTGCAGTGTTATTTATTTTTTCTGTAGTTATCCAGAAAGTAGCGGGAAATAATGTATTGCTTTCAACGTCAGCTTTGCAAGAAGTGTTTGTCACACGATTGAGGGTTAGAAAGTGCTAACATGTGACTAGCCGGTTCTACTATACATCCTGTCTGAAGACAGAAGTGAATATTATAAGGGCACAAAATGTTCCCAAAGGAACATCAAAATGAAAACAAAGAAGATCTATTAGGAACAAAGATCAAGACTCAGTTAATTATATTTGGCTAGGACCGTCTTTCGAGCCAGCAAGTTGATTCTCGTTAGTTGTTTTTGAATACCGAAATTGGTTTACGCTGCTTACACACGTTTTTTTTATTGGAGGTTTAACGACCACCGTGAGCAACTCAATGGGCTATAAGCAGTCGCTCGTCCCTAATTTAGGGTCACTGGTTCCAGGGAAGGGAGAGAGCCAGTGTCGTAAGACAAACACAACATCCATGCCTCACCGGGATTCGAACCCGGACCCCTTACGGACAAATGATCAGAGGCCAACGCCTTAGACCACTGCGCCACCGGGGCAGCGCTTACACATGTTTGCGAGCAGGAAAGTGCTACTGCATGCCTATGCGTCTTGTCTATATTATCTGCCCTGCAGGAGAAGCGAAGAGAGCGAGGTCCGAAATGTTCTCCCAAAAGATCCTAATGGTTATACAGAAGAAACAAAGATGATATCTAGAAACTAAATGACTCCTCGGCAAATAACAAAAATGTTTATTTACTTCTATGTTTCTGACTGTAGTTCATTTTTTGATTTATTTCAAGTTGGCAATTTTAAATTCTCTTCAAAACAAAACTAGAATTTCGCAAAAGATAGTTTATTAAGCATAGCCAGACACATATATATATATATATATCACTAGATAACAGTGTGTAGTGGTACACCAAACAACTGAGTAAATAATAACAATATCCGTTTTATTAGCATAAAACAGTAAACAACTGGTTGCAAGCTTTCAGCACCTACGGGTGCCTTTATCAGGTTTAGATGTGGTTTAAGCACAACGTTAGGACCTAAATGAAGGAACAGAAAAAATGTAAATATGCATGTGAAATGTATATAGACGAGACAGCACGGTAAGTGCTGAAACAGTTGAAAATTTGCAGAAGAAAATTTTGTCGAGCGGCACGAAGGAACATGCGCCATACAAAAGGCAGCTCTGATGACAAGTCATCGTTGCAAACGTCACTGCTGAACAAAATCTCCAAAGATTCCCTAATGGCTGCACCTCTGGCGGTAGTGTACGGTGCGACTGTTGTAATTCGGCCCTTTGTGGGGCGGCATAAGATGCTATTACCTCACCAGAGAAGGCAGTGAATGATTCATTCCTCAAGACGTCTCTCTGGTGTTCAGACAAACGAGTTGCAAAGGACCTCTTTCTCATACCTATATAAAATTTGGTAGCTCCATCCTGGTAACTAAGCGGTATGGAATATACCCTTGCGTTAGCAGGTAAAGTGCTGCGGCTTCCGGATGAAAGAAGATATAGTGATATGGACCTTGGGTGGCAAACTCCAACTCCATTCTAACATCTTAAACGCATTCCGGATGAAATAGGAAAGTCCCGGTAAGTACGGAAAGGAGCCAATGAACTTCTGACTGGGTTCTTTGATAAGGAGACGTTGATTTACAAACGCAAGTTCGGTGCTTTTAAAGACGTCATCAAATACATGCTTTGTATAGCCTTCAGCTAAGGCCAACGATTTAATATTTTTGATCTCCGCAAACCTGGAAGCGTCATTTGAAGAGTTGGGAAAACGCTCGCTTTGCGCGATGTCTGAAAAATGTCAACTTGTGGGTGGCCGGCCCGAAATATAAAATTTTATCCTCTTGCGTTTGATAATAATCGGTGGGAAAACATTTCATTTCTCGAAGAGATTTAGTAATATAAGTGAAATCCTCCAACTCGGAAAATATAATGATATCATCATATCCAAACTATATTTCACTTGTCTAGATGGATGTCTTACATATATTTGGATACAAATGAGGACAGCTGACGTTAACATGCTTTTAAGTCTGATGTTAAAATAAATAGGTAGTCAAAACTTGTAAACCTGCAATTTCCTAAAAAGGCACTTAATAATTGATTTTTTCTGAAAATGTTTGAAGTTCCAGGAGTAAAGCTAGATTTTATTATGCTACAAAATAAAATAGGACTAAGTGTACAAAACATTTGCAGCATTGTCAAAGAAAATGCAGTTACGACTTTCTGTAGTTAATGAATGTGTTATATTCATTCCCTGAATTACACGTTTTTTAGTGAATAACCCAAATACATTTTATTCAAAATATTTCCATATAGTGTTGAAATTGTGTTTGGCTTACAATTATTTTATATCAGATTAGCTTTCAAAATGGATTACAGCTTAATGAAGATTACCCATCAGAGAAAAAACCTTCAGACAGGAAAATCTTTAAATTTCTTCATTTTCTTGAGGTAAAACTTGAAGCTGAATTTTAGAATTCTTTTCAGAAAAAACAACAAACAGGATTTATAAACAAGGAAGAAAATGTATCCAAGATTTATTTAAATTCTCTCCATTGCATCATGAAACTGTATTGTATTTTCAGCTTTAAGAGCAGGTAGAACTTTAATGTTTATAACGAAGTGAACTTCTCCGTCATTTTTTATCCGCGCCGGGGTTCGAACCCGGGTCCCCTCATTCCGGAATAAGTTGCTCTACCAATTAAGCTACTCGGACATTTGTTCTGATTCCTATCTGCCTTTATGTCGTGTGCGTCCTGCTGGCAGGTACGTCACATCTCCTGGTACGTTACATCATCTCCCCCTAATTTTTCTTTTTTCTTTCGAAGTGCTGCTCATATTTTTCCTATCTCGCGGTGTGGAAATCACATCACACCAATGCGAGATTTTGAACGGTCGGGTCATCCGGATAGTTCGGGCGCCATTATAACGAAGTGAATTTCTCCGTCACATTTATCCGCGCCGGGGTTCGAACCCGGGTTCACTCATTCCGAAATAAGTTGCTCTACCAACTGAGCTACGCGGACATTTTATTCTGATTCCTACCTGCCTTTATGTCGTGTGCGTCCTTCTGGCAGGTACGTCACATCTCCTGGTACGTTACATCATCTCCCCTTATTTTTTTTTTGTTTTTTTGTTTCTCGAAGTGCTGGAGAAAGGATTCTCATATTTTTTCTATCTCGCGGTGTGGAAATAACATCACACCAGTGCGAGATTTTGAACAATCGGGTCATCCGGATAGTTCGGGCGCCATTATAACGAAGTGAATTTCTCCGTCATTTTTATCCGCGCCAGGATTCGAACCCGGGTCCACTCATTCCGGAATAAGTTGCTCTACCAATTAAGCTACGCGGACATTTGTTCTGATTCCTATCTGCCTTTATGTCGTGTGCGTCCTGCTGGCAGGTACGTCACATCTCCTGGTACGTTACATGTTAAGAAATCTGATTCAGGTATTTTATTGTATTAGCGCCATATACGGATAATATTACTGTCGGTAAAGTTGGATCTATGGTTTAACAATGAAAACCCTTTTGGAGGATTCTCAGCTCACACTGACAATTTGCATATTTTCCTCTACATTAAGCAGACAGCTCTCCAGGTGAAAAAAGAAGCAGGGGGAAGTAATGAATAATTCTAGTTGCATGAAAAGAAATGAAATAAACTTTATTAACTATCTATGGGTATTAGTGTCTCTAGAACACGAGAGGGATGATCGAAAGTCCTGGTAGTGTTAAACATTGAACTTTAGATGCAACAGGCATTAAAAATCGAAGATCATCGTGAGTAATCCAATATGATCCACGGAATTTCCGCTGTTACGCCATAAAATAGTTACTGTCTGTTGTAACCATAATTAATGCACATAAACTGAACGATGCAGAATTATTTATCTGTGATTAACAGAGCAAGCAGAGAAGGTTATTCAGCCAATCTCCAAAGGAAATGTCACCAATTAAGTGGCACATGCTTTCATACTGAAGCGGGAAGAGTAACCATTTTGACTCATGGAGTTTGAAGTCTTCGAACTTGTGGGGAGGCTGTTAATATACTTATGCAAGATAAATGACTTGGTGATATGTCCGAAGACTCAAAATATTCAAGTGCGCATGTAGCCAAGGAACTTGTATAAACAGCACTTAGTTTCTAATATATAGATTATTTGCCCTGAAGACATTAGTATTCCTACCTATCATCAAACGATAGCACCACCTCATTCTAACTTTTAGTAATGTAAATTTCAATGTTTGAGCACCGACGTATTTCACTTCCGTAAAAGCTAGTCAGACCTCAAATCTTAGGGAAAGGCATGAACATTTGGTATTTTGTTATGGCGTGCTTTCTTGCTGTCCCACAAAAGGAGCTGTGCCAAATGAAAGATGGGAGAGCCCTTGTAAGTCGTTGCTGCTAAACGATTTCTTTCAAACTTTGAAATACAAAAAGGGATATTTTTTTTTTAGTTTAACTATGCTTTGACACTTGCTATGTCTTGAATGTTTTCGTACAGAAGCAGGCTTCCTTATTCTAGCAAACGATACTGAAATGGTGTGGCACTGAAATGACGCTTTTCACACTGATAAGACAGAGGTAAATTTTGTTTTCTTACAGGTGAAATTACGTTAATATTTTTTGAAGTTAGACATATAAGAGATTTTGATTAATTTAAGAATCCCATGCGTGCTTAATGGCTCTCCAAGAGATAAAACATGATGTTCTAGAAAACTGCATAGCCTCATAAACCTTCCAAACGAAAGGTAGTATATTGTTGTGAACATAAATTTCAAACATTTCATCATCATCATCATTGTCAACCATTATCAATCCACTGCTGGACGAAGGTCTCCCCAAGTTTCCTCCACAACGGTCTGTCATGTGCCAGTCTCCTCCATGTCACTCCCGCATACTTTCGAATTTTATCCACCCATCTTCCATGTGGTCTTCTTCTGGGTCTTTTCCTGTCCCTTGGAATCCAATCTAAAATTTCGGCTGTCCATCGATGGTCTGTTCTTCTGGCAGTATGCCCAGCCCATTGCCATTTCAGGGATTTAACTCTGATCATGATGTCTTCCACTCTTGTCATTTTTCGGATCCACGTGTTCCTCTTCTTATCTCTCCTGGTTACACCAAGCATGCACCTCTCCATACTGCTTTGAGTTGTCTGCAGCCTTTGTATGTCTCTTTTAGCTAAGGTCCACGTCTCTGCACCATACGTAAGCACTGGAAGGATGTATTGATCAAACACTTTTCTTTTAAGACATAATGGCATATTGCTCTTGAAAATTATGCTGTTTCTTCCAAAAGCTCTCCAGGCAAGTTTTGTACGCGGATTAATTTCTTCACCAATGTGACCCTCACTTGATATCTGCTGTCCAAGATAAACGTACGTGTCTGTTATCTCCAGCTTTTCTCCATCAATCGATAAATCTTCATTTCTTGTAAAAGCATTGTACATCACTTTTGTCTTCTGAAAGTTCATTTTTAATCCCACTTCTTTACTCTTGTCAGCCAGTTCCTGGATCATACTCTGTAGCTCTGATGGGGTAGTTGCAAAAATGACTATGTCATCAGCAAAACGAAGGTGGGTTAGATAATCTCCATTAATCTTTATCCCTTTGTTTTCCCAGTTCAGTGATTGAAAGACATTTTCAAATGTGGCATTAAAGAGCTTCGGAGATATGGTGTCACCTTGTCTCACTCCTTTTCCAATTTTTATGTGTGTTGTATTTTCAAACAGCCGAATCTTTGCACTTGCATTTTCATAGATGTTATTAATAATATTAATGTATGCATCTTCAATACCGCAGGATTTCAGAGCCATTGCAACTGCTGATGGTTTCACCGAATCAAAGGCTTTTTCATAATCGATAAAAGCCATGCACAATGGAAGCTCATATTCCCTCGCTCTTTCAATTAGTTCTCTCAGTACGTGGATATGATCTATTGTGCTGTAGCCACTCCTGAATCCAGCTTGTTCTCTCGGTTGAGCCATGTCCAGTGTCACCTTCAAGCGGTGTGAAAGAACTTTAGTGAAGATTTTATAAACTACTGATAGGAGGCTGATAGGTCTGTAGTTCCTGAGATCCTCAATGTCACCTTTTTTATGTAGCAAGATCATTGTAGCGTTGTTCCAATCCTCAGGAATTTTCCCTTCATTAAGGCATCGAGTGAAAATTTGGGTGAGTACTGTTTCGATTTCTCCACTTGCTTCTTGTATGATGTCTATAGTAATTCCATCTTCTCCTGGAGCTTTTCCCCGCTTCATGTTCTTGATTGCATGTGCAACTTCTTCTGGAAGGACTGGAAGAACTCTGGTACTGGTACATTTCATGATGTCTGGAGTACATGTATCATCCCTTTCATATAATTTGGAGTAGAAATCTTTCACTCTTGTCAAAATTCCGCCTCTATTTCTTGTTACAGAACCATCTTCTTTTCTCAGTGCCATAATCTGTTTTTCCCCTTACTGAGATGTCCCTTTGCTATCTTTAGGCTTTGGTTGTTTTCAATTGCTTTCCTTACTAGTTCACAGTTGAATTTCCTTACGTCTTCAGTGATACTTTTTCGTACTGTCTTGCATAGCTCTATATATTCCACTTTGGAAGTCACATCTTCTTTAGTTGTCCTCATCACTCTTCTTTTTTGCATCAACATTTTGGTTTTTCCTGATAGTTTGTTCACATGCAATTTGTTCTTAGACCCAGCTAATTTTGTTGCTGTTTCCATAAGAGCTTTGGTTACTTTTCTGTTAACTTCAGAAATATCCACTTCTTCCAATGTTAGGCCTTCTAAAGCAGAGAATCTGTTCTTCAGTTCCAATTTGAAGGTATTATGGTGTTTTTTAAGGTTGGTTATGTCAATAGATTTTGTTTGTCTTATGAGCTTGCCACGTTCAAGTTTAGTGTTGAGGTGCATCTTACATCTCACCAATCTATGGTCACTACCTGTGTTGAACTTGTTTAGCACACTGCAGTCTTCTATGACGAATTTTTTGTTACACATAATAAAATCAATTTCACTTGTCGTCCCATTTGGATGTCTCCATGTCCATTTCCTGTGTGGCTTTTTCTTGAAGAAGGAGTTCAAGATGAAAAACCCTTCTGCCTCTGCAAACTCAACGAGAGTATTTCCACGCTGGTTTCTGTTGCCGTGACCGAATTTACCTACTGAAGTTTCATTCTGTTGCCGTTGCCCTATTTTTGCATTGAAATCTCCCATAATTATTTTCAAGTGCTGCTTACCTTTATTATTTAGATGACAAATTTCCTCATAAAATTCTTCAATTTCTTCTTCAGGATGACTTGTGGTGGGTGCATAAGTTTGAATAATCTGAGCCTGGTATCTTTTCGAGAGTTGGATAACAAGTCGTGCAGCTCTGTCAGAGGAACTTTCAACTTCTACAACTTTATCCTTCAGTTTCTTGTTTATTATAAATCCAACACCACTAGTTCTGCCAGTATCTGTCCCACGATAGTAGAAGAGATGTCCACTTTTCAGTTCGATGAGATCTTCTCCTTTTCTCCTTACCTCACTTAGCCCCACGATGTCCCACTTGATCCTTTGTAGTTCCTCTTCCAATTCAAGAAGCCTTGAATCAGAAGATAGGGAGCGTCCATTGTACGTAGCCAAGGTCAGCATCAGATGGCAGCCTAGTCCGGTCCTCCGGGGATTCTTAGCACCCTCTGCCTTCATGTCGCACTGGCCGCTGCCTTGGCCAGGTACATTCCAGCTGCCGGAGACTGAGGGCCAAGATTTAAGTTGTGGAATCATTTTGGAGGGGTTTGGCCATAACTCACCACGCTGGCCAAGCGGGTTGGTGAGTGTGGGATAGAATTTCCTCTAATCCCGATGGTATAGTTATACCGCTATTGGCGGTCGTCAGAGCCCCTTTAGTGGGAACAGGATGCACCACGAGAAGGCGGGGTTGACATTTGTCAAGGAGAGGCTGTGATGTTACGCATCACCTGACCTTACATCCCAATTGTTATATTTTCAAACATTTAGGCCTCTGGAAATGTTTATTGTTAAAAGAAAATATAAATTTACTATTTCATTCGCTCATATTTTACATGAATATTAAATTGTTATATTTTATTATTTTATTTAATATCTACGTAAGACAATTTTTTTTCTGAATCTCACGCATTTAACAAACAAGTGATGTGACAAAAATTTTGATTTTGAGGCTTATCGTATTTTGCAAATTTTCTTCACTACTTTTAATCTTCTCTTTATTGTCATTACAATTGAGGCACAAGTAGATTGATAAATGTGGACACCGTCAATAAGAAACTTCCGATGAAAGAACAGTACTTTTTTTACTGTTAATAATTTCTAATCTCCATAGGAATTGCGTGTTTTATATATCATAATCCGATTTGTTTTTCTTTTGGTGAAGTTACATTATTTTTTATCAAAATCAGTCCAGTTGACCGGAAATGTTAAGAAATGCTTTTTAACAGAATTTATGATTTTGTGTGAGTATGTTTTTTCTGTGTTATTGGAAATACTTTGGCCGCCATATTTTTCATTTATTCTTTTATGCTAGGCTAGTCAGAGATGCACGTTGCCCATTTTACCACTTTCCTTGCGGCCTACACTTAAGGGAGGTTAGACCTTCTTTCCGCCGGAGTTCTAACAGAAGTTAGCAAATCCAAGTTGCTAGGAAAGTAATCAACAAACTCCCTTTAATTTTAGTCTAAATAACTTCGTATACCACTTATTATCATCTTCAATTCCTAAAGATGTAAAAGCCGTTTCAGACTTCTTAGAAACACCATATTTTGAAAGAAACCAAACAAATTTCTGTGCAAAATTTTGATAAATCTGATCTTATTTGTTGCTATATTGGACGAACAATCTTTGCACTCAAAGGGTTTATGTTTAATTGACATTTGTTGTTCATTTTTCTTACCCTTCAAACTTGAAGCCTCGGAAAATAAAACGGCTTCTACATGAATGAGATTGGACTTTTTAATACGTATTTTATTTAATATTTTTGTGCATACATTCCAATATAATGTAGTTCAAATCGCCTTTCGCGAACAGAACAGGTGGCC
The DNA here is from genome assembly GCA_039090855.1 of Macrothele yani. Classification (NCBI taxonomy): domain Eukaryota; kingdom Metazoa; phylum Arthropoda; class Arachnida; order Araneae; family Macrothelidae; genus Macrothele; species Macrothele yani. The sequence continues at coordinate 71,334,275 of CM076999.1, read as the reverse complement.
TGAAATTGAAATTATTATGCTGCAGTCCCAAAGGAAGGATTTGTCAAGACCTAAAATGTCGGAGCAACCTTACGCTCTAAAGTGTTTACCTCAAGAAGGTGAAAGCTACGCATACTTAATGTACATTTACTTTCCTTCATTAACAAGGTTGCAAATCAAAATGATGTAAAAAATGATGCAATTTTATTAAACTGAAAAAAGTTGTTTGTTTTAATATAGATAAAAAGGTTTAAGAACATAGTGCAAGTTTAAAATTTGCATTATTTTAATCTCTACACGTTTCGTAGTTCAGGGAGGTTATACCTAGGTGATCACATTTAAAATGCATTTCATGTTTTTAAAGTTTGCAGTACTTAATTCGGAAAATAATTTATTTAAATCTTGTAAGAGAGGAAGTTTTTTCACCCTTGGCATAAATACTTTATTTCTTCGTAAAAGGCGGTTTTTTTCAGCCATAATCAATTTATAACCTTGACGCTCTTAGAAATTGACAAGAATTGACGGTTACGGCAGATCATCTATTGGTGTTTTTAGGTAAAGTCATGTACTGTTCGCAATCCAGTAACGGATCATATCCCCTCACGTCTACCATAAATACAACAGTTCTATTTCCTGTAAATTGGTCAAGTTTCGAATATCATAACTTAACTGCGCTTCTTCCGGAAATTTTCTTTCCAGCGACATCCAGTCAGGCGTTTCAGTTGTTCACAGGTCGTCAGCTCTTTTAACAGCAAGAACAATATTTTGCCAGTTCAGAGCCTTTCACGTCGAGCAAGAAGTGATCCACAATAGTTATCTTAATGATATCTGAGATTTTCTTCCTATTTTTCCTAGTTATGCCAAGTAAGTCATTCTAAAACCAGCCGTTGGTCCAATTGGCTACCCGGGCGTCAAATTGCTGTTTGTTGATCCGTGAAACTCAGTGCAGTTCACCTTATTTTGCTCCAAAGTTTCGTTTTTCGTCGCTTTATTTATTGACTACAGACGATGTCGAATGAAAATACCAATGTTTCTCGCAATAAAAGGTTTCTTTTACGTCGACTGTAGTTTCGCAAAGCGTTTGGCTCGGCTTCATCAAAACAAACAAAGTGTAAACACTAAATAAATGTGACATCATCAGAATTCTGACGCTCACGGATTTCCGTGAGTTATTTCCACGCGCTTGAAAGAAATGGATTCGACGTGTATCGTTGACAAGGCGTGAAGAGTTCCGGTATATGTGTAAAGCTTCTAATACATTGAGATTGGTAGTCTAATCAGGTATATCAACAAGCGTGTCGTTTCCAAATCAAAATTTGTGGTTATTTTCGTGACAGTGTTGGCATATAGACGACGTCTTCGGCTCATAGTTCCTTACGTAGGTCTTGTGTTCCTTCTTACGAAAACGTAAAGCCCTGCGGATCTGTCCTATACATAAAAGTCCATATTCAAAAGGTATCTGATAAATTACTCAGGAATTCATGTCATCGACGTAGTCTTTTGTTCCATAGATTTTGGTCCATAAATTTTTGTTTGGACACCCCACGCTTATGGATAAAACGGAGTCGACTACCAAACTTAGTTCACGGTCCTATCATATTATTGCGACTACAAACTAATATCCAGAGTAATCGGAGTGTGCAGAGCCGTGAGCACCTAAACGGGCTGGGAGTAACTCAATAAAGTGCTGGACGCTTTTCACATTCATATGGAGCCATGCTGACTACAGTGCACAAACCAGCTGCTGGAGGGTGCGTGGTGGAGAATTCATAGAGCGAACAACATGATCCAGGTGGTCTCATAGATGCTCATCTAGATTTTGGGGGCCAGGGAAATATTTTGAAATCTCCATCATTCTCTTCCAACCACTCTCGGACATTTCTATTTGTTTGATACGTGGCATTGTTGTTCTGAAAGATCCCATCCGCAACACGGAAGACAATCAGCACGTATGGGTGCACGTGGTCTGCAAGGATGAATTCATAACGAATTCGGTCCATTGTGCCATCCACAGGTATGAATGGACACAGTAAATGCCACGGAAACATTTCCCAGATCATAACGCTCTCCCCACCAGCCATAATTCTTCCAGAAATGGTTGAAGCCTGTTAGTTCTCCGATGTTTCTCGCCTTATACGCTAACATCCATTGGTTTGATGAAGCAGAAAACATGACTCATCGGAGAAGGCATTATATTGCCAATCAGCGAAGGTCCGATTCCGATACTGCCGTGGAAATATAAGCCTTTTCTGACGATGCGCCTTCGTCAGCATAGGTGCAATGTCCATCCGTCTGCATCGGAGTCCAATACGAAGCAGGGTACGCTAAACTGTCGTTCAGACACACTTCCGGTAGCCTGCTGGTTAATTCGTCCAATGAGTTGCTGCACTGTAGCGTGTCGATCGGCCTTCACGCATCTTCGCAGCCGACGTTCACCTCTGAAATCGATGGCACGTGGTGCTCCGTTACTTCCTCGTAGCTTATTCGCAATCATGCCATTTGTCTAATCACGATACACTTGAATTACAGCATAACGCGAACAGTTTACAAACTGCAGTGTTTCAGAAATACTGCCACCCTTGCGCCGAAAGACAATAACGATCCCCTTTCGGAAATCTGATAAATCGCTCCTTTTTTGCATGACAGCAATGAATGATATGTTTTCAGAATGCCTACACCACACCTTATATACCTTCCAAGCCAGTTCACGACACGTGCCTTCTTTTGTTGACTACGCGCTGTTTACGTCAAAAGTAGGAGGTGGTCAAAATAATGTGACTCGACTGTGTATTAACAAAGGACAATAAACCTCTCGTTGTTGTAATACAACATTGTCCGCGTATGATGGTTGTACTTGCAGTATCCTCGTTCTAGTATTCTCAAACTGGATACGATAGCTTGATGTCGACATGTATCTATTTCTACCTACTAGGCACCGCTGTTTCCTTCGGCTGTGCTGCTACGTGGTGTATTCTTATATGCTTATCTCTCTTTTGCTTTCATACATTTCACTTTACTTCTGTTTCTATTTTAATTTTATCTATTTTTTTCTTTCCAATTGTGAATTCCCACGGTATTAAATGGTATTAAATAATTATCTGTTCGAAAAAAATTTATTTAAATGTATTCCTTTATGTAAAACTCAGTGCATTCGTAGAAGTAAATTTTAAACTTTCGGTATATTAAACTTAAAAAGAGTATTTATTTAAAACATCAAGAGCAAAAGCTAAATCAGCAGACAAGTAGGTAAAAGTTTACATAACAGTCTTTCATGAGGCTCCAAAAGCTCAAATATAAAGACGCTTTAATTCTCTCTATATTGTAAGGGTGGTTATTTATAACATCGGAACGTACCACACGACGGTAATGCAGCCGCATATGAAGTTAAACAACGAATGTTTTTTCATTGTTTTAAGTGATCTCAATAGTTGTCTAGTAATAACCAATTTTCTAACTCTTGGACCGGTTTTTCAAAGTTCACGATTGGCAACTCAGCAAACGTGATGTGGCAACCGATTCATGGAAAATTTTAGAAAAGGCTTCTTGTGCGTGACAAAACTTTTACCGTAGAAATAGTTCTGGATATCTTTACATAAATACTTTAAATTCATATTATCTAATGTTTAATACACAAATCTTAGTTGAGACATCCGTTACCTGATTTTCTTAGATAGGCAGGCAGCTAAGTTGCTTTAAATCGTAAAAGACAGTGGTCTTAAATATTTATAGGCGTAAGACTTCGGGTTTTCTCATTTTGCGAATTTCTTTCATTCTCCGAGCATAGAATTTTTCTCAAGCACGTGTTTTCAAGGAAAGTGCATTTCGTTTACAAAGAAAATTATCCTGTTTTTAAATTATTTTTAGCACGTATGGATTAAGTCCATTACACGAAGGGGCTATCCAGACCCTCAACTTTGCAAAACATAATCTTACATAATTTCAAAGAAGCATTACGATTTCAAATATCGTTAAGATTTCAAATTACCTCATTATAAAGTTTTCATTATAGCACACACAGTTATTTAAGTTTTTAGTGTTTCTTCTTAATGTTTTCAAACGCAAATGAATTTGTGGAATTTTATTGTGAATTTCAAATTTGCTTATTAGGCTACTACCAGTTAGTATTCTGCTAAGCAATATTAAAATAATTCCTCCAAATTTCCCCCTATAGAATTAATTCCTAACCATAGATAAACTATCCATCGCTCTCAATACTTATATATTGTAAATAATATATTTTCAAGATAAACGACAGTTCGAAATTATGATTAGCCAAAACATCTGAGCCGTCCTAGTGGTTCATAAGTATAAGCGCTGATATGAAGCTGGCCAGGTGGGGTCAGGGTTCAAAGATGATTCAGTTTTGAAATTCCTGGTGAAGAATGGACAGTGTACACCCATAAGCCATTACTTTATGACCAACCACAGCCAAGAGAAATGAGCTTGTGAGACCTAACGGTGGCGCAGGTGAAGTAGAAAGAGCACGATACATACAACACAAAACCGGCTTTCTGTTACTTGTGTGTTTCAAATCAGAATAGGAAAAGCTGCACATTTATTGGAGTTTGATAAAATAAAAAGTGGGACGGCATGGTGCCTCGGAATTACGATCTCGGAAACGACGCGGTTTGTGGGTTGCACACGTGTCCCTGTATTGAGTACGTAACGAAAGTAGCGAAAAGATTGCCAAACGACGAATCGTCGTACAGCCATATGTCGTGTGCAGCGCACTGATGCCAGAAGGGGTTAAGTAGGTGGTGGTGGAGACTGTCGCTCATTATTCTCAGCGACTGCAGAGCCAAAGTGCGACAAATGACCCGCAGCTACAACAGTGGTGATCAGGGCAGTGTATCACAGCACACAGTTTAACGTAGCCTTCTGAGCATGGGCAAAAAACCAGACTGGTCTGATGCGCATTGTGTGTCATCGCCAACAACGCATGAAATGGGACCAAGATCATGGAGATTGGACAGTGGATGGTTGGAAGGAAGTGGCCTGGTTGGACAAATCAAGATTCCTGGCGCATCACGTAAAAGGCTGAGCGTGTATACGCCGATTACCAACAGGGCTACGGCACCTGAAGGCCCTGTTGGGCGGCAACAGGCCGGCGGCTGCCATGTTATGCAGTGGGTGATGTTTTCGTGAGACACTTTAAGACTCACTATCCATGTAGCACAATCCCCGACAGCTGTCAGGTATCTGAACATCGTTACGGAAAACGTTCACCCATTCATGGCAAATGTGTTCCTTCCTAATGATGGCCGTTACCAACCGGATAATGCGGCATACCACACTGCTAGAATCGTTAAGGAGTGGTCCGAGGAACATGCTGTTGACTTTCTGTTAATGCCTTGCCCTCCAAATTCACCAGACATGAACCCAATGGAAATTTGTGTTCAATCTTTGAAAAGCGGGTTCGCGCTATTTGGCCATCACCCCAAAATGTACGGGAATTGGAGGACATTCTGTTGACATTTTGGTACAAGATACCCCAAGATACCTATCGCCACCTCATCGAATCGATGCCTCGCGGAGTGGCCACAGTTTTCCTGGGGGAAGTGGGTCCAAGAGCTTATTAGGTAGGTGGTGATAATGTAATGGCTCATTGGTGTATTTGTTTTGAGGCATGGTTTCCTTCCTTACGCTGTAGTCGGTTGCACCTCAATTAGGCAACGACGACTGCTTATGGCATCGCTCATGCTGGCCGTTATATTCCCATTAAAAAAATATGTTTTCGAATCTTATATGGTATTACAACTCTCGTGATTTGGATGCCTTCTCACCAATACAACGAGGCATAATAATTTGAACAAATTAGTAGCGACTGTGTATACATTGCCATTAGAGACTACTAGGAATGCATCGCCAATTAAAAATGAAACTAATCAATTCGCTAATGTAAAATCGATGTTATGAAAGCAACCGATCTTTTGCACATTAGGAGGGCAATATTTGGTAATGTCATAATACATACAAGTTTGAAATCAACTGGAAGAGGCAGCGAAATGTCAGGGCAAAAACTGCAGTCAGACATGGCAGCTATATTGGCTGAACACCATAGACTCTTGGAATTCCTATGGGCCCGTCTGCAAATTGCAATTTTAACAGAAACCTAAGAGACACAGCCATGAGGGGACCCATTTTTCTTTTTTAAACTCAGCACAAATTGGTATAATGAACTGATAACAAAGGCAGCGTGTACCATAAAACAAGTTAGTAAAATCATGCAATGCATTGATTATGATACGCTTTCCAACATACCAGAAATTATTACTCAAGTTATGAGGATAATGGCTGTGGAATAAATCTCGCTCCTGTGTCCTGATCTTTAACCCCATTTCGTTGATATTCGACAGAACCTGTTCATTATACCTCAAGAATAACATACTAAAGTTTTGTCGCAATAAAAGCAGTTTTACGCAAGTTATGAGAACAATGGCTGTGGAATAAATCTTGCTTTTGTGCAATGACCATTAACCACATTTCGTTGATATTCAACAGAACCGTTTCACTATACCTCCGGAACAACAGGATTATGTTTTGTCGCAATTGAAACATCTTTAGGCAAATTATGATGCACAAGGGCAATGGAATGGATCCCAATCCAGTGTCCTGACCTTTGACCCCATTTCGCCCATTTTCAATAAGGTTCGTCCCCAGTGGCTCCCTACCACATACTAAAACTTCATCGAAATCGAACCATTTTTACGCACTTTATGACGCATAAGGACAATGGAACAAATTACGGTCTTATGTCCTGCCTGACCTTTGACCCCATTTTGCCCATTTTCAACAGGGTTCGTAACCATGTGGTTCCCTACCACATACTAAAATTTCATCGAAATCGTACCATATTTACGCATGTTATGGTGCATAAAGGCAATGGAATGGATTCAACTTCTATGCCCTGACCTTTGACCCCATTTCGAATATTTTCAAAAGGGTTCGTCCCCAGGTGGTTCCTTAATAAATACTAAAATTTCATCGAAATCGAACGATTTTTACGCAAGTTATGACGCATAAGGGCAATGGAATAAATCCCGCTCTTATGCCCTGCCTGACCTTTGACCCCATTCGCCCATTTTTAATAGGGTTCGTGTCCAGTGGTTCCCTACCACATACTAAAATTTCATCGAAATCGAACCATATTTACGCATGTTATGACGCATAAAGGCAATAAAATGGATCCCGCTTTTATGTCCTGACCTTTGACCCCATTCCGCCCATTTTCAACAGGGTTCGTTCCCAGTTGGTTCCTTACCACACACTTAAATTTCATTAAAATCGAACCATTTTTACGCAAGTTATGATGCATAAGGCAATGAAATGGATCCCGCTCCTATGTCCTGACCTTTCACCCCATTTCATTTATTTTCAAAAGGGATCGTCTTCAGGTGCTTTCCTACCACATAATAAAATTCCATCGAAATCGAACCATTTTTACGCACGTTATGACGCATAAGAACAATGGAATGGATCCCGCTCCTATGTCCTGAGATTTGACCCTGTTCCGCCCATTTTCAATAGAGTTCGTCCCCAGGTAGTCCCCTACCACATACAAAAATTTCGTCGAAATCGAACTATTTTCACGTGAGTTATCGTGCGGACAGACGGATGGACAAACCTGGAGCATATACGTTTCTTAAACCTACGGTTGGAAAGCGTAAATAAAGCACGCATGTTGATTATGGAAACCTTCAGTTGATAAGAAGCTTCTTTCATCTACTTGCCTCATTGTTTTACTTGATACCATGGTTATAACTATTAATCAGTATTTTCCTATTAGCTTAGGGTCCATTCTGACAATGTGTAAATTAATTCCGAAATGCAGAAAGACTGGATTTCACATTTTAAATTTGTACTTGAAAGTTTTCTGTTTCATTTCAATCTGGCATCATTTAACTTTTTGCATGTTCAAATCAGAATATTGTGAGTTGCGTGTTACATCTATGTGGCTCAAAGGACAGTTTTGCTCACTCTGTATGGAAATCAGACACAACTTTTTAGATGTTCTAGGGATGCATTTAAGGTACATAAATAAGTTCCTTGAAAAATAAGGATGGGATGAAAATTTTTTAGATGGTTGCTCTGTATACCTGCGAAATTTTGGAAAGAAATCCAAAATTTTGATTCGTGTTTGGGAATACACTCTACTCTGAAGAATGATTATGTATTTTACTTAATTTCAGAAATGTAAGGAAAAAATATATATGCTTCCGTGATACACCTAAAAGTGTAACTAAAGTTGGAGGAAACACTCATTGAAATTAATTTACTATATCCTTACTGTCGAGTATTTTTCAGAGTAAAGACGTCATTCTGTCAACACCAAAGAACATTCGGCTTGAATATATAATGAATGTAATCAGCATGTAACGTAAATGTGTAAAGTTGCACTGAAATAAGCTGATTCTGTTTATTCCAGGTCAAATTGAAATTATGTAAATCCGGGTTTTATGATAGAGAAATGTCTGTACTGAACAGATGGATTGTATTACGACTCATTCAATATTTTATCATAACAAGTTGTACTTCCTGGAAAATCATAATGAAGACAAAAATTCAAGTAAAAGCTAATTCGTTCATGCTTTTTATATGGCAGAATTATTAGAAAATCAAGGAAATGTGACCAATCGCATATTCTCAGTATAAATACATTTTGATTTTTTTCAACTTTTAATAAAAGAAAATTCTAATAAAATCACGCATGGATTTTTTTTTAATTATAAGATGTTTCTCATTTACGGAATACAGCTTTTATTTTAATAAGTAAAAAAAGCAATCAATAGTTGATCTACCGAAAATGAATTTAAAAATTATACTTTCCGAAAGAAACCAAAGCTTTTCCCTATATTATCCGCAACTATTTCATGGAATGTGGCAGACAAAAAGGAGCCAAAGTCACTTAACTCAAAGAAAAGGGCACAGTTCTTTATTTCTATCATACGCCATTGTTCAATCAATTTAAATGGCAGAATAGTTTGAAGTTCTCAATATTCTCATGTTAATTGACATCTCAAACTTCCCATATATTTTATAATTCAGATCAGTTTCATAGAACTTTTGCCCAGCCATTTCTGTATAACTTTGATTCAATTTTATCTACTACATCCTAATGAAATTTTGATTTGAATTTAATGAAACTTTATCTTATACAACACAGTACAACAACTTTATTTTTTAAATACACCAGAGTTGAATAATTAATAATAGTGCGAAAGCTTGGCGAATATTTGTGCTGACTACACCACGAAAATAAACGGATTTCATACGCTATATGCAGTACAACAACGTTTAACAAAACACAAACATTATAAATATTATCACATGTAGTAAACTAGTCTAAATAATTAACACAGTGGAGTAGAAACATGAATAACATGATATAGTAAACAAGACCACAGACCAAAAGTAATATGCGATATATTAAAGACTTTTTTTTTCATTTTTTTTATTTTACCAGAAATCATATGATTTTCTACGTACGCTGTGCAGTGTACATAGGAATATTATAACTATATCCTGAGAACATCTGTATATTATCATATCACTATTTCTGTACTCACTAAGATATACTTAACGAAAATTACTTTCCATTTCTGTAATTATAAAAATGAGAGACATTGGAGTTCTTGTGAAATATATGGGTCATTTTCTATAGTCTGTTTTATTTATGTATTCATTTCTTTTTCGATAGTAAGCAAACACATATCACATTAATCGGCTGAATTAACTAAAGCATTTCTAATCATGTAAAAAATTATTGCAAGCATTATTTTCTCGAAATACGAGTGAGCATAGCTCTTTGCGAATTTCATAATATTATATGAACTCTTTTTGTACGACAGAATCAAGAATATCTATTCGCTAGCAGGCTAGAACACCATTAAATTATCTCGGTTATGGTTAACATTTTTGACTACCCTGCCGGAACTCAAACAGATTTCTGATATATTTCTTAGTCAGCGCGTGGTAACCTAAAGTTCGTGGCTTTATTGATATGCAAATCCATAGCTGGTCATTAATTTTCAGCATTAGACGATGTAAAATTAAAAGATAATTTCAAACGTAAAATTGTGGAAAAATAATATACATGCTTATGTATGATCCTGCTGTCAAAGAAAAGATGACGTTGAGGATCTGAGGAACTATAGGTCTATCCTCCTCCTATCAGGGTTTTATAGAGTCTTCACTAAAGTTCGTTCACATCGCTTGAAGGTAATACTAGAAATGTCTCAACCAAGAGAACAAGCTGGATTCAGGAGCGGCTACAGCTCTATAGATATCATCCACGTACTGAAAGAACTAATTGAATGAGCGAGGGAATATGAACTTCCGTTCTGCATGGCTTTTATCATGGCCTTTGTTTCGGTGAAACCATCAGCAGTTACAACGGCTTTGAAATCCTGCGGTATTGAAGATGCGTACATTAATATCATTAATAACGTCTATCAAAATGCAAGTGCAAAGATTTGGCTATTTGAGTATACAGAACCCATAAAAATTGGAAAGGGAGTGAGACAAGGGGACACTATATCTCCCAAACACTTTAATGCCACATTGGAAAATGTTTTTCAAGCACTGAACTGTGAAAACGAAGGGATAAAGATTAACGGAGATTATCTGACTCACCTTCGCTTTGCTGATGACGTAGTCAATTTTGCAACTACCTCATCAGAGCTGCAGGGTATGATCCAGGAACTTTCTTACAAGAATAACGAAGTGGGATTAAAAATGAACTTTCAGGACACAAAAGTGATTGTCAATGCTTTTAAAAGAAATGAAGATTTATAGATTGATGGGAAAAGCTGGTGATAACAGTACCTACATTTATCCCGGACAGCAGATATCATGTAAGGGTCACATTGATGAAGAAATTAATTGACGTATAATACAGCTTTCGGAAGAAACCCTGCAATTTTTAAGAGCAGTATGTCATTATGTCTTAAAAGAAAAGTGTTTATTCAATGCATCCCGCCAGTGCTGACGTATGGAGCAGAAACATGAACTTTAACTAAAAAAGACACACATAGACTACAGACAATTCAAAGAGGCATGGAGAGATGCATGCTTGGTGTAACCAGGAAAGATAAGAAGAGGAACATTTGGATAAGGAAAATGACAGGAATGGCCGACATCATGACCAGAGTGAAATCACTGAAATGGCAAAGGGCTGGTCATGTCGCCAGAAGAACTGACCACCGATGGACAAACAAAATTTTAAACTGGATTCCGAGTCACAGGAAATGACTAAGTAGACACCATGGAAATGCATGGATACAATTCGAAAGTATGCTGGATTGGCATGGAGGTGAAAGGCTCAAGAGAGACAATTGTGGAAGGAAGTTGGGGCGACCTTCATCTAGCAGTGGTTGTTGATGATGATGATGATGATTTATTACACCTGAATAGATTATTGCTTATTTTGTTATTGTTCAAGCACCTACCTCTGAGCTTTTCCATATTTCCTGCATATCACGGAAACACTAATTTCCTAAATTTACTGATACCCCTTTATGTGTATATTCAGAAAAATCAGATGTTTCGGGTTTGGAATTGGAAATGTGGTATCACAATACAAAGGCTATAGATAAAAAGCCGTGCTCTGACATTTAAAAAATCTGCTGTGTGAAGAATTACGTATAAATCAGGTGGTTCAAGTCTTCACCTTAATCATGTACAGCAATAAAAAAAGATCATATTAAAAACTTCTTCGTCCATTTTCTTCTTATCCTGCTCCCATCACAAATGTTATAAATTTATTACCAGTTTGTGAGAACTTAGCTTCTACAAATGAATACAATAAATGTAAATGGGAAGAAAGGAAGAATGTTTCCTATCTTTATAATTTTCGTAAATATCTTTAAACGTTTCAAAAAGATCAAATTTTTTTGTCGGTTCCAAACATACAAATGTGTTCGCAAGGTAACTACCTAAAAAACCTAAGGTTTCAGTTTTAAGTCTAAAAAAAATATTATATATTCATAGTTTGAATTTGTTTTTCCCATACGGTGGGGTAAAGTTCAAAAACGAATTGTGTGTTTATCTCACACTGTACTTAAATTCAATCAAACTTACCATATATTATTTTCACTATTTTTCGATATGAAAAGAAGTGATTGCAGACGGAATTACATTTTGTTTTATACTGTTATACTATTTGTTCATTAATACGTTCAAATGCATTTAATACGAGTATGTATACATTTTCTGCTTTACGTGCATGCAAAAATCCGTGTTTCATGATACAAATTCGATGTTGAAAAAATTAAGTAAGAAGTTCAATATGAGACGGCCAATGCGATGGCCAAAATGCTTCTAAGAGTAGGCTATGAAATGGCACCAAGTGTGCAGGTACATCTCATTCGTAAACAAGTCACACAAGTGTTAATGTGTCAGCAATATGGATTACATTAGGCACTACTTGCCGTATGACTTCAAAAAAGGAAAAAAATGCAGCTGAAGACTCCACAACATTTGTAAGGTGTATAGCGAGAATGCTCAAAATGAAAGCACATGGCGCCATCTGCTCCGGAAATCTCGTAGACACAGAATTTGCAGAGGTCAAGCGGGTTCTGGAGGTCCATGAGAGCTTTCTTAATAGGATCTCGACCAATCTTTACCAAATGACAAATATCGAACCGTTGACGAATAATAAGTACGATGCATTAAATTTCAAGACACCACATATTTAGGAGGAGGAAGTTGAAAGCTGAGATTTGGTAACTTTGAATTTCAAAGATTTCGACTGAGCAAACCAGGTGTGCATTATACGGTAGCTTCTGAGATATCTGTTTTATTCCAGTGAGTAAGGTTAGTATATTTTGAGTATCACTACAAGGGACATTTGAATCTTGGTTATTTTGTTTTTATGTCGTTTTGCGTTGTATTCATTTGAACAAAAGGCGTTATAGTCTAGTGGCCATAAGAATAAGATCCTGGCTACCAGCTACAGCAGGTCACACACTTGGTATGCCGATAAATCTAGAGCTGTCTAGTAGCCCAGTTGAGTTGAACGTTGTCCCTGAAAAGAGCGGTCCTAGGTTAGAAACGGCTGACTATCTACAGCACCTGGAATTTCTAGGAGTTATGAAACGCCAAAAAAAAAACACAAGACGAACTTCAGATATAATCCAGTAATTGGTTAAATCTATGATAAATTAAACTATAAAGATGATAAAATGGTGTTTAAGGACCAAACTATGACCAATTTTAAGAGAATGAAATTTTATTTCTTAAGATGTGGTATATTCGTGCAATTACGTTGTATTTTACTTTTTTTCTACTTACAATATATCTGAACCGCATACGTGAGCACACGTTTTGGTGCCCTGTGATCATATGCACATGTGCGTCGTAGCGATGTTCCGCTTCCTCTCTACTGGATTATCTGCTACAGACGAGATCTTTAATACACTGCTCGACATAGAAATTGCTCCGCCAAAAAGGATGTGTACTACAAGCATGCAAATCGCCGGGCGGGTGCACACACTCTAGATATGAAAATGATGTTAAACCGGAGCCGATGACGTTACACGTTCGTGAGATAAAAGTAACAGCACGAAAAGAAGGGTAACGTGTGGTCACTGGTGGAGGTGTTTCTGACGATTCAAATTTGTTGCTTGTGCTGAAAAACTGTTCAGCGAAAGCTAAGAATGCAGAGTACACGCCGTCTGCAAGTTAATCGTCATTTGAATGCGTTTCAGAGAGGAAGAATAGTAGGAATAAGTGAAAGGGGCTGGTCTAACACGTCGAATCGCGGGGCATGTGCAACGGGATGATCTTCAACTGTTGGACGCTGATGGAATTTTAGTTATGTTTATAAATTACATTAGGATCCCAGATAAAATTTCACATTTATTCGAAGCTGCTGGTTGTTTTTATTAAAAGAATGTTAACTAGAACAAATGTAGCAAAAATACATCGTATATTTTTCTTTATTCTGGCACAGAAAAACAGGTAAAGTATTGATTTCACAACCGCAGCGTAAAACCAAGTTACTGCGCATCAGGAATCAAAAAGGTTTTCTCAGTAACGTTCATGGTAGTAGACTGTTCGTTATAGGAAGTGACACACTACGAAATAATGCACGAGATGAAACAAAACTCACTATTAATATAAACAAAGAAGTGGAAAAGATGCGATTTCATCTTTGAGGGATCATATGAATGTCATAAGAAAATCACAGTTGTTACTCTGATGGTCTCAGTAAAATGTGGTTTGAGACAGATAAGTCGTGTAGTGCGATGCTCAGTTACACCTTCAGCCACACATCCAAGCATCCAGAAGGAAAGACCCGTAAGTTATTTTGTTGACGAAGCGTCGTCGACCTGTGTCCACAATTCATCCACTTTTTGAGGATGTCGAAAAGAAGCATTAAGATGCCTCCCTAAAACATCTCAAACGTTTTCCAATGTGTAGAAGTTTCGTGGCCACAATGGCCAGAACATCACATGGACGCCTTGCAGGCAGTATCTACTAGTGTTGTCAGTTCATATTGTTGAAACGCGATCAGCCAACATCAGAGGTGATCTGATGTATCGCTGATGATGAGTGAAACGATATTGGGAGTTCATCTTGACAAGTGTGATATTGTTGAAACTGAGCATCAGGTATAACGCACAAATAACGAAACGAAATGGGCTGCAATACTGCATTGACCTACCGCTGTTTTGTCATTGCACCCATTATGCCTACCAGTAGTGAACTATTGTTGAAACTAATTGCGCTCTACCTATGACACTAGGATTTGGATCTGCATAACACTGGCGGAGACAAAACGGTCAGCTATTACCACGTCGTATCCAGAATCACAATCAGCGATGGTTTGTATGAGAGGGAAGCAGAACTTTTTGCTGAAAACGACATAGTTAGTTTCATTCGGCTACGTATTTTGAGGTACCACTGCAATCTTGCGCAACGAGCTGTTCCGGTGTGTAGAAAGCGTCACCACAGCTGGCAAGACAGACTACCTAACAGTCTGTGTTGATATGGGGATGTCTACAGTTGTCTGCTAACGTCGTCGAATGTCATCCACTGTGGGTTGTGGGGATGCTACGGCTGTCTCCTGAATTCGTCGGTGGAAGAATCTGAGCATTCGATAAGTGTAGCAGCCGCTCTTAGGCGACACATGTTACCCTCCTCCAGCAATTGTGACCGAGTTGCTAAATTCACAATTGTTGTTGCGCCCTGATGGGTTTTCACCTCAATACGAGGCAGCGACCGTAGACCGACATTCCTATACCGATATGTACGTTTTCTTATGATGAAGCCTATGGTAAAAGCATTCGTGGGATAATAAGATTCTCGATAACGCCGCGTATTCATTTCAATCCGTACACATGCTTTGTCCAGCTGCGATCACTGTGATGTAGTGGTCCACACTACCAAGACAGAAAGATGAATATCTGCTTCGCCAAGCATTTTTACAATTTTGTCATCACTTGATCGGTTTGCAAATGCACTAATGTTCATAAAACAATTCTCGACGCACCTAATTCTCATAGTTATCAGGTAAATGATTCTTGTTGTGGCGTTTTCTATATCAAGCAATAAAGTTATAAATTATAGTGATTTTCTGTGGTTTATTAAAATTTGCTGAGATCATCTTTCCATCTATCAAAACGCCGGAACGATAGTAGAAATTGCTGATCGAAAGGTTTGTTTTATTTTGCTATAACCTATTTCTTGTGCAGCATGATAAACTTTCTATATTTCGAGCTAACTCCATTGTTCTTTTAGTAGCAAGTATCACGTCTGTGAGAGAGTTTCAGCTAGTCTTGCAAAAGTTTTTCACCACTACAATAATTATTCACAACCAACGTAATGTATTGATGGCACAAGCCCACCGTACAAAGACTACTGTCATTATCAATGCCAAAACCAATAAGAAGCAGTAAGTTTAATATAAAGTATTTTGCATTAATTTACTCAACGGCTTGTTTAACTCAAAGATTTTACTGGACGTGTCAAGATTCTCCTTTGGTTTGCTTTTAATACTAGCGACTAGAACTTCAAAATATTTTGCTTCACACACTTCGTTTGGTTTTCGTATCCCACTGTATGTGTGTACTATAGATTTCATCGAAAATTGCTTTTGATATCGAATTTAACTCTATCGAAATAAAGTTTTTTTTTCGGTTTTCATCGCATGTTGTCTCCTTTTTATTTAAGTACACAAGATTTTATAATTGTATTTTGAATTCAATGCACTTCATTTCGTAAATATTACATGTGTGTTGCATATGATTATTTAAGATAACAAAAGTTGTTTCATTTAAAAAATGTAACTATCATGACTTCAGTGAAGACGAACTTTTACTTTTCTGCTAAAATAAGGCTTTATTATTTTTAACGATGATTCATGAAATTTTTTCGTGCAGTCAGTATCTGCTGAACAGTATTATCTAAAATACCTTTTCACATGCACTGATTTCTGTGTTCCATTGTGGTTCGTAATTTACAACATGTTATAGAAACACTCAGATTTAAGCAAAACGAGTAAATTCGTTTACAATACAATTATTTCCATTTTTAGCCTTGATTTAAAGTAACTTTGGAGTCATTAACAGATTTTGGTGAAATTATATAAAATTGTAAGTATATTGCTAGGGGTTTAGTTTATTCATCTGTGAAAGACGCATATTGTGATACGTTTTTGGAAGAAACATTTTAATTGATAATTTTATTTGTTTTCCAGGAAACACTTTTCAGTAACTATTTTCGGAAGCAGCTGCTCCTCAGAAATCTTAAAAATTGCATTTCTCTGAATGAGGATCTGGAAATGCGATCGAAACTACAGTATTTTCATATGCCTTTTATTTCATTTGATGAAATATGTTTTCCGGACGGTACTGAATTTCATTAGAAGATTTATGTTTGTGGTCTAAGGTACCAACGTACTAATACGGTAGCATGTCTGAGTAGTCTTCAGTGGAAGCAATATCTCTAGACTTATGTTACTGTTTTTTTATCCTTAAAAGTTTCCAATACCATGATGATGCGTCCCAATTTTTTTAACAAATTTGCTCCTCATGCAAATCTAAAACTGCTATTTGACCTTTTTTCTTGATTTTTTTCTTAAGTAGAAATAAAAACAAATTTATCATAGTGCATACTAGAAAACTTACATTTGATTTTGTCCAAGTTTATTCAAGTAAATAACTAAATACTTAGCAACCAGTAATGACTTGTAATTTTCAAAAATTTTTCTAAGTTCTAACAAGATACTTAACAAATGTTTATAGGGTGTTATGTACCCTTCATGTAATTAAGTATAATTTACATAAACTAATATCTGTGTGATGAAATACGCAAATAAGTTCCATTTTCTGGATAAAGTACTTCACGTCTGAGCAAAATATTAATAATTATTTTTTATTATGAAATCTTCTCAAACGAGCGTTGTTTTGGTTACTTTGAATAGAGGAATGTTTCCTTTACGCCTTAAGTAGGCTTATGAACCCAGACCATGAAAGAAACAGCCTGTAGAAGATGCCACAAAATAACTCTTTAAGGATAGATTCGTACCTGAAAACTCCCATAATTGCCGTCCGATTAAGATTCCTCATGTTGCTTATAACATTTTATTTAAAAGTATAACAAATCGAATTCCTCCGATCTTAAAATATTTAATTGAGGAGGAACAAATATATTCAATCCAAGAGCATGATATCCAATTTAATGTGTTAGCTTTAAAGGAGATTTTTCATTCTATAGTTCAATTTTTAACAGACTAAAATTTGAAGTATACCTTTGTTCAACTTTTAAAGCGAAATATATTATCTAAATATTAGATTTATTTAAAATATATTTGACAAAGTATGAAAAAAGTTGTTACGTACTACAGAGGTGAAAACTTGTGTCAAGACGACAAATTTGCAGCACGACATTCTGTCCGCGTATCTCAGTTGGAAGAGCGACTTACACTGGAGTGAGGGGACATGAAACGATCCCGTAGCGGACAAACTTGTGTTTTCACATTGGCGTCCAATTGTGAAAAATGGATCCACTGGCGCCCAATTGTGAAAAATGGATCCACTGGCGCCCAATTGTGAAAAATGGATCCACTGGCCCCCAATTGTGAAAAATGGATCCACTGGAAGATGGATTCTTCGAAAAATTTGTGATGTTTGTTTCACACATAGTCAATGAAAATTTTCTACTTCGCTTTAAAGGCGAAAAAAGAATTAAGAGGGCGATGATGTGACGTACTGCAGAGGTAAAACCATGTGTCAAGACGAAAATTCTGAAGCGAGACTTTCTGTCCGCGTAGTTCAGTTGTGAGGCCGATTTACTCTGGAGTGAGGGGACACTAGTTCGATGATCGTAGGGAACAAATTTGTTTTTTCACAAACTCTGCGGGATGCAAGAACATCTGCTGATGTGCTGCCATTTATCGGCCGAGGTGTAAGATGAAAATACAAAGTTTATGTATCGATCTCAAAGACTTTACTAATTTTGATAGGCTTCAGCGTGGTTTACTGAGTGCCTTCTCAGAAATATGTATTCCGAAGAAACAAGTTTTGAGTCCTCGTGTATCATATCAGAATATGTATTCCGAAGAAAAGTTTTGAGTCTTCGTGTATCTATCAGGCAGGATAAGTCAAGTACATATATTACTTCTCAGCATGCGCTAATCAGTTATCAGACTTGTTCGCGCCACTCGAGCAAGTACAAATGACAAAACGAATTACAGGGAGCGCAAGCCACACTGGAGACGCTAGTGCATCAGTTAGTTTAAAAAACAACAGAATTTTACATTGCACTGGAGCCCAACCATAAACGGAGAAAAAGCACGCCCAAGAGAATATATTAGATATAGCAGTCTAACAAATCGTGATTGGCCATTTATTGGCCAGTACTAATATTGATAGGCTGTAAAGGAACCTTATTAAAACAGAAATGGAGCACTAGAAAGTTAATATTTATGACGATTGCAGGCTATTAAGGTGCACCACACACTCCTAAATGGCCTAACTACATCACCTACCTGGAAACAGAGAAAAGTGTATGTGCCATGATGTCATTATAACGATCATAATGAAGAGCGAATAAATAAGTTAGGTGAGATATTCAACTGATTTTATGTTGAAAGTATTTCAGGAAGGATAAACGTAATTTAGGCATCATTTATTTCAGCAACAGAAACGGAAGTTTACATTGTTAGGGAACCATGTCTTTCATAAAATCTCTATGTTCGGCTAAAAATGCCAAAAATATTGCCTGCAGTTTCCCTTAAATCCTTGACCTGCCTGTGCTGTAGAGGATTGACTGACAGGGAGAAATACGTCACCGTTGTATTGATCGGATTTCTTCACTGTTTTTTCCAACGCTTAAATGGAGTTTTTGAGAATGTTAATGGAGTACCTTATCTGAAATATTCTTTTTCTGAAACAAAAGTTAGTTTCTTCATGAAGTGGAACATATCCTCTTAGTAGAACGACTCAAGAACATTGATAATTATCTAGGAGTGAAGAACAGCCTGGTAATGCAAATCAACTCCCCAAAGCAGTGGTCTAAGGGCAGTGTACAATTCTGACTAAATAAATATCCCAGTATGTGGTATATCAAGGGAATTTCTCGATTCCCGTCTTCCTAAATATTCATTGTTGTTTTTCGATGAATTTCTTGATTTCGCTGAGTTACCTTTCGCTTCAGTGGACAACAATTCCTGTCCACATCTCAACGGTATCAAGAAATATATGAAGTTTATGGAGTCACATCCCAAGTGTACGCGAGTAAATATAATCTATTTTGACTGTGACACATGCTCCTTCCGACATATGCGTTGTCCAAAACGATGAGACACGTTCACTCCTAGGGCTTTGTGTGAGCCTTGATCATCTACTTGAGGTCGCAATTCACTCCCAGAATACACGTATGCTCGCCGCAACTAGAAATTTTGGAAAAAAGCCTCGTTCAGTTCCAAATCTTAAATCAAATAAACCCCTTCAAACTGAGTAAAAAAAGGGGCAAAAAGGATTTACGACCTCCTGGTAGAAAACACTTGTTCTGCAAGTGGTCTTGAACTAACAGGTAGGAGTGAGCGCTGACGTGCTGCCATCAATCGGCCGTTCTGCAATTCTTCTATCAAGCAGAGCGGGCGGAACATTGATGCACAGACGATGATTTGATAAGCTGGCTCTTCAAACGCGTGTTTCAAGGAAATATAATGTGTTCGTGTACCACAGTTTTAAAAAACTCACCAACGATGTAGTAAAATCGAAATATATCCCTTTGGTGAATGCATGGAGCAGTTTTATTATTATCCTTAATTAAAATTTATGTCGTGTGAGCTCGGCACGATTTCCGATGATATCCTTATCCGAAATGGAATGGAACTC
This sequence comes from Macrothele yani, assembly GCA_039090855.1. Taxonomy (NCBI): domain Eukaryota; kingdom Metazoa; phylum Arthropoda; class Arachnida; order Araneae; family Macrothelidae; genus Macrothele; species Macrothele yani. Next base: position 71,313,951 of record CM076999.1, on the reverse strand, counting down.
ATTTGCTACTCTACGTCTCACTTAAAAAGAAGCGCAAAGTCATTTTCAATTCATGCTAGATGACGAAAGTTTGTTCTAGTTTTCTGTGAGCATGCAGTAATAACAATACATTCCACATGATTGCAAATTTATAAGATTAGTTTTCCAACTATTTTTCGCGAAACAATTTGTTTATCAAAAATATGTGACTCAGAAAGAACCAGGTTTTTCGGATAATAATATTTGATGAACTACATGAAGGTCATTGCGAAATCAAAGGAATCGGAGTATAACGCAAATATAGAGTTTCCTGTTTTAATTATGTTCAAACTACACTAAAAGAAGCACTTGCACAACGAAGTCCGTACGGACATCGCACGCAACGATGCCTTGTTGTGTTCTGGATGTCTTTACGACTCAGTTAGGGGGGGGTTGACATTGCAGCTGCTTTGGTCTACACTATGAATGAATCAGTGCCTAAGTCAATTGATTTTTGCTCTTAACACAAGAGAGTCGGCCAAATATTTGGTCAAAATTCATTATATTTTGACCACTGAATAAAAACAATATATGTGATGAACGTCTGGCAACTGGATATAGGAATTCTACTAAATATCACACTTTTTTATTGTCTGAAGTTTCTTCTCGGGGGAGGGAAGGACTTTTCTATTCTACAGTTAAATTCAAAACTGTATCGAAAAACCAAAGTACTTCTTTTTAGTTTAGCAGCGGCCATACCAGAAAAGTTGCTGTTCACAACGACATTTACTTCTGTGTGATAAATAGTGAACCACTGCGTTTTCCGGAAACATTGCAGATTTTTAGGTATTTATTAGTTCTGTTTAAAATACAAAGTTCTAATGACTATTTTGTTTTTGAAAGATTTGCGTTCTGTTACTTCTCTTAAGGAAAACATCCACAGTAATTAAACTCCGGTATTTCCAAAATTCTGCACTTATGTATAGTAAAAATATATGTTATATAAGATTGAATTGGATTGCAGTTAATAGTTCCTTGAATTCTGTACAAAAAAGATCTTACAATCTTTGAGTAGGCCATGAAATAAAAGTGTCACTTCCAATAATGCATCTGGAAATTTACTGTACATAGAATGTGCTCCAAATAGAGACAACGCATAAGGTCATCCTTTGCACATACATTGCTTGAACCAGTCTGAGCCCAAGGCGATGTTTGAAATGAACAGACATGCATTTGTATGCTTCGATATGAATATGATTGGCAGTTAATCGTGAAATTAACACCAAAAATGGAAAAATTAATGCACTGTAATATATCAAACTTCACGTGTAGAGGCTGTGGTTACTTGTAGCTCACCATATATATATATATATATTGAAATTAGACAGGATTTCTTTGGTAATTTTTGACAATCCTGTTGAAACGCACGTTCCAACTTCTGAAATGTGAGTGAGTATGACGAAGCGCATTATCTGCTAATATAAGTTCCGAACCTGCCCTTTAGGGAAGGCTGAGGCCAACATGAAGGTCAACTTTGCAGTGCACAGCCATCTTTAGTCATCATGAGTATACCATACTGGGGATTGGAGAACTAACCTTATCATCGATGACAGTGAAGAAATTCAGCTTGCAACAGCACAGATCATGATATCATTAGAATATGTCGTAAAACATTCCTAGTGTTAAGTTTTCATCTTCAGCTGACAAGTATACTTCAGATATGAGATACCTATTGGATCAACATTGGAAATATGTTTGATAAGCAATGCTTACCTGCAATAATCTAAATTATTTATAGACTATTGATTAGGCGTATATTTTCACGGAGATGTATGTTCGGCTGGTGGCGACAGGTTTTTACTAAACGAATTATTAACTACAATTTCTTTCGGAACCTGAATAGTTATTTATTTTTTTAATTATCGTAAAATTAGAGAATTGAATCTTACTTTTCAAAACCAAACTTAGTTGGCGTGCCTGGGCCTAAACTAATTTATCTCCTTTTTCTAATTTTACCGTATCGTAAATTTTAAAAATTCGTAGGCGTATGTAAGTTAGATGAAAATATCCCTCAAGACTAAAAAAATACATAATGAGGTTGCGAAAAAAAATTGTAATTCATAATTCGTGTAGTAAAAACCTGCCGCGTGCAGTCGAACATACATTTCCCTGGAAACATACACCTAACCAATTGGTAATAAAAAACTGGGATTATTGCAGGTAAGCATTGACGTTGTGATCAAATATATTTCCAGTGTTGATATAACCAATAGTTATCACATACCTGAATTAAACTTCAATAGCATAGGGAACAAAATAAATTCCTATGTCTCATTTCGGTATCCTATTCCTCTAAAAATCCCACACACGATATTGAAATGACCTATTGTAGCACATATCCTGACGCCTCTAGGATGCATATTTCCGATTCCGCAAAAAAGTTATCTCTGCTGGAAAAGGAGATCACGTACGCAGTTTCTTGTTTTTCAACGATTACGCATTGCTAATCAGGTTCCAAGAGTGTCACGTAATGTAACTGACCGCTACTCTTATTATTCTAACTACAAAGTTCTTCAGTCAATTATGTGGATACACTGAGATCACATGTTTTACGAGGATACATGAGCTATCTTTGCGGCGAACATGTTAGCAGAATCATTCAGGTTTACGTCAAAGTCTTAGGTTTACTAAATGCTTGTTTGAGTGTTGGGTCACGCAGTAGAATACTGATGTAGTCCATCAAGGAATATTAAATGCAATTTCGCGTTTCGTTAATGCTGTAATCACTTTCCCCAAGCTTTCTCTCTAAGAATCTGTTTTTCGGACACGATTCCACAATCGTGTTGAGACAGTTCTGTAAAGATGTCTATTGGGATCTATCATTTTCCTATCTCTTCTTTTCGCAAGCAGCACAGATCTAGAAAATCTACCGTTGATTGGACACAGATACATGTAGTACATAATATCATTTTTTCTGAGATTTTCCACTGAGGCGACGTGTGAATACTTTCGTTGAACAACATGGAAAAAACAATGCATTGATTTCGGTCGCGTAATCATCTTATATAGTGAATTACACTGTTATACCTTTTAGAAATAATGCAACATTCTCTATTTCTCTGGCGATTTTTGTCTTATTCTTTCTGGGTGGGCCCATTTCAGTTCCACGGAACCTACGTAACAAATCCAAAGTTCACGAAGACATCTTTTTTATATTGTTTTTTAAAAATCTGATGCCAAAATAAATCAGTAAAATTAAAAATCTGTTAATACGGATGAGTTTGCGCAATCATTTTCCCGCTCTCCTAAAGGCATTTGGTAGGTGGACAAAATGTTTCCAACTGCGTCCGATTAAACTAGCTAGCAACATTTCTTATCTCCCTTTATCTCAGGTTTGCACAATTTATTCCATTGCATTTCATTAATACTTTATGCAAATGCAAAACACTTTAGCGGTTTTTGAGGTGCTTCTTGCTCTAAAACTGCCGATATCGTATTTTTACAGTACTGCTCCAAATAATATAACACTGAAATAACTGTACCCCAGGTGACCTTGATCCAGCGAGCAACGTCGGTATTTAAACTAATGGCGATGACCACAGACAGCTGACTGGCTTGGTCAATGGGTTTTACATTAATTCAATTTTCTCACAGCCTTTGAAAGTAATTGAAAGAGACAGAATAATTCATTTGTTATAACGTATTGCGTTCTTTGTGAATATGCGTGCACAATAATTCATTTGTTATAACGTATTACGTTCTTTGTGGATATGCGTGCACAATAATTGATTTGTTATAACGTATTACATTCTTTGTGAATATGCGTGCACAATAATTCTTAGTGTTGATTTCACATGACCAAATAGAAGAATGCCAACACATCGCCTTTTATTCATATAAATGCTGTCACTATTTCAAATCCCTAGTAGAGAAATTGTGCAGAATGTACTTTGATTAAACTGAAATCGCATTTTGCGAAAACCAGTAAGGTAAGTTATCGTGCAATGAGGTGCACGACTATAAAAATAGTATCAGGAAGACATATTGTACTTACCATGTGGTGATAATGCAAGAAAATTAGTGGTTTCAGAAAATGCAAAACCTTATTTTCAAATGAATGGTTTTATACAATACAGAATTTTAAATTCTGGATTTTCAATGCGAAATGCATTGAAAATCCAGAATTTAATAAGACAAAATGTTCCTGTTTTATCCAGAAGAATAAGACAAAATGTTCCTGTTTTATTTATTAGGATAAGGTGTTAACTTTGAAATCTTCGGATAGCATACTTCACGAATGTTGCAAAAGTCTTTGTTTTAAATGTATAGGTTTTATATTATATATTTAGCTTGAACTGCTGAAGCTACGAAATATTAGGACTCCGCGACCGCTGAATTTAATCACGTACAGTTCCCAAACAAAGAAACAGATTTCCGAAACATAAAGAATATTTACAAGTTTTTGTATTTGTCACCCCATTATGAGAATTGAAAATTAATCACAGTAAACATTATGGGGGCAATAGTCTGGTTCATGTAAACTACAAAAAACAACCATCTTTCCAAACATTTTTTTGTTGTGTTTGGTAGAATAACACGCTCCATGGTTTTGTAACGTAATGCCAAATAAAAACAGGGAAGCCTATATTAACTTAACGCTACATTTTAAAAATTGAAACAATAAACAATTTTTACACAGCTCTAATATTTACCAACAGAGGATGAAAAACCCATCTCAAAAATTTATTTTACTCAATTTAATAAATTATTAGAAAAATGATATATTAATATTATTTTAAAACTTTTTAAAATACCTTTGTTAACCATATGAATTTTGAAAGACACCATCAGCATCTCTTTTTGTTGGAGGATAATGTACGTATAAATAAAAAAACTGGGTTGTAGTGGACAACGGAATAATGTAACTTGCGTTATTCGAACCAGCAGTTCTTGTTCACTTAACAGTTAGTAATACCGTGTTGAAGCATTTGCTGTATTTTTTCGAAAGAAATCGCTACTTCGCTTACCGGTGGTTCCATGTACAACGTTCAGGACCCATATATATGATGGCTACTGCGTTTAGGCTGCTATCTCTCTCTCTCTCTCTCTCTCTCTCTCTCTCTCTCTCTCTCTCTCCGCCGGTGGCCGTGTATTATTAACGGGCGACAGGTTATGATCGGAAGTGTTTCACATAGTTGGCATTAAACCCCTAAACAAATAAAGTTTCTACGTCTGTCTCGAAAACGAAATAACGTATTCCCGTCAGGAAGACAGCATTAGAAGAAATGCTATTTCAATGTAAGCACTGTAATTTTCTTATTTTATCTAGTAATACTTTAGCTATTAGTACTTTAACTTCAAACGAATATCATACCACATTGGGGTAAAAATTTTGCATTAGGTAAAAACAAAAGTTTACGGATCGGGATTTCCGCCCGTAAGTGCCATCACTTTATTTCGATCAAATGTAAATAAAGTAGTATCACACAGAAATAAAATGCTGAAATTTTAGAATTACATGGTATGCTCGTCCGATTTGGAGGATCCTAGTCTCGTTGGTACAATTATAGTAAAACCCATATGTGGTTTGAGAAATTCATTGATATGAATTTAATGCGAATCATTTTTAGGATGATTTATGGAACAGAAGTACGTTAATATTGAAACAATCAGCTAAATTCTGTATACCAACTTCTGCCTTTTTTCAGATAAAAAAAGCATAGCTTGCGTTTGTTATACTGTCATCAATAGTAATTGATATACACTGCTCGACATAGAAATTGCCCCACACAGAAGGAGGTGCGCAACTAGCATGTAAATCACTGGAAGAGTGTACCCACTCGAGATATACAAATGAAGCTTCTCCAGTCCTTTCCTTTCCATGCGTTGAAAATTATGACCATGATACTTGTTGACAAAGGTACAGGAAAAATTACAAACAGCGAACCTGATACACAGAGGTTTTAAAGAACTGAAGATTTAAAAGCTGATGCAGCCAAATAACCGATCCATATACCTGCCTTGGATACTGATATGAAAATGAAGAGATGGCCGTATTGAATTATCAATTCGAAGACGTATTAAACCTAGCTGAAAAGTTATAAAACCTCAAACAAATCTAATCCCACAGAGTACTGAAGAATGATGCAGATATGAAACCTTACGATTACAAAGATACATCGGAAAGGAACACATGGATCAGGAAAATGCCGAAAGTTGGTGGATCATGGAAAAGAAAAAACAAAAAGTGCCATTGGGCTGGTCATCATTCTACGAACACTATGATCACTGGACTGCGGAAATACTAGACTTTGCACTAAATAAAAGAAGCCATTTGGGTGTAGGGTGCACGAAATTCGTAAGAATGACACTCTAATGAATGGTGAAGGAAGATAATTTCGGAAGATACTATGGAAACCTATTCCAAACAGTGGGTTGAGAAGTGTAAATGATGATCAGATTCAGTCCTACGTTACAAAAAATGTATAAAAATTTGTCATACTTTCTGTAAAATTGTTATTTAGTGTTGTTTTTTCTGCTACGTTTTCTCTATTGATAAAGTTGATGTGAGTCGGATAGACAGTTGTAGGTTTAATATCGTTGAAAATGTAATATTATATTCCTAGATTTGAAATTGTGTTAAGATCTTTGCAGTACATCGAACTTAGAAATACCCCAGTTATAAGGATTTTTTAGCAACTAGGAGAGCAGCTACGTCGTTTAGGCACCGAATTATTTAGCTCCAGAATATAAGTCAGTCGATTTACGTCATAATACCTAAAATAGTACAACTATACTATTTAAGTATCCTGACATAAATAGGTCTTGTGTTCGACGCGTGATGGATGTCACTGAAGCCCGTGTTGTGGTCAAGGTCGCTGTAAATGGAGAAGTTTGAAACGGCCACAGTAAGTAAATAATCAGTTAAATTTTTTTCTGGTGGTTTGTATTATCTGTTAAATGTTTATTTGTCAGATAGTCTTTCTTTGAGCAGCTGACTTCTGAATATCAGAGAACAGCTTAATGTCATGTATGTATATATGTATATTAGTAATCCGAATTTTTTGGCGTAGAATGGATATCAAAGTTTCCAACCTTTTGCACATCAACCAGATGTCTTTTTAGGGACACCAAACAAGGAAGGTAAATAGTTTTCTATCTACCTTCCTTGAGAATGCCATCTGGTTGATGTGCGAAAGCTTGGAAACTTTTATTTCTATTCTACGCCGACAAATACCGATTACTAGTGAAGATTGTGCTCGTCATTCATGCCTTCGTAGTGTTTTCGAATTCTACAAGAAGCTGCGTCACACCTTTTAAGCAATGTGAATTTTTGATCTTTCGTATGAAGAACGGTTGTTCCTTTACCGTTCCAGTCATATTGTATGTGAGATGAACTGTTATTCGAGAATTAATATTTTATCCCCGCAACGAAAGTCATTCTTGAACATAAGGGTATTGTCTGGTAATGCACGATAACGAAGGGCAGTCTCATCCAAATTATAAATTTGATTTGCAGAGTATCTTGAATGTATTCCTGGCAAATTGTCTTGCACCCATTTTTTTGCATCTCTTGTATCGTCATCTGTCTTTTCACCATATTGCTTTTTGTAAACAATGTTGTTTCAATCCTTCCACATAGTGATCCACCCGTCAGTATAAGTAAGGCCTTCAATTCCAAAATGTTCAGCAAATGTTTCGGCTTTCAAGCTCAACATTGGTCATGACAGTAGAGCGTTTTCATGTTATGCGGCCTTCAACTATTCTAAGTGAGTTGCTTTGGTGTCTTCTGCTTTTCCAACCCTTTGACGTTTCCAATTCCTGTTTGCATTCGATACCTAACCTACGATTTTACTCTTTTTCTTCAAAAGACCACATAAAGTTGGCTGAGTTATTCCCAATTTCAAAGCAGCTTCTGTCTGATTGCATTTTGACAGAACACTAAATTTTTTATGAAGTTCGTATTTTTCAGAATAGCTAAAATCCTGACGTTTTCCTTCGATCTCGAAGGGCTTACTGCAGCACGAGTGACTGATTAACGAACAAATCATGGAACCACTCCTATCGCTCCTTTGCCTCTCCATTCCAAACTTCCCCAGCCACCCTGGGGGTTTTCCTTTCCGAGAAAATCCGGGGTAAGTGGCATAACAATCACCCTGCATGTTCCCCTTTCCAAGAAATCCGGGTCTGCTATTGTTGTGCGCCGTTGATAACTGGTTTGTCAGGCTTGGAGAAATAAGAAAGGGAAAAACTGAAAATGGGAAGGACAAAGTGGAGAGTGCAAACAATCAAAAGTAAGCATCGAATAGCGAATTTTCGAGAGAAGGAGAGAAATCTGATTCATTGGCATTGCAGCTTTGATTCAAATATACAGCGGATTTTCGATGTAAAAGTGTGATTCCGTTTCGTTTTACATGATTTGATTCATAAAAGAACCTTATTCAACTAACTAGAGGTTGAAATAAACAACGGACATTGTAGTGTCAATTTAATCTCAATTTCCAACGTGACACAGTTTTGCAGTTTTTCAAGATGTTAAGTTTTCTAATAGCATTCATTTTTATTTTTCTTGTAAAATGAATTAAATAAAAGTAACTGCAATTTTTTTTGTGAGTTACATCTGGAAAATAGCTTTCTGTTTCGCCATAAGGGCAATGGAATAAGGGCAATGGCATCTGTTTCGCCATAACGCATAAGGGCAATGGAATGCATCCGGATCTTATGTCCTGACCTTTGATGCCACTTCACCCATTTTGAAGAGGGTTTGTCCCCAGGCTGTCTCCTACCACATAGTAAGCTAACATCGAAATCGAACCATATTTACGTATGTTATGACGCATAAGGGCAATGAAATGCATACGGATCTTATGTCCTGACCTTTAACCCCACTTCACTCATTTTGAATAGGGTCTGTCCCCAGGCTGTCTCCTACCACATAGTAAGCTTTCACCGAAATAGAACCATATTTAGGTATGTTATGACGCATAAAGGCAATGAAATGGATCCTGCTTTTATGTCCTGACCTTTGACTCCATTCCGCCCATTTTCAACACGGTTCGTCCCTAGGTGGTTCCTTACCAAATACTAAACTTTCATAGAAATCGAGCCATTTTTACGCAAGTCATGACGCATAAGGGCAACGAAACAAATCCCGCTCTTATGTACTGCCTGAACTTTGACCCCATTTCGCCAATTTTTAACAGGGTTCGTGCCCAGGTGGTTCCCTACCACATACTAAAATTTAATCGAAATCGAACCATATTTACGCATGTTATGACGTATAAAAGCAATGAAATCGATCCTGCTTTTATGTCCTGAGCATTGACCCCATTCCGCCCATTTTCAATAGGGCTCGTCCGCAGGTGGTTCCTTAGCACATACCAAAATTTCATCGAAATCGAACCGTTTTTACGCACGTTATGACGCATAAGGGCAATAGAATAAATCCCGCTCTTATGCCCTGCCTGACCTTTGACCCCATTCCGCCAATTTTCAATAGATGTTCGTGTCCAGTGGTTCCCTACCACATACTAAAATTTCATCGAAATCGAACCCTATTTACGAATGTTATGACGCATAAAGGAAATGAAATGGATCCTGCTTTTATGTCCTGACCTTTGACCCCATTCCACCCATTTTCAACACGGTTCGTTCCCAGGTCGTTCCTTACCACATACTAAAGTTTCATTGAAATCGAACCATTTTTACGCAAGTTATGATGCATAATGGCAATGGAGTGGATCCTGCTCCTATGTCCTGACCTTTGACCCCATTTAAATTATTTTCAATAGGGATCGTCCCCAGTTGGTTCCCTACCACATACTAAAATTCCATCGAAATCGAACCATTTTTACGCAAGTTATGATGCATAAAGGCAATGGAATGGATCCCGCTCCTATGTCCTGACCTTTGACCCTGTTTCGCCCATTTGTAATAGGGTTCGTCCCCAGGTTGTCCCCTACCACATACTAAAATTTCGTCGAAATCGTACCATTTTCACGTGAGTTATCGTGAGGACGGACGGACAAACCTGGAGCATATACACTTCTTCAACCTACGGTTGGAAAGCGTAAAAAAGTATATATAATATACAGTTTAGTATCCATAAAGGTAAATAAAACAACAGGATATACATCGTCATAGTAAAATTGCTTTCTATAAGGAAAGGCATTTCAGGAGTCTCCCGTTTTAAATATTCAAGAAGTATTTGCGCTGTCGTGTTTACGCTTTCCAACCGTAGGTTGAAGAAGCGTATATGCTCTAGCTTTGTCCGTCCATTCGTCCGACCGTCCGTCCGCACGATAACTCACGTGAAAATGGTTCGGTTTCGACGAAATTTTAGTATGTGACAGGGGACCACCTGGGGACGAACCCTACTGAAAATGGGCGAAGCAGGGCCAAAGGTCAGGACATAGGAGCGGGATCCATTCCATTGCCATTATGCGTCATAACGCGCGGAAAACCTGTTCGATATCGATGAAATTTTAGTATGTGGTAGGGACCCACCTGGGGACGATCCTTATTGAAAATGGGTGAAATTGGGTCAAAGGCCAGGACATAGAAGCTGGATACATTCCATTGCCCATATGCGTCATAACTTGCGTAAAAACGGGTCGGTGTCGATGAAATTTTAGTATGTGGTAGGGAACCACCTGGGCACGAGCCCTATTGAAAATGGGCGGAATGGGGTCAAAGGTCAGGACATAAAAGCAGGATCTATTCCATTGCCTTTTTGCGTCATAGCATGCGTAAATATGGTTCGATTAAGATGAAATTTTAGTATGTGAAAGGGACCCACCCGGGCACAAATCCTGTTTGAAATGGGCGAAATGGGGTCAAAGGTAAAGACATAGGGGCTGGATCCATTCCATTGCCTTTATGCGTCATAACTTGCGTAAAAATGGTTCAATTTCGATCAAATTGTAGTTTGTGGTAAGGAACCACCTGGGGACGAACCTTTTTGAAAATGGGCGGAATGGGGTTAAAGGTCAGGACATAAAAGCGGGATCCATTCCATTGCTTTTATGCGTCATAACATGCGTAAATATGGTTCGATTTCAATGAAATTTTGGTATGTGGTAGGGAACCACCTGGGCACGAACCCTATTGAAAATGGGCGAAATGGAGTCAAAGGTCAGGCAAGGCAAAAGAGAGGGATATATTCCATTGCCCTTATGCGTCATAACGTGCGTAAAAATGTTTCGATTTCGATCAAATATTAGTATGTGGTAAGGAACCATTTGGGGACGAACCCTGTTGAAAATGGGCGGAATGGGATCAAAGGTCAGGACATAAAAGCGGGATCCATTCCATTGCTTTTACGCGTCATAACATGCGTAATTATAGTTCGATTTCGATCAAATTTTAGTATGTGGTAGGGAACTACGTGGACACAAACTCTATTGAAGATAGGCGAATCAGGGTCAAAGGTCAGGCAGGGCATAAGGGCGGGATATATTCCATTGCCCTTACGCGTCAAAACTTGCGTAAAAATCGTTCGATTTCGACGAAATTTTAGTATGTGTTATGGAGCCACTGGGGACGAACGCTATTGAAAATGGGCGAAATGGGGTCAAAGGTCAGGACACTGGAGTGGGATCCATTCCATTGCCCTTGTGCATCATAACTTACCTAAAATTCTTGGGTTGCTACAAAACTTTATCATGTTGTTCCTTAGGTATAGTGAACCTGTTCTGTTGAATATCATCGAAATGGGGTCAAAGGTCAGGAAACAAGAGCGTGATTTATTTCACAGCCATTATCCGTATAACTTGAGTAATGATTTCTGGTATGTTGGAAAGCGTATCATAATCAATGCATTGCATGATTTTAGTAACTTGTTTGAAATGCTAGAACTGCATTTTGAAAAAAAAGTCATCACATCATACACAGGGCTTCCCTCCATGCGAATTAACCATTCTAAACTGGTTCACTACACGTGACCTTGACTAGAACGCTTTGAAAAAACATTTCTTTGTTCTCGTCTCTCAGTCGAGTCACGTATATCTCAGTGGAAAAGCGTGCAACTTTAGAGTTGTAAGTTCGATTTGGGAAAGCGATTTCGGAAACGTACTAAACATTGGTGCACGCTGCTGATTCCTCAATGCCTGGAAATGGGTGTGACACAAATATCTCGTAGCGGTAGTAGGACCTTTATTGTTAGATGAAACATTTAAACATTTCAATTAAGTTTCTCACACTGTGAGTACTGACATGGAAAAAAATGGACTTCACATCACTTAAGAATGGACTTAACTTGAAAAGACGTTCTTAAATTATTACGCCCGGATTTCTAAATCCTACACAGCTCTAATGTTTAACGAAATCCTACGCTTTTCTTTTTATGTAAGAAAATGTTATTAGCTGAAATTAAAATTTTGTAGTTCGACAGAAATTTAAGAACCCAAATAGTGATGATTCATATTTTTTTTTACTTTCTTCGTAACATTTTCGACTACAGGTAACATGCAATTTTCATGTTTACTATGACCAAAAATAAATTCATTAAAACTAAGAAGCAAAATTGATTAGAAAAAATTTTTCACTAGTTATTTGAACATTATTTATGCAATTATTTTCCTACGATGTATTCTATTAAAAGGACTTATATATTCTTCCCACATAAAATTTACATCTCATAGAAAATGATCTTACCGACTAACAAAAAAAATTCTATAAATATATCCTGAAAGTTTCACGTCTTACGGAGAAAAAATAAATCATCTTTCAAAATTTTATGTTGCTGGAAAAGAAATAAAGTGCTCCACAGCTCTCACTGAAACATCTGCTGGCAAAATTTAATCAATAATACGAAATGTCCAACATGGAGCAATTCTGAAACGAATGTGAGATATGCATAAGAATTTTCCTCTCTATGTATGAGCAAAGACATATATTTACTAATTGCGGATGAGATTAGGACATCAATTAAATATTGATCAGATTAGGACATCAATTAAATATTAATGAGATTATGATATAAATTAAATCAATTCATAGTTTGCTCACAAGAAATTGGCGTTTCGCGTTAGCAAACTATTAATTATTTTTTTAATTAATAGTTTGGTCACAGGAAACTCCTGATTATTTTTTTTTATTTTTTTGAAAATTAACATTCTAAGTGGACTGGAATACAATGAGAGAGAAAGAAGATTTCCGATTTTAGAAAATTGAGCTCTCCGTATTTACCATTGTATTGGCTTAATAAGTGAGAATTGAAAATGTTATATAAGTATATATTTTACGCTAAGGTATTATTGTAGCTAAGATCTATAGTAAAGCTTTCAGACCTTCTGAAAAATTGAAAGGAAATGCATCCTAGTAGGAATGCTTAATGATGACTTCAGATTTATCCTTTGTTAAACAAAGGTAAGAAAATCCAGGTATTTAACTGTACTAATCTTATGAGTTTTGTGACTTTCCAGATTAGTTATTCGTGATTTATTTGAATCGAAAATAGTAGAACAGCGAATTGCAACTTATGAAGACGTCAACTAGGCTGATTTGCATAATTTTAAATTATTAAGATGAAATAATGCAGGATCTTCAATGAAGAGTAGTTTTCAGTCAAATGCCTTTATTTCGGTGTCTGGAACCTAAATCCTCATTTCTTTAAATAAAATGGTGTCATGGAAATAGGCTTTGGATGAGATATCATGAATCTTAGAAATATGAACTCTGTTATCTGACGCTCTGGAATTCAATTCATGTTGAGTTGCGTGGAGTGGGTCTAGAGCTAGTAGACGGAGAATGAAATGTTATCAATTACCAAAAAAATGGAATTCGTTATGAAGTTTGTTAATCGTTTCTTGTTGTCCCATAAATATTTTTTGTTTGAAGTGCAGTATGCAAGTAATACTTGGAAACGAGATATTGACCATTTTGTTACTGTTGTTACAGGTGTATAAACCCATGTTAAATTTTAATACATCGTTTTCTTCATTCGTCTTCTTTTTATATGCATTTTGACAACCACTGGTCTACTTAAAAAAATAATTATTGCTCGGAAGTGATTTCCCGTTTTTTTACCAAGTAGCTACGTGTAAGAAACCGTTATATCTTATAGACCTCAATAGATACATTGCAAAACATGTAAAATGATCGTTTTTTGTGTACATTTCTGTCCGTGTGTTTGAACACACGGGCACTAAAAACACCTCCGATAGTTCACGCAATCACCCGTTCTAGAGAAGAGGGAAAGTCAGTACAGTGGGATAACAACCATGCCATGTTTTTTGGGGGACGTTTACACCAACCGTTCCCGGACAACGGCCAGAATCGCACAAATGAGATAAATCGGCAACCTGACAAGTCAAAACCTTCTTTAAAATGTCAAAAATATTACTTGCCCTTTTCGGGTATTTTTGTGTTTAAACGACCATCCTGCAATTCAATGCTTTTTTGAACACACATGAAACATTTTTCTTTGCTTCCTTCTTAATGAAATGAATATTATGTTACTTCAACAAGCGTGATAATGGAAAAACTATTAATAAATCCCAGAAGAGGTAAACTGTTAAGAATGTAACGCAGGTTTTGAAATATAATATGTACTACAAACCCCGTATAATAAGTTGAGGTTCCATTTTTACACCACCAGAAGTATGAACACATCAGTCCTTAACTCTGCTAGCAATTAGAAACGTTTAGATTACAAAAATCACTGATACTAGCTATTTATGAACACATTAAGCGTACGTATTTTTTTACCGAATACAATGAGCAACTCGAAGGGATATAAATACTCTCCTGTTTCTAATTTAGGGTCACCGGTTCAAAGGAAGGAAGACGTCCAGTGCCGTAAGAAAACACAACATGACTTTCAGGCCTCACAGGGATTCGTGTACGTACCCTTCTATACCACCTGGGCAGAATTCAGCACTGCTCATACTTCAATCTCTTGAAATGCTTTTCAACAGTATAATTGCCGCAAACTTCACGCACTCACACAACACGTAGATAAAGTCCTTCTGAACAGAATATTTGTCTCAAATGTCTCATAGTATAAATGAATTTACAGAAAAATATCAATAAACTAACCCTGGTTAGCGATGAACTAGAACTCCAGACTTTTGAACAAGAGCTGTAGATATTCGTTTAGTGTTTGAAATCAACTGTTTCTGACACAAAGGCCTACAGCATTCGCAACTTCTGACAGTACTCTAAGATTAAAGACATACCATGCTAAGCATAAACTCAACACTTTCTTCATTTTCTCCTCATCCACCCATCTTTATGCTGGTCGTATCAGGATACCATGAAAACGTGGTCCCTTCATACAAAGTAGTACATGTCTAAATCCAGTTTTGGGAAAAAAAAAAGCTAAAGCAGATCTTACACGTTTAGTAATACTGTCTTTCCTACGTTTGATTTCGGCGCCGTCATTACCCAATAATTAACCCTTCGTATCTTTCACAACTTACACGGCCATTATTAAACGTCATTATTTTCCTTCAACACCAGTCCAGTGGTAAAGAACACGGATTTTATCTGCATTCGAGAATTGAAGTGCGAAGAAGAGCGTGCTTAGCTATTATTTTAGCTTGAGGAGTGAACCTCATGTTAAATCAGGATATTGGATGGAGCAATGGCGAAAACAACGTGATAAGTATTCAAATGTCGTTTTATTGAAGGAAAATCGTGTTACGTAATTGGATGATACAAAACCATTTTCTCAAGATAAATACACAGTTGACGTGGACCACGAATATCAAATAGATGTCATTGCTCTTTCCACGTTTATAAGTGAGTCACGGAAAAATTCTCATTGGCCGCCACCGGAAATTGAACCAAGGTCTTTCGAACCTGGTTTTTCGAGGCCGCTGTGGTGCAGTAGAAGCATATCCGGCGCGTAATTGAAAGAACTGGGTTCGATTCCAGGTGGCGGCCGATGATAATTTTTCCGTGACTCAATTATAAACTTGGAAAAAGCAATGACTTCTATTTGATATTCTCTGATGAATGAAGATTCTTTTAGTAAATTACTGCAAATGATTGAACCATATTTAAGAAGGAAAAAACTGTTATGTGAGTTTAATCTGAGTGTATTTAGTTACCTCCTCGCCTCAGTACGTTTGATTCTGCTTTCAGTTTTCTATAAATGCTTAGTAGCTGAGCTAGAAATACATATCTTTATGTTTTGTTCATGTACGATGGATGAGAAGAATTCCATATTTCTGGAAAAGCTTCAAATGTTTCAATGAATAATGAAAGAAATACGGGATTACGCCATATAATACAAATTTTGAAGATGATAATCCTATTTTTGGCGCAAATGTGACAAGAATGGTAAGTCAGATAATATCCAAAAACTTGAAAATGTTCATCGTCCTGGAGCAGAACTCAAATCCGCGTCTTCCAGAAAACGCCCCTATATACAAAAAACTACACCACCCAGATCAACCAAGTTTCAAGTTTACGATCAATTTGAATGTAATCATCACAAGATTTGCTATTCGAAGCAACCGGCATTCATGTTTATCGAACCAGGAGGTTAAGAATCTTATCCCGTGTTTGCCGGGAGAAGCAGATAAATCATGAAAGAAATGCGGGATTACGCCATATAATACAAATTTTGAAGATGACAATCCGATTTTTGGCGTAGAGATTCTTAAACTCCAGATTCGCTAAACATGAATGCCGGTTGCTTCGACTAGCGAAACCTGTGATGGTTATATTGAAATTGATCGGAAACTTGAAACTTGGTCGTTCTGGGTGGTGTAGTGGTTAGCATACCCGGGCGTTTTCTGGGAGACGCGGGTTCGAGTCCCACTCCGGGACGATGAAAATTTTCAAGTTTTCGGATGTTATCTGACTACACATCCGTGTAACATTTACGCCGAAAACCGGATTGTCGTCTTCAAAATTTGTTTCAATGAAGTTTCGAAGAATTTCAGCTTTTCTTGAGGCACCTTCCTGTTCAATGGCCTCACTTGCGTGGACTGCGCATTCGGGGTGCTCACTGCCAACGGTGACCCAACCTTCCATCACGGTTCCGCAATTCGAACTAAGTGATGATGGAATAATGTTTCGCCAGCACTCCCATGACCAGTAATAATTATAATACCTTCTCAACGAGTAATGATAATGTTATTGACTTTGTAAGGTCCAATTAAGGCACTGCTACCGACAATTATTAAGGGGGAGGGTCCAAACGGACGAATACTTTCTATAACGTTCTCTGTCGAGCGCAATTGATTCTCGAGTAGCAGTTTATTATTTATCTACTTTCAATAAAAACGAACGAAAGATGCTACACGCAGAGAGAATCCAATTCCAACAGTTTATTTTATTATTGCCCTATAAGCTTATTTGTAGATTACTTATTGTAATGCGCAAATTTTCGTTTCAGCTGAACGAGAGAATGCTTCAAATTGATCACAACACCTATTCTTACTGTGTTATATAAACATAATGAATTTAAAAAAAGAGGAAATTTATATCCAGACAGTTATCCATACATTAATGAAAATGTTTAGAAAGCAGCAGGGTTAACGTTTAGGATTATTTTCTAATTTAATGTTATCAAATGTTACTTAATATTTTTTTCATTTAGACAATTCAATAATATATATAACGTATTGCGTTTCTGGTTCATCAAACGATAAAAGGATGTTTGCTGAACATGCAGCTTTACATTTGAAGTCGATCGGTCCAATAGTTTTTAAAATATCATGCCAACCATTCGCGAAAAATCTCTTTCGAGAAAAACTCCTTTAAAGTTTCAAGTACAGTTTCCGGAGACATAACGAGTACTTACATTGTTTTTATGCTAATCTGCTGTACCAGAGTCATACAGTGTTTCTTCCTTTGCTTCGTAGAACTCGTTTAGAGACATTTGCTCACTTGTACGCCTTGTACGAGACTCTTTTGTAGCCTCGAGGCTGCGGCTCGACGATCTCTGCACACGCTGTTGGTTCCTCGCGTTATTAAATGTCTTCGTTTGCTCGCCAATAACGACTCCTATCGTTGTCATCACTTTTAGGGCGGCAAACAATGCTTCATTAAAAATGCCTGCTGCTACATATGCGGCCATTTCGATAGTTTTTGAGCCACTGTGAAAATATTTGGGCGCGAACCGCCAAACAGTGGAATTGAACCTTTCGTTGTTGTTTTGATTGTCACCACCCAAACACTTTTCTAGAAACTCTCCTGAAGACAAATTTTCGACATATTTGTGAGTTGGCGGTTCGTGACTGAATTCGTCCAGTGTTTTCTCAGCTTCGGCTTTGCGCCAGTTTCACCAACTCTGTGACCTCACTGGACAATAATGCGAATTTCGACTTGAAATTTGGTACACATATTATTAAGACCTGAAATAATTAAATAACGTAAAAAAAGAATATCGATTGTTTCCACAAAAGAATGAGAATCTGTCCTTAATTTAGCATCATAGTCCATTCCACCCGTTAGTGAGCCATCCGAAGTTTCAAGTATGCTCTTTGATGGATACATGCAGAACGATATACTGAATTGCTTAGACATGCTATTGAAATTTCGACTTTTTTTGTTTCTAAGTAACGTTTCACATTTAAACGCAATCAGAAAATGCAATAGATGCATTTTTCAGAATATTAAATAGTAATAATGATGCTATCAGGTAAATGGTTTTTATTTTATTGAAGATTACGGAAAAAGTAGCATTGGACATTGGGTTTGAAGAAAGATCGACATGTCTCTAAATTTTATTTTATTATCTTACGTGTGTATATATATCGTTTTGCATTACACGTGAGTAAAAATGAAATGGTACGATTTTTATGGACTTAACTTTTCTTTAATAAACAAATGTTCCTGAGAAGTGGATTAGAAAATATATTATTTTGAACTGTATTTTGCACCAAAAGTTGATGCATAATATAGCGCAAAGGATCAAAGATTCTTGGTAAATTCACGTGTTTCACATGCAAAATGTTCGGAATAAAACAACTTTCATCTTCCTTTTATTTCATAAGGATGGATAATTACGAAGTCAGTGTAGCGTATATATAATCGCAAATTCCATTTTTCGTCGTTGAAAAGATTACATAAATTCAATGTTAAAATTTCGAATTTCAGCTTCCACACTACTAACTTTAAGTTTACTATTTGTAAAATAATATTACATTTTAATTTCTTTATTATGTTTTCTTTGTGGCAGCATTCGTTAATGAACTGTGACTGAAAACCTTTTAATATATCCAAATTGAAATTGTTTGGTGTGGTTTCTTGTGTTTCTTTCCAAGCTTATTCTTGGGAATTACTTTTGAAATAGTTCTCGCAGATTCCATTGTGCATATCGATACATGAAAATCTCTTTCTCGGAGACAAATGGTAATTTGTAGTGACTGTTGATAAAGCTTGAATCTAAAAAGATGACGACAACAAGAAATATTACACCGCGTTTTCGATTGTAATGAGCATGTCCTTTAAATCCGTTCTGACGCGAATTACATTTATTAAAGCAATTCAAACTAAATGGAACCGATTAGAAAAACATTAAAACGGTTTTCGCAATCCGTAATGCAGAAACATGTACTTAGCTCACAAAACAGAAAAGCAAGCATGTTACAAAAACTAACCAATGGCGAACAAAAAGATACTCATAGCACAAGGAAGGTACCAGAGAGAATGATATTTTCAAATCGATCAGTTAAAAGATGAAATGTACAGAAAAAAAGAAACATGACATAAGTCTACGTCTGCTAGCGGAAAAATTTTGCGTAATGAAAAAGTTGAAAATATTTGGGAAATTTTTTTCACAGAAAAAGCTGTGCAAAGTTAACAATAACTTTTCAAATACGTCTGCCGGAAGGACAAAGATAGAAAGAAAAGTTTCTTCCTCTACACACCTGGCGGGATATTAAAAGAGGATAATGCTGCATATCTTTATTGTAGCGAATGACATACAGTAAAGAAGAAATCAATCAATAATGCTTTTAGAAATGGCGACAAAGCTGCAAATGGATGTACACAAACAGCACCTGCCAACATAACTGTGAGCTATAAAATTCCTCATTTATCAGCGTAAAGTGTTCTAGGAGGTAAATGGCGTCCGGTGTTAAAATAATTATATAATTAACCATGTAAAATCAGAAATATTGAGAAAGCCCGAAAAGCATTTGCGCTTTTAGCAGAGAAAGTCTACATTGTATTGGGGAGACAATACTCACACAGAGTTTGCATAGCTAGTAGTATATGACCTTAGAAAATACTTTTTTAGAGGGGGTTTTGTCCCGCAAATGTCGATGTAAAGGGAAACGTGATCTTACAGACTCTCCTTGAAAGCAGCATTTGACCTATATATGGCTCGTGTGATGACTTACGTCAGTGACACACGGAATATGACAACACTAATAATGAATATATTGATAATAATTCTTAATGTACATTCTTACGGTAATAATAGGTTAAACTCTCTAGTTTACTATTTCGTAAATAACGATAAGATAGGAATGGCACAAGAAAAACAGAAAGTAATTTGCCTGTTGTTATTCGTGTCACGGAAATGAAAAGATAATGTACTGGCTGAAAATTATATTTAAAAATATGACAAATTGTATCGAAAAGTCAAAAATTATATAAATTCTTACCAAAATATTGATAATTTCAGGCATCTTAGGAATAGCAGTGGTCTAAGCGATGACCTCTGATCATTAGTCTGAAAGAGGCCCGGGTTCTTAGGTGGTGCAGTGGTCTAAGCGATGGCCTCTGATCATTCATCTGAAAGAAACCCGGGTTCTTAGGTGGTGCAGTGGCTAAGCGCTGGCCTCTGATCATTCGTCTGAAAGAGGCCCGGGTTCTTAGGTGGTGCAGTGGTCTAAGCGAAGGCCTATGATCATTCGTCTGAAATAGACCCGGGTTCTTAGGTGGTGCAGTGGTCTAAGCGATTGCCCCTGATCATTCGTCTGAAGAAGACCCGGGTTCTTAGGTGGTGCAGTGTTCTAAGCGATGGCCTCTGATCATTTGTCTGAAAGAAGCCCTGGTTCTTAGGCGGTGTAGTGGTCTAAGCAATGGCCTCTGATCATTCGTCTGAAACAGACCCGGGTTCTTATGTGGTGCAGTGGTCTAAACGATGGTCCCTGATCATTCGTCTGAAAGAGACCCGGGTTCTTAGGTGGTGCAGTATTCTAGGCGAAGGCCTCTGTTCATTCGTCTGAAAGATGCCCGGGTTCTTAGGTGGTGCAGTGGTCTAAGCGATGGTCTCTGGTCATTCGTCTGAAAGAGGCCCGGGTTTTTAGGTGGTGCAGTGGTCTAAGCGATGGCCTCTGATCATTCGTCCGAAAGGGGTCCAGGTTCGAATCCCGGTAAGGCATGGATGTTGTGTTTTTTTTAGGGCACTGTCTCTCTCCCTTCCTTGGAACCATTGACCCTAAATGAGGGACTGTCGACAGTTTATAGCCAATTGAGTTGCTCATGGTGGTCGTTAAACCTGAAATTTAAGAAAAAATCTTATGAATATCGCAAACGAAATGAATCTTCATCATCATAATCATCATTGTCAACCATTATCTATCCACTGCTGGACGAAGGTCTCCCCAAGTTTCCTCCACAACGGTCTGTCTTATGCCAGTCTCCTCCATGTCACTCCCGCATACTTTCGAATTTCATCCACCCATCTTCCATGTGGTCTCCTTCTGGGTCTTTTCCTGTCCCTTGGAATCCAATTTAAAATTTCGGCTGTCCATCGATGGTATGTCCTTCTGGCAGTATGTCCAGCCCATTGCCATTTCAGGAATTTAGTTCTGATGAAGATGTCTTCCACTCTTGTCCTTTTTCGCATCCACGAGTTCCTCTTCTTATCTCTCCTGGTTACACTAAGCATGCACCTCCCCATGCCTCTTTGAGTTGTCTGCAGCCTTTGTATTTCTCTTTTAGTTAAGGTCCACGTCTCTGCACCATACGTAAGCATTGGAAGGATGCATTGATCAAACACTTTTCTTGTAAGACATAATGGCATATTGCTCTTGAAAATTATGCTGTTTCATCCAAAACCTCCCCAGGCAAGTTTCGTACGCCGATTAATTTCTTCACCAATGTGACCCTCACTTGATATCTGCTGTCCAAGATAAACGTACGTGTCTGTTATATCCAGATTTTCTCCATCAATCGATAAATCTTCATTTCTTGTAAAAGCATTGAACATCACCTTTGTCTTTTGAAAGTTCATTTTAACCCCACTTCTTTACTCTTGTCAGCAAGTTCCTGGATCATACTCTGCAGCTCTGATGGGGTAGTTGCAAAAATGACTACGTCATCAGCAAAACGAAGGTGGTTTGCATAATCTCCATTAATCTTTATCGCTTTATTTTCCCAGTTCAGTGATTAAATGACATTTTCCCATATGGCGTTAAAGAGCTTCGGAGATATGGTGTCACCTTGTCTCACTACCTTTAAAATTTTTATGTGTGTTGTATTTTCAAACAGTCGGTTTTCCCTCAATAAATGTTTCTTATTGATGGCCAATTACGGTGGAAATGATTCTGAGAGTAAATTGGGTGATAAAATATCAACAACAACGGGCGTTCATTAGTAGAGATGCGCTGTGAAAATGTGACGATTAAACGGTTTGTTTAAAAATTCTATAAAATATGTTTAATGATCTTTGGAAAGATCATCATAGATTATACATCTGTCCTTGCCGTTCAGTTTTAGATATTTCTTAGTGTGCATAAACATTTTCAGTGGAAAGTATTTTCCCATATCAAAAGCGAAAGTATTTTTTCATCAGCTTTGTTCCTAACAGTGAAATGAAATCCTAATGAAATAGAGGAAACAACTTCAGGCATAGAATAAACTAACAGAGTTTTCCACTTCCGAGCTTTTCTTTATTTTCCGTAACAATTTCAAAGATAAGTAGCAACTTGCAAATTTTCTCTCTTGACATACCGACGTACGAATATAACTTAATTTGCTTTTGATAAGCACTTGCAGTCACTATAATACTACGCATTGTATTTGTTATGAACCATAAGTAGGACTTATTGCTTGGTTTTTTACGCTTTTCAACCGTAGGTTGAAGAAGCGTATATGCTCCAGCTTTGTGCGTTCGTCCGTCCGACCATCCGCACGATAACTGGCGTAAAAATGGCACGATTTCGATGAAATTTTAGTATGTGGTAAGGGACCACCTAGGGACGAACCCTATTGAAAATGGGACAAATGGGGTCAAAGGTCGCGACGTAGGAGCGGGATCATTCCATTGCCCTTATGCGTCATAACTTACGTAAATATAGTTCGATTTCAATGAAAGTTTACTATGTGGTAGGAGACCGCCTGGGGACAAACCCTATTCAAAATGAGTGAAGTGGGGTTAAAGGTCAGGACATAAGATCCGTATGCATTCCATTGCCCTTATGCGTCATAACTTGCGTGAAAATGGTTCGATTTCGATGGAATTTCAGTATGTAGTAGGGGACCACTTGGGGACAAACCCTATTGAAAATGGACGAAATGTGGTCAAAGGTCAGGACATAGGATTGCGATCCTTTCCATTGCACTTATCCCATATTATTAAGGTGGACGTCAAGTAATTTTGCTTACTTCACTTCCAACGGAAAAACTTTTGTATAAATTTCCTTCAAAATTAATGTGTTCCCAAGGATGAAAATTTGAACATCGATTAAAATAACTTCATATTGTAACTTGGAAAACTTAATATGTTCCAAGACATAACCATAATCATATTAAAAATCAATAAATTTTTTTTGGTTGTGTTGAAACCAGAGAAAAGATGGCGCGACCTGTATTTTGATGACGTCAGTGGGCAAAAAAATGTTGGATTGCATAATTACGGTTATGGTTTACAAAATATTAAGTATTCCGAGTTATGAAATGAAGCTATTTCAATCAGTGGTCGAATTTTCATCGATGTGAACGCATTAATTGTCCAGAAAAAAGATGGCGCGACCTGTGTTTTCATGACATCAGTAGACAAACAAATGTTGAATTGCATAATTATGGTTATGTTTCAGAAAATATTAAGTATTGCAAGTTATGAAATGAAGATATTTTAATCGATGTTCAAATGTTCATCCTTGGGAACGCATTAATTGTGAAGAAAATGTGTACAGAAGTTTTTCCATTGGAAGTATAGGAAGCAAAATTACTTGACGTCCACCTTAAAGTAGCAATTCTTCTATGTTTGTATGTACATTTTATTCTGAAAATAGCTCTAAGAATTTTGATGAAAGTCGTTAACCTACCGTTTTCTGGTACTAGAAATCGATTTAGCTTGATCTCGACTTTAAGATAATTCGTTCAGTAGTTTAAATAACCACCCCGAATTATAATATTTTAAATGATGGCGTTGTTCCATTATTCCATTAATGTCACCAATGCTTAGAAATCTTATGACGTCACAATCTCGCCGCGTTTGAGAATGTTGGCGCGCGTTCACGCCATCTGTCTCATTATGTCACGCGTTGTGTGTGGACCCTATTAAAGTTTTATGACGTCACGCGTTGTGTGTGGATCCTATTAAAGTTTTATGACGTCACACTTGCTATAAGCGATGGTCGCAATTCCCATCTGCCTCATTACGTCACGAGTTGTGTGATTTTGTCCGTCCGCACAATAACTCGCGTAACAATTGTTCGATTTCGATGAAATTTTAGTATCTCCTAGGGGATCACCTGGGAAGATACCCTGTTTAAAGTGAACGAAATATGGTAAAGGGTCAGTACATAGGAGCGGGATCCATTCCACTGCTATTATGCGTCATAACTAACGTAAAAAAGGTTCGATTTCGATGACATTTTAGTATGTGGTAGAAAACCACCTGGCCACAAGCCTTATTGAAAATGTGCGAAATGGGGTCAAAGGTCAGGACATAGAAGCGGAATCATTTTCATCAGCATTATGCGTCATAACTTACGTAACAATGCTTCGATTTGGATGAAATGTTAGTACGTTGTAAGGTCTTGCCTGGCGACGAATTCTATTGAAAATGGGCGAAATGGGGTCAAAGGTTAGGTCAGAGGAGTGGGATCGATTCCATAGCCCTTATGCATCATAACTTACGTAAAATGCTTCGATTGCGACAAAACTTTATCATGTTATTTCGGAGGTATACCAGACCGGTTCTGTTGAATATCATCGAAATGGGATCAAAGGTCAGGGCGCATGACCGAGATTTATTCCACAGCCATTATTCTCCTAACTTAAGTGATAAGTTGAGTAATGATTTCTGGTATGTTGGAAAGCGTATTATAATAAATGCATTGCATCATTTTACTAACTTGTTAAATTGATGGTTTGTTAAAAAATATTACAAATGTACACCTTTGAAAGAAAACGAAACTTTCAAATACCAAAATAAATTATTCTTATTATTTACATAACTTTTTTAAACAGTAAACTGAACAGAAACCAACGGTTTAAACTAAGTAGCAAAACTTTTGTATGTAATCCGAATTTCGCTTTTCAAAACGTATGATTACAAATAATTTCTTTACAGTTTAAATAAAAAGTCGTAAAAATATAATATAGAAGTCTGTAATGAATTTCCTTGGTATGCGTTAAAGAAGTGTAAGGAACTGCTGACCAGAAGATATATTCTAGAACAACAATTAATATCCATGCTTGGTAAGGGTATTTTGAAACAGTTTAGAGGGGATATCAGCATAATGGTCTTTTTTCCAGATATATGAAGAAAGCAGGCATTGTACAAGAATTTGGGGCGGTCAATTGTTCCTATACATGGTAAGAGGTATAAATAACGCGTAAGTTTTCAGATTGATATTCATCCATTGGACTGTGCTTGTAGCAAAGTGCTATAGTTTGGAACAATAACTCCAAAAATTCGATTCTAAATAAGTCTAAGCATAGCTGTATATACAAACGATAATACGATATCGATATTGATCTGAAAATCGATTTTACATCTATATTTTTCTGAACTGTTGATAGCAACGAGATAGAAGTACGTAGAGCGCTTACGTCGGGGAACGGGTGAAGCCACCGGAAACAAGTGGCAGCCATGTTTGATGAGGTACAGAACGATTTCCGTTCCGTGTTAAGAAAGGGAGTTTTCACAATATATGGTTTGATGTTAAATAAGGATATAACTCAGGAATGTTGTTATAAACACCTAGGGGTGAGACTAAAACTTTAACGTATCAAATAACGCTTTTCATCGTTAGTTGGCGGCAATAGTGTTTTAAAAAGAAAATGATATTTTAATGGATGCAGCTTGCTCTCGTTGAATAAAATCTCATGCCGTAATTTTTTGACATTTCACAAATTTTTTGGAACCAATTTTCAGTGAAATATAAGTCAGCGGTAATAGAGTAAATGAAAAAAATAAATAAATAAAAAAATAAAAAATACAGTTGCAGTCAATCCGCAATTTCGGTAAAAATCTTAGATATTCGTGGGTCATCACCATGAGAATGCTGAATCATCCCACAGCTTATCACTCCAAATACATAAACGCCAAATATTTTATGAGAGTTTTAAATGAAAAAAAAAAGTTCGAAGAAAAACGTAAAACAAACAATGAGTTTACACAGCTAAGAGGTACCAATATTAAAATACTTTTACCAACTGCCCCTATCTTATATAATCAGAAAGAAACTACTACTTACCTGGTTTTTATTTAATAAAAATTAAAAGTCCTTAGCACTGGGCATGTTTCTAAAAGAGACATACAAAGGCTGCAGACAACTCAAAAAAGAATGGAGAGGTGCATGCTTGGTATAACCAGGAGAGATAAGAAGAGGAAGTCGTGGATCCGAAAAATGACGAGAGTGGAAGACATCATGATCAGAGTTAAATCCCTGAAATGGCAATGGGCTGGACATACTGCCAGAAGGACAGACCATAGATGGACAGCCGAAATTTTAGATTGGATTCCAAGGGACAGGAAAAGACCCAGAAAAAGACCACATGGGAGATGGGTGGATGAAATTCGTAAATATGCGGGAGTGACATGGAGGAGACTGGCACAAGACAGACCGTTGTGGAGGAAACTTGGGGAGAC
The DNA here is from genome assembly GCA_039090855.1 of Macrothele yani. Taxonomy (NCBI): domain Eukaryota; kingdom Metazoa; phylum Arthropoda; class Arachnida; order Araneae; family Macrothelidae; genus Macrothele; species Macrothele yani. Next base: position 71,287,034 of record CM076999.1, on the reverse strand, counting down.
CTTCGTCCAGCAGTGGATTGATAATGGTTGACAATGATGATGATGATGATGATATATTGATCATATGCAGTATACATATATTGTAAGGATAATAGTTGTCAATGATGATGATATATATACCATTATCAATCCACTGCTGAATGAAGGTCTCCCCAAGTTTCTTTCACAATTGTGTGTCTTGAGCCTGTCTCCTCCATATTACTCCGGCATGGTTTCGAATTCCATCCACCCATCTCCCATGATTCTTCTGTCCCTCGAAATCCAGTTCAAAATTTCAGTCGTCCATCGGTGGTCTGTTCTTCTGGTAACATGTCCAGCCCATTGCCATTTCAGTGGTTTCACTCTCTCTCTCTCTCTCTCTGTATATATATATTCTTTGAGTTATCTGCATTCTTTGCATGTCTTTTTTTGGTATCAAAAGAAAAATCTTTCTACACATCCTGCTTTTCTTTTTTAGTTAAGGCCATACATACAGTATATATATATATATATATATCATCATCATCATCATTGTCAACCATTATCAATCTACTGCTGGACGAAGGTCTCCCCAAGTTTCCTCCACAACGGTCTGTCTTGTGCCAGTCTCCTCCATGTCACCCCTGCATACTTTCGAATTTCATCCACCCATCTCCTATGTGGTCTTCTTCTGGGTCTTTTCCTGTCCCTTGGAATCCAATCTAAAATTTCGGCTGTCCATCGATGATCTGTCCTTCTGGCAGTATGTCCAGCCCATTGCCATTTCAGGGATTTAACTCTGATCATGATGTCTTCCACTCTTGTCATTTTTCGGATCCATGAGTTCCTCTTCTTATCTCTCCTGGTTACACCAAGCATGCACCTCTCCATGCTTCTTTGAGTTGTCTGCAGCCTTTGTATGTCTCTTTTAGTTAAGGTCCACGTCTCTGCACCATACGTAAGCACTGGAAGGATGCATTGATCAAACACTTTTCTTTTAAGACATAATGGCATATTGCTCTTGAAAATTATGCTGTTTCTTCCAAAAGCTCTCCAGGCAAGTTTTGTACGCCGATTAATTTCTTCATCAATGTGACCCTCACTTGATATCTGCTGTCCAAGATAAACGTACGTGTCTGTTATCTCCAGCTTTTCTCCATCAATCGATAAATCTTCATTTCTTGTAAAAGCATTGAACATCACTTTTGTCTTCTGAAAGTTCATTTTTAATCCCACTTCTTTACTCTTGTCAGCAAGTTCCTGGATCATACTCTGCAGCTCTGATGGGGTAGTTGCAAAAATGACTACGTCATCAGCAAAACGAAGGTGGGTTAGATAATCTCCATTAATCTTTATCCCCTTGTTTTCCCAGCTCAGCGACTGAAAAACACCCTCCAATGTGGCATTAAAGAGCTTCGGAGATATGGTGTCACCTTGTCTCACTCCCTTTCCAATTTTTACGTGTGTTGTATTTTCAAACAGCCGAATCTTTGCACTTGCATTTTCATAGATGTTATTAATAATATTAATGTATGCATCTTCAATACCGCAGGTTTTCAGAGCCATTGTAACTGCTGATGGTTTCACCGAATCAAAGGCTTTTTCATAATCGATAAAAGCCATGCACAATGGAAGTTCATATTCCCTCGCTCTTTCAATTAGTTCTCTCAGCACGTGGATATGATCTATTGTGCTGTAGCCACTCCTGAATCCAGCTTGTTCTCTCGGTTGAGCCATGTCTAGTGCTACCTTCAAGCGGTGTGAAAGAACTTTAGTGAAGATTTTATAAACTACTGATAGGAGGCTGATAGGTCTGTAGTTTCCGAGATCCTCAATGTCACCTTTCTTATGTAGCAGGATCATTGTAGCGGTGTTCCAATCCTCAGGAATCTTTCCTTCATTAAGGCATCGAGTGAAAATTTGGGCGAGTACTGTTTCGATTTCTCCACTTGCTTCTTGTATGATGTCTACAGTAATTCCATCTTCTCCTGGAGCTTTTCCTCGCTTCATGTTCTTGATTGCATGTGCAACTTCTGCTGGAAGGACTGGAGGAACTCTGGTACTGGTATCTTTCATGATGTCTGGAGTGCATATATCATCCCTTTCATATAATTTGGAGTAGAAATCTTTCACTCTTGTCAAAATTTCGCCTCTATTTCTTGTTACAGAACCATCTTCTTTTCTCAGTGCCATAATCTGTTTTCTTCCCTTACTGAGATGTCCCTTTGCTATCTTTAGGCTTTGGTTGTTTTCAATTGCTTTCCTCACTAGTTCACAGTTGAATTTCCTTACGTCTTCAGTGATACTTTTTCTTACTGTCTTACATAGCTCTATATATTCCACTTTGGAAGTCACATCTTCTTTAGTTGTCCTCATCACTCTTCTTTTTTGCATCAACATTTTGGTTTTTCCTGATAATTTGTTCACATGCAACTTGTTCTTAGACCCAGCTAATTTTGTTGCTGTTTCCATAAGAGCTTTGGTTACTTTTCTGTTAACTTCAGAGATGTCCACTTCTTCCGATGTTAGGCCTTCTAAAGCAGAGAACCTGTTCTTCAGTTCTAACTTGAAGGTATTATGGTGTTTTTTAAGGTTGGTTATGTCAATACATTTTGTTTGTCTTATGAGCTTGCTACGTTCGAGTTTAGTGTTGAGGTGCATCTTACATCTCACCAATCTATGGTCACTGCCTGTGTTGAACTTGTTTAGCACACTGCAGTCTTCTATGACGAATTTTTTGTTACACATAATAAAATCAATTTCACTTGTCGTCCCATTTGGATGTCTCCATGTCCATTTCCTGTGTGGCTTTTTCTTGAAGAAGGAGTTCAAGATGAAAAACCCTTCTGCCTCTGCAAACTCAACGAGAGTATTTCCACGCTGGTTTCTGTTGCCATGACCGAATTTACCTACTAAAGTTTCATTCTGTTGCCGTTGCCCTATTTTTGCATTGAAATCTCCCATAATTATTTTCAAGTGCTGCTTACCTTTATTATTTAGATGACAAATTTCCTCATAAAATTCTTCAATTTCTTCTTCAGGATGACTTGTAGTGGGTGCATAAGTTTGAATAATCTGAGCCTGGTATCTTTTCGAGAGTTGGATAACAAGTCGTGCAGCTCTGTCAGAGGAACTTTCAACTTCTACAACTTTATCCTTCAGTTTCTTGTTTATTATAAATCCAACACCACTAGTTCTGCCAGTATCTGTCCCACGATAGTAGAAGAGATGTCCACTTTTCAGTTCGATGAGATCTTCTCCTTTTCTCCTTACCTCACTTAGCCCCACGATGTCCCACTTGATCCTTTGTAGTTCCTCTTCCAATTCAAGAAGCCTTGAATCAGAAGATAGGGAGCGTCCATTGTAAGTAGCCAAGGTCAGCATCAGATGGCAGCCTAGTCCGGTCCTCCGGGGATTCTTAGCACCCTCTGCCTTCATGTCGCACTGGCCGCTGCCTTGGCCAGGTACATTCCAGCTGCCGGAGACTGAGGGCCAAGATTTAAGTTGTGGAATCATTTTGGAGGGGTTTGGCCATAACTCACCACGCTGGCCAAGCGGGTTGGTGAGTGTGGGATAGAATTTCCTCTGATCCCGATGGTATAGTTATACCGCTATGGGCGGTCGTCAGAGCCCCTTTAGTGGGAACAGGATGCACCACGAGAAGGCGGGGTTGACATTTGTCAAGGAGAGGCTGTGATGTTACGCATCACCTGACCTTGCATCCTATATATATATATATATATATATATATACACCTGGTTATGATGTCGCCCACCCTCTTTTTCTCTCTCTATATATATAAAACATTACGTATAAACATTACTTACCTTTTTCCTGTATTTTTTATTCTGTCACTTTACTTTTTGATGTATTTTAACAGCAGGAATAGGCTAACCCTTTTTTTGATGAAAATTATTTTATTTATGTATCTACATATGTTTATTTGCTATGTATTATTTAACTATCTTCCAAGGTTTATCCGTAAGAAAAAGAATTGAAAATAATTATTCTTAAGTGCAGTTTAAATAAACTTGGTGACCTAATATATGTTGTAGTTACAGATATATATATGTATATCACTTGTGTAACTCCCCTGTGACTTAGGTATAGACAGACATTGGGGCAATATGATGCTCCAAATGCTATTTACAGTTAGCAACACCAGTACCGAGTAGCTAAAAATAGTTTTATGTACTTTTTCAACCTAAAAAGACTTATAATTTTTGGTATCAAAAAAAAATCTTTCTACACATCCTGCTTTTAATATCTGGGCAGGTAAATTTTCTCTTAGCATGTATTATTTTAGATATTAGTCAAGCTCTGGGCTGAGTGACCAAAAAATTTAGAATATGGACTTTAATTTATTTGTGGGACAAAAAATTGTATTTTTTTTTGCTTCAGTATTAAGTATTTATTATTTTTTATTTGCACTTTCATATTTTACTTTTTTTTTTTAAGAAGCCTAGTTTTTTGTTGTCCCAAAGCTGAAATTTTGTAGTTTTCACCTGATATTTGTACACATTTTGGCAATTGTTAAGATGTACTGCACATAGTTTTTTTCTTTTGTTTCAATTTTAAGGGCACAGCCTCTTATTAATATGAAGTGAGAAATTAACAACCACTGATTTGCATTCATGATGTGCAAAAAGTTTGGCGAGCAAATGTTTATGTTTTGTGTTGTTATTTTGTGGGTTCCTTCAACATTCTTGCTGGAAATACAAGTGAGTCTGATTTGTATTTTAGAGAAATACAGGCACAACTTGTTCAATTCAAAGAAAGATTGATTTACGTGAGTGATATTTGTTCAATACTAACCTCTCATATATATGGTTGATGCAATAGGAATAACTGGCAATTTATACATGGACATACTGACTGTACATTCATCATGAATCAGAGGTCACATTCTTAAAAAAAAAAAAAAAAAAAAAAACACCACCTATCACGCAAAAATCAAATGCTAGTAGTTATTACAAAATGTTGCTAGTCCCTTTCTTTTGTATTATTCCATAATTTCTTTTCAATTGTCATTTCATAATCGTTTGTGCCAGTTTTCATAAATATTTTATGTTATTTGCATTTTTGAGGTACCATTGTACTCCCTGTTTCCTATTTTCAGTTTTAAATCAATATTGCTTGTATTTTTGCTACCCAAAAACCACACACATTGTACTAACACATTCACAAATAAAGAGTATTCTGTCAAGAAATTTTCAAGCTCCCCACTCTCACTTTGTTGCAGTAATACTACAGATTAATCACTAATCAGAGACAAATGCCTAGAACACAAGCTGCAGGGGTGACCCTGTGCTTTCAGATAAAATACTAGATTCTTTCCTGACAGGTGTCACCAAGCAATAAATTTATATTACCAATCACAATTATTACTTCTGCAATTTAAGTAACCATAAATTGATTTCTTTACCAGTATTTGCTATCTAATTAGCATTAGCCATGGGTACATGATCTTTATCACATAAAAAGAAATTGCTGCTTCCTAAGATTTTGAAATATTTGTTGTCTTGTCAGACAAGTTGCAAGTACACTGTACAGATTCTAGAATATATATACAATTGCCATTTGCAAAACATCTTCAAGTATGTGTAAAAAAACCAAAAAAACACTAGCATAAGTAAAAATTGTTCCCAAAAAGCCTCAAAGTTGGTAACTCACAATTAACCTCATCTTCCCATAAACATGATTCAGTGTTCTCATTGAGTACGACTGTTTACAAAATATAAGGAATAAAAAGTCTTAAGATAACACAGATATTGAAATGGTTCATATGCTGGTTTAATCACCAGCTATACGGATTAGATGTCCTATTTTCTGCGTTTGATTAACTGAGCATTTACAGCTCAACCTTATTTAAAAATGCTTACTTGTGAAATGTAGGGCTAACCTTCCAAAAGTGGAGTAAATGGTATTTTATTGTTGAAATAATTATCCAAAATGTGCTGATAATTGTGAATATTCACAAATCATAACACGATCGCCGAGCAGCTGAAAGAACCGAGGTGACTCCTTGACACACACAGAATTTGTACCTCATCAAAGATGGCGGGCTCTCCCCTCGTTGGCTTCAGCTGCCACAGCAGAGAACTAATCACAGAAGCACTCTATGAATTTCTATCTCGTTGGTTGATAGTATTCCGATTTTCATAACGGTTAAGTGCGAACCTTGCAGATTACAAGCATGGTTTTATGCATAGGATCGCCCACTTTCAACTCACTTGTTGCTGCCAAACCTTGGAACGCAGTCACATTAATTCATTGAATGTTAAGTTTTATTTTTGCAATAGAAAATTAAGCTATTTGGCGCATATCGTTGTTTAATACCACTAAGTTTTAATATAGAAATGTTTTCCACAATCGTTAACTACTGAAATGTTTCTAATGTAATGTTAAATGAAAAAACAATAAAAAAATATAAAATAGAAACAAAAATAAAAATCTCCAAGTGTGCTCGGTGTGCTCTACTTTCCTTTTTGATTTAAGATTTTGAAGTTCTTATTATATTATAATGCTGAAGATTCCAAAACATATTTAGTATTTTGCCTCATCTGTAGCTCTCTTCAGATTCAAACACCACCATTCATTGTCTCTCTACAGGATCTTCGTGTGCATTTGAAGTGAAGATTTTAACAGATTTCAGCTGAATCAGAAATATTCGTCCACTTTTTGAATTTGATACCACATTAGTGCATTTCTTTTCTCATTAAATTTCTCCAAGATTTTTTCCAATTAGTTTAGAAGGGCGGAGGGTCTGTGCCGTTATTATGTTACTTTCTTTCTTCCAAACTGAACAGGAAAACAAATAATGATAAAAATGAGTTTGTTTCAGGAAAGCAAAACTGAAGTCTATTTTGATAAAGACGATGAAATCCAGATTAATGTAACAAGTGCAAAAATTTTGAGACCAAGATGTTTTTTTAAACTGAAATTAGGAAAAAGCAGAAGTGGACCGCCGTTAGGTATCATGTGCTTTCTGTAAATAGGAATAAGGTAAATTTAAGGATATACCATATATAACAACCACAATGCATCGAAATGGAACATTAAAATTATTAAACGTTTTTCTTCCTCGTATTTATCAGATTCCCACAGAAGTTATTCACTGAGCAACCACGAAAGACACTTTGTGTTACAAATAATTATCTCGATTCTGTAGTACAAAATAATGCGGAGGAATTCTTAGACACACTGTTTGTAGAAACAATAATTATAAAACCTTTCAGCTTTATTTCCAGAAAAAAAGTTATGTGCATAATATTAGACAACTGAGGTTTAGGCACTTTTCGTTTACCTTTTAATTAGGCAAAGATTTAAAGGAAGGTAGTTTTTGTCCGCTACATGTTTCTGAAACAATAATATCCTGGGAGACCTAGCTGTACAGTGAATTCCCAAAGAACATGGGCCTGAAAATACGGTGACCGAGTCCTGTGTTATACCGAAACAAGGGGTTTATAGCCTTTGTAAATAGAGTGAATAATTTTACGGACTCCTTGTAGATTTGTCCAATGTTGCATTGAAACGGGATTTGTGAAAAGAGGTCTTTTTGGTCTTTTTCACAGCAAATGTAGGACACCAAGATAAGCCTTGGACACCACACATCGTGCGTGAAACGTGTATAGGGCACCTCCGACAGCGGACGAATGGGAAAATAAAGTGCATGAAATTTGGTATACCAATGGTATGGCGCGAACAGAGCAACCACAGTGTGAGTGTTACTTTTGTTTGGTAAATATAAAGGGCATCAATGGAAAGAACACGAGTAAGTGTATGTATCCTGATCTAGCCTCCGATAGATGCCCTATTCCACTTTCAGATGAAATATCTATCCCAACATGCAACAGGCTTCCAGAGCACTCCGAAGTGTCGGAAGAATCGGCCGGTGAGAAAGAAAACTATGCAAAGCAACATGATAGTGATTTTCAAGGAACTTCATCAGCTGCACCAGGTTGCAGTCAAACGGAATTCAACGACCTCATAAGGGACCTAAGTCATCCAAATAAGGCAGCTAAATTGTTAGCTTCCAGGCTGGCAGAAAACATGTATTGTTACCGGGAACAAAATTCACAGTGTATGGCAACAGAGACGTGTATCTGCCATTCTTCACAAAAGAAAGCAAATTCGTTTACTGCAGCAATGTGCCAGGATTTCCGATGAAATTGGGCGTACGGGAATATACACCCAGGGAATGTCGGTTATTCATAGATAGCAACTGTAGGGCCAGACATATTAATTCTTAGATAAAACCTTTTGTTTCCCACCGTATAGCAAGCTACCGCCTCGCCTTTACTATACGATCTGGCTATCAAGGCGGCTGAAGGCATCCTTGTGTAGAAGAATAATTACCTCTACAAAACTCAGTCTAGTACACGGAAATAAACACAACAGCAAGGCTGTATTATTCCGATAACAGTTACTTCACGGGCTCCCGATGACTTTTCGCTCAGGTTCTCTTGCTGACAACGTGTTACCTTTCCACAAATCTTTCCGCGATACCCGGTGAACGAAGGAATCCTCCTTCCCGTTCACCACGCTGCTCTTTTGCGATAACCGCAGCCCTTCAGTCTGAAACCGGTGTCCAAACCAGGACCCTCTCATCTTTACGACCGAATGGCAACTGTCTCTCTCAATTCTCCTCGCCCTTTCTGTCCTCTACGACGCATGCGCAAGAAAAACTGGTTTCCCCGGTCAGCGCGTGAAATACCTGAACTCGGGAATGCCGTCGGATACCCGCAGGCGAATACAACCTTGCACGTATACAAAAGCGGTATGGCAACTTGTTTAACAGAAGCACTCGAGCAGCTGACTCTTCAAGGTCAGATGCCATAGGTGTTCATGCACATCTCTCTTAATCCCACATAGGATTAAAATTGTACCACGTGGGTGGTTAAGAATATCAGTTCTTATCTGAAACGACAAAATGGCGGAACGAAACGTCCGTCCAAACGTGTTCATCACAATATTAAAATTAAATAAATTCATAATTGACGGTTTGATTGCGGGCGACCCTAACAGGTCCCCACCAAATGAACGGGAGATACGGCCTTTTGCCGTATTCTCGAGTCAGTCTCTTCACTTGCCTGCAGATCTTGGGAGACACAACATAATACACTTGATCACTTCTCGCTCCTTCTGTCGCACATTATGTAATATATACACTTGTACCACCCTGAGACCTTCTGTGGATCTCCACCTGTGCCGTGAAACATTCTCACCATGGCTCTGCCTTACTCTTTAAAACTGAATCTTGAGAACGCATCGGCGTGAGGGATTAGTTTGCAGGCGACATGAGATTAATTGCGTACTTCCACACTGACGCCTCTCCCACTTCTCTCGAAAAGAACTTCTTCGAGCTGCTTACCAGCTTCTGTAACTCCCTAATCTGCTCCCGAGTTATCCTCTCCCTGTATATCCTAATTTCTTTAGGTTATTTTGTTTCCTCGTTTTCCTCATCGGAACCTCCTTAATTTCTCCGAACTCTTCATCGGTCTCAAAAATCACTCGGAATACACTGATCAGGGGCTTAAACTCTCTAAGCTTCTAGCTTCTCCACTTGTACATGCCGAAGCTGCCCGTTTCCTAGTTCAACTACATAGCTATTGGCCCCCCGTTTCACAGTTATGTGTACTGGGCCGGTCCACCTAGAATACACCTTTTTCTTGGAGTCAGGGATCAGGGCTATCACCTGGTCTCACACCTGAAATGATCTCTGTCGCAGTGGACGGTAATAATGCGACATATGCCGTCGCTGCTGTTCCACCGCCACCTCCTCCACTTGCTGAGCCGCCTTCTCCATGCGCTCCATCATTTGCTGCAGGTACTGCTCCGCGGTTCTACGTCAATTCGTCGCGTGCGTCAATTCGTCGACTGCAACGATTCGTCGCGCGTCAATTCGTCGCCTACATCAATTCGTCACGCGTCAATTCATCGACTGCGTCAATTCGTCGACCACGGCGATCTGTCGCGGTTACAGATTTTGGTTTACATACAAAACGAATGCAGGGAAACGTACGATTTCGAACTTCTTGCTCCCTGATCAAATTAATAAAGTTTGGACACGCAGACAGAATAGGAATTTCACGTTTTTCTTTGTCTCTAAAAATATTAGACGGTAGATGGTTTTTGGAAAGGGGCAGGGCCCGGTTGGTCACAGCCCCCCATATACAAAATTTTCGTAAAATCTACAGTTTTCCATTCAGAACCACCAAATCAGGTATCCTATTTCATGGTACTCTAACTTAGACGGTTGTCGGTTTTGGGAACGGGTCCAGGCCCGGGGAGTCAAAGCCCCTCCACCATCACATACTTATAAAATTTTCGTAAAATATAGTTTTCATTTCACAACCATCAAATTTGTTATCATGAAACTCTAACTTAGACGCTAGACGCTTTTTGGAAGGGGTTGGAGCCCGCGGGGTAGGAGCGGTCCCTCATAAAAAATTTCGTAAAATCTACAGTTTTCATCTCAGAACCACCAAATTTGCTACAGTATCTTATGGTACTCTGACTTAGACGGCAGACCGTTTTTGGAATGGATCAAGGCCCGGGGGTCAGACCCCGCCACATACAAATTTTTCTTAAAAACTACAGTTTTCAGTTCAGAACCACCTAATTTAGTATACTATCTCATGGTACTCTAACTTAGACACCAGACGGTTTTGGAAGGGGTTGGAGCCAGGGGGGTCAGACCCACCCCCGAATAAAAACGTTTTCGTAAAATCTACAGTTTTCAATTTAGAACCACCAAATTTGGTATACTATCTCATGGTACGGTATACTAACTTAGACGGTCGACGGTCTTTGGGACTGGTCAAGGGCCGGGGGTTCGGAGCCTTCCCCTGACACATACATACAAAATTTTCGTAAAATCTAGTTTTTATTTCAGAACCATCAAATTTGGTATCATGAAACTCTAACTTAGACGCTAGACGGTTTTTGGAACGGGTTGGAGCCCGAGGGGTCGGTGCTCCCCTCATAAAAAAATTCGGAAAACCTACAGTTTTTAATTTAGAGCCACCAAATTTGGTATACTATCTCATGGTACTCTAAATTAGACGGTAGACCGTTTTCGGAACGAGTCAAGGCCCGGGGGTCAGAGCCCCCCTCATAAAAAAATTTCGTAAAGTCTACAGTTTTCAATTTAGAGGCACTAAATTTTGTATACTATCTCATGGTAGACGGTAGACCGTTTTTGGATCTGGTCAAGGCCAGGGTGTCAGAGAATGATTGTTTTCCGTAAAATCCACAGTTTTCAATTCAGAACCATCAAATGTGATATCATGAAACTGTAACTTAAACGCTAGACGGTTCTCGGAAGGGGTTGGAGCCCCCGCTCCCCATGAAAATTTAGTAAAATCTACAGTTTTCAATTTAGAACTACCAGATTTGGTATACTATCTCATGGTATTTTAACTTCGACGGTAGACCGCTTTTGGAACGGGTCAAGACCCGGGGGGTCAGAACCCCTCACATTCAAATTTTTTTGAAAAACTACAGTTTTCAATTCAGAACGACCGGATCTGGTATACTATCTCATGGTACTCTAACATAGACGCTAGACGATTTTGGAAGGTGTTGCAGATTTTTTTGTGAAGGGGGTAAGGACCCCTTTCATAAAAAAATCGCAAAATCTAGTTTTCAATTTAGAACCACCAAATTTGGTATACTATCTCATGGTACTTCAACTTAGACGGTCGACGGTTTTGGGGACGGGTCAAGGCCCGGTCAGAGCCCCTCCGCACGCACACAGTCATACAACATTTTCTTAAAAACTACAGTTTTCGATTCAGAACCACCAAATTTGGTGTCATGAAAATCTAACTTAGACGCTAGAGGGTTTTTGGAAGGGGATGAAACCCGGGGGTGAGAGCCCCCCCCCTCCTCATAAACATTTCGTAAAATCTACAGTTTTCAATTTAGAACAACCAGATTTGGTATAATACTTATGGTTATCTAACTTAGACGGTAGACGGTTTTTGGAAGGGGTTGGGGCCCGGGTCAAAGGAGCCACATGCAAAATTTTCGTAAAAAGTTCCGTTTTTTACCCTTAACATTACCCTGTCTACGTTCTAAGGCGCTATTTGGCCCTTTGAGGGCCCTGCACCATGAACCATCAACCAACCAAATAACCAACCTACGGTCTAAGTTAGAGACTGTAGATAACAATAAAGTGCAAAAATATGCGTTTAATGGTGTATTAAAAACACAAATCAATATAGTTTAGCTTTCACTACCACCGAGCAGCTTATCAGAAAGAAATATAATGTAATGTAAATAGAGAGTTCCAGATATTCAAAATTCAAAACGGTAAGAAAAAGATGATCAATGCCAGTGTGAAGTCGTACGAATGCGACATCACATAGGTACATTGCATTTCTGTGTCGCAGGATTCACAGAAGCACACGCCAGATGTACGGCAGTTCTATAAATGTCTCCTAGAAGGTAAGTATTCCCATTCTTTTTTCTTTCTGTTTTGTTTCGCAAAATTAAGTTAACTAAATCAAAAAATTTAAAATAAGTTTACTGGAACATTGCAGGAATATCTTTTTCATTCATTAACTTTCACCCGCTGAATTTGGGGATTCCACAAATAGTAATATGTACCTGGCAAATAACTGGTATCCCTGCTAGTACAAATTATATTAATGGTTTATTTGCTTCCAGTTCAATCTAGTATGTCCGTAAGAGCGTTTGGAGCCGTATGAAAAGTACATTTCAACGTGTGCCGCTACGGTGGCGGAGTCATCTAGGCGCTGGCTTCTGACCACTTGTTGAGAAGGATCCTGGTTCAAATCCCGGTGAATGATGGACGTTGTGATTGACTTCTGGCACTGGCTGTCCCCCTTACCAGGAACCAGTGGCCCAAAATTGGAAACGTGCGACTGCTTATAGCCCACTGAATTGGGAACGTGCGACTGCTTATATCCCACTGAATTGATCACGGTGGTCGTTAAACCCCAACAACAAAAAAAAAAAAGATTGCGACGTGTCCATTGCTATTTGTTATGGACCGTGCAAAACGTATGATTTTGATATCAACGTGTCCACTTCCATGTAGGCTGGCCATAAAATGTTAGGGGACCGTACAAGATTACAGTTTTGTTTTCACCTTGACAGCGCTTCGGTATATGGTTGAAGTATACGTATATATAGTTGGGCCATTTTAGCACGTAGTTTGGTTTATATAGAAAATAAAGGTAATGTTACATTTTTACTCAGCTACAACACATTAATCCCAAAGGTTATTTGTTGAAATCTTTAATCTGCCGTGCTCATATTCTCAACGTTAACATAACATGTCAAGTTATTAATGTTGCAGTTTTACCCTGTCACAAAACTTTAGTTACAAGACCTTAGGCGTAAACGTTTTTTAGGAATGTTTAGTCCGACGCATTCATAAGGTTTCGATAACATGCCAAGGTTATGGTACTGCGTTTTGACGGAGGCACAAAAATTAATAAACATGCCTTAAGCCTTTTTATCAGTTTTCAATCAACCGTGCTCATAAACATAAAATTTTCAGAGAAAGTCAAGTTTATTGTTTTGCGCATTTACTCGAGTACAAAACTACAAACAGCCATTAACTTTCACCCGCTGAACTTGGTGATTCCTCAATTCATCCATTAACAAGTCTTTTAAGTGATTGTATGCTATGGTCATATTGATAATGTTTTATGACAAGTCAGGTTAATAATGTTGCACTTATTAAAGACTTAAAGAAGTGTAGCGGCTAGTAATTATTATTTGAAGTCTAAGTAAAAGCTCATTTATAACTTGACTTGTTATGAAATCCTTATGAATATGGCATTTATTTTATTTTGTACATTTTACAAAGCGTATGCATTTCATTTTTTGGCATTTGTTTTATTTTGTGTTGTACTTGTTACATAGCGTTTCGCATTTTTGTAATGCTTGTGACTTGTGATTGCATTTTGAATTTTTATTTGTTTCACATTTTGGATTACTTTTTGACATTTTATTATGTGTGTTTTACATTATTGCATCTTCGGCGGAATTCATCCTTGAAAAATTTAAATACAAGTTAGTGAAAGGTATAATTCAATTAGTGAGAAATACCAGCACATTTTAGTAAAGGGTAGAATTATATAAAATTCTTCTTAAAAAGTCCAGCATGTTAACATTGTCTCTGTGCGCCAAAGAAGTTCGAATTCCTTTTTATCTTGCCAGCCTTTCTCGTCTGTGTGGATTTGTTGGAATCTGTGCTATCACTCTTTCGATTTTAGCCATAGTTGTTCTCTGCTCTTTCGCAATTTCACTGATTATTTCGTACAGTCACAGTTTTTTCTCTGCCATAATTGTATTCCAGCGTCTGTCTAATCTTTTAAGTTCGTTTTGTGTTCTGGGAAAGACAAATAAATTGTTTTCACTTACTGACCAAATTGTTGGCGGGAACAGCGGAGGGCTTCTGCTCGGATTGTTTCTTCTGCTTCCACGAAATTTTCCAAGAACATAATTTCCCTAGAACCACTGAACTACAGAATCTGCATATTCTAGTAAAATTGATTTCACTTCTTCAAAAGCAGCTGTAATTTCATCAGACGAAAAAAATGCGAGTGCTTGCAATTGTCTGACTTTGAGAGCAAACTCAATGTTTTCCCTGTATTCCAAGTCTATGCCAGAGGATGGATATTCCTCAGCACATTTTTTTCCGAGATGAAACCAACAACATTTGTTTGTGATGCTTCCAAATTCCTTTTTAGCAGCATTATAACGGTAGCTGTTTCAAAATCTATTATTATGCGTATATTGTGGTGCAAGCTGAATATCATAGTCTGATGCATAGTCTTGTTAAATCCTACAAAAATACTGTATAAAAGTATTATATTATTTATACTTGCTGGAAAGTTACCCATAAACTAGTGGGACAAGTCTGTGCATCTGTGGATTCGTTTCAACCATAGCATGAATTGTATATAATTGCCTAAAAAGGGTTGGACAAATTTCAAATGTCCCATCCATAATACAGAGGGGTGCTTCTTTAAGCTTTCGTAAATTATCCTCTGTTAAAAATAAAATAATTCTTTGATGTCCAAATGCGCTATCTTTGCCAAGAAATTTTGCACCATCTCCTCCTGTAAATGTATTGAGGCATCGATCCGTTCTGAAGTCGTAGGCTCCGCAGGCATGTCTTCTCTTGGTATTCGTTTTACAACTTGCCTTAGTACATCCATATTAGGCATGTAAGCTGCATTTACTGCAGCCATTGACGTTTTCACAGTTTGAATATTTTGTGCAGTGGCTTCGTCCGTATTTCTCGCTCGTTCTTTTATTTGCGCTCTTGCAACAGCAACATCCCTTTTCTCCGGTCTTGGAGCATGATTATGTGGTTTCTCATTGCGCATCCTGTGTTCATCTCCAATTAGAATAGTACTAGCAAAGCCAGTACAATTTCCGTAATTTCTTTCAATACAGTGACAATACCTTAAATCACCTCGCACTCTGTTATGGCAAAATAAATACCCTTTCCATTTCAGCAAATCATTTTCTTTTTGTGAGTTAACTATTTATGTTACATTCTTCACCTGCATAGTACCTTCGGAAAACAATGCACTTTCTCTTTCCAAAATATGTAGAATGATATATTTCCACTATTATCACTTGACAACGCACAACAAAGGTTTCAACAAGCACGTTCCCTGTTCGCCAGTCAACTACGAACTGATGAGCAACCAATCAATAAAACACTCAGAATACAGACAATCACACGAAGCTTGTTCCTCCAGTTAGGGTTTAAGCGAAGTTCAAGATTTTCGTACCTGCGGTCACAAGAAGTGGTTAATTCTAAAGATCAGCATCTTATCATTTGTTTTTCCAAAACGCAATGGTACATGTATTTTACAGCTGGGACCCTCCAGGCGGGGATCAACAGATGCGAAGAAACCTGGAGCCATGTTCCGGAGGCGGCAGCAGGCGCGGACTGGGCAGCTGTACTCTGGGCCGGTAGGCATCATGCTAATTCTTAAAAATAAATTCAAATTTTTTCTGTGCTGCACCATGCGTATGAAAAAAAATGTTATACTGAAAAGACAATTTGTTTACCCCGTAACGTATTAAACGAAACCTACGTCCCTGGGTGCCAAATGATCTGTAAGCCAAACAAAGTTTTTCATGCAACACCTTCCCCCGACTTTTTAAGTTCAGATCTGTCTCGTTCGACTTATTTCCTGTACCGGCCCTCTCTTTCGCTAATTGCAGTTAATTGCCGTGAAATTGGTGTTTTACGTTGGGGTGCATTGCCGTGTGTCCTGAAGACTATACTGAAAGCGGTGAACCCCAGGGGAAAAGTATTCCATCAAAAAAAACAGAAATCCAATGCGAGAGCAAAACTTTGTTCGTTGGCATTACATCCAAGCAATTTAGGCGAAGCAGGAAGTGTGTTTTTCTACTACGACACCAGAAGATTGTCGTGAATGCTAAGGCAATTACGATACAGATGCGGCCTTAAAACTTATCTTTCAAGACGTCCAAAGGCCAGCACTAGGGGAAGGGGAGGGATACAGTGCGGATGATCTTTTTTGTTGAAATTCCGAAGCTCATTCTTCCTTAAAACTTTGCCTGGTTACCAGTAAATACTGTCTCATGCCTCAACCATTGCACAGATTTGTTGTTTTTGTTTTCATTCTTTGAGTTAACAGCGGGAAAATATCTGAACTGCGTTGTTTCAGTCGGAAATATTTTTTTACTTCAGCAATAGGGCTTCACGTATAATTGCAAAACACTTCGATAGAATAAACATACTTTACCTAAAGAGTTTGCAAGAGAAAATAGATTAATAATAAAGAAAATATTCTAAAACCAAAAGAAGGAATTGCGGAGCCGAAAAAGCTAGGTAGAAGAAACAAAAGGCTCTAAGAAAAAGATCATATTTAAAGAAACCTGTGGTAGCTTAATGAGTAAGTGGTATAAATCAATACAAAATCATGTGCTGTATTTGAAAAAAAATTATAAGCAAGTAGACATCGTGACTGTCCACATTTTCCCCTTTTCATCCTGTCGACATTACAACCACCACAGAAAAGAAAATAACAAAAACATAACAAAAACATCCATACAAAATAAAATGCCTAAAACATAAAAACAAGTAACCACACAAAACGAAATGCCCAAAACATTAAAAAAACTGCAACCACACAAAACAAAATACCCAAAACATGGTAAGAAATTCTGTTGAAAGCACAATGAAGGTAAACGATAGGAGAAATATATGTTTTTAAAACTTAATAAAAGTGTCAAAACTGAAATAAAAAGAAAGGAAGAAGAAATATTCCAAATTTCATTGTTACTTTAGATATTTTAACATGTTGACATTTCGTAAAATGTACTTGCACTCGGTCAAAAGATATTACTTACAAGGACTCTTTAGTAACTTTTAATCGCTTTGGTCGTATTTATAAGGTTTGCATAACAAATTAAGCTAATAATGTTGCGCTTTCACTTAGGCACCAAATACTAATTATTGGCCGCTAGGCCTAGGCCTTTTAAATAATTTTTGATAAGAGTAACACTCTTAAATTGATTTGCCATGCAAACCTCATATGATCGCAGCATTATAAAAATTACTATAAATGCATATGCCTAGGTCTCGGGCGTATCTATAAATGCTCTGTGCTCGATTCTATAAAGAAGATACCTAGTAACATTTAAACACAGGTCATTTTATTTTCTATGAAAACTATCAGCTCGGAGGACCGAAAACTACCAAAATCCCTAGGCCTAGGTTCCGTTTAATGGTTCCAACCTCAGAAAAGCGCATTGCTAAAATCTTATACTTCTATGAAAACCTTATGAAAATTAGCACCGCAGACTGAAAATTGCTAAACAGGCCCAGTCCTAGGGCTTTCTAATTATTGTTTTGTACCTGACTAAAATTGTAACATTATCTTTAGTTCTTACTAGCAGGGGTACCCGGTATTTCCCAGGTAAATATTACTATTTCTAAAATCACCAAGTTCAGCAGGTGAAAGTTAATGAATGAAATATCTATTTCCGTAAATTTCGAGTAAACTTATTTTAAATTTTTTGATTTAGTTAATTTAATTATACGAAGCATAAAAGAATTTACATTGTATTTCTGCCTGATAAGGCAACCGTTGGTGGTGAAAGCTAACGTTTATTAATTTGTGTTTTTAATACACCATGAACCGGATATTTTTTCACTTTATTGTTATCTACGGCCTCCATCCTAGACCGTAGGTGGGGTAATGGAGTGCTGTATTGGGATGCAGTTCTTAAGAGTAAAAATTGTAATTCTTACGATAATTTTGAATGGGCCGCCTTCACACCGGGCACCGATTCTTTCCGTCTGCGGTCTAGGTTACAATACAATGAGGTAGTGTACCAAATTTGGTCGTTCTAAATTCGAAACTGTAGGTTTTACAAAAATTGGCATGGGGGGCTCTGATCCCTGGCTCCAACCGTTTTCAAAAACCGTCTGCATTCTCAGTTAGAGTACCATGACATAGTATACCAAATTTGGTGGTTCTAAATTGAAAACTGTTGATTTTACGAAATTTTTTTATGGGGAGAGGCTCTGACTCCGTGCCTGACCTGTTCCGAAAACCTTCTACCGTCTAAGTTAGAGTACCATGAGATAGTATACCAAATTTGGTGGTCACAAATTGAAAACTGTAGATTTTACGAATATTTTGTTTGGGGGGCTTCAACCCCTGGCCCCGACAAGTTCCGAAAATCGTCTACGGTCTAAGTTGGAGTACTATGATATAGTATACCAAATTTGGTGGTTCTAAATTGAAAACTGAAGATTTCAAGAAATTCTTCATGGGGAAGGGGGATCTGAACCCCGGCTCCGACCCTTTCCAAAAAACCATCTGCCGTTTAAGTTAGAGTACCATGAGATAGTATACAAAATTTAGTAGTTCTAAATTGAATACTGCAGATTTCAAGAAATTTTTATGGGGAAGGAAAGGGTTCTGAACCTCGGGCTCCGACCCTTTCCAAAAAACATCTACAGTCTAAGTTAGAATACCATGAGATAGTATACCAAATTTAGTGGTTCTAAATTGAAAATTCTAATTTTTACGAAACCTTTTATGGGGAAGGCTGTTACCCCGTGCCCGACCCGTTCGAAAAACCGTCTACGGTCTAAGTTAGAGTACCATGAGATAGTATGCCACATTTGGTGGTTCTAAGTTTAAAACGGCATTTTTTACGAAAATTCTTAAGGGAAGGGGGGGGGGGCTCTTACCGCCCGGGCCCCGATCCGTTCAAAAAACCTTCCCCCGTCTAAGTTACAGTTTCATGATACCAAATTTGGTGGTTCTAATGTGAAAACTATAGATTTTACGAAAATTTTGTATGTGGGGATCTTACCCACCGAGGCCTTGACTTATTCCCAAAACCGTCTACCGTCTAAGTTAGAGTACCATGAGATAGTATACCAAATTTGGCGGTTCTAAATTGAAAACTGTAGATTTTACGAAAATTTTGTCGGGGAGGGGTTTCTATCCCCCGTGCCCCGACGTGTTCTGAAAACCGCCTACCGTTTAAGTTAGAGTATCGTGTTATGGTTTACCAAATTTGGTGGTTCTAAATTGAAAACTGTAGATTTCACGAATTTTTTTTTTTTTTTGGGGGGGGGAGGTTCTGAACTCCGGGCTCCGACCCATTACAAAAAACCGTCTACAGTCTGAATTAGAACACCATGAGATAGAATACCTAAATTGTTCTAAATTGAAAACGGTATATTTTACGAAAATTTTGTACGGGGGGGGGGCTCTAACACCCCGGGCCCCGACCAGTTCCTAAAACCGTCAACCGTCTAAGTTAGAGTGCCATGTTATAGTATACGAATTTGGTGGTTCTAAATTGAAAACTAGATTTTACGAAATTTCGTATGAGGGGGGGGGGGGGCTCTGAACCCAGGCCTCCGACCCTTACCAAATACCGTCTATAGTCTAAGTTAGAATACCATGAGATAGTTTTCCAAATTTGGTGGTCCTAAATTGAAAACTGTAGATTTTACGACAATTTAAAATTTTGAACGGGGGGGGGGGGGGTCGCTCCTTCCTCCGAGCCCCGACCCGTTCCAAAAACCGTCTCCTGCTAAGTTAGAGTTTCATGACATAAAATTGGGTGGTTCTAAATTAAAAAATACATATTTTAAAAAAAATGTGTGTGTGTGGGTGGGGGGATCTTACCCCCGGGCCTTGACGCGTTCCAAAAACCTTTTACCGTCTAAGTTCGAGTACCATGAGATAGGATACAAAATTTGGTGGTTCTAAATTCAAAACTATAGATTTTACAAAAGTTTTGTGTGTAGGAGTGGGTTAACCAACCTTGCCCCGACCCGTTCTAAAAACCGCCTACCGTCTAATTTAGAGTACCATGATATAGTATACCAAATTTGGTTGTTCTAAATTGAAAACTCAAGTTTTTACGTAAAAATTTATGGGAGGGGCTCTGACCCCGTGCCCGACACGTTCTAAAAACCGTCCACTGTCTAAGTTAGAGTACCATGAGAGAGTATACCAAATTTGGTGGTTCTATATTGAATATTGTAGATTTTACGAGAATTTTGTGTGGGGGGGCTTTAAACCAGCGAGGCCCTGACCCGTTCCAAAAACCGTCTACCGTCTAAGTTAGAGTACCAGGAAATAATATACCAAATGTGGTGGTTTTGAATTGAAAACTATATTTTACGGCAATTTTGTAGGGGGGCTCTGACCCCCAGGGCATCAACCGCTTCCAAAAGCCGTCTACAGTTTAAGTTCGAATACCACGAGGTGTAAGTTAGAATACCAGATTTGGTAGTTATGAATTGAAAACTGTAGATTTTACGAAAATTTTGACGGGGGTTCTAACCCCCGTGCCCCTACGCGTTCTCAAAACCGTCTACCGTCTAAGTTAGAGTGCCATGAAATAGTATACCAAATTTGGTGGTTCTAAATTGAAAATTGTGGATTTCACGAAATTTTTATAGCGGAGGGCTCAGAACCCCGTGCTCCGACTCTTTACAAAAAACCGTCTACCGTCTAAGTTAGAACACGACGAGATAGTATACCAAATTTGGTGGTTCTAAATTGAAAACCGTATATTTTACGAACATTTTGTACGAGGGGGGGGGGGCTCTGACCCACCGCGGCACGACCTGTTCCAAAAACCGTCTCCCGTCTAAGTTAGAGTTTCATGATACCAAATTTGTTGGTTCCAAATTGAAAACTATAGATTTTACGAAAATTTTGTATGTGGTGGCTCTTACCCCCCGCGCCTTGACCTATTACAAAAACCATCTACCGTCTAAGTTCGAATACCATGGGATAGTATACCCAAATTTGGTGGTTCTAAATTGAAAACTGTAGAATTTACGAAAATTTTGTACGGTCGGGGTGGCTCTGACCTTCCTGGCTCCAACCGCTTCCAAAAACCGTCTGCAGTCTAATTTAGAATTTCGTGAGATAGTACACCAAATTTCGTGGTTCTAAATTGAAAACTCTAGTTTTTACGAAAACATTTTATATGGAGGGGCTCAGACCAACCGGGCCTCTGACCCGTTCCAAAAACCGTCTAATGTCTAAGTTAGAGTAAAATGAGATAATATACCAAATTTGGTAGTTCTAAATTGAAAACTAGA
The DNA here is from genome assembly GCA_039090855.1 of Macrothele yani. Lineage (NCBI taxonomy): Eukaryota > Metazoa > Arthropoda > Arachnida > Araneae > Macrothelidae > Macrothele > Macrothele yani. The sequence goes on along the minus strand of CM076999.1, from coordinate 71,265,454 downwards.
TTTTACGGCAATTCTGTAGAGGAGTCTGACCCCCCCCCCACCTCCCCGTCTCCAACAGATTCCAAAAACCGTCTACAGTCTAAGTTAGAATACCACGAGATAGTATACCAGATTTGGTGGTTCTACGAATTGACGCACGCGACGAATTGGCGTGACACCCTGCTCCGCTGCTACTGATATGCCAACGGGCAGCCTACATTCCTATGCCAAATTTTTCTTCAGAATGGCCAGCGGTCCAATGGGCTCTCGCCCGTATAGCAACTGAAACGGGGCCGCGCCCATTGTAACATTGGGAACCTCTCTATAGGCACGTAATAAATATGGCAAAGCGTTATGCCACTGCCGAGGCTCCTGCCTTATCACATGATGCAGCATCTCTTTCAAAACTCTGTTGAATCGCTTGACAAGGCCGCTCGAGGTGGGATTTCCCAGGACGGAGAACCTAGGAGTCGACCCTAGACGCCTTAAGAACTCTTGTGTTAACACCGACACAAAATTTGTGCCCCGGTTTATCGCTACTACCTCCGGAATCTCTGTGCGCTAACAATTTTCCAGTAGTGCGTCGCAGGTACTCCGGGCATTCAATGAAGTCAGAGATACGACTTCCGGCCACCTAGTATGCTGATCTAAAATCACTAATATCCACCGGTGACCCTTGCTCGACGGTGGTTCAATCAGTCCGATTAAGTCCACATTAACGACCTGAAATGGTCTGGTAGGTCTCCTAACTGCCTCAATCGGAACCCTGTCTGCTCTCGTAATGGGACGTATCAACTGACACGCTTTGCATACATCACAATATCTACGCACATCTTTCTTCAAGGTAGGCCAATAGAAAGAATATTTGATCCGCTCTAGGGTCTGCTTGCGGCCCAAATGCGCGCCAAAAACCGAATAGTGCGCCAGCTTTAACACTTTCGCACTCCGCTCTTCAGGAACTACTAACTGTAACGTAACCTGTCCCAACTCTTGCTCCCGATGATACAACATTCCATCCGTATAGAGATAACCTCCGCTGCCATTTTCCGCCTCATTCCTAGCGGCTACTAACGTCACACACCTTTTTTGTTGCTCTGTAAACTAGCGTCTGTCTGAACTCTCCTGAGCTTCACTCGTATCCAAATCAGTAACGCTATCTCTTGTTCCATCGCTAGCTCTCTTCGGCTCCCCTGATTGGTCGACCTGCTGTTGCCCTCTCTGATTCTCCTGGGGCTATTCAGCGCTAATATCCTGGGGCTATTTTGCTCTTCAAGCCACGCTCCTCCAACCAAGCGCGTTTGCTCCTCCTCCTCTGATATATCTGTGATCGCAAGGCTTTCCATTCCTAGAATATCCTCCTCTTCGACCAGCGCTTTGCCAGTCTCAGTCTCTGGATGCACATACGGCCTATTCCCTAACGCTTTTTCACACGAGGTTGCCCACATCGGAGTAGCTTCCCTTAAACTTTTCATGCGCTGGTAATCCTCCGTTGCTATAATTACCTTGTTTACCAGATTAGGAACAATTGCACACATCACTTCGCAAAAACTTTCTGGCGCTTCTCCTGTTTCTAATCCCTCTTCATCTAATCGGAGATTCAATTGTTTAATAACAAATTCTCCCTTACTACCATCGAAGCCTCTTAAAATTATTCTACCCTTTGGTTCCAACAGCTCTTCGCCCAGTAACCCTCCTCTTACACAACTCACCTCCGAGCCTGAGTCAATAAGGATTTCGGTGCTCTTTCCGCATTCCGACTTAACCCTCTTCACTTCTCCTACCGGAATTTCTATTACCTCGTTCTGTCTTCCTTCCTGGCCTAAAACTCTATCTAACTTAGTCGTCATTCTTTTATCATCGCTGACCTCTACCGGCACAATCTTTATCTCTGGAACATCTTTGGCTCCCTTATGTCCCACCGCTACTCTGTTTACCTTATTTGGGGGACTTTCCTCCAATTCTGAGAGTAAGAGCTGGAAGTACTCTGGGATGCCTTCTGATTACAATTTGCTTTACGCTGTTCCACTACTCCACATCTAAAGCATATAATTCCCTTATCCAAACTGGAATTGCCTACGATAGGCCTCGCCGCTGAGTAACCTGGCTTATGTCCGACGCTCTGATCTGTCCCGGAAAACTTTCCTTTCTATTGATTTTCGCCTGTCGGAAAACTTCCTTTCTTCCTGGCTTCTGATTGACCTCCTTTGAAATACGTTCCCGAAGGATGACTGGGTTTGAGTCTTCCTTCTTCTATTCCCATAGCTCCCACGTGACTTTCGTATAAATCACAAAGCTCTCCTAATTCTGTCGAAGGAACTAACTTCCCTACGGAACCTCTTTGAAGAATGTAGGTCTTCAGTTCTGGGGACAACAAAGTTTTGAATTTGTCGCATACCAACAAATTTACCAACTGATCGAATTATTTCACCTCACTAATGTTGATGTAGTATGCTAGGGTCCTCTTATTACGTCCCGCTAACTGCAAATAGCTTTCCCTTTTGTTCTTGTTAATATTCTCAAATTGTTTCAAATAAATATCCGGAGTCAAGTGGCATTCCACCAAAATTGCCTCCTTAACTGTTTCGTACTGCTCTATAGTCAAACGACGAAATAAGTGGTTCACACATTCTGAATTAAATAAGCCTATCACCAAACGACCTTTTTTTCATTTCTTCCGGTACCGAGTGTAATACAAATGCCCTTTCTAACGAATCAAAGAAGTCCAGAATTTCTTCCGGCTTACTGGGACTTCTGGGTATAGTTATTTCTAAGATTCTCATGTAGTCGGCCAACTTACCCTCATTTTTACTTTTAATAGACTCCTTCTCTTTCTCATTAATTAATTCTAATTTTCTTAACTCAAATTGCCCTTCTTCTTTCCTATCCGCTAATTGTAATTCCAGCATTTTTTGCTCTAATTCCAGTTTTCTTTGTTCCCTCTCAGCCTTTCTCTCTTCTACCTCAAGCATTTTAAATTGAAATTCCCATTCCATTCTAGCTGCATTATGTTTCTTGTCTTCCATATTAATGCTTACTTTTTTACTAGAATCTAATTCTGGAATGCTAAGAATACTATTCCCTTCGTTCTCCGCATCTAAATTATCCTCAACTTTCCCTTCCAAAAGCTCAGTCATGAAATACACAACAATACACATACAAAAAATACACTCATGCAAAGAAATAAGAAAAGAAATCATGCAAACTTCCGCATTAAATCATCGAAGGTTCATCTCCTTCCTGTTTTGCTTCTATCCTATATCTACCTTCATGCATTACCCGAACATCTATTATGCTATTTTACTCAGAATACTTATTCCCTTTGTCTCTTTCGCTACACGTTACTTTTTTCTTTCTTTTGTTTTTTTCTACGCTATTCTAGCTTTAAATTTCTTAAATCGTAAACATGAAAACTCGACTTATCTAAACACACTTATTACTCAATGAAAATATTTTGACACTTCGCATTCTCTAGTAACTGACATAAAATTAACTGCCACAAAAATTCACTTTACAATGCTTTACTCTGAGAATATCTAATTATTAGCTTTCCCTTTTCTTTCTAGTATCATGATGAGAACTTCTACTCTTAACCCTAAACGATACCAAATGCACAGGCTCATGTGGTACGTTACCGGAGCATTCGGGTCCCCCTTCTGCTTCTTCTGTTGTCTTGCTTGTAAGTCCTCGTCCGGCATGGGATTTCCGTACGTTGATGTGCACACTGTCTTTGTTTCGGTCGACACGTTGGATGTCTTATTTCGGCTAGCACGCTGGTGTCTCTTTCTTCCGGTCGGTACGTCGTCAGAGTTCTGTCATTCCGTCACTGGAAATTTCACAAAAAGTTTGTTGTTCCTTCATCACACGTGTCGCCATTAACGTCATTCATGAGCTCGCTTTCAGGCTGATCCTACCGACTGCGCCAACTATCTGGCTGTAGGTTCAGACATATCAATTCTTAGATAAAACCTTTTGTTTCCCGCCGTATAGCGAGCTACCGCCTTGCCTTTACTATACGATCTGGCTATCAAGGCGGCTGAAGGCATCCTTGTGTACAAGAATAATTACGTCTACAAAACTCAGTCCAGTACACGGAAATAAACACAACAGCAAGACTTTATTATTCCAATAACATTTGCTTCACGGGTTTCCGATGACTTTCAGCTCAGGTTCCCATGCTGACCACGTGCTACCTTTCCACAATTCTTTCCGCGATACCCAGTGGACGAAGGAATCCTCCTTCCCGTTCACCACGCTGCTTTTCTGCGATAACCGCAGCCCTTCCGTCAGAAACCGGTGTCCCAACCAGGGCCCTCTCTCCTTGACGAAGCTCAACTGTCTCTCTCAATTCTCCTCGCCCTTTCTGTCCTCTACCACGCATGCGCAAGAAAAACTGGTTTCCCCGGTCAGCACCTGAAATCAGGAATGCTGTCTGATACCCGCAGGCGATTACAACCTTGCACGTATACAAAAGCGGTATGACAACTTGTTTAACAGATGCACTCGAGCAGCTGACTCTTCAAGGTCAGGTGCCCCAGGTGTTCATGCACCCCTATCCTAATCCCACACAGGATTGAAATTGTACCACGTGGGTGGTGAAGGATATCAGTTCTTATCTGTAACAACAAAATGGCGGAATGAGACGTCCGTCCGCACGTGTTCATCACAATATTAGAGTTAAATAAATTCATAATTGACAGTTTGATTGCGGGCGACCCTTACAACAACCTAAAATGTGTACTTCCACATAACGGGAACAGTTACAGATTAATCCTAATCGGTCACTCAGCTGGTATGTGGGAAAATTGGGCAACAACAACCAGAGTCCTTGAGAAGATAGCGTTCGGCGATCACTAATGTGTCATCCGTGAGGATTTGCAGATGGTATATATTCTACTAGGGCAGCAGGCCGGGCGCACCAAGTGCCCGTGCTTTAAATGTATGTGGATCAGTAGAGCTAAAACCAGCAATGGGTGAGAAGGCATTGCCCTCTGAGAGAAAACATGGTAGCTGGAGAGAAAAATAGCACCACAAAACCTTTGGTGGACAGAGTAAAGATCATATTACCACCATAGCACATAAAACTTGGTTTGATGAAACAATTTGTAAATTAACTTAAGTGATACAGAATGAGTTTCGGCTTATGTAGCAAATTTCCAGCGTTGAGCATGGAGAAAATAAAAGTAGGTATATACGATGGACCACAAATCCGGAAACTCATCAAAGACCAGCGGTTACCTCCTCAGTCATTTGGGTCGATTTCCACATTGCCTTGCTGATAACAGCGATGAACAAGGGGAGCGATTTTACCAAGAAATAAAGGCCATAGAAAACCGGTACAGTGGACGATGGAATACGCATATGATGGCGGATTAATTGGAGCATCCACCACGAATGTCCAGGAAAATCGCCTCGCAGGATGTCACAGAAACGCGGGTTCAGCACCATATCTCTATGACGAACCTTGGGTGTTCTGTTTGTGTTGTAGGCTTCTTGGGATTTCTCTGCATATGTAATGTCGTGAGAAGCAGATCTGATGGACAAAAACTAATGCCATTTTCGGAATCTAAACATGAACCCAAAATACCCCAAAAAAGATTCTAACATCTTAGGCACCAAAAGTTGTGTTCTCGAGTGTTATGCTTTAGTAAAACAAGCTGAAAAGTCACACCGGATCTATTTTTTTCAGTAAACCTAACTGGAATGTCATATTTTGACACCGCAGGCTAATGATGAATGTGATATTATTGAGTATTGAAATTAAAAGAAGTTTCAAATTTGGGGAATAAACGGTGTGTCTTCCTTAAACACGCTACAAAACTGAAAGGCTTAGTTAACTGGTGGCACCAATTTTTTCAAATATCTAATATTTCTTTAGTATTGTTAACAAAATATTTGTAACGTTATCAAAATGACTAAAATTTGATTTCCATCCAATGTGTCCAACTGTACTTGGACAAATCCTCGCAGCGAAATCTTGCTCTTGAGAGGTCATTATGCATCAAAAATAACCTAATCTTTTGTATACCGATATTAGGCAATACAAGGATCACTTGACGAACGGAAACAGAAACTACCAATAAAATGATTTCGCTAAGTTATTGCCTACTGAAACGCTTTTATTGTCTCTTCAGAAATAATCATACCAACAAAGAACACACTCAAAAGTTTCTAAAACAATATTTCCAATAAAAATCTGAAAGGATTTAAATGGTCTGTCCATCATTAAATAAATATGGCTTTATCAATTTAGTGAAAGTTTTGCGAAATTCTAAAAATATGAAGTATGCAAATGTCAGGCAGATTATGCTTTTTCTGTATGCTTGCCTAATGAACAAACGTTGTATGATTTTCCTAATGTGTAGCACTTAAAACATTTTTTTAAAATACAGATTATGTCTCATTCAATGTGACACACATCAGAAATAGCGAGTGTTCCCACATAACGTGCAAAGCGATATGTGAGTCTGCTCCACGTCATTCTAAAATAGTTTCCTGACAACTAAAACAAAATGTTATTATTAGTGTCTTAATTTGATCAGGATGGTAAGTGCACGTAATTAACTCAAGACAATAAAATATCTCTGATACAGAATAAAGATCCTTTAAGTTTCTTAAATTGTTCCTTTCTATCGGGGTTTGGATTTGTTTAAGGACAAATTATTTAAAACTTGTTAACCACAAGGCTCAAACGTGATATGTGGAATTGTTACGTCCTTTGTTTCAGCTTCAGATGCGGTTGCAGCAAATTCTTTCGATTTACGTGCAACGCTTTTAATCGGTTCTGAGAAGATCATTGGAATCTCGCGAATTCAAATACTAATGCTAAAGATTACTGCAGCCATTCGCAGATTAAACAAAAGACAACACTGAAGTTCCAAAAAAACTGGGAAAGGCTGTACGAATTCCATCGCATGCCCCAACAACCATGCAGTAATAGGTGGCGTTCGCAAACAACGTATATATAGAGAGACAGATATTTACACAAGCTCAAATGCTAGCATTCGTAGTTATGATAGCAGCTTATCAGGGTTCAAGCAATTTCCAAAGTGATATGATAGAAGGCACCCTGGAGATGGGTTACTCCATCTCGTAAATTACCACGAAAATTTAGGTTCATGTGGTCAACACTTTCAAAGGTGTAACTGGAGTACACAAACTCAGAGAGGAAATCCAAAATGTGAGATTAGTGTGGCTGTAGAAAAGCCCTGGACAATTGCGGACATCTGCGTCTGGCAGGTATCATAACATCCTCCCGGCTAGCAATATTGGCGCAAATCATAGCACAATTCAATGCTGGGGTCAGTAGTAGCGTTGGCGTTTGTATAGTGCAACGTTCCTTGCGTTACATAGGTTTATGTAGCCAACAATTCAACCGAATGCCAGCGATGATCCGAGCTCAGAATGCTTTGCGCCTGACTGGGCTCTGTTGGAAGCAAGACGACTGGAAAAGTGTAGTTATATCTCATTTAAATTTGCGGTGCATGTTTCACAGGATTTTCCCTTTTCTGAAAGTATTATGAACATATGCTTCGCGGTTCCTTGAATTTATTAGTTACATAAAAAATTTACATCTCGTGAGAGTCACAATAATATCACATTTTAAAAAATCTGCATAAAATTTATTGATCGAAAAGGTTTCCTTTTTCGCATAAGCTACTGGGTTTTAGGGTCCTTCTATTTTCCCTTCAGCACTTAGTAATTCTTCATCCAATGTAAAGATTGCCATAATTTCATGAAGTACACTTCCAGGCTTAGCAAAGTATGTATTTCTTCAGTGAAGATTGCTAAGTAATATGACAATCACTTTAAATCTGATATATTAAATCACTATAACCTGCCGTAAAAATTGTTTCACATCAAAGTTTTGTTTCATTTCAGCCCCATATGTCCCCCACCAGAAGGGAACAAAACTACAGATAAAAAATCATATTTTAATTGCAATACCTACGAGTTTTTGTTAGAAGTGGGTCTCATTTAGGATCGCAAATGCACGGGTGTTATACTTATCATATGATCCTGGCTCTCTCATTCTTGGAACCAGCGGCTCAAAATTAAGTATAGGTAACTGCTTCTAGCTAACGCGTTGCCCAGTGTCATATTTAAACAGAGAAACAAATCATAAAAGCCATATCCCTACCAGGCTACAATTGCTCGCTGCATAGCTATGTACCTATTGTTATCCGTTGGACAGGTAGAATGTCGTGCTGTAATGCACCTTTCTGCCTGTTGTTGATGTGATATCCTTAGAGCGTTCTTCATCCTTCAACACATTGTACCCGCGTGTGATTTCCGGCACTTTTCTTACACGATCTAAATGTTCATAATTTGCGGACCATAAACTTCATGAGTTTCGCGATGCATCCTGAATGCCGTCGTCCCTTGTGTTTATAGAATCCAAATTCCCACGAGGCGAACCTTACAGGCTGTTTGGTACATCTCCATGAATCTCTACTCAGATAAGTTGAGCTTTTGTTCAATTACTGAGCCGAAAAGGGCACTCAACTTAAAAGAATGTATTGATGTCGAGAATTCCAATTTATATGTCTTAGACGCACGAAGTCTTTGGAAGTAATGTGCATATACGTGTGTATTTTTTTCGAATAAGTATTATGATTATATAATTTGAACCTGAATATCTAGTGTGTTTCAAATAACCTTGTCCCTCTTATTAAAACCGCGAGTCCACAGCGTTGCAGATCAGTTTTCATCTGGTTTCATTGAAAATGTCAGATATAAACACTGACGGGCAGCAGAATAAGAAAGAATTCTAAGGATGCAAAATTCTTTGACAACGCAGTAGCATAACTATACAACGGGAACTTCAGGAACGACGGAAATTCTTGAACGAAGAGGTTGTTAAATTCGCTGCGAGATGGAGAACCCATTCGTGTAAAAGCATCTGTGGTGTAGCACACTGGTCGCAATTCTATGCTTACACCCTTATAGTTTTTTTATAATATGCATATACGTTTTTATTATACCACAAAGAGCTAAATATTATGATTACCATCCTAATATGATGTTCGTCTTCCGCCTGCAGACGATATTGCTTTTACCCGGTGAAGCACTTGCGCTACCATATTTCTAAAGATTTCTGGTTCGAAAACATTACCAGCAGATGTTTTACGTCTCGTTAGTTAGGTGGTTGATCGGCCGAGGGTCAGATTTGCTGTTCCTATAAAATGTAAAGATTCTCGATTGAATTGGTATCTCAGTAATTTGGAGGCCGGAGTATTACCTGGAAATTTTCATGTTCGAGAACCATTATCAAAGAATCCTGATAGTGTGTCGCGGCACATTATGTTAAAGAAATAATGCAATAATAGGGAAGTATGCCATTGTCATCAAAGGGCATTGGCACGCGTAAGCAGCTGTCCACATGGAGCAGAAACCAAATTCATCGAACCAGATTACATCCATAAATACGGCCTTAACATTATCCTTGCAGTATGTTTTTCAGAAAAGCTCATACATATAATTAAGATGCAGTACCTTCAAAAAGTAAACATGCTATTGGTGGATACGTGAAGAAAACTACATTTGTACTAACTTCTAGGAGGTGTTTTGTCATCGGATTGTTTTTGCACTGAAGGCTACTGTAATTCGGTTTCAAATCATGTTGAGTTATTCACGTGCTTTCGCCAGCATGAGAAATATTTTTGGTCCTGATATAAAGTTTGCTGGTGCTCCCCTTTTTTTACTTCTTCATTGCTTTTCTTGTGGTAACGTCGTGGAAAATCAACCTAGTTCATATATATTTTTTGAGAAAAGGAAGATACTAGCATATAGAGGAATTTCTCAAGAGCAGGATATTTTCTGCGTTTGCTTCCTGTGCTATGTATCTGTTACCTCCGATTGGTTTACTTTCTTCGTGTAGAAATTCATTTTTATTCATAATCCATGGCTCTGGATCGTGAAAAGCTTCGTAAAAATGTATTTGATAGAACATTTTAGTTAAATAATCAGTACGCTCACACTCCTGGGGAACGTTACATTACTAGACCTACTTAACTGTTTGGACACCGTACGGCGTTAACAGAATTAGTGTATTTCTCACCCCGAAAGGTGTTATTACAAACACTTAGTTGCTTTCAAGGAAACGTGTTGGGCGGGAAGAAACAACTTATTAAACTACTAGGATTTCAAAACAGCTTCAGTGACATTGTACGATTACCTTTGAAAGAAAACAATGGCATTTGAGATCACAGAAGCTATCGGTAAAAATACTAATTTTCATACACTTTTCGTTATTTGTACTGTGCAACGTTAATATGGCGTGTAAATCGGTTTTGAAACCGGTTGTAAGCCTTGAACACGACGAAGTGAATTTAGTCGGGCCTAACTAAGTAGGCTGAGACCAGCTAGAATGAATGTAAAGGCAATTTAAGCAAAGTGCGGAACACGGTTAGAACGAGTGAAGCTACGCATCAGAAAGCGGTCAGCTACCCACTGATATTTTTAGTCAACGTAATTATTTAGGTGGCTGTTGATATTAAACCTTTCTGATTGATAACCTGTTAAAAAGGCCACAATAATGGCGATGAACATGAGAAAAGACAGAGATGTTTCGTGCATTCGTTTCAACTCAGTGACATGTTGTTATAGTTACAAAGTTCCAGCAGCTAACAAATAACATTTATCACAGAATGGTCAGTATCGCTGCAGTGACACTGTGACCCAGGCTGCTTTATTAATATTTCTGTTTGGGAAAGAGCAGAAAATGTGGTATCATTTGGTTCGTGTCTATCGCCTGTTAAAGGGGTTAAAGAATGAAAAGTTAAATTTATTTAGGATTTACGTACTCTATAGAATATTTGCATTTGCTATGTTTTCTTGACAGTTCTGTAATCCTGAATGCGGACTCGACATTTCCGCTTCAATCCTGTGTGTAGCTTCTAGAATTTTATTGGGTGTGGAGGGTCAAAATAAAACGTATCATAATTAACCCTCTTGGCTAAAATTCCCCTGTTTTAGTCCTTAACGATATTGTAAGCAGGCTTAGCACAATTTCATTTTTAGTTTTGGAACTTTAGTGATTACATAAATTAAATATTACTATTCATGCATGAACATTAAATCCTTGAGAGCCAATTCTGAAACCGGTTTACAAATTTTAAGGGTTATTGATACAAATGAAACTGTACTCTGTTAGCTGGCGTTTACTCGTGAAAAACCTAAATGGTGAGCAATTTAACGAAAATATATGTAATAGAAAGTTCGAGAGTATTCAGAATCTACCAGATGGCATTTCCTTGAACACACGAGGGGGAGCCCATAATGAGTTGTATCTGTGTTTCTTTTGGCATCATTGTATTTTCGCCGGCATTTCTAGGTGAAGTTACTATCTCACCACTGCTGCCCAGGTATGAAGTACCTCGGTCAATACCATTTTCTGTACCATGACCTTAACGACACGAATGAATTGAAAAGTTTAAAAATGGTAACATAATCATTACGTATGAAGAATGAGACGAACGCCCTCCGCGGGCGCAACTGACGACAATATTGAGGGCGTTCGTGACATGGTTTTTTAGATAGAGGAATTACTTTTGGTAAATTGGCAAATCTTCTGCAAATTAGTCATGATTCTATCCCCTGTCTGGTACACTCAAAGAGGCCTATAGGAACGTCGATTCACCTCGTACTAAGAACTGAAACAAGCGGTGCATTCGTAGCTCGCTACTCAATAAATATCTTTCTGCTGAAGGCATGAAGAATCTTGTCCGACGACGGAGCGTGTGCGCTCAAAGGAAAAGAGACTATGTTGAAAAATTATGCTATTGTAAGTTCCCTATTTTTATTGAAGTAAATTTTATATCTGCATTGAGGATTATTATTGTCTCACGTCGCGTATTCTTTTTTATTCAGGGGCTAAAATTACCCCATTTCATTTCAAAGGGCAGTTTAGTTTTATACCTTACATAACATCCTGGGGGACAGCAAGATTGTAATGTGTAACTTGTGAGACCCAAAGATCCCGAAGAGCTTATCGAAAGAAGAGCAGCCTTGGGCCCACAAATGGCTCTTTTTAGAGACAACCAGCCGCTTTTTGTCTAATACTCACATTGCTCATCCCCAGGCTCTGGTGAACTTGTTGTGGTCGAAGGGTTCCTTTCCTGAGGGAAAGGTATAAGACCAGAGCAAACCAAGAGCAACTTTGCTCAGATCCTCGAATTCCAGCCGCAAGAATAGGAGACAAGCAACCATTGAACCAAATTGCGGAGGAGGGTAACTTAGTAGCGTTTTTCACACAAATAAATGAGATTTTAGACAACCCAAATACCATGGTTTCGCACAACCTCAGATAACTGCTCCGCCCTATTTTGGATTGGATTCAGGTGAACTATTTCAATCAAGGGCTGCAGATAGCTCAACTGACAGAACGTCTCAAGGAGCGCGAGCGTGATAGGGGTGAAGCAATAATTCCTACCCTGGTGAAAATTTACGCCCAAGCAGTTTCACAGAAGCCTAAATAAGGAAAAAAAGAGCCACCAAGCACACTTTTATGATATTTCCGAAGTACTGGGAGACCTCAGCAGAAATGTCGCCCCATGTGACCTGGATATGGGCGTCAGAAGTGTAAAGAAAATCACTGATGTTGGTTTCCGGATAGATTGCATCACGGCAGAGGGTCAGCAGAGTTCGTGAACACGTTCGAGGAAAGAGAGGACCTCGCTGAGGCTTACACAGTTAAAAGCCCATTGAATAAAATACCAAGACTTATAATTTATGGATACGATCTGAGAGAGCCGGATGAATTTGCCGTCTTATTTCCCATCAAGGATAAAAAGGAAGCGGGTCCACTGTTTTATACGGCGATCTCCTGAAAAAGAGTAAAGTCAACTTCGCCAGGAGGATCCTAACCACCAAGGAATTCCTCTGGGAAACCCGCTACTTTAAATGCATCAGATTTGTGCACTACAAGTTCAAGTGCGCCGAATTTTTTGAGAGATCTGGCTATTGCGGCCAAAACAGGAAGAAACACTGGAAATGCTCTGTTAACACCTGCTGCCCAAACTGTGTCCGTGCTAACACAAAGTACAAGCTGAAACTGGAAACGGTGTACTCCAGTCTGGACCCGAGATGCCCAAGCCTCGGACGTGAGTTGGAGGTCCAAAGAGAACGAAATGACTATGGAAAATGTAACTGGTGTTTATCATGGTTGTGCGTTCCCAAGCAATAAGCATGTTTTTTTTACCAGGAGGCGTACACCTATATCCTGTTTTTGTCAATACCTCTGCTTCCAATGGTCCAATTTGAAATATTTCTTCTCTGTTGGACAGACTTTCTGGTGCGACAAGTTTCTAATATAATTTCAAAATTTTCAACAAATTAATTGGCTTTCCGCTAGGGGGAGTAAATTTCAATTGCGCTTTCTGACATATCTCTTCTTTTAAAACTTCGATTTGAAAAATTCTTCCAGCACCGGATAGAGCAGCTGACGGAGTTGTTTTGTTGTTGAAATTTCTAAATTTTTATAAAATATGGTTTGGCCACCAAGAAGCGTAAGAGTTAACTTTCTTTTTCGTAGGTATTTGCAGCAAAATCGCAGATTCTAAAACCGTGTTTAAAAAAAACCTTCGGGGACTGATACCGCTCATGTCGATAAACATTTGAGAATATTTTTCTTCTTAAAATATTGCATGGTTTCTCCACCAGAGAGCGTAGATATCTATCTTGTTTCTGCCTCTCAAATTCGAATTCGAAATATTCTTTCTTCGTTAGACAGCTTTTCCGGTGAAAAATGTTTCTCAAACAATTTCAAAATTTTCAAGCAATGCATAGCCTTTCCGCTAGGGGCGTAAAGATAAACTGTATTTTCTTCAATATCTCCGATTCTAAACCTTCGATTTGAAAACTTCTTTCTGCACATGATACAGCTCCTGACAGGAAGTGTTGTGCATATAATATGTAATATTTGATGAATATAATATGTAATATTGATCTCATTGAACTGAAAAGTGGACATCTGTTCTACTATCGTGGGACAGATACTGGCAGAACTAGTGGTGTTGGATTTATAATAAACAAGAAACTGAGGGATAAAGTTGTAGAAGTTGAAAGTTCCTCTGACAGAGCTGCACGACTCGTTATCCAACTCTCGAGAAAATACCAGGCTCAGATTATTCAAACTTATGCACCCACCACAAGTCATGCTGAAGAAGAAATTGAAGAATTTTATGAGGAAATTCGTGATCTAAATAATAAAGGTAAGCAGCACTTGAAGATAATTATGGGACATTTCAATGCAAAAATAGGGCAACGGCAACAGAATGAAACTTCAGTAGATAAATTCGGTCACGGCAACAGAAACCAGCGTGGAAATACTCTCGTAGAGTTTGCAGAGGCAGAAGGGTTTTTCATCTTGAACTCCTTTTTCAAGAAAAAGCCACACAGGAAATGGACATGGAGACATCCAAATGGGACGACAAGTGAAATTGATTTTATTATGTGTAACAAAAAATTCGTCATAGAAAACTGCAGTGTGCTAGAACAGTTTGGCCACCATGGGCTGCGTAAGAGTCCGTTTCTGCTTCTGATGCACTAGCTGTAAAATCGGAGCTCCTGAAAACTCAATTGAAAAAATTCATTCGTGGACCGATGCAGCTCACATCGAAAAACCTTTTTCAAAATGCTTTCTTCCTAAAATTATGCACGGTTTTCACGCCAAAGGCGTAGATGCATATCTTATATTTGTCGATAGCTCTGCTAAAGAGCCCGATTTGAAAAATTATTTCTTTGTTCGAGAGCGTTTCTGCTAGGAAATGTTTCGCGTGTAATTTCAATTTTTTCTTAATGCACAAGTCTGTCCCCAGAATACGTCAGTTGACGTTTCCGTTTACAGCAGTACTGGGGGATTAAAAACCCGACTGAAGAACATTTTTTTTCGGCCAGATACTACTGTTTTCCATACCGGTTCCATTGATTTTGAATAGCTTAGGTGAATTTAATTCGAGTCCGAACGGATTAAAAGTACGTGCTCATTACACCTGAAAATTCGGTGCCATCTTTCTTGTTTCTTTTATTGATGGTTTAAAAAAGTATGAAATATTTCCGATTTCTGATGAAATTTAGCTAAATCACAATATTAAGTTCTCGTATTTGTACTACCAAATCTATCGTGTTTTGTAGATAATATGATTGGGAGTGCTGGAAACTTGAATGCACGCTTTCATTTGTAGATCTTTATTTTTGAATGATAACTTTCGGGAAACACTTGGGAGTAAATTAATGCCTAAATAATAAATATTTTCTGAACATAAACGTTAAATATATGGAAGATTACTTTAAATAATTACATGTTTTCTTTCTGTTTCTCAACGAACTTCTAAAGGCAATCGTCAAAAAAAGAGGGGTGCTTGAATTAGGACGAACATTTTATGGGATGGGAGGCGTCAACAATCGGAAAAATGTGACATGGGGAGAAGGGGAGTCAAAAATTAGTAAAAAATCACGGAATTACTTTTTAGGCGGCCCCTTAGCACTGACGGACGTCTGCTACTCTCTCCGTTCGATTCTGAGCATCTCTACCTTCTTTGTTTTTTCAGCTCAGAGTTCTTTTTTAGCAAGAGTTATGTCGAGTTCCATCATACAACCCCGTCGACCTTTTTCTCATTGTCTAAACAGGGATTCTCTGTCTTCATTAAATGGAATCATGCTCATGGCATCAGCATGTGAAATATCAAACAAATCATCCAATATATCAACGAATGCTGTTTCATTAGAATGCTGAGTTTCCCCGTTTGATTGCTATTCTTCTTTAGTCGGTCCCACTTATCGAAACGTTTTTCCAGCTCAGCAATTGAATGCTGTTGATCAGGAGAAGAAATGCCGGCCTTTGACCAAAGCAATGCAACTTCTCTTATCACAGCTCGTGAACTGTCGGGAATAGCTTTGTTCAATATTTTATGGTGGGAAAAAAATGTACTTAGAATTTGATGATTAGAAGGAAGTTTACTACCTTTAATTTCACCCTCTTGGGACGTTCGTAACAGGGAAATTATCGTATGGCGTCTTGTCGGTACACAAGTAGCGAGAGCTGTCATCGTTAAACACAGTCTCAAAACAATAAATTAACTGCAATAATATATAGCGCTAGCCGAATAAGGTCACTGAAACAAAACAATAGAACATTGGCAGTTCCCGGCACGCTCAAATACATTGCGAGCGCCACCTCGCGGCGCGCACTATAGCACTCACGATACGCAGGTACTGAGAAACCCAGCACAAGGATATCATATTTCTTCAACTGACAAGCTACTGTTTAACTTGTAGAGATGTTAAACTTTTGACATTATACCTTTTCGACAGAATTATTATTTTGTGTAATGGCATTATACATTATCCTTCATCGGTCCATTCTGCTAACTCGCAATAAAAATTCGATGGTGTTGCGCGAACCCTAAGTATTATTCGACTGGGCTGGAAAGTTTGCATAAATAATGTTTATGTCATCATCATCATCATCATCATTGTCAACCATTATCAATCCACTGCTGGACAAAGGTCTCCCCAAGTTTCCTCCACAACGGTCTGCCTTGTGCCAGTTTTCTCCATGTCACTCCCGCATACTTTCAAATTTCATCCACCCATCTCCCATGTGGTCTTCTGCTGGGCCTTGTCCTGTCCCTTGGAATCCAATCTAAAATTTCGACTGTCCATCGATGGTCTGTCCTTCTGGCAGTATGTCCAGCCCATTGCCATTAGAGGGATTTAACTCTGATCATGATGTCTTCCACTCTTGTCATTTTTCGGATCCACGAGTTCCTCTTCTTATCTCTCCTGGTTACACCAAGCATGCACCTCTCCATACTGCTTTGAGTTGTCTGCAGCCTTTGTATATATCTTTTAGTTCAGGGCCACGTCTCTGCACCATACGTAAGCACTGGAAGGATGCATTGATCAAACACTTTTCTTTTAAGACATAATGGCATATTGCTCTTGAAAATTATGCTGTTTCTTCAAAAAGCTCTCCAGGCAAGTTTTGTATGCCAATTAATTTCTTCATCAATGTGACCTTCACTTGATATCTGCTGTTCAAGATAAACGTACGTGACAGTTATCTCCAGCTTTTCTCCATCAATCGATAAAACTTCATTTCTTGTAAAAGCTTTGAACATAACTTTTGTCTTCAGAAAGTTTATTTTCAATCCCACTTTTTTACTCTTGTCAGCAAATGTCTGGATCATACTCTGCAGCTCTGATGGGGTAGATGCAAAAATGACTACGTCATCAGCAAAACGAAGGTGGGTTCGATAATCTCCATTAATCTTTATCCCTTTGTTTTCCCAGTTCAGTGATTGAATAACACTTTCCAATGAGGCATTAAAGAGCTTCGGAGATATGGTGTCACCTTGTCTCACTCCCTTTACAATTTTTATATGTGTTGTATTTTCAAACAGCCGAAACTTTGCAAATGCATTTTCATAGATGTTATTAGTAATATTAATGTATGCATCTTCAATACCGCAGGATTTCAGAGCCATTGTAACTGCTGAGGGTTTCACTGAATCAAAGGGTTTTTCATAATCGATAAAAGCCGTGCACAATGGAAGTTCATATTCCCTCGCTCTTTCAATTAGTTCCCTCAGTACTTGGATATGATCTATAGTGCAGTAGCCACTTCTGAATCCAGCTTGTTCTCTCGGTTGAGCCATGTCCAGTGTTACCTTCAAACGGTGTTAAAGAACTTTAGTGAAGATTTTATAAACCACTGATACTAGGCTAATAGGTCTGTAGTTCCTGAGATCCTCAATGTCACCCTTTTTAAGTAGCAGGATCATTGTAGCGTTGTTCCAATCCTCAGGAATCTTCCCTTCATTAAGGCATCGAGTGAAAATTTGGGCGAGTACTGTTTCGATTTCTCCACTTGCTTCTTGTATGATGTCTACAGTTATTCCATCTTCACCTGGAGCTTTTCCCTGCTTCATGTTCTTGATTGCATATGCAACTTCTGCTGGGAGAACATAAAAAACTCTGGTACTGGTAACTTTCATGATGTCTGGAGTACATGTATCATGTCTTTCATATAATTTGGAGAAGAAATTACTCACTCTTTTCAAAATTTCGCCTCTATTTCTTCTTACAGGACCATCTTCTTTCTCAGTGCCATAATCTTTTTTCTTCCCTTAATGTCTCTTTGCTATCTTTAGGCTTTGGTTGTTTTCAATTGCTTTCCTTACTAGTTCACATGTGAATTGACTTATGTCTTCAGTGATACTTTTTCGTACTGTCTTGCATAGCTCTATATATTCCACTTTGGAAATCACATCTTCTTTAGTTGTCCTCATCTCTCTTCATTTTAGCATCAACATTTTGATTTTTCCTGATAATGTGTTCGCATGCAACTTGATCTTAAACCCAGCTAATTTTGTTGCTGTTTCCATAAGAGCTTCGGTTACTTTTCTGTTAACTTCAGAAATATCCACTTTTTCTGATGTTAGGCCTTCTAAAGCAGAGAATCTGTTCTTCAGTTCCAACTTGAAGGTATAATGGTGTTTTTTAAGTTTGGTTATGTCAATACATTTTGTTTGTCTTATGAGCTTGCCACGTTCCAGTTTAGTGTTGAGGTGCATCTTACATCTCACCAATCTGTGGTCACTACCTGTGTTAAACGTTTTTAGCACATTGCAGTTTTCTATGACGAATTTTTTGTTACACATAATAAAATCAATTTCACTTGTCGTCCTATTTGTATGTCTCCATGTCCATTTCCTGTGTGGCTTTTTCTCGAAAAAGGAGTTCAAGATGAAAAATCCCTTCAGCCTCTGCAAACTCAACGAGAGTATTTCCACGCTGGTTTCTGTTGCCATGACCGAATTTACCTAGTGAAGTTTCATTCTGTTGCCGTTGCCCTATTTTTGCATTGAAAACTCCCATAATTATCTTCAAGTGTTGCTTACCTTTATTATTTAGATGGCAAATTTCCTCATAAAATTCTTTAATTTCTTCTTCTGCATGACTTGTGGTGGGTGCATAAGTTTGAATAATTTGAGCCTGGTATCTTCTCGAGAGTTGGGTAACGAGTTGTGCAGCTCTGTCAGAGGAACTTTCAACTTCTACAACTTTATCCTTCAGTTTCTTGTTTATTATAAATCCAACACCACTAGTTCTGCCAGTATCTGTCCCACGATAGTAGGAAAGATGTCCACTTTTCAGTTCAATGAGATCTTCTCCTTTTTTCCTTACCTCACTTAGCCCGACGATGTCCCACTTGATACTTTGTAGTTGCTCTTCCAATTCAAGAAGTCTTGAATCAGAAGATAGAGAGCGTCCATTATACGTAGCCAAGGTCAGCATCAGATGGCAGCCTAATCCGGTCATCCGGGGATTCTGAGCACCCTCTGCCTTCATGTCGCACTGGCCGCTGCCTTGGCCAGGTACATTCCAGCTGTCGAAGACTGAGGGCCAAGATTTAAATTGTGGAGTCATTTTGGAGGGGTTTGTCCATAACTCACCCCGCTGGCCAAGAGAGTTGATGATTGTGGGATAGCATTTCCTCTAATCCCGATGGTATAGTTATACCGCTATTGGCGGTCGTCAGAGCTCATTTAGTGGGAACAGGATGCACTACGACAAGGCGGGGTTGACATTTGTCAAGGAGAGGCTGCGATGTTACGCATCACCTGAACTTACATCCCTGACCTTACATCATGTTTATATATATTCTAAAAAAATGGGAGGGTGGGAAAAAAGAAATTCAAAACTTCGTTTTTTTTTTGGAATACCCTGTTGTACAATTAACAGCGTGGGTGAAAGTTTTCCCCTTTCATCTTCTACTTCTTTTTTTAACGCATCAAATATGCAGGTTTACATTTAAAATAAGAATACACGTAACTCGTGCCTGGCAATGTCCTCGTTGGGACATCCCACTCACGTTTTGTCTGGACATCACGCCTTGGGTTGGCACATTCCAGGCGATAGGTAACCCCTAGTAACGAACGCTTGTGGAACTGCTCTATAGGGAATTATAGAATAATTATAAGCAATATAGGAAAATACATGATAGCCATAAATGTGCCAAATTTTTCATGCAATATTCCTCACATAAGATATACAAAGAAAGTCATCTTTAATCCTGAAACGAAAGAAGGTACCTATCGGGGAAATCTACGGACTGCCGCTGAACGCGGCTGTCGAGCAGTTCAGTCGTGTGCCTACAATACCAATACCTCTCCGGCTACGGCTCTTAAAAACGTGACCGTAACATTCGGTCGGCAGTTGTTGTCTCCCGATTTCATTCCGGCGTAATGCGAAGGAAAGACATAGTAGCTGGTCATTCTTATGATGAAGCATGTACAAGACGGGTACGTGTGATAGAAGTATAATATATTGAGATAATATTGGGCACGTGTTCTCACTTCTAACATTTGCTTTCTTAAATGAATTTACTCAGGTGAAGTGTCCACATTCCAGTGTCAGGACTTCCAAATTAAGCTACACGAAGACATTTTCCGGTGTAACACATATTTCGTCTATCACGTGACTGTTTCTCTAGTACACCCATTTACATGGCCCGTCCATCACACATGCATGTCGATTTGCATAACGCTAAAACAAACGCTTCCTGTTGGAATATTTTCTGTGACGTGCAGTTTACATCTGTTATAACAAACGTTACAAACATAAAAACATTTGCTGTTACATGATTGAAACGCGAACACTAAACTTTATGGAATTCCTATTTTTAACGAGGAAACATTTGAAGACAAAAAAAAAATGTTCTTAAGTATTTGCGATTTCAGTGCGCCCATCAAAAATGTAAGCAAAACCTAAATTAAATTAAGGAAAAATTGTTTATGTACCAAAAAGGACCTCTATCTTTTACACTTGAAAGCATTCATGAAGTGTTTCCAGAAATATGCAGACATGTGCATATCTAGAAACACCTTTGTTTCTAGATATACATGTGTTTTATTTTTCGATTGCAGGCATTTTGCTCTAACGCGGACATGTCTCGCTCATACATTGTTTATAATTATTTATTTTGCTTACCAAAACTGTTGAACTAATATCTTGAGCGTCTTGATATTATTTTGTATTTATTAGTTAAAAAATGTAAAACATATTTATTCCCTGATACATCTGATTGCAATCATGAATTTTAGAATATTGCAGCCTTATAATTTACAGTATTTTAATCTTAAAAAGAAACTATATTAATTTTTAATTTCTGTTGAACTACAGGCAAAAGCAGATTTCTTTTGTTAATATTCGCTTTTAGTTAGGCTTCGGAACTGCAAAACGTGTGACCCGTCTATTGCAATTGGATTACAGTCATGTGTTTAAGAAAGGTCTTTGTGCAAGTTTCTTTACATTTATTTAATATTTAAACATTTTCAGGTAATAAACTTAAAGAATTATTTCAACTAAAGTATAGAACCTATAACTAAAATTATATATTTCCACAAAAGATAAATTTAATTTCATTATCTGACAATTTCTGATCTACTGAAATAATGAGATGAAGTTACACGAAACATGCATAAAAATAGGGCTTGTACAGGTGTTAACATCGAAATTCATATTTGTGTGATTAAGCTAACAAAGCAGTGAGCAAGGTTCTCTGTCCCCCTCTCTCTCTCTTCGAAATTAGCGAGAAGAATATCCCCTAATCAGATAAAAGCCGCTTCCAGTATATTTCAAGATACGTTGAATTAAAGCTCCTGTGTGTGTAAAGAGAATGGGAAATAGGTTTTGCACTGTGCAACTAGGTCTTTCAAGTCAAACACAAAAACATTAAGTGTTCAGGAACTGCAACATAAAGAAGAAAAACTACTTCAATGGAATATAATGCAATGTGTTTTCTTTTGGGAATAAAATTTCAAAATATCTTCCCTTAGCAGTCCATAAAATCATTTTTATTGGAACCTATTCGCGTTATCGATTTTTTTGTTTCATAAATGTTTGAATTTTGTTAGTACGAATTGGTAAGTTTGCTTGTTTCACAACAACCAAAAAGCCATGCTAGGGTATGTGTTTCCAAAAAAAAAAAAGCTAGAGGAAAATATCTTTAAGTGCGGTTATCTAGCGTCTTTCCTCACAGATAAACTGCTGTTACATATTAAAAACCAAAGAAATTGTTTTTTAAGCATCAAAGTATGTTCGGACAAAAATACCATAATACAGCTGAATCCAATGAAGTGACACCGGTCCTGGTAAGCCTTCTTTAATTATAACAGGTAGAAAATATTACTCACATTTTCTGGTGGCCATTACTTTTCAGATGGAATGTTCTTACTACATTGCGGCATCAAATATCCACACCTACCAAACCGTAAATGCTTTTCTATCGATAATAGTTATCGGTGTGGCCCCAATTGAAACTCTCAAATTTATGCATATAAGCTGCGTAAGATATTTTTTTGAAAAACGTTTCCCTGAGAAACATTTATATATCGTTGCATTAAGTGAACTGTTGTAAAAAGCATGTAACATAAAATACACTGCTGGCCACCCAAATGCAACACCAAGAAGGACACGAGATAGCAAATACTGATTTACTGGACACATAACAACTGTTACAAAGATGAAAAGATAGAGCATACAGGCCCGTGTGACTTGCGGATCACGCAGACATCAAGAGTTCGTGTGGTCCCATGGCTGGCAATATAGGCCGCTACACGCCGCAGCATCGAACGAAATGAGGCTTTGAATGGGGGCTTGGGGTATGTCGGTCCAGGCTGCATCCACTCCTCGCCACAATTCATCAGGTGTAGCCGCGGTGGTGCTTGCCGGGCCACTAGGTTGCCGATTAGCGACCAGACGTGTTCGATGGGTGACATATCGGGAGAACAGGTGGGCCACGGCAGCACTGACACCTGGTGGGTCGTGAAGAATTATTGCACGATGCGTGCCACGTGAGGGTGCGCATTTTACTGTTGAAACGTGGCTGCTGGCAGGTCGTGCAGGTAAGGGACGACTACAGGCTCTAAAACGTCGGAGATGTAGCGGTGGCTGTTGAGTGTACCGACGATGCGTACCAGAGGGGTGCGGGTGTCATATCCAACTGCGCCCCAAACCATAACGCCAGGCGACGGACCGGTATGGCGATGCATAATGCAATCGTCATACAGTCTCTCGCTGCGGTGTTGCCACACGCGGATCCGATCATCGTGGTGTTGCAGGCAGAAGCGGGATTCGTCGGAGAAGACAATGTCGTTCCATTCCGTAATCCAGGTGCGGCGTTTAACGGCCCACTGCCACAGCATTCGCCGGTGGTGTAACGTCAATGTTAATAGGAGAAATGGGTGCCGTGTAACAAGTCCCCGCTCCTTCAGACGACGTCGAACGGTACGTGCTGACGCAAGTTGTTGCGCAACACACCATGATTCCTGCGCTAACGTTCGTGATGTGGCGGTGTGACCCTCAATTCCCGCCGCACAACATGCCGGTCCTCTCGTTCGGGGGTATGCCACCGCAGCAGTAATCACATACGTCGGTCCGTCCGTCCCTCCTGCACCCACCGGATCCATACTCGCCTCATTGTGGCTGGATGTCGTTCCGCACGGGCACCGATGTCTCGCTACGATAAACCGCAGTCGCGATGAGCCACTATTAGTCCTCTGTCGAACTCCGAAACGTGCTGGGATGACTGCTGTATTCTGCGACGAGACATCAGGAAGCTTCCCACGCACAGATCGGGCAGCACAACACACTTCCACTATTTACACCCCGCTTTCTGTGCACCCTTCTTATAGTGATTCTCGGTGGCGTGCCTGGCGCACATAATTTTTATATGCCCTGCAATGCTAATCGTTTGCATTCCTCTCGGGGGCGATGCATGCTGCGAATTTCAGGCCAATCAGATGCTTCCTTCTTGGTGTTGCATTTTGGATGGCCAGCAGTGTATAATGAAGAAGAATAACCTCGTAAACTGTCCAAAGATACACGAAAATTTTTTAACTTTCAATACAACACTTCATGATGTAGCATCAATAAAACACAGGGCAGTAATATATATAAAATGAAAGAGCAGAATTGCAGAGTAGCCACTGTATTAAGAAGTGGAACAAAATTAATTCTTTCTGGACCCAATAAGCAAACTTAAAAAATGTTCAAATTACTATCAACTAAACTGAAGATTCATGAGCGAAACCTCAAGTTGAGATCCATAAATGAAAGTAATAGTTCATTGTTCACCTCAAACTGCATAGTAATAACCATTGTAGATCAATATGTAATAAAACAATTCACAATAATATGTTTGTGTTATAGGTCTCTGGAAACCCAATACATTCCAGCAGATTGCAGAGCACCGGTCTAAGCAAGAAAACGCATTAAATTAACTTTAGACTCAAAATTTATTTAACAGAACATAACAAACACCCACATGTACGTAATAAGAATTGAAACATTATAATGATGGCAAACTCCATGAAATGTTCAATCCTGGGTTGGTAAGACTGAGGAAATCCTCCAGATGAAACGGATGAGAAACCAGATCAAACCATTGTTGTTGTTCTTCTGTTTGTTTTCTGTTGCAGTAAAAGAAGTCTACGTTATCTTGCCATCGCCACCACATGTGTGGGATGGTATATCCAACAATCCGCTGCACACTGAAGAATGATAATCCAATTTTTTCTGTAATTATTTCACAAATACAAGAGAACATCTCAAAACCACGTCCTTACCGAACCAGTGACTTGACTTACCAATAAATGTTTAACGCGCTAATTCTAAACATCCTCGTTTGGTAAATTATGTAGGTACTAAGTGCCTTCTTTAGGAATATTAAACACAAGGTTATGCTCATTAAGAAATTGTCATTTTTAGAATTTTAATTGCAACCATTTCGGAGTTACAAGATGATTTGTTAGGAAGAAGGTGATCATTTGTTTAGCGTCCTCTTGTGTTAACCGGCTACGTTTGTACTTAATGTACAGTGGTGTTCTCGTTAATAATTTATGATGCAAAGCTACAATATATAATAATGTGAAATATCGAAAAATGTACAGTTAAATACTACGTAAAATATACGGAAATGGCGTTGCCATACTTAGAGTAAGCTTACTTTTGAAAAATATATACCTTTGTAAATAGGTAGACTTTGTTATAAGCCATGATTAGAATATTGCGATGAATATTTGTGATAAATTTAAAACACGTTGATTCATTTCTTAACCCGTTCGACTATATTAATTATTATTTTAATAAGCACATGTTTCTAGATTAGGAATTGAACATCAATATGGATTATTTCTTCCCGTATATGATAATCACTACTACAAATGTGGAAGACTCAGTTGGAATGGTGGCCTATACTAACCGTAATAAAAATTTATTGCAGATTGGAATCACGTTATTACCACAGAGGCATAGACTCTACTTAATAATTCAATTCGTTCTTCTCTGGTCGCAAGTTGTGGAATTTACTTTTAACACTTTTAGTCACGATCACGTGACATTTCCATTTCTGATGTTAGAGCTATAAATTGTGACGTATTTTACAGTCTACCTGTATGTAAGATGGATGATTCAATTCCACCAAAAATATGGCGTTACCTATGTTAATAAGTACTGCCTTCTGTGAATATTTCCCTTACAACTTGTGCCATAATTGTCAACTAAGACAAAGGGAAAATGTTTGTTTTGTAGGACGTATTTGGGTTTTACAAATGAAAAACTAAAATCAATTTACGAATTAAAATGGAAGGTTATATTTATGAACCAGAACAATTTTTTCTGAGAATAAATGTATTCACTTGTCATACCAAAGCGTAATTACTTTTAATATCTTGATTCTTTCGTTCATATTTTTTAGCCTAAGTGTTTGATTAAAGGTAATACTGAGGAATATGAAAAAAGAGGCATATTTAAAAAAAATAGTGTAATGATACATAGCAAAAAAAAGACATTTTTTGAGAGAAATGTAGTGTTTTTCATATAGTGTTTTTTACCGGAGTGATTATACCGTTTCTTACCGTTCCATGCATTCTGTCCATTTCTTCATCTAACATCCATTACACATTTGTTATGAACCTTCTCAATTTCCCTATTATTTAAGTAGACGAGTTTGTGCATGTGTTAAACGCCCTACATAACCATTCTGTAAACATAAAAAGTTTGTACTCTTTTGGGAAGTATGAATCAGGAGACACAAGGTTCGACACAGCAACTTAGATGTTGACGTTTAAAATAAACGTCAAAATCCTTTGAAATGATTCCTTTTAAACGCGACGTCGAGATAATTTATCGTCCCATTCGTTTCAATCTCTGTAGTGAAATATTTCGTACAGTTTTGGTTGTTTATCTTGCTCATTAAATAATTTAACTCGTCTACTCCATGATCAAAGTTTAAGAAGGAAATTCCGTTTAGTAGAACATGATGAGATTTGATTTCTAAACATGTGACCAATGCGTGGATGGCGGTCAGGCTCTGTTGCATTAATTTCTAAATTTGCGTCAAGGTTCTGTTGCATTAATTCCTAAATTTCACGGAGTGCTTTCACATTATTTTCTAAATTTCTCGAACTTGGAAAATATTTCTTTAGTATATAATATATACAATATTTCTGCTGAAAGAAACGCATCACGGAGAACCAAGAGGAAGATAAAAATTTATTTTAGATTTAATAAGTTAATGATTTTTCTGTAGGTGGAACCCTATAAAATTTTAAAAGGAAATTATCTAAACGGATGGTGGAACAGTAATGACTTGATCAGATTTGGCACAAAGAGTAGTGGGTAAAATGGAAGAAGGAAAAGGGGTATTTTAGCTAAGCCATGTATGTTTTCAAATGAATTTGTGAGATATAAGTAAAGTGCATAGCAAAACACCACTTTCCACGCGTCTCAGAAATATCTATTCCCCTAAGTCTGAAGTAAAACTGGGGAAAATGAGAGAAAAATGGTTGTCGTTTTCTGTACTACAAGAAACACAGCCATTGGGAAAGGGAAAAAGTGTTACAAAAGTGTACTGTATGTACAGTAATTCCACAATTAGTAGATTTTTGGGAATAGAAAACATTCCTGAAAAGAGATACAAAGTATTATGAATGTATGGAACATTTGAAGAAAGGTTATCACCCTCCCAGCTCTTTAAAGAAGAAACAATCAGCATGTCCTAATTTGTTGGAGTTTATAGCCAAAGAAAAGGTTTAGACACAGTTATCCATGACCCGTTGGACTTTTCTGTTTCGTTTGATTGGTCAGAATTTCTATTACGTTGAACTTTGGAACTCAGATCCGACCTACAGTAGTCATGTCAGGAAACTAAAAGTTTTAGCATAAAAGAGCATGTTGCGACTATAATCTAACAACAAGTACTTCCATGCAGACAGAAAAATGCCCATGGGAAGCAACAGGTGTCCTTATTTGTTGCAGAGTGTCCAATACCCAGAACTCAATGGTAAACATTTTGACCGTTTACTAGGGCCGGTAACTTGGATCTCTCCTGCTGGATTCTTTGTCACCCTTCTCTTACTCTGGAGGTGTGGTTACTCCTAAATATTTATTGACTGTCCCCAAATCCTTCCCATTTTTCTTTCAGATCAATTTCACTTATTTAAATCATCTAACTTCTAATTTCCCAAGTTCAGACTATGCTCGGGTCAGGCACTTCCTTATAAAAACTTCTGAAATTAATTCGTAAATATTACTTTGCCTAATAAATTATTTCTTAAAAAGATAATTTAATTTCATTCTTTTTCAAATTATGATATTTTTCCTCGAGGACAAACAGATTAAACTTAACATAGCATCAATCGTAACCTTAAATATATCGTAGTAGTATATTTTTCAGTAATTTATGCAAAATTAATATTTTGTATAATTAAATATAGCTGCAATTTCGAATTTATGGTATTGCATCACAAAATTCCAGTACCGCTTTGGGAAACGAAGCAAATGGAACCTATTATTCTCACTATGTCTAACAATTTGTTTTCCTGTCCTTTGTTTTCTACAGCAATTTGTTTTCCATTTGTTTCTCAGAGCTATTTATCCATAATGTACGGCTTGTGATAGGAAGCCGAACGATCAGTTAAAATAGAAACATTTCATGTTTTATTTAAATAAAAATTAGGCTGTTTCTTACGAGAAATATAAGGTATTCATCAGATCTTAAGATACCTAAGTTGAACATTATTGGTATCTCCTGTAAAGAACTTAATACAGGTATCATTTTAAAGATTTTACGACCTACATCACAATCACAGTTTGCTTGTACAAAACGTTTGGCGTTAAGTTTGCCATTTGGAATATTTGGATAAAATATGTACAATGGTATATGTACTCTGTTGAACTCACTCGAAAAAATACCAATAAGAAGTCATTAGTTTAGAGAAGTGTTTTCATGGTTAGATTCTTTGCACGTGCTTCTCTTGACCATTATCCAATTCATACATATATAAATATGAACTCATTGGCGGCATGTCTTTCCAGATCTATTATCGTACGTGGTTGCTATCGAAAAAGGAAACGTTGAAGAGGATTGTTTAAGAAATTATTCCTTAGTTCATTAAAAATTTAAAACCAGGTCTACGTCTGCTTCACTAAATTGTTTCGTCTCTTATTCATGTCATTCATGTCATTAGAAGTTCTATAAGTACACTGCTGGCCACCCAAAATGCAACACCAAAAAGGAAGCATCCGATTGGCCTGAAATTTGCAGCATGCGTCGCCCGCTAGAGGACATGCAAACGATTAACACTGCAGGGCATATGCAAATTACGTGTGCCCGGCACGCCACCGAGAAGCACTATGAGAAGGGTGCACAGAAAGCAGAGTGTAAATAGTGGAAGTGTGTTGCGCTGCCGGACCTGTACGTGGGAAGCTTCCTGATGTCTTGTCGCAGAATACGGCAGTTATTTCGGCACGTTTCGGAGTTCGACAAAGGACCAATAGTGGCTTATCGCGAAAGCGGTTAATCATACCGAGACATCGGCGCCCGTGTGGGACGACAACCAGCCACAGTGATGCGAGTATGGATTCGGGGGATGCAGGAGGGATGGACGTACCGACGTGAGCGATTGCCGCAGCTGCGGCACACCACCGAACTAGAGGACCGGCATGTTGTGCAGCGGGCATTGACGGCTCACACCGCCACATCACGAATGTTAGTGCAGGAATTAGAGTGTGTTGCGCAACAATCTGTGTCAGCACATACCGTTCAACGTCGTCTGCAGGAGCGAGGACTTCTCGCACTGTGCCAATTGCTCCGATTACATTTGACGTTACACCATCTGCGAGTGCGGCGGCTGTGGGCCCTTGAACGCTGCACCTGAACTACGGAATGGCACGACATTGTCTTCTCCGACGAATCCCGCTTCTGCCTACAACACCACGATGGTAGGATCCGCGTGCGGTGGCACCGCGGCGAGAGACTGTATGACGCCGGCATTATGCATCGCCACACCGGTCCGTCGCCTGGCGTTATGGTTTGGGCGCAATGGGATATGACACCCGAACCCCTCTGGTACGCACCACCGGTACACTCAACAGCCATCGCTACATCTCCGACGTTTTTGGAGCCTGTAGTCCTCCCTTACCTGCAGGACCTGCCAGAGGCCACGTTTCAACAGGACAATGTACGCCAGCACGTGGCACGCATCGTGCAACAATTCTTCACGGTCCACCAGGTGTCACTGCTGCCGTGGCGTGCCTGTTATCCCGATTTGTCGCCCATCGAACACGTCTGGTCGCTGATCGGCATGCGAGTGGCCCGGCAAGCACCACCCGTGGCTTCGTCTGATGAACTGTGGCAGCGTGTGGAAGCAGCCTATACCGACAAACCCCAAGCCCACATCCAAAGCCTCTTCATTCGATGCCGCGGCGTGTTGCGGCCGTTATTTCCAGCCATGGGTGTCACACGAACTATTGATGTCTGCTTGTTCCGCAAGTCGCACAGGCCTGTAAGCTCAATCGTTTCATTTTTGTATCTGTTGTTATGTGTCCAGTAAATCTAGCTTTGCTATCTCGTGTCCTACTTGGTGTAACATTTTGGGTGACCAGCATTGTAGTTATGTGAATTCATGACTGTACTGACATATATATGTTTTATGGAAATTAAATCAAAACATTTGATTTCTGGTGTACAGGATGCCACATCAAAAATTATATAAATATACAGTTTTTTCATAACTTCGTCAATAGCTTTGCATTTTCAATTACAAATCATTTTATAGTGTCCTTTGGTCAAAACTCGTCACCTACTATTTAGTTTTCAACAATTTTGTTAAAATTAATGAACATACATTTAGTCGTAAAGTCCCTGCGTTATTCCTGCATAAACTGACGTCAAAAAATGAGAATTCTCCACTACTGAGAAATTTTTTTAGCATAATCTGAAATTCAAATCATTTCTCGAGATGTGAAAAACTATTTTGTCTACTGAAAGAGCATTGCATGATCTCGGGGTTGAATATGAATGTCTGATCGGTTGCAAATTAGTTTAGGACAATTGTTACAATTTCAAAGAAATTATGCTCAATTTCCCATGATTTCGACCGTTAAACACTTTCCTTTTTCATAATATATTCTAAACTTACTAACAGAAATCGTTCTTTGAATATTTCATAGTTGGAGACAAATTTTCCGGAAAAGTTTTTGCTAAAGGCTAAGCAATAAGATCTCATGATAATTGTTGTTTGCATATTTCGTAAAATATAGGCGTCTACTCTTTTATCTCAGATAGATAACTAACTTACTAGGGAAATCCAAGTAACTGTAGGGTCACACATTTACAGGATATGAAGGGTAAACAGCTGACGCAACAGTCGAGAAATTAAAAAAAAAGAAAATTTCCTGATACTTTTCGAAAATACATTAAAATAGTGGATTAGAGAGAAATTATTGTAGACCGTCGGCAAAAAGAAGAAAAACAGTGATATGTAATATGTAGTTTACAACAGTTATTGGACCGAAAATACTTTGGATGAGAGAGCAATTCAATTATCCATGACCATGATGTTTTCATGACATCAAGGAAGATATAACAAATGTTTATGTATCCGATGGATTCCACACGTCTTAAACTGAAAAATTACTAAATGAACCTGAATTTCTACATGCAAGTATTTTTGCATTTTTGTCTGGGGAATGTGATTTGCATGGGTAGGCATGGCTCTGTATACACATACACTGTAGTGCCAGAAAAACTGGTACAGACGAGCTTATGCAAAACACATAGCAACGTCAGGTATGCGCGTACTCGGTTGTGTCCGCCAGTGCGTATATACAGCGATAGACATACTTGGCAGCTGTCAGAGCTGTTTTCGGCATGAGAATGACAAGTAATAACGATTTAAGCGATTTTCAACGCGGTGTCATAGTTGGAGCTCGTGAGATGGGCCATAGTATTTCGGAGGTAGAAACGAAGTTTGGATTTTAACGAAACACCATTGCAAGGGTGTACCGTAACTTCAAGAATTCCGGCAAAACCTATAACCTACGATACAAGAGTGGCAGTAAAATGACATTGGGTGAGCGTGACCATCGTCGGCTGTCAAAAATTATTTCACGCGATAGGCGAGCAACTCTCTCGCAGGGATCATCGGAATTCTATGCTGGAGCCTCAACAATTATCAGCGTCTGGATTGTGCAAGGAAACCTGCACGATATTGGCTTTGGGAGCCGTCGCCCAACTCGAGTCCCCTTGATGGGTGCACGGCACAGGACTATGCGCCTCGCTTGGACACGGCAACAACGCCACTGGATACTTGATGACTGGAAACAAGTAGCCTTGTCTGACGAATCGCGTTTTCAACTGTATCGGTCAGATGGAAGGATTCGTGTGTGGCGTAAACCCCATGAAACCATGGATCCCGCCTGTCAACAGGGAATTGTAGCGGTTCGTGGGGAGTCCGAAATAGTATGGGATGTGTTTAGCTGGACTTCACTGGGATCCCTGGTACTTCTACAAATGTCTGTGACCCGCCAACGCTATGTGCGCATCCTTTCTGACGAGGTACAGCCGTTCATGTCCTGCATTCATGCTGATGGTTTGGGCCTGTTCCAACAGCACAATGCTCCTCCACACAAGTGTTGGAACGTCACATTATATTTAGAGGAGCATTCATCTGAGTTTGGGGTGTTGCCATTCCCACCCAAATCCCCAGATCGGAACGTGATAGAACACATTTGGGATGCCATTCAACACGCTGTGGAACACAGGAATCCGAGATCTCGGAATACACCTGAATAGTGGAACGTTCTGCAGGAAGTATGGTGTGCATTGCCTACAGCATTTTTCCAGAACCTAGTGGAGTCCATGCCCTGTCATATTTCTGCAGCCCTGCGCTCCCGTTGGGGACCTACCAAATAGTAGACATGTATACCAGTTTTTCTGGCACTTCAGTGTAATTTTGCTACACAGTTTTTGAGGGTACGGAGGACTGAGAGAACGCTCACACACACACACACTTTGTATTCCTTTCTCTTCTTTTAATTGTGCTTCTAAGCGAATGTAAACATTTAATGAAATCTTATAGACCTCAGCCACGGGTGTGAAAATTTTGTTGTCTTATTCTCCTATGCAAATGACATTATTTTCGCACTGATTCTCTCCCCAAACATTTATACACCAGATTAGTGAAATATAGCAGTTTTTATTACTTTAAGAAAAACGTGATGCTCTTTTTCTATGTTGGAAACATAGAAACTTATCGAGCATTTCATATTTCAGTGAAAAACTTACATTCCTCTGTAAGCGAAGGTTTCGATAAAAGGACACAGCACAATATCATATGTGTATCACTATTATAATGTCTAATAAGAGAAGATTTGAGCACACCTAAAAAGAATTTAAGGTGTTGGTCTTTGCAAGAACTCCAGGTAAACTATGTAGACAGTGAGTACCGTAACGTATGTTTGACTTGTTTCATTTTTTTATTGTTTTTTCGGGGGGGGGGGGGGGGGATCGATGTGCTGCACTCCACGTGTACCGATGTCTTCAACAACAGTTAAAGTTCTTTACCGAGGAAAACGTTAGCTCCCAATAACGCTATTAGATTCTCACCTATTTCCCTGAAGTAACCCGCCGCTCTTTTATTCTTATAATCTAGTGAAAGACGACAAAAACTTGCAGAGTGCCGAGCAGCTGGACAAATACGAAGTGGTAAGGCAGATGCTAATGAAATTTATGTTTGTAACGCTACTAATATCCATCTAATGCGGCACTACACATGCAAAATTTTGAATTTTAAGAATGCTGTCTCACACTTTGTAGAGTTGTACAATATATTCATTTAAAAATGTTAAATAATTATAAAGGAGTATGGAAATTTCGCATGCAATTTTCTTTCGACCAAACGTTTGTGTAAGAAGCCGTATATAATTCCGTGATGTGTCCGTGATTTTTTACTTTTTTTAGAATCCCCCTCCCCCTTGTCACATTTTGTTCAATTGTTGACACCCCTCCTCCTAAAAAGTACGCCCTAATTCCCGCAACCCAATTTATTTTTGACGACTGGTGTAAGAAGTCCGTTCAGAAATAGAAATAAAACGAAATTAGTTAAAGGAATCTTCCAGATATTTACACGTTTGCTTCACGAAATATGTATTAAATATTTAAGCATTAATATATTCCCAAATGCTACCCGAACGTCATCATTCTGAAATAAAGATCTACAAGTGAACGCACGCATTCAATGTTTCAACCCTCCCGATTATACCATCTACAAAACACGATAGATTTGGTAGCACAAATACCAGAACTTAGTATTAATATTCTGATTTAGATAACTATCATCAGAAATCTGAAATATGTCATACCTTTGCTGAACTATTAAAAGAAGAAGAAAAGAGAAAACAAAACAAAGAAAGACCATCCACTATATTTTTGCCGCTGCATGTCCCATTTATTAAACCTCCCTCAACCCTATGTCACATTTTGTCCGGTTGTCATGAGGCCCCCCCTCCTCTTGTAATCTTGGACGTACTTTATGGAAGGCCCCTTATGCGAACTTTCGTCCGTTTGTTACCTACTACGTCATACAACGTTTGAGCACATAAAAACTTTCTACTGCATAATGAATAATAATTTTAAAATTGAAAATTCTGGAAACACCATAGTCAATTTAATAAAAATGCGCGTAGCTTCAAAATGCGTACAAAAGGTCCCATTTATTTTGTGTAAATGGACACATAGAGAGAACAAGTTCGTGCCTCGAAAACGTTGCACATGCACAAGAAAATGTTCGTGATTTATTGATATGTTTCGTTTCACACCTATTAAACTGGATGCTAATATTATCTAAAAGCCTTGCGCTAGTTTAATGGAACAAGTGTTGGTTATATTGTAGATATCAGAATGTAGAAACAAACATCTTTGGTGCGGAAGGAACTATCAAATCGACTATGAACAGTTTAGGAACAATAATTGCGGACTGCCTGCTGAGAGTATTGACAATTAGTTCCATGACATCTTCAAAAATATAGCTAGTGGATTTATTTTGCACAACAGAGCTCCAGAACGGGCAGGATTTAAGAAAAGGGCACAGCAGATAACTAGCTACCAAAATAGACAGCAATCGATTCGCACATTTAGTGGGAAACCACTCAATACGTGCAACTGATGGTATGGAAACGAAAATAAATACTACACTTAATTGTATATGTGAAGGCAGCTGATTTGAGGACATTATGACATTTTTGGCAGAATTCACGAAAATATGCTGTAATCTACAGCGTAATTTCGGAAAGGAGTATAAGCATACTCCTTTCCATGGCACATGTACTGTAAATTAAGAATACAAATTTGAACGAAGTCTTCAAATCGGAAAATAGTTATTTGCGAAGTTCAGGGATTAATCTAATCACAGAACTTCGCAAATCATTATTTTCCGATTTAAAGACTTCGTTCAAATTTCTATTCTTAATTTACAGTACATGTGCCATGGAAAGGAGTATGCTTATACAATAGCTGGTGGAGCTCACGTATCCCTGTTTTTATAAACAACAAATTAAATCGCATTCACAACAAGTAAAATTTGATCATATCTGAAATTATTACTGGAAACGGGACTAAACTTGATTTTGATCAAAAACTAAGCAAATGAAACTGTCTTCTGTCTGAAACTTAACTTAAATATGCTACGCTTATTAAGGGCGGAATTCTGATATAACGTTATTCAAAGCTTTTACATAGAAATTATCAAACATTAGTACATAGAAATTATCAAAATTTAGTACATAGAAATTATCAAAATTTCCGGCCACACTGTCTAATAATGTCTTAAAGCGTTTTCGGAACAATTGTATTACGATCAGCAATTTTATGAAAATAATATGTTCTGCTGTTTTCACTAGCTGAAGCACCAAAAATTACTTGTTTTTCTTAAGAATATGTTACACATATTCTAGTAGTGTAGTTGGGCGAAATGTAAACTTTCTTAAAGTTGAGCTGCTAAAAACATGGGACACAGAAGGAATTACGAAATGATCAAATGTAGAGGATTTTAGGAAGGGAGTGTCTGAACCCAATCTTCAACAACACTTAGAAATAGGAAGCTAAGAGATTTGGGCTAGATTGCCCGATAGGAAAGTGACACGGAAGCGAAGTAGAAAGGGGGAGGCCAGTACCTGGGGCACGGCGGACATTTAGTGGATCGAACCTGAGGTCCTTTAAATGGCAGTCGCCAACGTTGCCCACTGTGCCACCCACGGCCCAGGAGCTTTGAATTTCTTCCTTTATTGTTTATATACAAAATATTAGTAAAAATTTACTGCAAAATACTTTTAAATAAAAATTATGGTTTTGGTTAGAAGCTAAAGGTTACACCACAAGATATCCCTGAATTTATGTAATTTTGTATACATGCATGACAAAATGTAAGTAGGTAAAACGGAGTTGAGATGTAAAGTGGAAAATAGAAGAGCATCTTTCAGGTAATGGAAATGAGAAAATAATTTCGAATAATTGGGAGTAACATACATAGCGACGCTTATAGTGACGTTTCATGGCCATGATGCTGGTTTGAAACAAAAATACAGGTGTCACACGTACCTTTGGAATTCTATAAAATTGAAATTTGATGTAATATTTTTAAACGAACACTGTTTTTAAACAACTCTCAACCATTCCCATACATATGCTTCGCTACGGAAGCGCGACAATTTTAAATCAACTTTTAATTGAATTCTTCTTTATATCCTTCTGGTTTTTATATTTTTATTTACACATGGTCTCATTCCAATATGTTAATACATCAAAACGAAAGAGTTAGAGCTATTTGACTTTCCTGCCTTCAGAAAATATATACAACTTTGGCTCATTTCAGAGTTATCTTATCTAAGAGAGTTCGTGAAGTTTTTAAGGAAAATATACATTGTATATACTATATTTTCTATATACTCTCGCAAGTTTTGAGATATTTAAAAGTTATGGCGAAAATGTCGTGTTTTAATGTTTTAAAATTATCTTTTTTTTAAGAAGTTTGTGTTTAGTGATTATTCGTGAGGAAGATATCCACAGTAATTAAAAACTGGCATTTTACAAACTATCCACTTATGCATGAGAAAAAAATCATCAGCGTTACTAATTACAGATTCCGGTCTGCCATAGAAATTAAATCTTGTAACCTTTTAATAGGCAGTAAATTGCAAGGACCCTTATACTTCCTGATTGTGCTGCACTTAACTATATTATTCTAGAAATGTGGGTATATATATGGCGCTCAAAATTTCAGCTACGCGTAAGAACATGACAGGTTCCTCCAACTACTTAATGGGATGTGATGTAGAGATGTTGTAAGTGAACAGGAATACCTTTGTTTTGTTTAGGTGTAAATAAAGTTATCAGTTAACAATAAAATTAACCACAAAAATGTGGGAAATGTAATGATCTGAAACAAATCTAGCTTCCCGAATAGGGGCTGTGCTTACTTGTAAGTGAGGACAGAACAACATCCATGTGGGGCATCTACGCATTGAGCATATACAGGATTTCGTCTGTAAAGTCCTTTCGAACTCATGCTCCAACTCCTGAAATGTGTCTGAGTGCAACGGAATACATCATCTGATACTATTAATTCATTAGCATGCCCTTTAGCGTACGATGAGGCAAAGCCAATCTCTCAGTGCAATGCTACCCTCAGTCATCATGAGTATAACATGCTGGGCGCATGAGGACGTATCTTATCATCAGCGAGAGTGAATGAAATTCCACTTGCAACAGCATAGGGAAGAAAATAATTTCTTGTGTCTCATTTCGGTATCCTATTTCTCTCAAAATACCACACATAATACTGAAAAGATCTGTTCTACCATACATACTGACGCCTCCAGGAAGAATACCTCCACCTTGGGAAAAATGTAATTATTGCTAGAAAAGGCAATCATGTACGGAGATCCTTTTTTTTCAAGATTACGCATTGCTAATTATCAGCTTCCAAGCTCTTCACTTAACATAACTGACTGCTACTACTATTGCTCTAGGCACACCGTTCTTCAGTCCATTTGTAACGTACCAGGAGAGGAGATGTGACGTACCTGCCAGCAGGACGCACACGACATAAAGGCAGATAGCAATTAGAATCAATGTCCGCGTAGCTTAATTGGTAGAGCAACTTATTCCGGAATGAGTGGACCCGGGTTCGAACCCCGGCGCGGATAAAAATGAAGGAGAAATTCACTTCGTTATAATGGCGCCCGAACTATCCGGATGACCCGACCGTTCAAAATCTCGCATTGGTGTGATGTTATTTCCACACCGCGAGATAGGAAAAATATGAGCAGCACTTCGAAAGAAAAAAAAAAAAAAAAGAAAAATAAGGGGGAGATGATGTAACGTACCAGGAGAGGAGATGTGACGTACCTGCCAGCAGGACGCACACGACATAAAGGCAGATAGCAATTAGAATCAATGTCCGCGTAGCTTAATTGGTAGAGCAACTTATTCCGGAATGAGTGGACCCGGGTTCGAACCCCGGCGCGGATTAAAATGACGGAGAAATTCACTTCGTTATACATTGTGTCCATTCGCTGAATTGCCAAGTTTTACTGGGATGCAGGAGCTACCTTCATGGCGACCATAGTTGTGCATTGTGGATAACGTCGCACTCTTTGGATGTTATAAATGCACAATCCAGTGTAAGGCATGCAGTTGACTATTGCTGAGGTCCTTTAAATGGAATAAAGGCTTTTATAGTGAAATCCCTTGCACCTGGTCTATTCTTCCTGCCTTTGTTTTTCGAAAACGATTCCACAATCGTGTTCAGACAGCTCTGTAAAACTGGCTGATAGGTTTTATCACTTTCCTATCTATTTTTTCCGCAAGCGACACATGTCGCCAACAGGTTTTGTATGGACCGAAATACTGTAAATTTTAACATTATTCTATGGGAATTATTTAACTAAAGGTGTGACTAATTTCGTTGAGCAAATGAAATAATTATTGTTTTGATTACGCTCTCGTGACCATCTCTTATAGTCTAGTAAACTGACGCGCTGATTAGAAATAATGCATAAATTTAAAATGTCCTCTATTTTGCAGGTGAGTTTTGGCTCAATCTTTCTGGGTGAGCCAATTTCAGTTCCAAGTAATCGAATCGCAATTTCGGCTCCATCGGTGGGCCAATTTCAGTTCCAAGTAATCGAATCCCAATTTCGGCTCCATCGGTGGGCCAAATTCAGTTCCGTGACGAATCCAAAATTAAAGAAGATATATATATATATTTTGTTCTCCTTTACAAACTGATGCCGAATTAAATCAGTCAAATGAAGAATCAATTCAATTAATACGGATGATATTCCGAAATCATTTTCAACCTCAATTAAAGGCATTTGGTAGGTGGACAAGTTTTTTTCCATTCGTGTGGGTTAAGCTCGCTAGTAGCGTTTGCTTTTTCTCTTCATATATGGTGTTTACAATCTATTACATAGCACTACTTAATTAATGTGTGCATATGTAAAGACTGTTCTTTACTTTCAAGTTGGAACTGAAGAACAGATTCTCTGCTTTAGAAGGCCTAACATCGGAAGAAGTGGATATTTCGGAAGTTAACAGAAAAGTAACCAAAGCTCTTATGGAAACAGCAACAAAATTAGCTGGGTCTAAGAACAAGTTGCATGTGAACAAATTATCAGAAAAAACCAAAATGTTGATGCAAAAAAGAAGAGAGATGAGGACAACTAAAGAAGATGTGACTTCCAACGTGGAATATATAGAGCTATGCAAGACAGCACGAAAAAGTATCACTGAAGACGTAAGGAAATTCAACTGTGAGCTAGTGAGGAAAGCAATTGAAAACAACCAAAGCCTAAAGATAGCAAAGGGACATCTCAGTAAGGGAAGAAAACAGTTTATGGCTCTGAGAAAAGAAGATGGTTCTATAACAAGAAATAGAGGCGAAATTTTGACAAGAAGGAAATATTTCTACTCCAAATTATATGAAAGGGATGATACATGTACTCCAGACACCATGAAAGGTACCAGTACCAGAGTTCTTCCAGTCCTTCCAGCAGAAGTTGCACATGCAATCAAGAACATGAAGAGGGGAAAAGCTCCAGGAGAAGATGGAATTACTGTAGACATCATACAAGAAGCAAGTGGAGAAATCGAAACAGTACTCGCCCAAATTTTCACTCGATGCCTTAATGAAGGGAAAATTCCTGAGGATTGGAACAATGCTACAATGATCCTGCTGCATAAAAAAGGTGACATTGAGGATCTCAGGAACTACAGACCTATCAGCCTCCTATCAGTGGTTTATAAAATCTTCACTAAAGTTCTTTCACACCGCTTGAAGGTAACACTGGACATGGCTCAACCGAGAGAACAAGCTGGATTCAGGAGTGGCTACAGCACAATAGATCATATCCACGTACTGAGAGAACTAATTGAAAGAGCGAGGGAATATGAACTTCCATTGTGCATGGCTTTTATCGATTATGAAAAAGCCTTTGATTCGGTGAAACCATCAGCAGTTACCACGGCTCTGAAATCCTGCGGTATTGAAGATGCATACATTAATATTATTAATAACATCTATGAAAATGCAAGTGCAAAGATTCGGCTGTTTGAAAATACAACACACGTAAAAATTGGAAAGGGAGTGAGACAAGGGGACACCATATCTCCGAAGCTCTTTAATGCCACATTGGAAAATGTCTTTCAATCACTGAACTGGGAAAACAAAGGGATAAAAATTAATGGAGATTATCTAACCCACCTTCGTTTTGCTGATGACGTAGTCATTTTTGCAACTACCCCATCAGAGCTGCAGAGTATGATCCAGGAACTTGCTGACAAGAGTAAAGAAGTGGGATTAAAAATGAACTTTCAGAAGACAAAAGTGATGTTCAATGCTTTTACAAGAAATGAAGATTTATCGATTGATGGAGAAAAACTGGAGATAACAGATACGTATGTTTATCTTGGACAGCAGATATCAAGTGAGGGTCACATTGATGAAGAAATTAATCGGCGTACAAAACTTGCCTGGAGAGCTTTTGGAAGAAACAGCATAATTTTCAAGAGCAATATGCCATTATGTCTTAAAAGAAAAGTGTTTGATCAATGCATCCTTCCAGTGCTTACGTATGGTGCAGAGACGTGGACCTTAACTAAAAGAGACATACAAAGGCTGCAGACAACTCAAAGAAGCATGGAGAGGTGCATGCTTGGTATAACCAGGAGAGATAAGAAGAGGAACTCGTGGATCCGAAAAATGACGAGAGTGGAAGACATCATGATCAGAGTTAAATCCCTGAAATGGCAATGGGCTGGACATACTGCCAGAAGGACAGACCATAGATGGACAGCCGAAATTTTAGATTGTATTCCAAGGGACAGGAAAAGACCCAGAAAAAGACCACATGGGAGATGGGTGGATGAAATTCGTAAATATGCGGGAGTGACATGGAGGAGACTGGCACAAGACAGACCGTTGTGGAGGAAACTTGGGGAGACCTTCGTCCAGCAGTGGATTGATAATGGTTGACAATGATGATGATGATGATGATGATGTAAAGACATCTTGTGCTTTTGGTGATGGTTGTTACTCTAAAAGTGTGGATGTCGCATTTTCACAATATTTCCACAAGTAATATTGCACTGGAATTTATCTGCATCACGTGACCTTGCTCAAGTGAGAAACGTTGGTACGTAAACAAAATGACAAACACCACAGGCAGCTAATTAGCTTCGTCTTAGAGTTTTACATTAAATCCAACTTATCACAGCCTTATCTTGGTACCAGAGACACAGCTCCTAGTATATCGAAGTGTCAAAGGGCGCATGTCACTAAAAGAAGCAGAAAATATTATTGTTGTAGCGGTTTAATGAAAAATGTGTTTCTTAGATTTTCAGCGGAAAGTATTCCTCTGTGTCATCTAATAATTTACACTGATTCCTTTTGCAGGCTTCTATGCTTTACAAAGAATATACACTGCTGGCTACCCAAAATGCAACACCAAGAAGGAAGCATCCGATTGGCCTGAACATCGCAGCATGCGTCGCCCGCGAGGAGACATGCAAACGATTAGCCTTGCAGGGCATATGCAAATCATGTGCGCCCGGCACGCCACCGAGAAGCATTATAAGAAATGTGCACAGAAGGCGGGGTGTAAGTAGAGGATGTGTGTTGTGCTGCCTGACCTGTGTGTGGAAACCTTCCTGATGCCTTGTCGCAGAATACGGCAGTCATTCCCGCACGTTTCGGAGTTCGACAGAGGAAGAATTGCGGCTTATCGCGACAGCGGTTTATCGCACTGAGACATCGGCGCATGTGTGGGACGACATCCCGCGACAGTGAGGCGAGTATGGATTCTGTGGGTGCAGGAGCGACGGACGGACAGACGTGAGCGATTGCAGCGGCCGCGGCACACCATCGATCAAAAGAACCGGCATGTTGTGCGGCCGGCATTGACGGCTCGCACCGCCCCATCACGAAAGTTAGCGCAGGAATTAGGATGTGCTGCGCCAGAACCTGGTCAGCACGTACCGTTCGACGTCGTCTGCAGCAGCGGGGACTTGGCGCACAGTGCCCATTGCTACGATTACTATTGACGCTACGACATCGGCGAGTGCGGCGGCAGTAGGCAGTTGAACGCCGCACCTGAACTACGGAATGGCACGTCATTTCCTTCTCCGACGAATCCCGCTTCTGCCTGCAACACCACGATGGTCGGATCCGCGTGTGGCGGCACCTCGGCGAGAGACCGTATGGCGCCTGCATTATTCACCGCCATACCGGTTCATCGCCTGGCGTTATGTTTTGGGACGCAATTGGATATGACACCAGCACCACTCTGTTACGCACCGCCGGTACACTCAACAGCCACCGCTACATCTCCGACTTTTTGGAGCCTGTAGTCCTCCCTTACCTGCAGGACCTGCCAGCGGTAACGTTTCAAGTGGACAATGAGCGCCCGCAAGTGGCACGCATCGTGCAATAATTCTTCACGGCCTACGAGGTGTCACTGCTGCCGTGGCCAGCCTGTTCTCCCGATATATCGCCCATCTAACACGACTGGTCGCTGAACGGCAACCGAGTGGCCCGGCAAGCACCACCCGCGGCTACGACTGATGAACTGTTGCTACAATTGGAAGCAGCCTGGACCAACATACCTCAAGCCGACATCCAATGCCTGTTTCGTTCGTTGCCGTGGCGTGTAGCGGCCGTTATTGCCAGTCATGGGGGCCACACGAGCTATTGATGTCTGCGTGTTCCGCTAATCGCATGGGCCTGTAACCTTCATCGTTTCATCTTTGTATTTATGTTTATGTGTCCAGTAAATCTGGCTTTGCTATCTCGTGTCCTTCTTGGTGTTTCATTTTGGGTGGCCAGCAGTGTATATTAAGACATAAGTTCTGAGATGATCTTCACAATCATTGCGCCACCTAGTACGTGGGGAAGTTTGAGAACATGCGTGCACGATTAATCTTACCGTTGATTTGGCATGACCAACTAGAACTGTGGTAACAGTTTGCCTTTCATGCAAATAAGTGAATTAATTACTTCAAATTCGTTGGGAGAGCGATAGTGCGGAATTATTTTCTATTTAACTGAAATTGCACTGTTCGAAAACGCGTTAGGTAAGTTATTGTGAATGAGGAGCACCACTATAAGAATAGCCTCAAAATAACGCATTGCACCTATCGTAAAGTAATAATACAAGAAACGAGAAATAAAGAAATTTAAAATCATATTAGTGGTTTCAGATTACATACAATTCTAAAGGTAATGGTTTCAAATGATACATAAGTTTTAATTCAGATTTTTGAATGCCAAAGTTCAATTCGATTTCTGTTTTATATAGTCCGAAAAGGACATCACTTTGCTTTTTCCGTATAAATTACTTTATGAATGTTGTAAAAGACAGTGTTTTAAATACAGGGAATGAACAAAGATATAGAAACACCTGGTAAAAGAAGGAATTCCATACCTAATATGGTTTAGGATCGCCTTTTCCATTTAAGACTGCTTGGATTCTCTTGCGAATGGACAAATATGTGTATTGGACTGTGGATAATTTGATGTTATACCCTACTTGCTGCAGAACGCGCTCAAGTTCCTGTAAAAGTGCTGGAAGCGGATAGTGCGCCAGAACCTTGTTCTCCAAACTGGCCCATTGGGGCCATATTATATGGAGGTCTGGCGATTGAGGGGCCAGGGAAGATGGGAAACCTAATCAACATGCTCAGCAAACTATGATTGAACGATATGAGCTGATTGAATTGGGGACTTATCGTCTTGATAAATGGCATCGCCTGCAGGAAACACTGTTGTTACCATGAAATGGACTTGGTTTCTCAAAATGTATAAATAGCCTTTGGAAGTGACACGACCTCGCAAGGCAATAATGTATCCGGCAGAATACCATGACATGACTGCACAAACCATGACATATCCGCCTCTGTTTTTCTCTGTCGGCAAAAGTCACGT
This sequence comes from Macrothele yani, assembly GCA_039090855.1. Taxonomy (NCBI): domain Eukaryota; kingdom Metazoa; phylum Arthropoda; class Arachnida; order Araneae; family Macrothelidae; genus Macrothele; species Macrothele yani. The sequence continues at coordinate 71,221,649 of CM076999.1, read as the reverse complement.
TGGATCGGAAGTTTGGGCAGGTGTTCGCCACACGTTAACTCTCTCAGAGATTAGAAACAGTGTAAAGGTCGATTCATCGGACCAGTTGACATTCTTCCATTGCTCAGCAGTCCACGTTTTATGAGTGTTGCACCACTCTCTCCTGCGTGCTTCATTCACGTTATCAACCAGTGATTCAGCGATTGCAGCTCGACAATATATTCCCTGCCTATAAAGTTTTTTTCACACTGTTTTTGTACAGACAGGGTTTGATATCACGTTATTAAGCTCAGCAATACCTTGTGCAGCTGTTGTCTTCTCATTTATGGTCACAATCTTCCGCAATGTTCTTCTCCCTCTCTGTCATTCAACGCACAAACTCGCTTCTACTAGTGTTTATCGGATGATGTTTTTCCAGAAGCACAATATGCTGTCATAACTTTTGATACACTACCTGGCGATACTCCAAGTAAACTTAATACTTTGGTCACGGAAGCACCCACCATTCGGCGCTCAACAATGTGCCCTCTTTGAAATTCTATAAGCTCCGATATAATTCACTTGAAAAGCACAGATCACTGTCTAGGCAGAAATTGTGGCTACCTGTTGGTTTGCCACGTTTCGTAGCAGACTTTCACTACTAAGACCTCCGGCGCCATATACATTTTCACGTGAAAAAAGTTGGTCGTTTTACCCATACCTTTCACCAGGTGTTTACATATTTTTGTCCATCCCCTGTATATTGGTTTGTAATTATAGAGATAACTTTATCAGCTGTTGCTTCGAATCGATCGCCACCCACAGTATCTGAATTTAATAACAGTTCAAGTAGCAGCGTCGAATATGTGAATTTTCATCACGGCAGTTCGGCATTATTTCGTTAAGATTTCTCAAACAAATACCGTTGTTCTACACTGGGGTAAATAGTAAACGGAATACAGATTCCAAAAGAAGAAACATATTACCGAAAGTGAAACAATCTTTTCATATTTTTGAACTTCTCACCGCATTATGAGAATTTGAAATTAATCACTATAAACACTATGGAAAATGATCTTGTTCATATACACTACGAGTAACACCACCGTTCCTATAATTGTTTGGTTTTCTTTCGTAGTTTAACATGCTCCATTATTTGTAAACCGATGGCAAATTAAAACTGAGATGCCCATTTCAACTTAAAAGCAGCCTTTTAAAAATACAACCAGATAATAACTTTTACACAGCTCCATTATTTAAGAACAAATATCAAATAATCCATCTCCAAAAATTCTAGATTAGTGTTTTCAGTAAATGATTCCAAAAAATGTGTTCTTTAAACTAGTATTTAATTTAAAACTTTAAAATGCTTTTATATTGGGATTCAAAAGACACCTTCAGCAGTTGCATTTTCTCGACGATATTTCAACAAAGTACTGCATTATAGTGTAGCACGGAATTATGTAACATGCTTTATTCAAATAAATAAGCTCTTCACTTAGCAGTTAGTAGTACAGTATTTTCTGATTAAAAGCATTTGCTGTGTATTCTGGTTTTTGTATGATACTGAAAATAAGTGTTTTTTTTTCCAAAAGATGTTACACCGCTTACCTGTGGTTGTTTGGGCACAATCGAGGACCTGCATTTAAGAAGGTCGTGATGTTCTTAAAAGTTAGTTGAGAATTAAAAAAAAATCTGTTTTAGTCTCTCTCTCTCTCTCTCTCTCTCTCTCTCTCGCTCTCTCTCTCTCTCTCTCGAGCCAGTGGTCAGTAATTAAAAATGTTTGACAGTTTATGATCGGAAGTGTTTCACAAAGTCTATGTCCAGTTCTAAAACGAAACTAGAAAGATGACACGGATTTTTGGTTGTAATGAGTACGTCATTTATATCTGTACTGAAGGGAATTAAATTTATCAAAGCTATTCAAAAATCAGTGTTACCAGTTAGAAAATCAAACGGGTTCTGCAGTGTAGTTGGGATTTTTTGTGATTTCTCTCGCGCATTTGATACAGTTAGACATGATATTTTACTATCGAAGCTTGAACACATTGATATCAGGGGAGTTGCTAAAACGGTTTTTCAGAGTTAACTTACTGGGAAGAAACAGTACGTTTACTTACAGGGCGTTCGTTCCAGCGTATAATCTGTTCATTATGTGGTTCCACAGGGATCAGTTCTTGGTCCCCTACTTTTTTTACTTATGTCAATGATATCTTCAATGTTTCTTCCAGGGCAAATGCGCTTTTATTTGCTGACTACACGAGTTTTTTTTTCTAGTCATGCGGTATCAGAGTTGATAGCACGTGTCAGCCATGACTTGCGAGGGTATTTCTCTTGGTTCTGTAGCAATTCTTTAACACTCAATGCTTCTAAAGCAAATTGTGCTATTTTCACTGGTCGAAGGGTTGTGACAGTAACTTCTCCCCGGATCTATTTTAATGAAATTCCTTTGGCTTTTCAGTCAAATTTTAAATTCCAAGGAGTTCATCTGCATGAGAATTTACGGTGGGTTGCACATGTTGACGCGCTGGCAGTTAGAATGAGATCTCGTATTTGAGTTTTGTCCAGAATTTCGAGTTGCTTGTTAATTAAAATAAAGATAGTACTTTATTATTGTTTTATTTACCGACTTATGTCTTACTGTCTTTTAGTCTGGGGAATGACAATTAGAGGAAATATCAATAGAATTTTCACTTTACAAAAGAAATCTGTTCGATTGTTAAGTCAATCGGAAAACGCGGATAGTTTGTTCAACAGTTATAAGTTACTGATTTTTGAAAAAACTATACATATTCAGACTTATGTTGTAAATGCATGAGCGTGTATATGCAAACAAGCATTTAAATGTAATTAATGTGTGTCGTCCTGCGCATTCTTGTCACACTCGTGGATATACCGATTTGGTGATCCCCAGAGCTCGGACAAACGTTTTATATTATACTATCAATACCACTTGCCCTTGACTCTGCAACGGGGTGCCGATTTATATTAGATTTATTGTTAACTATGCTTCATTTAAAACAGAGTTAAGGGAATACTTGATATACAGTTAATATGTTTCTGGTTTCATTATCTGCAATTCCGATTATGAAAATGACAGTTCTATAGGAAGATAATCTCTTGCCTTGGCACTTTTGTTTTTTTACTTAGGGTCCATGGGCTCGTCAGGCCTACACTAGCCTTTTCCCCTGGCACCCTGCTATCTTGCACTACAGCTGATTGAATACGTGCTTGTAAAATGCGTAGTACCATTCGTATTGTGACATGTGTTTTGATATTACTGCAACTTATTTGTACTCGGCATTATATGTAAATCATTATTGTATAATATTTGTATTTGCATGTTTGTTGGTTCATGTTTTTGCGTTAGTTGTATTATTATTCATATTTTTGAAATTATGTGTTACATTATTGCACTTCGTACACATATGTTTTGTATTTATCTTGTGTTTGCATATGGTGAGATTAGTATTTGGTTAATTTTTTTTTTTTGGTACGGAAATTGCATTTGCAATTTGTGCTACATGTTGTAACATGTAAAAATAAAATTCAAATTCAAATCAATTAATAAATCATCCTCAAATAAAACATGTACTTAGTTCAAACAGCGTCTAAAAACCACGTTGTCAGAATTAACAGAATGGGCACAAACTTTTTCTTATTGCAAAAGAAAGATACCAGAAACAAAGAAATTTCAAATCAAACAGTTAAAGGAAGAAACTTAGAGAGAAGAAAGGAAACATGATATTAGTCTACGGCTGCTAGCGGAAGAATTTTGCATAATGGAAAAGTTGAAAATAGGCGGAAAATATTCTTCGTGAAAAAAGCTTTGCTAAAAAATAAAAATAAAAAACTTAACAAGTACGTCTCCCAGAGGAAGAGATAACGCCAAAAATGTTTTTTTCCTTTACAAACCTAGCAGAAAATCATGGCATTAGTAAAAGACGATAATGTTGCATATCTCTATTGACGCGAAAGGCATATAGTACATTTCTGAATAGTGTTTTTAGAAACGGCGACGCAGCTGAAAACTGAAGTACACAACCAGCTACCAATAAAACTGTTGATTACAAAATCCCTCATATACCAGCCTAAAAAGTTCTACAAGGGGAATGACATCCGGAGTTGAAAGAATTTCTTAAATTACACATGTAGAAGCAGAGATATTTGAAAAAACTGATTAAGCGTTTCAGACCATAGCGGCAAAATTGTGCATTTTTGGGAAGAAAATCTTTGCGTGTTTAGTAGTATCTAACGGTAGAAAGAAGGTTTTCAGCCGGGTTTTAGTCTCGCATTGTTGGAAACGGAAACGTGATCTTTCACCCTTTGTTTGCAGAATTTCGCCTTAAGAAGAATTTGAAATTTAATTTCATAGCGGAAATGGTTCAAAATCGGACACTTAGAAGCAGAGACACCGACAAAAGTAAGATGCGCATATAAACCCCCTGGCGGAAAAACCGTGCATTATTTTAAGGACAGAGTATTCTCAAACTGTTTTTCGATGTGAGCGGCATCGGTTCACGAAATAATTTTTTCAGTCGAGTTTTCGGGAGAATGCCCTGAACACAAACTTTGCACGAGTGAGGCAAGTAAAATGGTCTACTGCTACAGTGTAATTAATAAACCCATACAGTGTTCCTTTTTTCATTGTTCCTTTCTTCATTTAATCTTCCTTTCCCTGACAAGCCTTCCATCTTCCAGAAGTCAGTGTTCCGTTACTTAAAATCCTTTTCCCGCAGAACTCTCAGGAATGATTTCGGTGTGTCTAATTTCTGATCGAGAGGTTTCCAGAATATTCTGGAATTTCCGTATTAACTAGAACAGGGGTGGCCAACCCGTTTTGAAACTGGGCCAGTAAATTTTTACTTAAATATTGACACCTATTTCTAGCTGAAAATGGAGTTATTCTATATGTTTTTGTGAAGTGCTGAAACCCATGTATATTTTTATACAGTTACTTTATTAAATCATTCACATAATTGCTCGGTCCTGCTTGCTGTCGTTCTCCAATGCCGTCCACTGCCTGCGTACCGCTAGGTTGTGTGCCAATATCGAACCATTGTCGACAACATCGTAAGATTATCCGATTAGTACCATCCAAATGCCTGGCGACACGGCGACCTGAACAACCGGGCTCTCTTGGCCTGATTATACGTCCTCTCTCAAACTTACTCACCTGCTCGTTGTGTGGACGGATCCGACGTCGAAGCATCCTCCAAGTCCGTGAATACTAATGCAACTACAATCTGCTGTCAGAATTGTGTCTGTGTGCCAGCTCTGCTCTTGTTATACACCCCTCAATAAACGGTTCCCCTGAGATACGTCGTGCCACCATTCAGTCGTTGGTCTTTATTTTGAATCCTTTGCATATTCGGCCCTGCGGTATTTCCTTGCGAAATTGAATCGGGATCACATGACTTTCTCGGATGTTTCCTTCTTTTGGGGCCAATAATATCGTAAATGGCTCGCATTTCCCTCGAAATCTATGCTGACATATACTCTGCTAAATTCTTTTTAACATGTTGCATGACCATTAGCTCTTTTTCATTGTATGTGCGTAATTTCCTTTGCCTCCTGCAAGAGAAAATAGGTCAACGTATAGTTCACTGCAAAATAAAGATTGTTGAAATAGCAGAATTAAGTGCGACGTATACCAATGTGATTCATTTTCATTTTTCCGATAAAGCGCGTTGTCATCATGTCTAAAATAAACTCCCCGCGTTAAGACTACAGGCCTCGTTTATTTCCTAGGATTGTAGGGATACTATATATTCATAAGAGAGCACTGAAATGCATGGGAATCACACCGTCTACAAAAAAATTTCCTTTCATCACATATGTGTACTTGTAAATTTACTCAGTGTTTTAAAATTCAGTTATTTAATTATATATTTTAGAGGATTGTTTTAATGGTACAAAGAAATCTTATAAAGCAAGCAGCATTTTATTCGGATAATTGTATAAATAGAAAAATAAAAAAAATTCTGCTTAGATTGATTGTTTTCTTCAAAGTTTTATTTCGCTTTTAACTAAGCATCAAATCCGAAAGCGACAGCTACAGTAAACCACAATCAAAAACAACTACAAATCTTTTGAGCATTGCAAAGGAAAATTCCCGCTTTTTCGGAACCATGGCATTAAAACTAACTAAATTCGCAACCAACGATCTTACAACGTGTCTTTTAAACCGACAGTGTGGGACGTGCATTTGCTTTCGATTTGCAAAATAGAATGTTTCTCTGCTTTCTAAGAGAGTGTTGTTATCTGTGTGCAGATACCTTTTAGCATGAAAAATTAAGATTTTCATGTGATATATATATATGTATACAGTAGAGCAAAGCCTAAAACATAAGAAAAACTTTAGAATTTAAAACGAAAGTTGCAAAATAACCTAAAGATCAAAACACGCAACGCAGCAGTTATGAAAATTCAGAATTCACATTCTATTAAGAAGAGACTGAAGCAAAAAATTTAATTTTTTTGACTCATACCAAGTACAAAATAGAAAAGGTTATGTATTGACCGGTGTGAGTAAAAGAGAAAAAATAGAACAACTGAATGTAGAAAGTGTTGAGAATACTGAGCCTTGGCTTTATCAAGGACCAGCAAAAACTGCATTTTCTCACCTCCACAAATACCTATCTGGAAATGGGCTTGTGCAAAGTCATAGATGCAAGTAATAAGCATACCAAAAAAAAAATTAAAAAATATATCTATGGGTCATGACCTCCGCAGAGTTGTATGACCAAGCTTTGAGTTAATAATTTAGCTTGCATCCATAACTTTCCTGGCCCGACCCATGCTCTTCATCTGTTATTATTAAACAGAAAAAGATGATAATAGAAAACTCAAGTTGTAAGAGTGACATAAAGAATCAGAAATAATGTTCAGCAATAACAAATTGCCAAGTTCGCCTGAGAGAGAATTTAAACCTGAATAGCAATACAAAAGTATTACAAATTCTTAACATTGCAATAAAAAAGGAAATATTAATTTTTTTCTAAAGCACAGATTCTTCAAAGAGAACTGGATTATAAAGACCCCTACTCCACAACTTGTGACAACACAAACACGAGAATAAAATAAAGACAATAATAAACTAAAGAAATGCTTTGTGAAGGTTATGTGATATAAACAATTAGTTGCAATATGTACAAAGTATTTCAGAAGTGCTTTAAGTGTATAATTAAGTAGTTATTAAGACCTTAACTACATTGAAAACACAGCGCAGACTACAAGAACAATGAAACGGCCGGCTGCGTGGCCTTAGTTCCCTAAAAAACGCGCAAAGTTACCAAGAAAAGAAAGAGTTAAAATCCGCAAAAAAGTTACTAGACTTGCTGGTGCCTAAATGCTTAAAGCAAAAAGAAAAAATGTTCAAGAAGTTCAAACATTGAACTTGAAAAACCTAAAACCCAAAGACAATGAAGAGAGCTTACCTCTTAAGCAACTTAACTTTCTCCGCTCTTGAGGAAACATGGACGACCTTTTAACACAAACTTCCAAACACCCCTGCCACTCCCTAGTCGCTGGGGGGCAGTGTGGGTTGGGTTGTAGGCCTCCACACACTGAAAAATCCTACTCGCGGAGATTTTAACTAGAGAAAAAAATATTATTAAGATTGTGGACCTGTATGATCAGAAAGAGCAGAATTAACTCTCCAGAATACATGAGAAATATTATGAAATACACAAGTAGTGTATTTAATAATCTTTGCATGTATTTAATCACCTTAGTGAGCTTCTGTAGACTATTTAGAATCCTATTAATTTTAATGTTAGTTTTACTATTTTTCGTATAGCTATTCTAGTGAGTGAATAACTAGTTTTCTTTTATATTTATTTTTATTTAATTTTATAAACAGATTTTTAAGTTTTTTTTGTGATTTTGTCTATATTATGTAATTTTTTATTTTTAATAGGACCTTATCCATAGCACTAAGGTTCCTTTTTGTAGTTAATATTCATCCTCTAGCCAACTTCCAAAAGGCTTTCATTGGTCAGAATCATATTATTGACTGTGTAGAAAACTAAAGCAGATTTGCCAACCTTACTCTGTTATTCAGAATAATTTTTCTTAAAGTTCTTTTGATGAAAGAAGTAGGAATTTTGTTCTCTAGAAAACTTTCTAATGGTAGAGAACAAAATTCCTACTTAATTCATCAAAAGAACTTTTAGAATAATTATTCTGAATAACAGAGTAAGGTTGGCAGATCTGCTTTAATTTTCTACACAGTTATTAATATGATTCTGACAAATGTAAGCCTTTTGGAAGTTGGCTAGAGGATGAATATTAACTACAAAAAGGAACCTTAGTGCTATGGATAAGGTCCTATTAAAAATAAAAAATTACATAATATAGACAAAATCACAAAAAAAACTTAAAAATCTGTTTATAAAAGAAAATAAAAATAAATATAAAAGAAAACTAGTTATTCACTTACTAGAATAGCTATACTAAAAATAGTAAAATTAACATTAAAATTAATAGGATTCTGAATAGTCTACAGAAGCTCACTAAGGTGATTAAATACATGCAAAGATTATTAAATACACTACTTGTGTATTTCATAATATTTTTCATGTATTCTGGAGAGTTAATTCTGCTCTTTCTGATCATACAGGTCCACAATCTTAATTATATTTTTTTCTCTAGTTAAAATCTCCGCGAGTAGGATTTTTTCAGTGTGTGGAGGCCTACAGCCCCACCCACACTGCCCCCAGCGACTAGGGAGTGGCAGGGGTGTTTGGAAGTTTGGGTTAAAAGGTCGTCCATGTTTCCTCAAGAGTGGAGGAAGTTAAGTTGCTTAAGAGGTAAGCTCTCTTCATTGTCTTTGGGTTTTAGGTTTTCCAAGTTCAATGTTTGAACTTCTTGAACATTTTTTCTTTTTGCTTTAAGTATTTAGGCACTAGCAAATCTATTAACTTTTTTGCGGATTTTAACTCTTTCTTTTCTTGGTAACTTTACGCGTTTTTTTAGGTAACTAAAGCCAAGCAGCCGGCCGTTTCATTGTTCTTGTAGTCTGCGCTGTGTTTTCAATGTAGTTAAGGTCTTAATAACTACTTAATTATGCACTTAAAGCACTTCTGAAATACTTTGTACATATTGCAACTAATTGTTTATGTCACATAACCTTCACAAAGCATTTCTTTAGTTTATTATTGTCTTTATTTTATTCTCGTTTTTGTGTTGTCAGAAGTTGTGGAGTAGGGGTCTTTATAATCCAGTTTTCTTTCAATAATCTGTGCTTTAGAAAAAAATAATATTTCCTTTTTTATTGTAGTGTTAAGAATTTGTAATACTTTTGTATTGCTATTCAGGTTTAAATTCTCTCTCAGGCGAACTTGGCAATTTGTTATTGTTGAACATTATTTCTGATTCTTTATGTCACTCTTACAACTTGAGTTTCCTATTATCATCTTCTTTCTGTTTAATAGTAATAGATGAAGAGCATAGGTCGGGCCAAGAAAGTTATGGATGCAAGCTAAATTATTAACTAAAGCTTGGTCATACAACTCTGCGGAGGTCATGACCCATATATATATATTTTTTACATTTTTTGTTGGTGGGCTTATTACTTGCATATATGACTTTGCAGAAACCCATTTCCAAATAGGTCTTTGTGGAGGTGAGAAATTGCAGAGTTTTTGCTGGTCCTTGATAAAGCCAAGGCCCAGTATTCTCGACACTTTCTATATTCAGTTGTTCTATTTTTTTCTCTTTTTACTCACACCGGTCAACACATAACCTTTTCTATGTTGTACTTGGTATGAGTCAAACTTTTTTTTTTTTTGCTTCAGTCTCTTCTTAATAGAATATATATATATATATATATATATATCTTCCGATCAGTAAAAAATAAAAATGTGAGTTTGTTGTGTTTATTGTAAAAGTAATCCAATGGTTAAAACATGTCGTCACAATTACTTTCCACGTTTATTTATGCAAAGTAATGTGTGTGTGCAAATACTTTTTTTGTCCATTGAACATGAGAGAGAAAGGTGAAGCTTTCTCTAGAGCAACGAAGCAGCTCTGATGTACTGAATTTCCCTTAGTGGTAAACATAATACAAAACATATAGGCGTGCTATCTGTGGCAGAAAATCTTACCGACCAGAAGTTTTATAACAAATTACATATCTCACAAACTCAAACACATTTCGTTTTCAACACTTAAGAAAAAACAACATAATCTGGATCCCAAATGTGTAAACTAATATTAAGATCGTGCTCATCGCTGTTCCTTCAAAGAATCCCGCTAGAAACCCGATCGTTTTATTTTAGAAATTTCAGATGCCAGTTGATATAAACATTTCTCTGAAATAAAACTTAGCTACGTGTTTTTTTCCACTAACTCTGTAAACATAGCTTAAAAACGACAATTCCGTGTTGAATGGCATTCAAAGACCCTGACTAATGTCCAATCCTCAATGATTATAGCATTTTACTTTAAATCTTTATAGCAGTAACGCTGACAGATGTCTTAGCTCCAGAAGTATGAGGCAATAACGCAGTTTCCTTTTCAAAATTAAATGTACAAATATCTCGCAAACTCGTGAAGTAACTGCATCTTGTATAAAACTTGTGTGTAGTGTAGTTTTGGGAATCCTGAACGATTACGTTGTTGTCGTTTATAAAGTGTTTAAAGAAAACATTGTAAAACGCAACTTGATTTCTACCTTTAATAAAATAAAAAGCCAATTTCAGGCTATCACCTTACAAAACAGCTCTTCTGTTTCAGCCGTACTATATCAAAGCATCTTTTGGCAGATGTACTTCAATATTTTCCCTTTTAATCAGTGTTTTTGATATATGATTTCACAAGCAAGTCTTTGCTTTATGAGTCAAACGTTTTTCTGTAATCCGAGAGGATGATGCTGCATCTGGCAGTACAGGTTAATTCCGAGAACATATTTTTTCACCTACATGGCGGGGAAAAGCCTATGTCGGACCTATGCTTGCATATCTTTCAAGCACAAATATGTTTAGTCAAATGACATCCTAAGGTAGTGCGTTAAATCCGTGCCATTCCGCGATCACGCAGCCCGGAGTAGACATGATTGCTATCGAGTACTCTGAGCAACTCTCACTTTCATGCAACTAAATAAGAAAGATCCTGGGACCGAATCCATTTTTATAGGTTCAAATATCTGCAAGTGCTGCCAAAATATTTATACAACATTTTATCTGGGGAGAGGAAAACGCAAAAAATGTTTCAACAAGTATCAAATGCTGTGGCATATTTAATAACTGAAAACGAAGCACTAGAGCATATTCCAACGTTCTATGGAAGCGCTACTCATTGCTACTTTTACTGTACTAATATTATAGCGAAGATACATTTGTTTCTTCAAGCAGAAAAAAATTATCTCAAGGTACAGCAAGGAATATGCATTCATTTGAAATATTTGTAGGAGGTATGATAAGTTGGGAACTTAAATATTAGACGAACTGATGTGTGGAATAACTAAGATATGAATTCTAAAATTATCGATTAGGATATTTATTCTAAAACTATCGACTAGGATATGTATTAAAAAAAATTCACTAGAATATGTATTCTGAAACCATAGACTAAGATTTGCATTCTTTACTTTTTGCCCTTTCAGCTTCATAGTGCTACGCATTTTTTTCATATTTACGAAAGTGTACAACTGTTCATATCGAGTTACAACCTACTCGTATTTTCCTTAATACTCGTATTTACATATATAACGTGTCTTTGCACCAATTTCTAGAATCTTGTACCAAATATATGAATGCACGCTGTAAATGAGAAAAATTATTCTGAACATATTTGTTGAAGATGATTAACTACAACTTAGTTCACTACAACCTTGTTGAAAAATTCAGAAATTAGAACAAAGAAAACAATCGACATCTATCGATAGTGCCATCGGTAGCGAACCGGTAGCAATTGGTCAAGATAATGGTTGTTTTCTGAGCTGAGAAAAGATTTCTGGCAAAAAAATGTTGCGTACTGTACCATATTTTCAAAACATGTGGTCCGATGAACCTTGAAGCATGTATTTAAACTATACATTTTACCAGAGCTATTCAATATTCTTGAGTATGCGAAAGGCACGATAAAATGTTATTTATGAAGCACGATAAAATTTATAGTTCCTTAAATGACGTATTGTTCTTCATGTTGCTTCTCCACGAAAGCCGAAGAAAATTTTTTAGATCAGTTGGGCAAAACAATTTTTTAGAAAAAACAAACAAAAGAAACCAACCGAACCTGAGAAAATAAATCATTATGTGTTTATTGAGGCTGTGGATGAGATATTGGATTTTTCTGCATTTTGTTTTTCGTTAGCCTAATATCTTGGAGTTAGACTTACAGTATAAATGGAATCGACGGGGCGAAGATACCAGGACACGAGTTTAAAGATCTTATTCGGCTGTCGAATATGACGGAAGGTTGCCTGGGCCCTTGAGTGTTAGACCAAATGTCGGCAAAATAAAGTGGAAAATGAAGTAAATCACTGGGGTATGAAATTCGAAGAGTCGTGAATATCTGCGATTCATCACGAAACTATACAATAGGCAATTGAAAGACATCCAAAAATGCCGTAGATTGAGCATGAATGGTCATGTTTGGGGCATGGAGCAAATTTCACATGAGACTAACACCGCCGTGGTTAACCAATAAAACCACACGTGCCGGAATCTTCAGCGGCTTGATGTGTTATGAAATACCAAAATGTGCGGAAAGAAAAATCTGCACGGATCTAATTTATGACATCTTTTTTTGATTTCACATTGCATTAAGAACATTTGAGCGGGAAACAAAAGGAATATTAATTTTGCAGTAAAACTTAATGGTCCTATCAAAGGTTAGGAGAAATTAATATTCAATGAACCCCAGTACGTCTGTGTTTCAGTTTTTGACAGCAGCAAATGAGCTGAAAGTTGTAATTAGTATGCACAACGTCGGTGTGTAAGCTGAATGGTTTACACTTAACAGAAATAAAAACCGGAAAGCTATCAATAGTTCAGAAATATATTGACGCGCTATCGATATTCACATCGAGTCAAAACTATTGGCACTATCGATAACGTTATCGATGGTATCCCTTGCTGTACTTAGGAGTATGCAGGACAAAATTGTTTCAATGTTTCAACCAAAAGTATGCGGATACAAGCTCAGTCCTTTAGAAGAATATCAATTGGAAAACTTAGATACAAATTTTGAAAATGTTAATACGTTTTTTGGTGTAAATATGACATGGATTAAAACAGTATAATTAGATATGGATGTTAAGTTCGATGATTATTACATATCATATTTACTCAAAAAAATGCATTCATATCTTCAAAATTTGTATTGTATGGAGCAATCCCGTATTCCATTCATGGAAACTTAGAATTAATTTATATCTATTAGTAATTTTAAAAACAATAAAACAAACCAAATGCTTAGAAAATGCTCATTCACTTCATATATTTGGTTAAAGAAACCGTATTGCTGATTTCACATCTTGGATATTCCAAAATAACCATGCTAGCTGTGAACAATAAGTATAATTCTACATCAAATTCCCCTTGTTGCCGACCATGGCAAACTTCTAACACATTTTATGAAAATTCATTGCCATTCTGTACATTTAATTTTATGATTTTTCATTGAAATCATAAAAAAGGTATTTTCATATCCAGTTACAACCTACTCGTATATTCCTTAATACTCGTATTTACATACGTAACGCCTCTTTGCACAAATTCGAGAATCTTCTATCAAAAATATCAATGTTATCGGATAAATGTGTTTATAAAAAAAATCAACCGGAGAGCAGCTCGATAATACAACATCCTTTGCGCGTTTAATGACTTTTATTACGAACTCGAGTAATAATCCTTCGTTTGGCTTCAATCAATTGCAATACGCATCGCCATGGGTACTGCCAGGTCTCCCTAAAAACAAATAACGTTGCATTTCTTTACTCATGCGTTTTTAAGTCCACAGGCAAAATCTTGCAAATTGTTACTCATCTTTGAAATATACAATGATACTAATGTTTTTTCTCGGAAATGGGATACGATATTTGTTTATTCTATGCCCAAAGTTGTTTCCGTTTTTTCATAAACACTTTATTTCAGTATTAAGCACAAAAGCTCCTCAAGATGTACTTTCGCTTTTGATATGGAAAAATATAATCCACTAAAAATATTTTCGCACTGTATGAAATATCTAAAACTAAACGTCAAAGGCGAAAGATACGAGTATTTTATCACCACCCATAAAAAACAGTCTCGCTGTGCCAGCACTGGGGCATTACTGGCTGCCAGCTCTACCCCAGCACTATGTTGCCGCTATATAACCTTCAAGAAAATGTCCCGGCCGCCACCAGATGTGCCAGCAGTTCAGGCCAGCAGCTGGCCACAGTTGGCACCCCATCAGTTGTCATATGCTAGAACAGGCCACCAGTTATTCATCACTGGCTGTGGTTGTCACATGCGGCCTTAAGATACCCCTCCAAGTACGTAACATAAATGATGGTTAGCTTAATGTACTCCGTCAGTGGTCGAGCAGTGACAGCCGACAATCACCTGACGTAACTAAAGGTTTGCCGAATGTTGTCCGTCAATTTCACAGTACTAGTAAAAGAAAAAGGAAAATCACAGTTTACCAAAGGCACACACAGCTTTTTTTTCCAACAAAACGTCTACATGATGTGACGGCACTGAGGTTATTTCATCAACTGATCTGTAAATCGCCCGATGGATCTGGCTGGCATCGAACCAAACAGAACTGGTGTGCGTAGCGGATGCTCTAAGCACTAGACTGGTTTGCCATGCGTGACCGTCCGCTTGGAGGTGAGCCTATATCCTGCGCGATGAGAAACTAAGGGTTAACTTTTAATTTTGCCATATTGCGAGTTCGGTTTCGTAAATGCATGTTTCGTGTAGTTAATAAATTTATTCTTTCAACGGTAACGATTTGTTTTATTTACTTTAAGGGAATTTCATTCACTTTTAACGAGTGCATCAACTTAAAGACGTTTTCTAAGGTTTTATGCTGTCCTTCTGGTCTTCAAAGGCTATTGCTTAATTAATATATATACACATTTATGTCACATTCTGTTACATTTTCAACGTTGTATCTTTTTTTTTGCAAAGGACCGAAGCTACATTTCTTCAAAATAGGAATGATATTTTATTCGACTTCCGGTTATTTTCAGCAGCGAGTTCCTCCAATCTTGTGTATTCAACGCATTAATGAGTACAATACATTGTATACAATGTTGTGTGATTTTCCGATCAGGATAATAACCTAAGATCATTCTTTAACAGGAAGATAAATATTAACCCCATTTTGCTTGCTTATTTGTAAAAACAAAATAATTCCTTTTGAACACCATGCTCTTTCACAGAAGAAAAATATATCAAAAATTATTTTACACACGATTATTCAGCTCATGGCTGCAGGAAATGGGCACTCGTTCAGATTTTATTCTTATCAGCTAAAAATTTGACAGATCAACCATAAAATTGGAACAGCAATTATTATCCCAAAAAAATCGAAATATATAATAAAAGAAACACTTTAGCACAGAACAAATTAATAGTATTACAAAGACGAAAGAAAATTTTAGCCCAAAACACATTTTAAAAATCGCAAAAGATGTTTGGATGTTAATTTGTTGCTAATAGATTATCTTTGCACGTTTTTATCTATGTGTCATATTTTTCCCAAGACACCTACAGCAACCTCATAGAATCGATGCCTCGCCGAGTGGCAGCTGTTTTTCAGTCTAAATGGGGTCCTATAGCTAATTAGGTAGGTGGTCATAACGTATTGGCTCATTGGTGTATTTGTTTTGAGGTATGTTTTTTCCTTTTCCTGGAGTCGTTTGCTTTAAATTAGGAATGGACGACTATTTATGATATTGCTCATAATGGTTGTAAGTCTCCAAATGAAAGAAATCTGATTTCGAATTTTATATCGCGTTTACAAGGCTCGTCATTCCAATGTTTTTTGATTACTACGATGAGGCTTAAAATGTGTACAAATTAATAGCAACTGTGCATACATTGCTACTAAAGAATAATAGCAATGTATCGGCAAATAAAAAAAACCTAATCAATTCGATAACGGAAAATCGATGTTATGAAAGCAACCGATTTTCTATACATTACAAGGAAAAACTTCGGTAATGTCCTCATCAAGAAAACTTTGAAATCCATCGGGAGATGCAGGGAAGTGTCTCGGCGAAGCTTGCTGTCAGACACGGCAGGTATCTTTGCCGCACGGACAACTACAACTTCTTCTACGACATTATCTGTAACTGCCGGATGTACATTATTTCCGAAGCTAAAACCAGCTATAATGTGTATTTAAAATTCCGTATCATCATTTTTAACGTCCCGAGTGTAAATGTTAAGATTAGTCGTTACTGGCTTCACACAGAATTAGCATTTCTCTGAGTTTGATTGTAACACTTTACCAAAAACACGCGTTCCTTCTTTACAAGAGACATAATGACTACCGTAGACTAATCATCGCTGCTTTTGACGTGCCAGACGCAGAATGCAAGACTTTTCACGTGAGCTACATGAATTACAGGATTTCAGCAGTGATTTTTCAGCTGTGCGTCATAGATAATCACTTGTGAAGGATTTCATATCGTACAGATTTTGTCCTGAAACGTTTGTGCTTTCAATTAACAGCAAATTCACAAATGTGTCTCTCCTTTTCCTGTGTCTGCAACACCCTTTTTTGCCTAATGGAGCATATTTTAACTTCTTTTTCAGGCTAAATTGCTTTTGTCATGCCATGAATAAGTTACCTACCAAGATCCGTCTCGATATCTCCGTTGGTTTATTAACTACAAACTCGAAAACAGGAATTCTCACTCTATAACACCCGGTATGTATACATTTAAAATGTGTATACATTGCACATTTAAAATAAAAGTTCCGGATAGGTACAAAACATTCCCAAGTGGATAATTGGTGATATGGATTTGTGCTTCTGATTTATACGTGTGCTTCTGATTTACTGACTGCGAAACTTCTACTTGAAACTTTACTGCGCAAAAAACATACACAACTTCGTACTAATGATTGGTACCAAAATGAAGGTAGTTTCATCATACGCTGGACGTTTTAGAAAACACATTATTAAAACTATTTTAACCCAATGAGAATTTCAAAGAACGGAAATTCAAAAGTTACTTTATCGCATCGTTGCCTTCTAATATGTTTCCGAGAAAGCGAAATAAATGAACAAACGTTGATCACTAGGCCACCCGCGGACCTTTTTTGTGGTATAAATACAAAGTTCTGATATATGTAGATTTTGTAATATGTCTCAATTAAGGGTCCAGAAAAGTTTTACCGCATTTCGTTTCGTCCATCGCTAGTGATGTTTGATTTTGCAGAAGATCCTTTAATTTTGCACAAACGTGTACAAACATGAATATACTCTAAAATAGCAAATCATTAGGAACATTAAATACCAAGCAGACATGTGCCATCCTCATTTATGTAGGCGGTTATGACGGCCTAAATTATTCACACTACGAACGATGGGGATATGAACAAAGCGTAGATAGTAACAACGTAAGCGACTTAATCTGAGTGGGGAGGTGTAAGATTACGCGATACTCTATTTGTGCGGAAATACCAAGAAACAAGCAGTCGGAGGTCTTCTTGTCTGAGTGAGTGAATGGCGGCTGTTGGAGGGTAAAAACTACTTGATGGGATTGACCAGGATACCAGATGTGGTATATTACCCAAAGTAAACGCACAGTACAACTAAATATTGATAGAAGAATTTGAACATGCGGAGCCCGTTAGTATTGGCAAGAATGGCTTATAACAATAATCATTCATATGATGTAAAATTCGCTTCTGCTAATAACAAAAACATTTTACTGCATTGGGTAATCAAAACTGGGCTCTTGACCACGCGAAAATGACCACTGTCGAATGAATCCATTTTTCAGTTAATAAGTGACGATAAATGTTTCAAAATATGGAATCAGCAGCATAAATCCGTGGATCACAGGAGTCTGAGAGTGTACAAGCTGTTGGAGTGGGTGCAATGGTTTAAGTTTGTAGTCATGGAGAACATTGACTTCTGTAATACCGTAGAAACTTCATTTCTTTGTCATCACGTGCCTAACTATCATTAGGGACCAGGTTTTCGTATGGAAATGGTTATTTTCAGTATGATGACATGAAATGCAGCAGATCTCTGATAATCAAACGGTGTTCAAGCAGCCTAAAAGGGACTGGACGAATGCGAAAAGTTTCTTCACAGTCCCCGAGATTGTAATCCAATTCAACAGACATGCAGACGAGATTAAAAACAAATCATAGAAGAGCTCTGCCTCCTACGAAAGTTTGATAATTAACTGACTCAATAATATCCGCTTGGCGAAGCATGCCTGTAGAATTATTTCAGTATGTCGGAGAGTCCTTTTCAAATCAAACTGAGCCTGTTTTTAAGGGCAGTAACGACCCAACGTGTTAATGATGTGTTATTACTTCTGTATAAGTTGCTTGATCAGTATAGTTGGGCATTCCTTATTGTGCCGAAAAGGACGTAAACTTCGAGTAGAATGACAATTTTTAATGGGTAGGTAAAGACTTATTTGAATGTCCACATTAGCTTGCAATTTCTTTTCTTTTGCGAAGCATAAACAAGAAAACAAATGCAAGACATTAATGAATATGACCGATATGGAGAACCCTCTAAACAAAGAAACTTTTAACAACAATTTCAACAAGACTGTTCTTAGATTTTTCTTAAGCTTACTCTGCGTTATTCACAATATTACAGTATTTCTATCGATACTTCTTGAAAACAATGTATGCTTAGAAGAAGGGAAAGCGTTGTCAAGCATTTTTACCGATTTCCTAATAATTTCATCTTATTCGTTGTTTATAATGGCTGTACCAAAATGGCTTCTTTTTTACTTTTCTTCTCAAAAAAAAAAAAAGAAACCTAGCTTTTAATTAATATAGATTAGCATCGAGGTATTCAATACCCTTAGTAGAGCATCATATAGAGCAAAGCTGCAAGATGCAACAGCACTACCGCCTACAATGCGAACAATTCCAGGGCTAACATAACTGCCTTCAGTGCAATTCACAACCACCAGATATTCAGATACGCTAAACAAGTAAACTTACCTCACGCAATAGGCACTGTGACAGGAGAAATAAAAATTATTATTTCAAGTGTAATTGTTTTCTCAGAAAAGAGAAATGATAAATATAACAGCATTTTCAATGACAAGAGAGTCTTTAATGTTATCCTAAAATGATAAAAATACGTAAATTATTATCAAATCTGTTCTCGCTCAAAGTTGACAAATTAAAAGGCTCTTGAACACAAAGATTTTAATTACCCATTTTTTTTCCAGAATATGAATTAGTTAGATTTTTAAATATTAGAATATAAGGATTAGAACATAAATTATTAGATTTTAATTGCCCATTTCTTTTTCAGAGTTGCAATGTATTAGAACAAATTTTATATAGAATTATTTTTTATTGTTTTTCAAATATCACCGTTTCCATCCGACGTAAACCACACTGAAATACTCCATATACGCTCGGAATTATAATGTCATTATCATCTTTCTTTGTTCACTTTTTCATTGTTCATCCTCGTTTTGTTTGTTTCGTTACAGGTATTGCAACGAAAAAGGCTCTTTGTTTGTTGCAGGGACAACACGCAAAATGTCATACGACTTTCCATTCATTACGATTTAAAAAGTATAATCTGTACTATTAGTATAACGCGAAGCGATATTTGCAACGTATCGGAAAACGAATTTTATGGTTTTCTTCATTTCAATGCACTTGCATTTTTGTGTATCTATTAAAGATGGAGAGTTAAGGATATGTGCGGTATCAGAAGTAATGATGCCTTATTGGTGTTATAAACCAGTTGGTCCGAGAGAAGCTTGACAGGCGCAGAGGCAGCCAGTGAGATACCTTGACGTTACGATTATTCGAGATACAACGAATTAAAACCTAAAGTTAATGTAATTCGTTGTATCTTGAAATTTGAAATTTCAAGACACAATGAATTACATTTAACTTTAGGTTTTACAAAAAGGTAATATTGAGAATACTCTACCTACCCAAAATATTGATGTACTAGTGCTTTCAGTAATTTCCCGAAGATATTATGTATTACGATCATTCTCGTGTGCTGAATAACTTCAGGAAAAAGTGATCAAAATCACAAAGCGTTCGCTTTGCATCATCACATATAAAAAAATATATGCAATATTAAACGCAAATTATTTTATTTAAAATTCCTGTTGAACATTGAAAATGAATATCATTATTTCATCCTTTTGGTTTTAAGGAACGAATAAAGGTATTAAACGACGTAATCGCAGAATTAAGATTTTTCAGTTTTTCGCAACCTAAATTACGCGCACAATGCGTGAAGAAAAATCATGTGCAAACAATATCAATGGAGGAAATATGCAACAAAATTTACTCAATCAAAACTATCTGAAAAAAGAAGGGCTGAAGAAATCTAAAGTGCATCAACCGGTATTATAATTGAGGATTTAACGAAATTACATAAAAAGCCTACTTTTGAAGAAACTAACAGATTATCATTGATGATACGTTATTTTAAACTCAAAACATCAGCTTATTAAAAAACGTTATTTCAAATAGGGGTTACAGCAGAATTAGTTGTGGAAAGAAAAAAAAATTTTATTAATTATATTTTATATGAAGATTAAACTGAAAGCTATAATGAATTTCTGCATTGGATTGCAAGTAATGAAGAATATCTTACGATTATTTACGTATTAAAACTACAGTTTCCAAAAAGAGTGTTTACTAATACAGAACGGAAATTTTGGCAGTTGAAATATATCATGTAAGTCAGACTGTGTACAGAATTACAAATTTTCACTTTGAATTGTGATGTAAAAAATTCACAAAAGTTTCAAGCAGCAGTGGAATAAACCTACATAATTACAGATGAACAATTCAGTCTACAAGTAATGCTTAATATAAGTAAAAATATTTGTAATTTGTAAACCGAAACTTTGATCTGAACAGTTAAAATCCATTTAAACTTCCGCCGAACATCAGAAAATATTTTTTCTTTGAGAATTCTACATGAATAATTTTAATGAAATCGCCGCACGAAGAAGCTAGATTTAGATATTTTATTATACAACATACCATATGGACACTAACAGACAAATAATGGAAGTATACTCATCACGTATATCATACATACACTAATGTGGGAGAACATTTCGACAAGAATAAAGATACGCGTATTAAAATAAAATTTACCTCCCAGATTCCCCATGTTTCAGGAGATAACTGAATACATTTGTAGAGCTACATATGATTATTCTTTTAAATACTAAGCAATGTGTTTATCCGCTTTAACATCAAAAACAAGCTGTGGACGGTGTGGAATTAAATGGAATAGGTGTTTCATTTAGTGCTGAAGACTGCTTCTCGGCGAGACCTGAGTTCATTTGCGGTGACTGACAGAATCACTTGACGGGCAAGTCCCTGAGTTACCATGTTCCTGATATTTACGATCGGGGACATATCAGGCAAACCTGTAGGCCAGTAAAGAAGCGGCGTCAGCCGACCGTGGAAGAGGTCTTGAACATTCTGGACAGCATATGGCCGTTGCTGGAATAAAGCGTACAGAGAGCTCTGAAGGAAGAATATGACCACTGCCTTTAAAACATCCTTGATGTATCGCTGAATTTGAAGGTTCCCAAAATCCATATCAGCCGAGATCACGAAACGAACCCAATGGCACAACAAATCATATCGGTCGGCATTGTGCCACAACGACGCTGCAACGGAGACTTAACCATGATGGCTGTGAACACGTATACGACTGTTATAGTGCATCAAATTGATAGTGACTCCTCGGAAAGCATAACCTTTTGCCAATTAACTCACCAATGTGTGTGTTACAGACCCGCATTGCAACCTTATCCGTCTGTGGATGAGGGACAATAAACAAAATCTACGGTGTCACTATAAAACTATTTCAGTTTTTATTGAACACATTTCGAACATTTCCAATTTCAGATGAAGAGTACATAATAAATTAATTTACTTTAAAGTACAAAAATAATGTTTATACTTGACACACCGGAAACAAGAGACACATTGAGAAATCTTGCAAAATCGATCCTCGCTGAGTAAGGGTTGTTTTGGCGTCCCACGGATGATTAGCACCATATTAGGCAGCTGGTCATTATGTTTTAAATCAACGGTGTGCTTTGAACAACCAATATATTTCTGTGTCAATATTAAAACAAATTTACCTTTTCAAAGGCGTCTAGTTTTCTATATACAAAATTCGTTACATTACAAAATCCACATTGTATTTTCCCTTGTTTTCTATAAATGTCTGAAAACGTGTCTGACGTTTTAGGCCATACCGATTGTTCAATGGGTGAGAGGGTTTTACTTTAACTCTAAGTAGTAACTTCTGTGCCTCTATCACCAACGGAGAGAGGAAAAGGGGTTTTCTACAGATACCCGTTGAGGTACGCTTTGTAGTGTGTCTTGCGGGATTCCTTCAACTTAGAAGGGAATGCTTTCATTCCCAGCCAGTTTTATGGTACCATCACAGGGAAGATAATTCGCTTATTTTATCGGAATGACTACAACCTCCATCTCAGTGTATTTTGTTTCCGAAAGTAAGTCAGGTGGTTAATGATATAATTTACATTACAAAATATTGCAATTCACAAATGTAGCGATACTCATTGTACACACATGTACAGTAGATTATGACTTATAATATTGTTCCTTAAACCTTCAATATTAGTTCCGCCTTGAAAAATTTGCTCTGCTTGGCACACTAATTCTGAGAGTGTTGTAGAATAGATACGGAAACACTAATTGAATTTCATTCTCGTCTATTTTTGATTATTTTAACTAAATGTAAAAAATGTAGTAACTTTGTGTAACAGGTTTCCGTATTTTCATTTTGTGAAGCATGTTTCTTAATTTTGTTTAACAAATTTGTAGAAATGTCCGGCTACTGAGAAACATTCACTGGATATAAAATTACGCAACTGTGCATATTACTATAATTAAATAATTATCGGAATATTCCAATGCGCCGAGTTATATCATTCTCATATGAAATTTAAACTTTTAAATTCAGAAATTGATTTGAAGTCAGAGAATGGATTTGGAGATAGATACACACTTTAACACACTACAAGAAACACACTCTTTAGTTACTTTTAAGCATTTAAAAAATGAGCAGGTTCAAAACACAAATATGCAAAGTACACTGACGGAAAAAAAATCCCACCACCAAGAAGCGGTTGTGTTAGATAAACGACAGTTGGTAGGCGGTGAGAGTACATCTGTAAGATGATGTCTATGCAAATTTCGCGCTCGGCGCATACGTGTGGCGCTAGTAGCGCCTCTCGGAACATGCAAAGCAGGTTTGATGTAAATACGCGCTTTAACGTTCGTGAGCGTTAGTTATCATTGAGATTCGACGTAGTGTGTTGATGTTAGTCAAGAATGCCTTTAAGAAGACGAAGAAGCCATTATCAACAGCTCACGGAGTTTGAACGAGGTCGTGTAATAGGGCTACGAGAAGGTGGATTTTTTCCCCGCAATATTGCAGAACGACTTGGCAGGAATGTAGCTACTGTGCATGATTGTTGGCAGCGGTTGTCAAGGGAAGGTACTGCCTCAAGAAGACCGGGTTCCGGCTGGCCACGTGGCACTAATGAGAGGGAAGACCGCCGATACGGCGTATGGCCGTGGCGCATCGTACCGCGTCTGCGGCAGCAATTCGAGCTGCAGTTGTCACGACAGTGACACAACGAACTGTTACAAATCGGTTACTTGAAGGACAGCTCCGAGCCAGACGCTCTGTAGCATGCATTCCACTTACTCCAAACCACTGCCGTTTGCGACGTCAGTGGTGTCAAGCTAGAGCTTATTTGAGGACGGATTGGAGATCTGTTGCGTTTTCTGATGAAAGACGGTTCTACCTGGGTGCCAGTGATGGCCGTGTGTTGGTTGGAAGGAGGCCAAGTGAGCGCCTGCATTCAACCTGTCTGCGGCCGAGATACACTGGACCAAGACCTGCAGTTATATTCTGGGGAGCAACTTCCTATGACAGCAGGAGCACTCTCGTGGTTATCCCACGCACCCTGACGGTACAGTTGTACGTCGGTCTGGTGATTTAACCTGTTGTGCTGCCATTCATGAACAGCATTCCAGGGCGTGTTTTCCAACAGGATAACGCTCGCCCGCATACCGCTGTTGTAACCCAACATGATCTACAGAGTGTCGACATGTTGCCGTGGCCTACTAGATAACCAGATCTTTCTCCAATCGAGCACGCATGAGATATTATTGGACGACAACTCCAGCGTCACCCCCAACCAGCATTAACCGTCCCTGTATTGACCGAACAGGTGCAACAGGCATGGAACTCCATCCCACAAACTGACATCCAGCACCTGTACGACACAATGCATGAACGTTTGCGTGCTTGCATTCAACAATATGGCGGTTACACCGGTGATCAATGTACCAGCATTTCACATTTGAAATGGCTCTTCTCGCGCTTACATTTAGCCGTGATCTTGAAACCTTAATCGATTAAATATGTTACCTATACAAATGTATTGCCGCCATTTCATTCCTCTACAGCTATTTTTTCGTGGTGTTGTGATTTTTTTCCGTCAGTGTACTTCCTTCTTTATTTTCCTTAAAAGACCGAAAGTAAGGGTAGAATCAGCATATTTTTTGCCAAAGCAGGAATGTTATATCTTGTGAAGTTGGTAATTTCATATATTATCTGAATATTTCCATTTCAGAGAGAGTATTTATGGAGATAGAAACGCACCAAAAGCATGAATCCCTTTACAGTGTAAGGATTCCATTAAAAAGAGGATGCCTCAGTTCTGTTGCTAGTAACTGAGAACGAGTAAGAACGAAGAAGACATTGAATCGTGACATACACTGTGATTATCAGCTGTTTCAAAATCTGTTAAATTTGTGCTATCTTATGATAATTATTTCGTAAACTTTTTTAAACCTGGATAAAATTAAACGCACACATACTGGTAATCGAATAGTTCTATTATTAGCAAATGAGAATGATGAAAATTAAATAGAGGACATTGAATCATTAAGCACACTTACTGGTATGCAAAAGAAAATAATGAAGGCTCATTTTCTCATGTACCTTTGAATAAACTGTTCAGATCTCCTTTTCTATTTAAATACTCATCCAAATTATAGTGAGAAAAAGCCTTTACACTGTCAGGAGGATGTCGTGGATGAAGAGAAAATTAACACTAAAGTGATTAAGTTTCAAATGGAGGTGTAATTTACTTATGTTCAAGGGTGATATTATATTACTGGGTACTGGTCCCCCGGTAATAAATAAAAGCGTCTTTCACCCCCTTTCTACCTCGCTTCCGTGTCAGTTTCTTATCGGGCACACTAGCCCAAGTATTTCAGCTTCCTCTTTCTAAGGGTTGCTTAACACCTGGGGTCAGACACTCCCTTCGTAAAATCCACTGCATATGATCTTATGTAAATTTAATTCTATTAATCAGTGCTGTTTGTACTTCAGACAGGAAAGGCAAAGGACTTCATTGATTGAGAAAGGACGAAATGTAATGGCCAGGTAATTACGTCACATCATTTCCAAGACTTGTGGGGTTTTCTCTCTCAGCAGTGGCTGATACCTTCATAAATTGGTCCAAAGAGGAAAAACCTCGTTATGATGGGAAGTTGTGTATCACTTATGCTACAAGTGAATGAATGCGATCTGGTATTTTAGGATACATCACAAGGGATACTGTGGCGCAACACGGCAGTAATTTTATTATGTTGACTGGAGTAGTGTATCACAAAACACAGTTCATCGAACCCTACTGTAATTTGGTTCCGTAGTCGCAGGCGGCTCTGGGTGCCCATGTTTACATCGAATCACTGTCGAGAGCGTCTACAATTGGCACGCGAACTTCGAAACTCTACGTTGAGTGATTAGAAGAACGTCGTCTGGTGAACTCGTTTAATCTGGTTTTTCCATTTCCCATGAATTTTTTCCCCTTTATTCTGGTTTTCCGATGAATCTCGTATCTTGTTGAACAATGTGGACGGCCCGGTACGTGTTCTTCGTTTACCTGGGGAAGAGTTAGCACTAGCAAAGATACACCGTCGGACGAAAGCAAGCTGGCGGGGGAAGTATAACTATTTGTGCAACATTCTGCAGAGAGACCCGGCTTCCAATCCTCTTTGTGTAGCAAACTATAATGTCTACCACAAAACATTATGGCAGACCAGGTACATGGCTTCATAGCAAAGGTAAATCTTTTTAGTAGTGCCTTCCTTCAGCATGATAAGACGACATGCTACACATCCCGAACTATTCGAGGATGGTTGGCGAAATATAAGGGATATTTCCATATACTGCTTTAGCCTCCATATTTCCTATATATCATTTTAATCGAGCACCTATCTTTTGTTTTGGAGCAGTAAATCCAATATGTGGCGGCTTACACATGCAAATTACAAGATTTGAGTGACCATTTGGTAACCTGTTTGTACCAGATACCAAAAGAACCCTTCGGAAATCTTGTAACGTCCATGCCTCTGCTTAAAAGAGCTGTTTTGGCAGCATCTAGAGGACAAACATCGTGTTAGGCAGAAGTTAATAATATTTTGGTTCTTCAGAGTATGTCTCTGTGAAGGAGAGGGAAACACAGTGACGTTCCAGCTAAATATTTTCAAATACATAAGATAGAATTGTGTATGGAAAAGATTGGCAGAAAGGAATTTTCATATTAATATTTAGCAACCTCTCAAGAAAGTTATTTAAACGCTACATGCCGACCTCATATACTGCCTGGTCGACGTGTGTATCTGATTAGAAATCTTTTGAACGGAGCCTAGGCTGACGTCTGGAGTGTGATATGGATGTTATGCTTTTTCTAAAACTGATTCCTTCTGTAATTGGAATTATTATCCTTAAACTAAGAACGAACAATTTTGTTAATTGCCTAAGTAAGAGAAAAAGTTATAGAAATGAAATACAGGTACTGCACTGAAATGGAAGTGGTAGTTTCATCATTATAGAAGTACAAGGAGGCATATTTCTTCGTATTGAAAGTTTAATGACTGCCCTGAGCAATTCAATAAGTTATAAGCAGTCGCCCATCCCTAATTCAGCACCACTGGCTCCTGGGAAGACAGACAGAGAGAGAGAGAGAGAGAGAGAGAGAGAGAGAGAGAGAGAGAGAGAGAGAGAGAGAGAGAGAGAGATGGTGCGGTAAGACAAGTGCAGCATCAATGCCTCACCGGAATTCGAACTTGGACACTTTTCAGACGAATGGTCGTAAGTAAGCGCTTAGACAATTGCACCACCGGGGCTGCGAAAGGCATATTGTTTGTTGATGTACAAAACCTTTCATTTCAAACTTGAAATGTGCAGTATATTTGTATCGGGGAAACTGTGTCAATCATAACATTGAAAAGTTATCTTTCTTTATTTTATTTTTGATATTCGACGTCACAAAAAAAAACGACCATAAGTTCAAGAAAGATTTGGCAAGTATCTATACATTTTTGTTCCTGACATTTATTTTTATTTATACTTTTCGCTTTCAAACAATGAATTACGGCAAAGCTCTTTACTAACCGAGATAAGTTTCAGTATTGATCCTAAAACCCCGACCGATTACATACATTGATTCTAATATCACAAGGGATCACAAAAATACACTATCTACCAAGAAGTAATTGGACACTTGTGATAGCAAAGGAAAACGAAGTTTATTCACCTTCAATATTTGGTGGAGCCTCCACGAGCGTGATTATAGCTGCGACGATCCGGGGCATACTTACAACCAGGCGTTGTACGACGGCTAGCGGTACTTTTTTCCACTCGGCTTGGAGAAGACAAGTCAGTTCCTTCACAGATTTCGGACGGTGGGGGCACCCCTTAAGTCAACGCTCCAATTCGTCCCAGAGGTGGTCGATAGTGTTAAGGTCTGGACTGTGCGCAGGCCAGTCCATTCGATTAACCCCATGGTCACCATACAAAGCCATGGTGGACCTCGCAACATGACAGGCGGCATTGTCATCCTGAAAGTAACATGGGTCCACCCCGTAAAACTGCCACAACGTAGGAAAGCGCATGGTCATCAGAAATGGTGCAGTAGGTCACGACGTTGAGGCTACCAGGAATTGCGACCAAGTGTCCCGTGTCATACCAGGAGAAACACCCCCATAGCATAATTCCACCGGCGCCAAACTTCAAAGTTGGCACAATACATTCTGTCAGGAGGCGTTCTCCAGGCAAACGCCAAACCCAGACCCTGCCATCCGAACGGAAGAGGGTGAACCCTGATTCGTTGCTCCAGAGAACCTGTTACCTCTGTTCAACGGTCCACTGTCGACGTTCTTTGCACCACGTTAGCTGAGCAGCGCTATCGGACTTGGTGATCAAAGGCTTGTGGGCGGCAGCACGTTCATGATAACCGAGCCGATGGGCTTCCTTACGGATGGTATTAATCGAAAGAACACTCCCGGATGCCTGTTGAAACTCCTCGCTGATGTGGCCCATCGATTTAGTGCGGTACTTTCGAATTTCTCTGGCCAGCACCCGTCGGTCTCTAACTCCCAGTTTTTTGGGCCTGCCGGGTCAGGGCACATTCCGACAGTCACCTCTCATCTTCCACTTGCCAATCACGTAGGCCACTGTCGATTTTGGGTACTTCAACTAGCTGGATATGTCACGTGTGGATCGGCCATTTCTGTGATACCCGACGATTACACCTTTCTCGAAATCAGAGAGCTCCGAACTGCGTGGCATCTTACATGCGACTGGTTGCGTTGTTGTTACCCACACGATACTTAACGGCGGCGGCCGTGACGTGTATCAGGACCGCAGATATCGTCGATTGCAGGGGTGTCCAATTACATGCTGGTAGATAGTGTAGTTCGTTTTATGCCTTGAAAAATAATTGTTATGTGCATGCACATTTGCTTATCTGATTGTACCTTTTTTTATTATTAGGCAACTGAAATGCCCATTGGAAAGCGTCTTACGAAATGTTTTGATTTTAACACGGA
This sequence comes from Macrothele yani, assembly GCA_039090855.1. NCBI lineage: Eukaryota > Metazoa > Arthropoda > Arachnida > Araneae > Macrothelidae > Macrothele > Macrothele yani. The sequence goes on along the minus strand of CM076999.1, from coordinate 71,192,589 downwards.
ATAACAGGATGAAACTAATTAATAATATAAGAATTTTCTCGAATATAAAACTAAATATTATATTGTTGGAATTGCAGGTTTGATGACATATTTATAAAATACTGCATTTAAATTTTAAATGGCATATGTAAAAATTATAAACTTGTAATGTAAATATAGTAAGTTTCCTGTGTCTAATTCGCCATTTTTGTACCGTTTTTGCACGCTTTTCCTTGTTGAACCCGAGAACTATCCACAAAGTAGGCGAGACTAGGCAGAGTTTTCGCGAAGATTTTACCCAGAAATGCAAAACGGAGCTCTTCGTTTTGGCCATCTTTTAAGCAATAACATGAAACCTTTTTCTTTCCTTGTTCACTAATATTTGCCTAATTTATCATTCGCAGAAGAAAATTTTTCTTTTTCTAATGCATTATTCTTTCTGAACATTAAATGAAATTTTGAAATTCACATCGCGATTTGAGTTGCCTGGAAATTTAAATCCAAATTTGATTCAGTTATTTAATATAATTTGTCATGAATCATTTCCAGTGCGCAAGGAAACGAACGCCGAAATGTGCCTCTCTTACCAAATTGGATGCGGCACATGTGGAAAAGCAGCTTCACTCATCTTCAACAGCTAAGGCAAAACCAAGCAATTCTTCTCAAGTTCGGTCCATTCTCAACGTATCCTACCCGTTTTGAGGAATATCGTTCGACACACAAATATGCAACTATGAAACTTTAATGTACTAGGCGACATGTGAGTTTGAAGCGTAACACTGTAATATTTGCTACTGTTCCCAAATGCAATGAAACAAAGTTTTTCTGTGTGCACAAAATCATTCCCAACTTTAGAGCTCTATAAAATTTCTATTTCTTTGTTATATATATATTGTATAATTAACTTCCTATTCGAAAAGCTATTTAACTAAAATAGGGTTGAGTTTCAATGAAAATATTTTTTGTCACTGTCTTTTCAAGCTTTAAGCAAAATGTGAAAATAACATGACAAAAGATTAGCATAAGGCATGGACAATACATAGTGTTGAACATGTTCTTCGACAAAGGTATACTTTGCACTTTACCGTTTTGTCAAGGGCCACATTAACGAGTTCGTAGTGGATCTTGCTGGATTCATTGGCTCCCTTAGAGTATATTCAAGGAATATGTGGCCATCGAAAGAATGTGCACTCGAAAGATTTTGTTGCCGAATGGTTTTAATGAATAGATTTCAGTTTCTTTAATGGAATTTTATAAATGGACAAGGTAATGTGTTTAACACCCATCTAGAGCAAATGTCTAAGTGCTGGCTTTTGTTTATTTCTCCGATATAGGTCGGGGTTCGAATTCTAGTTCAAGATTGGATGGTACCCATGGGCTACGCACAGGATATCGAAATTCCTCGGAAACAATGTCTCACCCTTCGGGACCGGCAATTACACATATTTCTTTGTGTTACTCACTGTTGTCGTTCACCTCCTCCCTACCAAAAATGTCGTTTTCAATATTTTTCACGTACGAATTATGCACACCGTCTCATGGACGCCATGTGCTAATCTCAGTAAAAATTTCAAAGTAGAGAGCGGATTACCATTGCATTTATCTAGCAACATCACATATACATGCTCAAAAACTTTAATAGACGGATGCAAGGTATGTAGAGAGAGAGGTAGGCCAGAGAACCGGTTTTCTGGATACAGTGGCAACTTGTTATAAGGAAGGGATGTTGTTGTAACGTAACGTCAACGGTGCGCTGAGAGCAAACGATCGCCGTTGGTGTTTCACTGTTTAGTCATACTTGTCGTTCGTTGTTTTTCAGCTTGTTACCTTATTGATTATTTGCTAATACACACATATTGCATGTGGTTTTGCTTTAATTTTCTTTGTTCATATTTGTAAATATTGTAATCAGTTATTTGAACGTATAGTTAAAATATACTTAGTTTTCTTAGACATAGTGTAAGTACGTATTTGATTCAATAACAAAATAAACGTTTTCTAAAGACCATGCCAGGCTGCACCGCTGCAAGTTGTACAAACCACGAAAAAACTGCTTCGGGTGTTACCTATCATCGTTTTCCGAAAGATGTGATCCAAAGAAAGACGTGGTTGAACGCGTCTCGTCGTGAATATGTTTTCAATGTTGGAATCGTATTTCGCGGATGAAGACTTTATAACAGATCTCCAAAGTGAGTAATTGGGATGTAATAGGACGAAACGACTGAAGAAAGGTGTTGTAACTCATGTAAGTATTTGCAAAACGACTTCACTGCTTGTACCTGAATGCAAGAAACGAATGAAGATGCGTAACAACAGAGAACTAAATCGTTATGTAGTAAAAGTTACTGAGAATATTCCTCTAAAAAGACTAAAGTTATGTAGTAAAAGTTACTGAGAATATTCCACTAAAAAGACTAAAGTTATGTTCATCTACAGAAAATGTACGTCCTGAAATAGATCACAGTATTCATCTGCCATTTTTATCAATAGAGGATGTTGAAATGAAAAGCCAGGAAATTGCTGAACCACATGCCCGAGCAAATGACCTCACTAAATCTAATAACAGTTTAAGGAAACAGTGTTTATTTTGGCAAAATAAGGCATGATCTATATATATATATATGAAGATTCGCACGTTGTTTTCTAGAATTTCCAAATTGCAAAAGGTAAAACCCAAGAATCATAACACAGCATAAAAAAAGAAAAATGTTTCGAATGAAGTAAATGCACTGTTACGGGGAATTTTTTTCTGAAACCCAAGTGCGAGCGCTTTTAACGAGAAAAAGAACTAACTGGGTGCCAGAAGATAAAGTTATGTCTCTCACTCTGCGCGGCTTAGCAAAGCGTTCATATTATTTTATTTGGAGCCAAATGCATATTCCGTTGCTTGGTATAACTACTTTAAAAAAATGGTTGTCTCACGTTAAGTTTGTTCCAGGACTTCTCTGGGAGGTCCTCCAAATAATGCCTTTGAATACCAAAAATCTAACTCGATTTGAAAGATTTTGCGTTTTATTAATGGATGAATGAGTATTGATGGAAAGATGGTGTACGATCATGCTGAAGATAATGTCATGGGTCCTCATAAATCTGTTCAAGTTGTCATTTTAATGGTCTTGACACATTCATGGAAACAACCTGTTTTTTATGATTTTGGCTGAAGAATGACAAAAGATCTCTTATTAAACATCAATGCAGAAATCGAAAAAAATGGATTCCAGATTGTAGCCATGACATCGGGTTTGGGTGGCGGTAACCAGTCAATGTGGAAAACACTTGGCATTAACTTATATAAAACGTCTTTTCCGAACCCAGTGGATGTATTTGCTGATGTGCCTCATCTTCTAAAGCTGTTAAGAAACCACTTACTCGACCGTGGGCTAAAGCTTAAAACGGGAACTGTAATCAATAAAAATATTTTCCAAACTCTCCTTGAGAAAGAAAAGAGATAACTGAAACTGTGCCCAAAATTCAGTATCCCTCATGTCAATGTTGGAGGTGCTGAACGAATGAACGTTTCACTTGCCGCCCAACGTTTTTCGCATTACATTGCCTCAGCGATTAGGTACATTTTGTCGAATTCAACAAAAGTGTCAAACTCCATTTAACTTGTGAATGACTCATTTGACGTACTAAATTATCGTTGTTCGTCTAAGGCGACCTTATCCTAAAAACATACAGGAACAAAAAAAAAACATTCTGGAAAGCATGAAAGATTCGATAACGCAAATGCGAGTGTATAGAAAAAAAACATCTTTTGCCATTTCAGTAAGGTCTTATTGTTTCCATAACATCTTTAATCAGTCTTTAAGAGCATATAACTGAAAGTGGTGTAGGCATTCGTTTCCTCCTCACCACTAGACTAAACTAAGATTGCCTGGATAATTTATTTTCACAAAGCAGAGGTATGGGACATGCATATGATCATTCTTTGCCCAGTGAATTTAAGTACAGAATGCGCCTTTTGCTAAAAAGTGGCAAACTCATTGAGCCTTCTATACACTCAAACGTAAAAAAAGAGCGACGAATCTTTCACGACAACGCTTCGTCTGCAAGGTTTGCAACCTGGCTTGTAATAAAACGTCCGCACAGAATTGCCCAAAACTACTGACTTGGAATTTGCAAATATGAACGGTCAAACAAGTAACGTAATGTATTCATGATGCGGCACTGGGGAAAAAAGAGGAAGTTGCTTTGAAATACATAACAGGATACATTTTCTTTCGCGTTAAATTATCCTTACTGGATAAAGAAGCAACTGAAGAGAAAGATAGTTCGTCGTAAAAACAAGCAGTAAACAGAGGAGGACTTACAAAGCCATCTAATCAGGGATTTGAACTAATCAAACGTTTTGAAGAGCAATTAACGAGAATTCACGGAGTCAAACTAAAAAAAACAAAGCGGCATCCTTCAGTTACATTTCGAAGAATTAAAAAAAATGTATCCTCAGGTTGACGAGAAAGCTTTAACGTTGTATTCAAGGCTTCGAATTTTAATCTGGGTGAAGTTCTTAAATCAGACCTTAAAAACGCAAGTGGCAAATAAAACAAAGAAAACGGCCAAACACTGGATGAAAAGTGCAACTTTAGGGGATGAGAAGTAAAGAACACGAAGAAAAAGGAAAACTTCTCTATTTAAGGTACGTTTCCATTTATATTGTTAACTACTCAAACGTTTCCGAAACTTTAAACAAGTTTTACTTTCATTACACTAGTGTTAGTGCCCAAAAGGTAAGTAATAATAAGCATTAACTAAAAAAAGCGATGAGTAGTTGCTGCCGCCATTCGATTATTTACTAAATAGACAGGCAGCAAAACAAAAACTTTTGTTAACTATCAACAGAATGAAACTGGTTATTTTGTTTGGCGAACGAGTCGCGATTTCTTTTGGGCCTTGTTTTCTACATCCCCTATTTATTTCATATTTTTATTTACTACATCCCCTTTTTATTTCACTTATGCAATTTGCTTTAATCATTCAGAAGAAATATGAATTTTAGGGGCAAACGTTGGCAGTGGTAAACTGCGTGGTGCCGTTAATACGTTTCTACAGAATTTCTCTGAGGTCAGTCGGACCAGTCCTGCTGTCGTTAATACGTTTCTACAGAATTTCTCTGAGGTCCGTCGGACCAGTCCTGCTGCGAGCGCACCGTTGACATCACGGGGACGCCGTGGAGGTCAGCCAATACCAGTTGACTAGCGAAAGGGCCTACCTCTCTGTAATCTATATACCTTGAATAACAGCCATCTAAGGTTGAACAGAAATTAAACTTCAGCCATTTAAAGCAGTAATGTATCAAGAGATACATTTCCAGAAACTGAGAATATAGCAGTCAGGAAAAAATATTATTTACATTATTATAAATATAAACATCTTTAAAAAGCGTATATTGCATAATATTTTTGTAATAATTCAAGTCGGTTTGGAGATCACGTGGATTACGTCTTATGCGTAAATTTACGACTTCACTTATCTATTACTTTTTTAGACTAAAATTACAGTGAAAGCAGACACTTTTTCGATAAGACGAAGAAATATCGTTCAATATACTGCTGATGAAAAGGAATGAAATACGGGATTACATCATTGTACAATACAAATTTCGGAGATGCAGACCCGTTTAGTGGTGTAAATATGACATAAATATAACGCCAACAAACGGATCCACATCTTCCAAATTTGTATTGTATTGGCGATGTGCTTGTAAAGAAGTATGTAGCATCACTTTCGGAACCCGATGGTGCTTGTATGTGACGACGCAAAGTTATGATTTCATACAATTTTTGTTTTCGAAATATTTAACTGTCGAAGCAACCGGCATTCATTAATATATATCTCGAATTTGGAGTTTTTAATGCATTCTCGCGATTGGCCGGAGGAGCAGAATATCAATGAATGAAATACGGGATTACACTATTGTGCAATACAAATTTGGAAGATATGGATCCTTTTATTGGTGTAAATATGGCATGGGTAGAACACCAATAAAAGGATTCACATCTTCCAAATGTGTATTATACGGGTGCTGTGCTTGCAAAGAAGTATGTTGCATCCCTTCATGAAACCGATGGTGCGTGTATGTGACATGGAGAAGTTACGATTTAATAGAATTTTTGTTTTCGAAATAGCTATTGGAAATATTTTTACTGGACAGTGTCAGCAAGTGCCTCTGAATGCATGATCCAAACATTTCTTATAATTTGATAATAATTTGATCTTGCTTTAATTTTTCACTGCGGCTCTGGGGTCGCAGTGGTCAAAGCACAGGTTTCCTACCATTAACCCCAGTTGGATCTGGGTTTGTATCTCCGTAGGGTATGGATATTTTGTTTGGGTTGTCCTTGCCTCGAACAAATGACCAAAATTAGGGACGGGCGACATCACACAGGTATAGCCCATTAAGTTGATCACGCTATTCGCTAACCTGTCCTCCCCCCCCCCAGAAAAAAAGTTAGATTCACGCGTGTGAACCATAGACTACCGCCAATTACGGTTAAACACAACCTGACGCAACTAAATGAAAATAAGTGTGGAATAGGTATTTAGTGTTGGCCCGCGACCGAAATTACTGAGGAGGAAAACTGGCATTTCTAACTTAGATATATGTTCATTTATTCTAACATCATTTTGACATTCTTCTTCTTCAATACTGAATTTCTCGTGTAACATGCACCATGAAAAAAGTCATAAGGATTTTATTTCAGAGCACATTTTGTGTGTCCTTGAGATCAAATCAGAGCCTGTATTGTAAGATTCCAGAATCTCGTAATTTATTTTCCTATTGACATTTTCCGCTTGGACCATTCGGCAAATGTTAAGCCAGTTTCAATAAGAAATACATTATATAGAAATCGATTTTGTATTCCATAGATTTACAGAAGATTAAAAACAAGAGCGAAATATATATCTTTTTCATCTGAAATGCAATTTTCGGCACCTCATCCCCATTTGATTGCAAAGAAAAAAAAAAGTGGGTGTGGAAAACTCCTGAAGCCGATGTTCTTCTAAGGAACAAACGAAAAACCATGCGTTATACTGTCTTCTGCACTTTGTTCGCCAAGTCATGAACTACACAGTTTAAAAAAAAAATTATGTTTGGAAACAAAACGGTCCCAAAGTGTTCTTTTCGTTGTTTGTTGGTATTACACCTTTAGCAGTGACGCATTTTCCTCTTCACTGGTTCCCAAAATTTATATAATAAAACGTTGAACTATTTTTTGTATTATTTCCTTTTGTTTCTATTAAAGCCAATGAATTGAAAAGAATTTGTTTCTATTAAACCCAAGAATGACCGCCCTGGTGGCACAGTGGTCTAAGAAATGGGTCTTGACCGTTCGTCCGAGGTGGGTCCGGGTTCGAATCCTGGAGTCTCATGGATCCTGTGTTTGTCTTATGGCTCTGGCTCTGGTTCTCTCCATTCCCTGGAGTCAGTGGCCCTAAGTTAGGGACGGGCAACTGGTTATAACCCATTGAGGTGCTCGCGGTGGTCGTTGACACTCCAATAAAAAAAATAATAAATGAAGAAGCTAAGTATAGGCAAATTAATTCAGCCTAAGATGGAATATTTGCTTCTATTAAAGCCAAGAATGACCGCCGTGGTGGCACAGTGGTCTTAGAAATGGGTTTTGACCGTTCGTCCGAAGTGGGTCCGGGTTCGAATCCTGGAGTGTCATGGATACTGTGTTTTTCTTACGGCTCTGGCTATCTCCATTCCCTGGAGTCAGTGGCCCTAACTTAGGGACGGTCAACTGGTTATAACCCATTGAGTTGCTCGCGGTGGTCGTTCACACTCCAATAAAAAAAAATAATAAATAAAGAAGCTAAGAATAGGCAAATTAATTCAGCCTAAGATGGAAAATGACCAACAGCTCACCTAATTTCCGAATCTGTATGGTACTCGCGCATACGTTTAGCACCAAAAGTGCAAGTCTCATTCCAAGGTTTAATAATAATTACTTTTTGTAAGCACTGCAATAATTTCCTTTCAATGCATTAACTCAGACCAATCTATGCATTCCTTTATTACAGAAATAATTTAATTTTTTGTGAATATCATCACGGGTTGCATTATATTCCAAATTCCCTAAAATTTTATTTCAGATTTTTAAGATTATGTGGATTCCCGCTGTACAATTATAATCGAAAACAATACATACTTTTCCTTTGGTTTCGCAAAACACAATGAAATTTGTACAACATCTCAAGGTATTGCAAGTGGACAGGCAAATCGAAGAACCAGCATGTTTTTTCTAGATTAATTAAGTGCATTTAAAAACTTACACCCAATAAAATTTGCCAAAAAAACAAATCTATTTTATTGGTTCTTAAAGAAATGTTTTGTACATTACATTCTATTTTAAATGATTAACATATTTACTACGTTTTATTGCCAATAACCATGTAAATAAGCTAAATCATCACTAATGCAGTTGACGTTTGTAAGGAATCCTGGCATATATGTACCTTGCATACACATTAGTTTAAATAATTTATATCCTTAGGCCCAAAATAAAAGGCGAAATCGTAAAAATCACAGAATTGAAATGAAAAAAATTTGTCATTTTGTTATACATACATCATTTTAATCAATAAAAACTTGAAAGCCAAAATTGAAGAAACCGGACATATACAAATATCCAAATAAGTTTATATATATTTTATTATGGAAATAAAAGTTAGAGTTACATTTGTTAGTTAAAGAAAACCTAATTTTGAAACGGAAATCACATCCGATGAAAAGGGGTATAAAACCTGTTAGGGTTGAGTTTATTTGTATTGCTGTGTGAACAATTGTTTGATCAACAGATTGGCACGGCCTACATGCAATGTAAAATAGTATTTTCTAAACGACTTTCTCTTGGTCAGGATATTTTTTGCATTGATACCGTTTAAAAGAAATGTAAATCTCATTATCCTTGTAAAAAATATTTCCGAACATTGGTGATTGCTAAACTTGGGAAATAATACACTGGCGGAAAGTCAAAAAAGAACACCAAGAAGGAGACGTCTGATACCAACAAAATTTGTACAGCATAAAAACGGAACACAAAGGATAACGTGATCAAAACATTATGGCAAAATACAGCTGTAGTTGCTGGTAAACTGAAAAATAACATTTCCATGTAACATGGTTAGTACGAGGTTGAACCGCCATGAACTGCGTCACACTGTGCAATTCTGGCATGGAGTCTGTCGTACAGATTTTGAAAGTAAGTTTGGAGTATTGAGTTCCAAGCATCCTCAACCTGGACGCGTAAATCTGGGATGGTCGTGGCTAACCGTGTAGACCGGATAAGTCTTGTCCCATAAAATCACACACGTGCTCAATGGGGGACAGATCCGGTGAACATGCAGAACATGGAAGTTTTCACACATCCTGAAGTGCATGTTGCGTTGCCCGTGCCGTGTGAGGGCGTGCGTTATCTTATAGTAAAACACCACGATGGACCGACCTTAGAAATGGCACAACAACGGGCTGAATTATGTTGTTGATGTAGGAGGTGCTGTTTAACGTACCCGGTACAAACACTACCTGTGTACGAGAGTGATATCTGATCGCTCCCCAACCAGGAGACCAGGTGTAGGCCATGTGTGTCGCTGGCGGATGCAACAAGGGTGGAAACGCTTCCCTGTGCGTCTGCGAAAAAGCATACGGTAATCGGAGGTTCCCAAGTAGAACCTGCTTTCATCGCTGAACACGACATATCGCCATTGCGTTCTCCAGTGCAGACTATGGCGAAACCACTGCAGCCGTTCCTGACGGTGGGCTGGAGTCAGAGGTACACATGCCTGAGGCACACCTGCACGTAGTCCTGCAACCAGTAGACGGATGCGGATTGTTCGCACAGTCACCCCAGGTGCAACGGCAGCTCGGATTTGCGTCGCAGTGATGTTCTGCTTGACAACGCCGCTCTTCTTATGTGTCGATCGGTCCGTTCATCAGTCCGTCTGTGACTCCCGGTTCAACGTCTTCTCGTGTGGGAAAGTTCCTCGGACCATCTACGCCACCATCGTACCACCACCAATACTTGCCATCAAATTCGCTCTGCAATACGACGATACGACCACCCGGCCTCGCGGATTCCGACTAGACGACCTCGCTCAAAGTTTGATAACTGCTGAAATCGTACACGTGTTGCATGTCCAGGAATTGCAGCTTCTTCAGGATCTTCGCACGTGTTCGTACGCCGACGACTGATTACATTCACTTCGCCGTACTCCTTAAATACCACAGACGATAATTTGCATACTGTGCCGTACTGTGGCGTAAGCGCTCACCGGTTGGTCCCGACATTAACATCTCACCTACGTACGCTCGACCCCATTAACATATGTAAATTTCATGATCGTCCGCCAATTCCTTCTTGGTGTTAGTTTTTCACTTTCCGCCAGTGTATATCAATGATCGTTTATGTAAGAACCTGTGATTTTGAACATGTAAATCATAATAGTGTAATAATTCTTAAGAGGGGTACTTGTTTTTCCAACCCGAGAAAACGCTTTAAGTCTAAAGACTTTTAACACGAAACCAAATCTGCTTGGTAGGAATTGCATTCTTAATAATAAAAATCGCTTTTTCAAGCGTTAATAATGTTGCTATTTTTATTTTTTACAAGCCGAAAGAAATATTTGCTTGTAGAATTTACATAGACAATTTTACAAGTAAAATACTATAATCAAATCAGTAAAACTGCAATGCACTGAATTCAGAGCTGGACGTTTTAACTACTGTTGGGCATTATTCGATTTTGGAAACCTTTCGGAACATCCTACTGCATTAACATTATTTAAATAAAAAAAAAAACTTCTGGAGGAACAAATGTCGATTTTCCTGTTTTGTTTTCGAATGGAGGGAAAATTACACTTAATTATTGTGAAATCGTTCATCTCTCGAGTCGAACTACTCTTCTTATTCCTAGAGCCGAGAAATTCACCAGATATTTTCCGACTGATAGAATAATCCTTCGCTGGATGATATGATAAACTCGGGTTTCTTCGAACTTGGCTAAGCTAATCCGAAGGTATTTTGATGTTTTCTTTGTTTCATTTGCAGCTCGAATTTGTTACTTCGAGCAATGAGACTAGAACTACAAGTAATATCTAAATTTTAAAAAATGATGTCTGGATTTATCAAAAGCAGAAAGCTGCTGTAAGCATATTTCGCCTTGTGCCGGGAAATTATAAAATCATAAATACTTTGAAAGATTATTTCCAATGAATATCTGTCGATAACAAACTTTCGATTTTTGAATTCAATCGATTATATGCGATAGTGTTTTGAACGCAAACAAATACAATTAGTTGAACAACTTTTTTAATGAAAACAATTTTTCTAGAACAATGCGGGCAGTCTGACATGTTGAATTATTCTGCATAAAAAAGGCTCTACTAGAAAAACATATTTTTGCCTTGAAATGATGTACCCGGAATAAAAAGAAGTATAGGCAGATGGGCAACGTCGTAGATTTAGTTAATGTGAATAACTGAGCTCAGGGTTTTCCACCAGAACATTACGCAAAGCATTGGGATTTCTCCACCGTTTTTTTTTATCTCCACGTTGAATCTTATTGCCAGCACCTATCTAAGTACACGAAAAACACGTACATGGCTGTCCACACAGTGTAACAGGGTAAGAAGATCATTGGACAGGACGAGTTAATATCAGGATAAGAAGTTGATCGTACAAGACAGCTTACGGCACCGGCTCTCTCCCTTCCCTGGAGTCAGTGGCCCTAAATTAGGGACTGGCGACTGCTTATAGCCCTCTGAGTTGCTCACAGTGGTCGTTAAACCTCTAATAAAAAAAAAAGAAAATGGCTTAACCACGTAGCATTGTGCTATGTCCACCAGAACATAGTCGATACTGTTGAGCTGGACAATGTGGCAAAGAAATTCATACCGAACAGGGACGATAGGAGGAGCCTTTTTGAATCATTTTGTGATTAAATAGAAACCATAGACTTGTTATGTTCTTGCTTCTAAATCAAGATTGTGTAGAAATAAGATTTTATTCTACAAACTAGGCCTTCATATGAAATGTCATTAAAGTGTATGTTAAAAAATGTACTTTAACTGAATAATTGTATTGTTGACACTCAACTTTGAAAGAGTTCAATGTAATGATTTTAACCCTAATTACTCGTACAATATAGCTGACATAAATTCTGGTTATTTCATCATGAAGTATCTAAAGGTGGATAAATTGAAAAGGGATGAGAAAGGAGAGCTCTCAAGTAAAAATAATTCATTGTTTTATACACTGTAAAAAAAATTTCCGTGAATTAACGTAAAATCTTATGGCAGCACAGTTGCCAAAATAATTCCGTTCCGTTAATAAAAATTCTGTTTTTTTACAAAACTTCCGTTTTATAATATTATGTTTTTCCACAAAATATTTCCGTTTTCTGACAGAATTATTACGTTTATTTACAAAAACAGTTTTATAACATTCTGTCTTTTCACAAAGTATTTACGTTTTCTGACAGAATTATTACGTTTTTTTACAAAAACCGTTTTGTGCTATTCAGTATTTTCACAAAATATTTGTGTTTTCTTACAAAATAATTACGTTATTTTACAAAACCTGTTTTATACCATTCCGCATTTTCACAAAATATTTCTGTTTTCGGACAGAATTATTACGTTTTTTCACAAAATTTGTTTTGTAACATTTGGTGTTTTGATAGAATTATTATGTTTATTTACAAAAACTGTTTTATAACGTAATGTTTTTTCACAAAATATTTGTGTTTTCTGACAGTTACTATGTATATTTACAAATATTATGTTTTATATTTTATCCAATTATTTATTTTCTGGGCATAATTCTTTACATAGAAACGTTATGTTTAATAACGTTTTCCCACAAATTATTTCTTTCTGATAGAATTATAAATTTAATTACGAAACTTTTATATTATTTCACTTTTCCGCAAAATAATGATGTTTTCTGACAGATTAGGTCTGGCTTTAAATTTTTTTAAATATTCTGTTTCCCAATAAAATATGTATTCAGACAATGTTTCTTTTCATAAATTTTAATTTCTAAATATCATTTTTGTGATATTTAGGTGTTCTTTTAATTACATTGTTTTTTACATAATTTCTTTGCACACATTATGGTCGAAACGAGTATCATATAATATTGTATGTAAGAAAACACCCAAAAACATTTCGCATGGAACATGCATTTACACAGAACCAGGCGAAATATAAGGTGTGAAAACTAAATAGGCAAAGTACCTCAATAATATTTTATTTCTATAAACTGTTTATGTAAGTAGTATTTGTTTTCAGCAGGCAAATTTTGTTTTGTACAATGTTTTGGTTTATACTTACCACACATATTTTTTTTTATACTCACCACAAAATTTTTCCTTTGTAATTAATATTTTAGTCAGTTCTGTTTATGTAAATAGTATTTACATTTCTGGCAACAAAACGTCCTACAGGAATTCTTATTTAAAAAGAACTGGCAGGTTTTTTCACACAATATTTTTTTGTTAGAAAATCTGTTTTATAAAACCGTTGTTTACAAATAGTTTTTGCAGGAATATTTCAGATTTTCATTTTTAGAAACCACCTTATACAAACAGTACAAATACCACATGTTAATGGTCAATGTGTTCTGTTTACGAAATGACAGTATGATCAATAGCAGATCTGTACTTTTTCTTGTTGCCTTCACTCATATGTTTAGTATCTTTTAGCACCAGCTTATGTGTATAAAATTTTTTGTCATTGTTTCAGCAGAATTTTGGAAGAATATTGTAGAATTAAAAAAAAAAACCAAAAAACTGCCTGCTCTTAACACTTCAATGAATGGCTTTTGGGTTTTCTTCTGAATCTATGTTCCAAGTTATAAACATGGCTGTTGTATAAATCAACATGTAATTTTAATGGAATGAAAAGATTTCATAGGAGTAGAAATCGGTCATGGCAACTATGTAAGCATAAAAAAAAACAAAAAAACTTCAAGTGTTTTGGTAGGAATTTAATGTTCCAGAGTTTTATTTTCCTGCACAGTAAAATGCTAGGACACAACAATAATAAACAAATGAAACATTAATTACAAATTGTAATTACCCACAGCTCGCTGTTTTCAAAGATGTTGTTAGCCAGCTAACATTTCTTAGGTATATTTGAATTTCTCCAAAACCACCAGATTATTCAAAGCTAGCTGGTATGATTAACAGCTTGTATCAAGCTGAAAGCTCTGTAAATGCCTACATGTGTTTACACTAAGACTAGAAATTACCATTGCTTATAAACAGGAAAGATAAATGTAGATACATTTTGTAATTGTGATTTTCAACACTACATCTGTTAATGCTACTGTATCATATGAGTGCTAGCATTTTCCTTGCATTACTAGTAGTTAGAAAAAAAAAAAAAAGATCAAAGCTAATTACTGCAGTTTCCATAGAATATTAATGAGATTTGACCATTAACATAAAGATGGATGATTTTAGAGGAGCATTCGTGCTCTTTTAAACCTTCAGTATTAACATTAACGTCTGTCATGATATTTGTTCTATAATTATTCTTATACCAAAATGCAAATACGTATGTCAGATTTCAAAGATTCAGCAAACTACATTTAATGATATGTGCCCCACTTTATTTCCGATTATGTACAGAAAAAAAATGCTTCAATTTCATTTCTAAAACTGGACCAAATTTGAAAAATTGTTTCAACAATGTTTTTATCTTTTCTTCAAGTTGCAACACCCTAGGTGCTATTGCAGGCTGCTGCCCCTTCTTTTTTGGAACTTTCGTTCTCCTCCGAGGGTTTTATGTTTGCAAAGCACCCTGAAAAACAGAAAATGCAAAGAATTAGTATTAAACACATAGCATTAAATATTGTGCAAAGTAGGGTAATGATACATATAACTGTTGTGTACATTTGGTTAAACATTAAAATCATTAATATTCTTGATGATTATGAAATTGCAATATCATATCTCAAAATACATGTATGCACCAAAGAAAACTTAGTAAGGCTCGTGATGATAATGGATAAACAAATTTAAATAAATAAATTACGCTGCCGCAATATCCCCAAAACAAAAATAGACTAGTTTGTTTAAAAAAAAATGACCTGTCAATGGGATTGTATGAGATGTCACTAAACAAAACACAAAAATTGCACACATTATCCTAGAATCACTGAACACAAGAGCAAATGTGACTCAGAAATTGGATGAGAAAGCTGACCAGCTGTATTTATTTATTTGCAGCTGAGGCCTCTTGCCTGGCTGAAAAGAACTTTTTGTTTCGACAGAATTTCTTTAACAGACGAATTTGAGCATTAATTTTAACACATCACACCCGAGAAGGCCAAAAGAGGTTTACACCCAAGTGAACTTTGAAGGGACTCATATTTCACAAGCTACACCATTGATTAGTTCCTTCACTTAATTTACATTCATTTTGGAAATATTTTTCACCGAAATAAATTATCACAAAAGCATGGGATAACTACTCTTTTCACAACTACCAAATTTACACCAATATACCAAATTTATATAGAAATGCCTTGTAATTATTCACTCATATTTATTAACAGGCTTTGAAAACAATCACATTTCTAACCCCCCACCTCCCCCAGCTTGAATATACCACTCCGTCCACATGAATACATCACACATCTTTACACTTTGGCCAATAAGAAAAAAATAACAGATACAGAATTTTTGAAAGACAGTAATGCATTACATTACCTCTTCTTCTAGCTTTGCAAATTTCTAAATTTTCTACCCCAAATCCTCTTAACATAAGTACCTTCTCTTTCTCTATTTCAACATTTTGATTTAAAACTCCAATTTAAAAATTTAGCATACCCTTTCGGGGCATCTGATGGGTCAAACAGAAAAGAACATTCTTAGCAATTCCCCTTTCATTCTTCCTTCACAAAGACATACAAAAAATAGGAAAAAAATGTATTCAACACTTGCTCAACATCAGAAACTCATTGACTTGAATTTTTTTCTTCTATCAGGCAAAATGTATCATGTTTCATATCTGAAACAATCATTTGATGTTTCTGAATATTTCTGTTTCACGCGTTATGTTCTGTGAAGGTTCAACTGGCTGATACGTAGCGTTCGACAGTGAAAATTATTTGTGTCAATTGATCATTATAGTTAAAAAATACATATTAATGCTTACCACTTGAGAATTACCCCGCTTTCCTTCATTGTTAGCGAAGGAAAGCGGGGTAGTTCGCAAGTGGTAAGCATTAATACGCTTAATATGTATTTTTTAATTGACACACAAATAATTTTCACAGTCGGACATTACGTATCAGCCAGTCAAACTTTCATAGGACATAACGCGTAAAACAGAAATATTCAGAAACATCAAATGATTGTTTCAGATACTATATATGTTCCACGTATAATGGCATGATTTGGTTAATACCATAATGTGCAACTAGAAAGTATCATGTTTCATCAGAATTATAAAATAGCAATCAAACATTCTATTTGGAATTTCCGCTTCCTGCTCTTTTCTTTTTCTGCATATGGAGATGGGCCTTCATTGTTTATGAAGAATTTTGATGGTCAAAGGAAAAAAAGGAAATATTTAAGGTTTTACCTTTCTGGTGCACTCAACTCATCGGTGAGGGTGGAGAAGTCATGTTGAAAACCGTCCAAGAAGACGTCAAGGAAAATGGGATGTCATTAGACCTCAGAACAATGATGCACAACCTATGTCTCAGGACGGGTGTCGCGTTGGCACGCCATCACGACACTACCAAAACTAAATTTTTCGTAATCGTACGCCAAATTATTTTCTTCCATGCTGAACGCTGAAGTTCAAACCTGCACATGTGCGGCGTAATGGTTCGGAGAATGGCCAGTCCAGCGCTGATGCTCCTTTTGTTTACTTTGTTCCCATTGGCTGTTGATCTTCTAGCAGTGCTTGTTTGTTCTCGGTCGACACTAAAGTGGATGGCGTACAGGTATTGTGACGTAACATCATTCTTTCCACTGATTCCACATTAACTGGTACTCCTTGTTATGGTGACTTGCACTTTTGAGCGAGGCCTTTCCCTCTGCTTTTCCAGTTAGTATGGATAAATGCTGATGGTTTTCTTTACTGGAATACCTTTTCTGATGATTGATTTCTTGCAACAACCACCTTAACCCCCACCCCACCCCCACGCAGTCTATTTTGAATTTAAACCACTTTTTTAGCTTCCCACGTCACTCGAACGCATGTGGTTTCTACTTTATTTTGTGCGCCGTTTGGACTTTTTTTTTTTCTTTAGAGAAAAATGCATGCTTCTCTTATAATCTAATTTTATTTCTATCAGAACCAAATTTTGTCTCCTTGTTCTGGATTTTTCCAGAGGGGCGGAGCAAACTTCCTCCAGTTCTTGCTGTTTCATGCATTTACAGCTTTTCGCTTACTATCTTTATTTTTAAGGCTATTTTGCTTTGGGTGTTGGAGGTTTTTATTTTTGTAGCCTTTTATATCCGAGAAAAGTCCCTCAATTCACTGTTTAATTTACTTCTGGAGCACATAGATTTTTATTTAGTGCATCTGCATCATTTTGTATAGAAATGCAGAATTTATCGAAAATAATTACTGAAATGAAAATCTTTTTGGTGCTTGTGTATGTTTAAAGACCAGGAATATGCTGTCCAATTTAATTAATTCTAAATAAATTAGTGCGCAATTCCTAGCAAAAATAGTTTTTTCAGCACGAGTTTGTGCGAAAAATCCAGATTTTGCTCCGAGTTTTCCTAAGCTTTGAAAAGAGCTAAGAAAAGCACTTTTTATTGGGGAGTTTAAACTCCTCTAAAGGCAGAGAAGCCTACTTATTAAGGCAGCATACCTATTTTATAAATTTATCCTTCCGTAGTGCAATGGAGGAAAGACTTCTTGAGAACCTAGCACTTTTTATAGCAAAGCTTACCCACTGTACTTAGGCAACAGTTGACCTTTTAGCTCGTCTCTTCAATTAATATTCAAAGAGAACAATCTTTATTATTCTAAGTGCAATGATAGAAAGAGCAGAGGACCCACTTTTTGCCGAAGCACGATGGGCGACCTTCCTTTTTAATCTAAAAGCCTGCTGAAATATTATAATTACTAAACATCCACGAAGATTCCAAGTTCTGATGTCTCCTGACTTCAAGTGCTTCGCGAGCGGCGAACTGAACGAATAGCAGTTCCGAATGATGTGATGCCATGCTGTCTGGACCGGAGGAAGTCGTATTTGATCGAGCCTTAATGTGCGGCACTGCTGTCGCGCGTGATGTCATAGCAGGGTTCTAAACATTTCAAACAAAACAGTAATGCTCGTATGTGTGAACCTTGTTTTTGACGGAGTTTACACATTCATTCGTTTATCATCTAGGATTATTTAAAAGCAAGTTCACAAACAGTTTATGTTGTTATCTTCATAGATTATTAACCAAAAGTTCATAAAAGGCAAGTTTTTTTGTTTCAATTCATAGGCTTCCAACATAATTCATGCATTCGTTTCTTAACAGGTTTATATATCAACTACATTTCAAACTAGGAGTTGTAAATAATAAGTTAGGTTTTTGCATCTAAACATAGTTATTCCATTTTTAATATCTACAGACCAAGCCACACAAGTCTGGGTGGGCTTTTATTAGAGCACCGTGAGATTTGTTACTCAGTGTTCATGCAAGTTTGCTTTAAACCTTTTTGTTTCATTTGATACGTATTTAAGGTTAAGCAGCTATAACTTTTGGAAAAGTGTTTGATATTCCACACCTATCCCCCAACCGACAGACGAATTCATGTCATTGGGTTATTTGTATTTGGTAGTTTTTTTTTTTTTTTTGGGAAGTGTTTCACATGACTTTACTGTTTTTGTATCAGTTTACATTTCAGCGTTGGAGGGGTTTTTTTTGTGTGTCGTCTCCACGGTAAGCAGAGTGATCAGGAACAATGCTCGCTGAAAGGATTATGACTTATGACGGCATTCCCTCTTGGCTTGCTGTATAGGCCGGAATTCAGGGAAACATTTACTATTAGGGAGACAGTACTGAATTCATGGGGGAGAGGGTGGACCTCGAAGCAACTTTTTCTTGTGCTATTTTACTTAATTTCTTTTCCATTAATGCTTAAAAAAAAAAAAAAATTGACCTATGAATTTCCCCTTCCAACACATTTTTATTTGCACACCTGGCAGACAACTGGATTTCTTATTTGCAAGCCCAGACCAATAACTTTGATAACCATTTTATCTTGTCAATGACATTTTGCAAGTACTAATAATGATAAAATTAAAGTAACATTGAAATTTTATTTTTTAATGGAGTCTGTGGTACTGGAAAAGCTGTAAAAAAATTTAAGTGGGTTTATTTTTATTTACCTTTATTAATGCAATGTAAAATAAATAACTGTTGTGGAGGGAAGTGGAAATTTTTAACTTCTACTTAATTTGCTTTTTGGTTAGGAATTCTTGCCCTGTGGCTACAAGAATACAAACAGGAGATTTTCCTTACAAGTGCTGCCATTTCTGAGGCACATTTATAGCTGAGAACACAAAGTGGAAATATGTTTTGCATGACTAACACTAAAAATTTTCAAAACCAATGTTTCCTCCACAACAATTTTAAAATTTATGTTTTATCAATTATTAGTGGAGGTACCCAGCATTGTCCAGGATAGACAAAGTTTGTTTTTGAGCACTTCAAAATTATTCACCATGCTGAATCACAAAGCAGTACTTTATTTGCACCTGCCGTTCAGACAACACCTTATCACAATTTATAATGGCCGTTCTGAGCCCTAAAAACTCAAAATAGCAAACATGTACAATACACTTCGTGCACATCGCTTTCAGCTTTCTAGTGTAGATAAGGCACTTTCTAGCAAATCACTTAGAAAACCATCAAGAATGATGCATAACCATTTGGACTCTTTCCCGTATGCCTGTACCACGGACACTTGCGAGCAGTGAGGCGTCACCTGATGACTGTTGCTCTGACATGGAGCAAAACTTCAGCAGCCGACTTTCACCCAGTCTATAGAGGGCCTCATAAAAACACATTTGACCCCCTTAGGGATGGAATTTCTAAAAATCGTCCCACCTGTTTTTTAATCTGGGTGATGAAGAGTTTGTATGCTAATTTTGGTGTAAATCCATCAAACCGCTTATGAACATATGCGGAACAAACATATTGTTTATCTACATTTTATCGTTGATGTCTTTCGGAAGCAAGTAGCCCAATGCCCCAGTGGCGGACTTAAAACTTTGGAAAAGAAGAACTATTGCATGCATGAACAAACTCACCTTGAATAATGGTTTCATTAGATGAACAAAACTATTATTTAATAAAATAACGTAATAGGAGCACTATACACATAACATATTGAGGGTTCATTTCTTTTTAAAGCTTGCATTATTGCAACTGCTGACGAACAACTTACGTTCGGTTGCCACTTAGCGTATAGATTTTTTTTTTTTTTTTTTTTTTTGATTTGAGGTTTAACGACCACCGTGAGCAACTCAATGGGCTATAAGCAGTCGCCCGTCCCTAATTTAGGATAACTGGTTCCAGGGAAGGGAGAGAGCCAGTGCCGTAAGACAAACACAACATCCATGCCTCACCGGGATTCGAACCCGGACCCCTTTCAGACGAATGATCAGAGGCCATCACCTTAGACCACTGCGCCACCGGGGCGGCTGTATAGAGTTCATATGATGAACCACGCACTCGACGCAAAGAGAATTTCAAAACAATTCTTTCTCTTCCTCTCATGTGTGGACTTTTTTTTAACTTTTTGACTACTGCGAAGTGCGCAGTATCTTTACTTGTGTTTTCAACAAAACATACTTTAACTTTTATATATATAGAAATAAATAATTTCAGAGAATAACATGTGTTTTTGAATTAGTAGTAGCATCACTTTTGAGAATATTTTTGTGTTGTAAAATTTAGAAAATTATTAAGTGTTGTGCAGGGGAAATCATACTTTTAAACATGTCTTTCTTATACTTCATAACATTTTACAGCATTTTTTCAACTGAAAAATATATTCAATCTCATACAATAAACAGTTAAACAAGTAATTTTAAATTTAAATATTAATAAATATTGAACCTTTCACTGTATTACCTGAGCCCAGATCGACTCAATTTTCTAGTTTCTTCAGGTCATTAATAAGGGGATCAAATTAAATGTTTACCAAATTAAACTCTGAACCCCTAGCACTGTACTCCAAAAAATAAAAAAAATAATGAATATCAAAAGTACTTTTGAGATACTAAATGATGATAGATCAAAAAACTAAATTTGAGTCACTAAAATAATAATGGTATCTACTGTTTTAGTAATGCCTGTATTTTAAATACTATTGCTATACCGAATTTAGTAAATGTTTACCAAATGTGTAACACTAAATTTACACGACAATGCTGAAAAAGAAAGTTTTTGTTGTTGCAATAAACACTTTGTCAAAATAAAAAATATTACATCAAATTATTATTTAGCTAGCATACACTGAAGAGCAATTGAATTAGAGATACCTGTTTAGTAACGTGTAGCACCACCTTTCGACCTGATGACGGCGGCGATTCGTCTCGGCATGGACTCGACAAGACACCTGAAGCTTTGGGAAGCCATACGGATTCACGACCAGTGAACAAGCTCCCACAGTTCACGAAGATTTCATGAGGGGGGGTCAGAGCCTCGAACATCTCTCTCGATGGTATCCCAGATGTGCTCGATGGGATTTATGTCAGGTGACCTAGCTGGCCAAGGAAGCGAGGTCACGTCGGTGGAGTGTTCATCCAACCATTCGGATACAATTTGGGACCGATAGCATGATACATTGTCTTGTTGCAGGATGAGGTCCCCAGCGGGATCTTGAAGACTCACAAATGGGAGCAAATGGTCGTCCAGGATATCCCAGTAACGTTGATTTGTGAGGGACAATGTCGCATGTACCAGGGGTTCCATTTCAGTCCACGTAAACAGTGCCCAGACGAGAATGCCACCCCCATAGCTTGAAGAGTACCCTGCTGGCAAGAAGGATCCATCGCTTCATGTGATTTGCACCGTACTCGTATTCTGCCATCCGCATGTACTAACGTGATACTGCGTCGGACTCTTACTGATTTCCGTCGCATCACTCCTTATATTGTCGGATCGTTGTATAAGTCATGTCGTTTCCGTTTATAGGGCCACCCACAGCACCACATTTGCATAACGCCAGCTGTCTCTAATCCAATTGCTCTTCGGTGTAATTATAAGCCCCGCCCCCAAACGAATTTCAGGTGGTGACGCATTGGAATGTGAAACTTTGGGCAATCCCTGGGAAACGTTCGATGAGTACAAGGAACAACATTTTAGCGAGTGGGAAGTAGAATTACCACAGGACAAGACTGAAAGAATGTACCAATCAGGGAAAAACGTAAAAGAGGACTGACAGTAAAATAAAAAAAAAACCTTACTAATTCAATTATTTCTTATTTCACGTTTATTATGTGATTTTATTTTTAATAATTAGTGAGACTAATTTTTATATCATGATTATTATAATAAAACTAGCACATTAAAAGTTTAGTTTTCATTGTATTAGCTTAACACCTATAACTACAAGTATTTACAGGTAACTGCAGTCAGGCATATGGGTATTACTACTCAGGGTTAGAATAAGATCTACTGGCCCAGTGGACCACTGAATTGGCAAACCACTGGTCCACCAAAATGCCTACTGGTCTGTAAAAAAATAATGAAATTTTTTTACGACATTTACAATATATGTAGAAAATAATGTATCATTTCAATGGAATTATATCCAATATTTGTTTTTAAACCTGTCATTAGTTTGCAGCCTAAAAAAAACCATACAGCAAGGTAAAAAAACAACAGAAATTCATTTTTTAACTTGTGACAAATTTGAAAAAAAAAAAAAAAAACTTCCTGGCCATCTGGGCCAGTAAAATCAATAGTTCAATGGTCTGATGGAAGTTTTACTGGCCAATGACGACCACTGGGTAATTCGAACGCTGCTACTGTTATTTTTTGGTCAGAAAAAGAACTTTAGATTTAGTCATGAATTATTAATTTTAATTTCAGTTCCAATATCATAAGAACAACATAATTATGATTACATTTTTCCCGTTTTAAAAGTATGTAGTCTTACGTTTGGTAAATATTATTTTGCTTACAAATGATAAAAGAGACTAACAAGTCAATATCAGGTTATTGATCTTAAATTAGATATCATCTAAAATTTGGGGAACATTTAGTATTTTTGGGAGACACAGTTTTTTACTGTCCAATAATTAAGAAAATGATGAGAAGTTAATATCTGGTTATCACTTTATCATTATTACGTGGTCTAAAATTTGGTGAACATTTACTATTTTTGGGAAACAAAAGTTTATTTAGTGGTGAATAATATACAGTAACAAGTAAATATCTAGTAAACACTTTAAAAATTAAATATGGTCTAAAATTTGATGAACATTTATACTATTTTGGGGAAACGAAAGTATTTTTTTGTTGCATATGTGGCATGAATATTGCTTCATGCCCATAAAAATCAAAATCCACCTGTCTGCATAACAGAACTAATTGCATTAGTTCCATTTCTGATCTGAACCAAGGATACATAAATTTCATGTGCAATACACTCCCATAATTTTATGCTTTTTTTTCCAAACCCAAGGGGGTTTGCTGTTTCAAAACTGTTCTGATACAGCAGAATTTTCAAATTTTCTGATTCATGAAAAAACCTAGCACCTTTGAAAATGGCCCCATCTGTGAAGTTTGATAAAACTCCTTCAGAACACAGAAGTGGAGATTTGATTTGCTTTTCTACAGAAGCATTTTGTATTAAAACTGCTAGACTTTTTAAGATTGGCACGCAGTAGAAAGTAGATGTTTTATTATCACCATTTCTGCCTAAATCCATGGCAACAGGATGAACATAACTGAAATTTTGCTCAAAATATTTTTTCGTCAAATAGTCACAAGCAAACCTTTATTTGAGCATGCTTGATTCAGAAAATCGTGCTTTTGTTCTTTTTGGAGAACTTCAGTAATCTGAAATTCATTAACTTGATTACTTTTTTGCAACAGACTGCTTATGAACTGCATAATATTCTCCTGATTTATTTCATGAATATTCAGCATTTCAGTAATGATCACATCGACAACAAAAGAAGGTAAATAAAATTTGGCCAGTAGCCTTAAACAAAACAAAGCAACTGATGTGTTCATGTCTAAGGCTGAAATTTTACTGTTTGTACTGCTACTCAGTTCATTTACATTCTCCTTATTTAGGTTACTCTCACTGTTAACATCTTCACAAGGTTGTAACGGTTCGTTGTTCTTGAATTTATCGGCTGTGAGAAACCTTGTTGTATGCTTTCGAGACAAGTGCAATTAAAATGTCGACTTGTTACTAAATTTACTAATGTGGTAAATGTGTAATTTAACGTCCTAAATTATTTAGTCGGGAAAAGTTTACTGTGTGGGGAGAGTGCGACATAAAAGTTTTTAAGCATGCGAAATAATGGGGCAAGCTGCAAAAATACAGTAATTTAAAAGAATGTGAAAGAATTTCACCGAAGTATTTACCTGGAGTACGATGGTGTGTAGCAGTTGGTGAGGGAGGAGGCTTAAGCGATGTTAACGGCGACGACGTGAAGCTTCCGTGTTTTGATAGGGAGCAGAAGTTCGTACTGAATGCCCAGAAGAATACAATAAAAGTAGAGTGTATTCTTCGGAAGAGTGTGATGCGTGCTGTAATCCGGCGCAAGTGGAAATAGTTCAAAATCTGTTTTTTTTTTTTATTTTTGAGAAAGAAATGTGCGGAATGTCATTATTAGTTTCACAATGTATCCGAATGGAAACAAATGAAGGAATGTAAATGTTTTCATGTACGACAGAAGTGTTGAGTAAGAACTTTTGGTTCCGGTTGAATTTCAAGGTTTAGTTATGGTTTCAAAGATGTACAGGGGTAGTTGATTTCTTCAAGTACTTCATTTGTAGTTGTGCTCTTATTCCGTATAGTGTAGCTAATATTTTTGCGCCCTGAAACGGATATTTTTGAAAATAAAGGAGTTTCTTCAGTTTAGATATCATAGTATAGCAGGGAGGTCAAGAGTTTATTGTATTTTGCTGGATAATGAAATTTTAAGCCCTGACGAAATCTGAAATGAAGTATGGAGACTTTGGAAAGAGCCACTCACACCGTTGAAAAAGCTACCAATACCGCAGTTTACAATGCTGTGTAAAGTCGACCTGTTACTAAATTTACCAATGTTTTACTACACTGCTCATAAGGACGTGGAACTTAATCTTGTCTTTTTATGTGTAGTTGAATATGTGAAATTAAGGAATTAAGGAAGCTCAGTCTGCATTCTGTTACTGACATGTTTGAATGGGGCAGGCTATTTTTAATAGTCTGAGTAGTACACAATGGTGTAAGTTTCAGATGGTCATGTGAAGTATGTGTATTCAAAGATGAAAATTTAGCAAATGTTCTAGAGCATGTTATGAAACCACAAGGAAACTGCACCCTAGTAATGTTTTTGTGTATTTTTATGAGTTGCATAGGACTTAAGTCTCGAAACAAAGGATTTGCACATTTTACACTGGAAATTTGAAGATCCATTTGAATTCATGGTATGATACTTCCAGTGAAATAATGTCAACCTGCAAAAAAAAAAAAAAAAAAAGTGGGAGTTTTAGCATTTTTTATACATATGTAGAGAAACAAAAAATACAAATTTTAGTTTCATAGCATTCTAGACCGGTCGGTGCCTTTAATTCATTTTTTAGCGATTCTTTTTAACTCTGACTGGTCATACTCCGAGTTATGTATCTCTTTGTTTAATGGGTGCAGTGCCATACTCCGAGTTACGCATCTCTTCGTTTTATTGACCCGCAGTGCCATCGAATTGGTTTCTGATTTGGAAAGTTCGTGATAGGGATACTTAAGACTTGGCCTATAAATCAATAGATAAGTTGTTTCACCGTTAAATATCGAACCTAAATTAGATTTTTAATATAGCTGATGCAGAACTTCGAGGAAAATCATTGTTTTGGAAAATATCGCTTACGGTCCGATAAGTTAGAATATCGGTAAAAAAAATTTTGTCAGATATTTCACAAATGTGCTGGATTTGTTTTACATTACAAATGCTTTCATGTGAAATGTCCTGAAAACAAATCTTCAAATTCTCAGTCTTCGTCATTCCAAAGTCTCTTCAATCCTAATAGGAACAGAACGAATTTTGCAGGGATTTAGATTTTCAGTAAAAATTAAACAAGGGGCTCCTACCACTGCATCACCATAACTGCAAATCGATACAAAAAAAAAAATAGCTAGAACATATAGGCTAAACTTTTTACAAAAAGTAAGTTAAATTGGATGGGGGGACCAAAACAGTATGCCTTATGAGCCTTTGGAAACTTGTATCTGCTGGATGTTTAAATTTTCAGGGTTTAACTAAAAAATTTCTGACAATTTGCCGATTCTAATTACTTCTCACCACGTTTCTGATTGGTAATTCTTTACATTACCAATGCGATAAAAAAAAATGCGAAGGATTGCGATATTTCGCTATATGTATCTGTACTACACAAAACCTTAGGGCCAGAGGGTTTCTGATTCGAAAATTTGTTATTGGGAGTTGCCTGTTGGCGTTTCAATTAGGCGGATCGGTTTGGTCAGGCAACGTTCCCTATTGAAATTTCGTCCTGTTCATGAAATTTTAAGTTATTTTTCTAATGTAACTTACAATTTGGAAGGTTTACCAAAATACCTTATATATGTGAATTAAAATATCATAACAAAACAGTTTGGTAAACAGCCCCGTACTGTGTAAATGATGGATTTTGAAGATGTTAGTATAACACACACAATTTCAAATATACTACAGAGCAGCGCACATATCTGAAATCAATTAACTGCAGTTGATTTAAATCATAATGAAACAGAAAAATGTACTTACCAGAAAAGTTTTGTGCTACACGTGGTGTTCGCATTCACGATTTCACGTTGATCGTTGTTTTCGTAGTGGAGTCAAACTGCGCATGCGCGTTACGCTATAAACCATTGCCAGATCTTTCTGACTACGTTTTTCTGTGAATTTACAAACATTTTAACACAATGTTCGAAAGTTTTACTGAAATTCCAGGAAAAACACAGATCAGCTGAAAAAACAGATTTTTTATGTAAAATCACAGAAAAAAAGTAATGTGAATTTCAGGTTTTTTTTACAGTGTAGTG
Source organism: Macrothele yani (assembly GCA_039090855.1). Taxonomy (NCBI): domain Eukaryota; kingdom Metazoa; phylum Arthropoda; class Arachnida; order Araneae; family Macrothelidae; genus Macrothele; species Macrothele yani. The sequence continues at coordinate 71,165,367 of CM076999.1, read as the reverse complement.
AGAAGAACAAGTGTGTTGGGAAGGTAAGGGAAGATATACTGTGCCCCCCCCCCCCCCGAATAGTCATAAGGCGGTGGCGCCTATGGAATCACGTAGAAGAACGATGGAAGTGTGTGTGTGTCGTGGTCACATGCAGGGGATCCTGAGTTATATGTTTTAAACTGTTATGCGTGATTCTGTGCTAATCCTGATATTTTGCTGTAGTTTTTATGGCTTTTTCAGTTGAATTATGTGTAATTATTTATGTGTAATTATGTTGAATTATGGGTAATTCTTTATGTGTAATTTTTTATGTGTAATTATGTTGAATTATGTGTATTTCTTTATGTGTAATTATGTTGAATTATTTGTAATTTTGTATGTGTAATTATGTTGAAATATGTGTAATTATGTTGAATTATGTGTAATTTTGTATGTGTAATTATGTTGAATTATGTGTAATTCTTTATGTGTAATTATGTTGAATTATGTGTAATTCTTTATGTGTAATTATGTTGAATTATGTGTAATTCTTTATGTGTAATTATGTTGAATTATGTGTAATTCTTTCATACGTTTTTTGCGATTAGTTAAATTTTGAATTCAGATTTGCAAAAATACACTGTTCTTTTGCACCTAACAGGATATGTTACAACTTTGAATGAAACGAGGCAGCATTTTTTTTCAGCTTTGAAATGGATGAAACTACTAAAAATTTACTAACTAACTTTCCGAGTTCACTATTTTCTCCGAACACAAAAAAATTGAATCTCACTCACTGAGTGAACGACGTAACGGTGAGCTCACAAACAACGCTGTGAAAAAATCACTAAGAGCAGGCAGCTGCCAAAACGCAACAGGAGATAACGAGTAACAATCAGCAGCAACTAACAGCTACAGTAGCAGAATTCACTCGGTAACGGTTAACACCGAGCTGTGAAAAATCCCGAAGAACATGATGGGTAACAATGACAGAGTGAGGAACGTTTATTGGACGATCACTGTTACTCACGGTTTTCATTAGTAGGCGTTACCTGTGATTTTTTGAAAACCGTGATCAAATCACAGGTAGTGAAATAACGCTCATCTCTAAAATTTTGAGTAAGCTGAATATTTTTTATTAATAACATTCATGAGATAGTGTCCTTTATGTGCGTCGAATGGCCAGTAGTCAGCCTTCGTGACTGCCAAGGAGTAACCTGAGGTTCGATTCCAGAGAGGTACGAAACCTCGAACCACTGAATATCTGCCGTTTCGTCGGGTGGGTACGTTAAGCGGTCTGAACCAGGGTGCTGTCCCTCCAGCAATAAATAATGGGATCTTTCTAAATCGGTTTCGTGTCACTTTCCCATCGGGCACTCTAGCCCAGATCTCCTAGCTTTCTCCGATTTCTACGGATTGTGTAAGACATGGGGTGAGACACTCCCTTTCTAAAATAATCTACATATGATCTGATCTGATCTTTTTGTACTGTTTCATGTAATCCTTGAAAAATCTATGTTGCAGATTGGACTCTCCATCTGCGTAAACATGAAAAGCATGCGAAATATTAGATGACAGTCAACAGCATATTTAAGACAACTAAGACACCAGCAACAGGAAATTACCCAAAGATTACCAGTACAACGCCACGCAATAAGATTTTAAGTTAGAAATCAAGATTTCATTTGTCCGAACAACAAATGCAGACAGAACGAAGATAAATATCTCACACAGAAAAAAAAGTGAACAGTTGTTTTTTTATATATAATACCTTTGGACATTTCTTTACTGAACACGGTTTATGATAATTGAACTATTCATGAAAATGTGTAAATTACTATACAAAATTGGAAAATGTGAATCAGCTTATTTGTGTAAATATGATATTGATGTTAAGGCAGATAATATCCAAACGCTTAAAAATTTCATCTCCCGAAGCAGGAATCATACCCGTGTCTCCAGGATAGCCACCGAGTTTTTAATAGCATTTTGCAACGGTGTAATCCGGTATTTCATTCACTTAATTACTGAAATCCATTAAAAATTAGTGTCACAAATCGGAGGCTCAGGTTAGGTTTCCCACACTTTGTTTCCTTTAGGTCAGGAGACTAGTACAGACTTTTCGTTAGAAACTTCTGTTGATTTCATTTGAAAATAAACTTGAATAATTCGTCATACGGTATCAGAAGTATCAAGCTAGTACCAAAAAAAAAAAAATAATAACTTCGCCGTGTGGTACGCGTGCGTTTTAAGACGTTCGCCCTGAGAATATTCTTGCAGATAGACGTCGCTACGGTCCAGCAAAACGCGTGTATTCCAAGCAGTAATTTCACTCTCTTTTGTTAAATTTGTTGAATAGATTTCTGATTCTTTCATACCTGCGACTTTATCAATAGTTTGAATTTTATTTTTTCGATTATGAATAATATACGTAAATTCTGGAATTGCGATATATTCAATGGCTATCGTGCAATCAAAAGTTTGTTTTATACTGCCATTTGCCAAATGCAGAATCAGTGCACAGCATTAAAAAGCATAATTTAATGGCAATATCTTGATCAGAATATACTTAGTGAAAATATCCTAGAAAATTTAAGAAATGCAACATTGAAGATGACAATCCGATTTTTCGCGTAAATGTGACAAGGATGGTAAGTCAGATAATATCCGAAAACTTGAAAATTTTCATCGTCCTGGAGCGAGACTCGAACCCGCGTCTCCCAGAAAACGCTTAGGTATGCTAACCACTACACCACCCAGAACGACCAAGTTTCCGATCATTTAGAATTTAACCATCACAGGATTCGCTAGTCGAAGCAACCGGCAATCATGTTTAGCGAATCTGGAGGTTAAGAATCCTATCCCGTGATTACCCGGAGAAGCAGATAAATCATGAAAGAAATACGGGATTACGCCATATAATACACATTTTCAAGATGACAATCCGATTTTTGGCGTAAATGTGACAAGGATGGTAAGTCAGATAATATCCGAAAACTTGAAAATGTTCATCTTCCTGGAGCGGGACTCGAACCCGCGTCTCCCAGAAAACGTTTAGGTATGCTAGCCACTACACCACCCAGAACGACCAAGTTTCAAGTTTCCGATCAATTAGAATTTAACCATCACAGGATTCGCTAGTCAAAGCAACCGGCAATCATGTTTAGCGAATCTGGAGGTTGAGAATCCTATCCCGTGATTGCCCGGAGAAGCAGATAAATAATGAAAGAAATATGGGATTACGCCATATAATACAAATTTTCAAGATGACAATCCGATTTTTGGCGTAAATGTGACAAGGATGGTTCGCTAAACATGAATGCCGGTTGCTTAGACTAGCGAATCCTGTGATGGTTAAATTCAAATTGATCGGAAACTTGAAACTTGGTCGTTCTGGGTGGTGTAGTGGTTAGCATACCTAGGCGTTTTGTGGGAGACGCGGGTTCAAGTCCCGCTCCATGACGATAAAAATTTTCAAGTTTTCGGATATTATCTGACTTACCATCCTTGTCACATTTACGCCAAAAATCGGATTGTCATCTTCAAAATTTGTATTATATGGCGTAATCCCGTATTTCTTTCACAAATGCAACATTGTTTGACATTTATTTCATTTTCTTGACAACAATAGCTTTGCTGTGTTTGACACAGCTTCTGCACGACGAATGACCTACAAATATTAAAATCGCTTCTGAAACTATAAAAAAATTATTTAAATCGCTTTAGAGGTTTTGATGATAAAATGATTTTGTCAGTCGCTTCATCGCGCTTGATAGAAATGGTGCGAATGGAATGCCGTTAAGTAGTTTGAAGATACGGAAAATATAATAATTACGAAAGATGGCGGTTTTCTTGATGTTATAATTATCACAATGACTGCAGTAAGCAGTTTGAGCAATTATTTCAATATTTTAGCTCTCTGACCAGTTTTAGTCGTGTTCATTGTCACCGTTTTCTTAAACCCTTTGAATTTGGGTTATTCTTTCCGTCTGTGATATTCCAACGTTGATTGATCGCACTGGCCGTATCTTCGACGTGACATGGTTTGTCCATTGTTACCGTGGGGATTTACGGTTTAAAATAGTGACATCTAGCAATACAAAAGCCTAACAGCGATGTTGATCCCAGCCATTATATCTTACCGAAAAGTCGCGATTTACGAGACAATCGAGCAGTTGAAGGAAAGAGGAATAAAGCAGCCCCAAAAACGATCTTATTTAAAGGAGGTGTCATTTTAAATGCTTTTTGATTACCTTCAAGTCAATTATTTTTGTTTTGTTTTCAGTATTGCTACAATATAATAGTTAGAGGACGTAGTATGTGGTACCGAAGTAAATTACGTATTTTGCAGTTCCAAATTTAGATTGCCGCCACGGTGCCGCAGTTATATTCTGACTTACAACAATTTGTCCGTGAAATGTTCTGGTTCGAAACCCGGTGAAGCATGGAAACTGTGTTTGTGATCTTATCTAAAGGATCTGACATTTTAAATGTTTTTTAGTTACTTTCAAGTGAATTAGGTTTTTTTAATAGTGCCGCCATACACTAGTTAGAACACCTAGAATTTTGTACCGAAGTAAATTACGTATTTTGCAGTTCCAAATTTAGATTGGTGGCGCAGTAATATGCTGACTTACAACAATTAGTCCTTGAAGTGTCCTGTTTAGAAATCCGGTGGAGCATGGAAATTGTGTTTGTCTTACGGCTCTACCTTCCCTGGAACCAGTGACCCTAAATTAGAGACAGGCGATTGCTTAGAACCCATCGAGTTGCTCACGGTGGTCGTTATATTTTCGATTTCAAAAGAAACACCATTGGATTACGTGATAAGCTGCTGCTTAATTAAACATGTGGCATCGACGAAAGTGTGTGACGATATTTCCAAAGTTCGTGATCTTCCGCTAGAGTAAAAAATATTTTTGTCATTGACAGATACGTAGTATCTGTCAAAAGACGTGTAAGGAAAACAAAAATCTTCTTTCCAACTGCTTGCGGATCTCCATTTTGGTATTGCGTTACGTGTTTCTGTTATGAACATATTTCTAGGAACATTTCGTTATATAAGACCTCTCATGGTAATTGCTGCGGTGATACTTTAGAAATCGAAGTGCCGTAAAAACTTCACAGTTTTAAAGATGCGCTTTATCCGCGCCTATGTTTAATCCGCAGAACCTAACGTTTTAAACTTTTAAAAAGATAGTCCGCGAATTATGAAGTTGAAAATGCAGTAATTTATATTTTGTTAATAAATGGTAGCTAACCTAATCTCGTGAATTCACATTTTCTTCAAAAAGAAGTCGCTTTCGTATAGACGTCGAAAATTTTACCGTATTTTTGTGCATCTAGAGAGCATGCGTATTTCTTATAAATCCGGCATAATCTAAGCTTAGGAGTAACATCTGTGTACATTAATTTGATTAAACTGAACATACTGTTATCTTCAAAGTTCGATTTATTTTTCAATTGGAAAACTCCGTTAAATAGCCATGAGTAATTTTCTTTTTGAGAAAGAGTGTTGGAAATATTCTCCTCGGCTTTTAGCCAATGTTTATGACAAAATAAGCCATCCTTGCCAATATGTTGATATGATTCATCGCCAGAAAGAAAGTGAAAACTAATTTATTTAAGGAAATTAAACTATATGTAAATATCTGGACAGACCAAAAGAAGAAAAAAAGTCCCAGCAAGCAGTGGTTTTTGAATCAATTTGTGCGTTAGGAAAAACAGTGTGAGGGTCAATATATCGAACATGTCTTCTATACAATGATTGGTCCTCTTTCCGCATAGTTGAGAATCTGGAATTTTAAGAGAGTAATGAGGGTTCAGTTTTAATTACCTAAGATTTCCACCTTGAATTCTTAAATTGTCAATGCCTACGCATGTCCTACGGACCTAGTATACTATGTCTGTTAAATATAAGGCATGTCTTTTAAATGACATTAACGCTACTTACGTAGCATGAAATATTTCTACACATGATCTCACTTTCTAAATATGCAAACATTCTACACAAGCAGCTACATCCTCCAATGGTAAATCATACCTTCGGAAATTGCTCCTGGGTTGTGACCAATACACACAAAGTTTAGCCCGCGTTTTTCGGTAAATTAGTTCATGTCAGAGTTAGTGTTTAAAATGTGAACATTTGCACTGCAATCGTGAACGCCTGCTTAATGAATGATATGAAAATTTGGAAGTTAATTTTCATGTAGAATTCAACGCACTATTTTTTCTGGTTTCAGAGTTTAATGACAACAATGAGCAAATCATATGCTGTGAGCTATTGTCAATTATTTATTTGGGAACACTATTTTCAGGAAAACTACAGAGCCAAACAGACAAGCATACCACACACAGATCATCCAGAGACACCATTCGACAACCACACCACACATACAGCATCTTGCGATCGAACCACATCCAGTTTAAGGCACATGGTCGGAAACTACCTGAGGTCATGGTTGTCCGATTTGCCCAAGTACTCTGGAATTGCAGTCATTTCGTTTTCTGTACATGAACATTGCACGTATCATTTTTCATCTCGATTGGATGATTCTTTCTCTGCGATTATGTTTCTTTTATTTTATTGTGTGGGAAATAGCTGATAATTTCCAACGCTATCTCTGACTAATTAAGTCCCGTTAGGCTAATGTTTAAGTCACACGCTTTTCGCAAAAAAAAAAAAAAAGAAGAAGCCCAGTGAGAATGGCGTGCGATCCTGACGAAATTCCGCATTCAAGTACCCTCGAATGAATATGCAAATGATTAAAAAATGAAGACAATTTACTTAATAATGGCCCGCCATAGCACATTGGAACGGCGCATCAAGGAAGACATATCAAAAGCAAAACTTGCACCCAGGGACAGTTTTGACAACGGATTGCTATTACATTAACCTCCATCGACTATGAGGATGCCTCAACTTTGGATACGTGCACATTTAGAGCAGTTCTGCGAGCTTGAGAGAAGACGCATGATTGGACTGAGAGGCCGTTTGGTCAATTCGCTGTATCGCTGAGACCTGTATTGATAAGACGCGGCAATCGAACTATGTTGGAGACAATCGGTCGTGAAAGGCTACTCCCAGGGTTACACGGGCAGTGGACGGCAGAGGGTAAAAATAGAAACAATAGATGTTTGAACCAGAAAACTTCGTCCCACACAAATATCGTTGAATATGCATGCTTCCCGATCCATGAAAGATATTTGCTCCGACAAGCTGCTGTCAGCAGAGCGTGGTGTATAAAACGTTTGGTCTTTTGTCGCACGAGATATTGTTTCCAGCTGACCCATATTGCATTGGGCTGCATCGAATTCTCTGTGAAATGTGACGAACTTGTCGTTTACTCTTGGAATCCACACGCACTGTCCCCTGCTCTTTACAACTTTGTCACGCTTTCTTTGTATCACCATTATGGCACTTCTGCTTATATACCAGTGTGAGCTGAAAGTTCGTCTTGCTTGAAGCTAAAAATCTTAATAATGCAAAAATGTCGTACACGATGACCCCATTCTAAAAAGGATGGGTAGTTTTTTCTGTACTCTTTTACCACTGTTCCTCCAGATCGACGAACCTACACCATCAAGGCTTAGTAGGTCGCGATGAGATGATCTCTATGATGGATTTGATAACCACAACTGAAGCGAAATTTCGTCCTTGGAAGAAATGGGCCGTCGATTAGATATGTTATTGTTGGGTCGGTCTCGGTAAGATACAAAACTTTCGGACTATTTTATGTTCCGACGGCGATTCTAAAGATGTAAATTGGGGATTTATTCTCTTGTAGAAAAGCTCTGTTCCTGGAGTAGCTTTAGCACTGAATTCATGTAGTAGAACGTATAAAGTTAAAATATTTGATTTTCATCACTTCAGAGAGCATGTCTCCTAAATAGTTAATGCTGTGAATTTAACGGTAAACTGCGACAAAGTGAGAAAGGTTTTATCGCCTGCTGAGGTGTCAATTCAGGAAAAACTCTGCAAAGTTGCCTGGAAGAGAAACAAAGCTGTTTCAGGCGAGAAACAAAGTGTATTTAGTAGAACCCAGTTCGTTTGAAAATTGCTGTGTACTAGTATTTGAATTCGATGTCACAGATTTGACTAGGGTGTCAGTGATAATGTTCATTGAATGTCCTAACCTTGTGTTGCTTTCGATGTACGAGCACTGAAATGCCGGAATTGTTTTTGTGCAGTACTGTAGACTGCCGTTTTCTTGCGTTATTTTAACTGTACAAAACCCTAGTGGTGCTCGTTTACCCTTTTTGTAACATAATGGCGTTGGAGTAACCGAATAGCCGTTTATCAACCGCAGTCATTTGCTTATTTGATAATGAAGTGTACACCATGCCAGAAACAGGTCATGAAACTCGTGTTTTCCACGTCTTGTCGGTAGGAATTAAACTCTGTCTACGGTTCTGTTTATGGAAGAAGCCCAACATCATGTGGTGTTCAAAACGAGAACTATAGACTCGTCTTGATACTTGAACCATGATAAACCTCTGATTCACAGCGATTATTCCCTGGCCACACCAAGTTTTTGTGCGCTCATTAGTTTCCCTTTCGTAAACTCCGATAAATCCCTGGTTTCATTTATTATTTCCGTAACTCATTTCACAACTGAACAACCATCCTGTCATATACGCACTTTCTGCCGTCATGTCTCGAGGTGTCTTTGTTTCGGCTTTCTGGTTATTGTTTCTGTTTCCTGTAATTGTCCCCAAAGATTGGGGACCATTTACCTTGACCCATTTAATCATTTTGCTACTTCGATTTCCGATGGCCCTGCTGTCAAAATGAAAGATTCTCTCCATCGAAAAGAGCCATTTAGTCGATGGTGGGAAGCCATTACACCACTGACAATCCTAATGAAGCTTATTTTTCTCCACCCCATCCAGAAGAACGCTCAGCTGCAGGACGTAAAGTCGTCATTTGAATTTGCTCTCATTCCTTGACGTAAGGTCGTCTTTTGTATTTCTTTTCAAATCAGCTACACAGTGTTACTTGGATATGTGGACTTTCTGTTTACACATGTCTCTGGAAATTTTTAACCGTCGATCATATCGTTCTGGTCATATCGTGGAATTTGCATTTGTCGAGTTAAATTCAGAAACCAGTTTATTTGTTAAATAGCCCTCAACCGACTAAAATTTGCAGAGCTAATAATCGTGTTTCATAATTCAAATACCTGTTCTTCATAAAAATATAATTTGTCTTGCTTTTCAGATATACTTTTAAAACTCATGGGAATAAAAAATCATGTCTATTTCGGACATATTAATCACCAAAGGGCCGTCATAGTGTTAACTGTAGCAGAAAAAGAAGGTTTTCTGCTATTTTCTTCTTATATTCAATAGCCTCTGAAAAAGGTTGTTTACATCTTTTTTCTCTGCTGAATAATAATTATATTTTCAACACTCTCTGAAGTTATTTGTTTTACTATCGTCAATTCATTGGCGATTATGTAATAACTATTCAGTGACGTAGCAAAATAATTTGTAGTAAAGAAACGAACGGGTCTTGTAGTTTTCAGTTTAGTATCTTTAAAATATATTATTTATGCATTTGTTTTTACTGAGTTTTATGTTTTAGCTTTGCACTATAAATTATTTCTTAAGTAATTTCGCCTTTTAGTAGGCTTGTATCGTAACATTACTTGATCTTCACACTTTCAATCTGTTTTCCGTAGAAGGAGTTCAAATATTCGAGCAAAGAAGGCGTCAAAATAAGAGATCTTTAAAAAAATTTTTATCAGTCCCTGTTGGGCATAATATATGAAATAAAGATGCAGAAAGCATAACAGTTTTTGTATCCAGTTGTGCTTCAGAAAACTAGAAATCCATTGAAAAGCCCACAATTTACAACTGCGTGGGAGTCAGATAAAAAGCCAGTGTGGTCTTTCTATGACTGAGACAGCCTGCGCCTCAAAAAAGGACGGTTTGTTTTTCATCTGATGCTGTATGTGAATAATGAGGGATTTTCAGTTTCGCCCGAGCAGCCAACGGTCTAACCTCATCAACGTAAAATGGAATTTGCTTCTTATAGCAAAATCATGCTATTGAAATATTTCAAAATTTTAGTTGCCCGCTTTTGAGATGATGTCTTTTTTTTCAGAGGGGCAAGGGGATAAAGGCCATCGTGAGCAACTCGATTGGGTATGATCTTTTGCCCGTCCCTATTTTAGGTACACTGCTTCCAGAGCAGGTAGAAAGATAATGCAGCCTGACAAACACAGGAATCATTCATGAACGGCATTCGAACCTGACACATCACGGTCAAATGGTTAAAAGACCGTGCTTCTGCACATTTTTCGAGATGATCTAGTGGTAATTCCTACTGACACTGGGTTGTATTTCGTTGTATCTTTTTAGCGTAACATATTGTCATCTACTGTTAGGATCTTAAGATAAGAATTGTTTCTGTACTTCCAGTTGTGATGGTTATTCACAGAAATGCTAAGGAATTTAAAATATATTTAGAAGTTATTTAGTAGTGTTCATGAATAGCAGAAGTTTTTTAAAGATATTTTTGAAAGGAACTTGTTCTGGAACAAGAACTAGAGTTTTTTACAAAGAACTCTCTGAAGGGTGATTATTGTGTGTTTATTTGTGGTATCCTTATCCACTGTTGATATGCTTTCGAACGCCAATAATTAAATTAACATTTGCGTGCAAATATTAAAATGCCTTAATATTAGACAGGAGATACAGAAATTGGAAATTGCGTGTTGAACACTTTTCATTCGGAAGATAAAAAGGAGAACGGAATTTGATAATGGACATAGTACTGGTGTGGCTGGAGTAAGTGTGGGAAGTGAAGCGGTACGCGCAAAAAATGCGTTGTAGTTGCGAGGGAACAAACAAGACATGGTTGCACAGTGTGCAAGTAGATAAATTGTAGACGCTTTTAATAGTGAGAAACTGAAGAAAGACACAGTGAATAAAAGTGGAAAAGGCTCAGGGTGTACGAAAAGTATTTCTGACGTTGTAACAGTAATCGGAATTAGTTAACATATGGCCGATTGGAGGGCACAAAAAGTTGCATCACGTTTACTGGTGAGGGGAGGAGAAGACAAATTCCAGGTAAAGTCTTGCAGTAAAGATTTTCGGAAATCAGTTTGGAACCAATGATATTATGCCAGCAGGAAGCCCAGAAAGGAAATATATTATTCTCGTTCGGGCGGATAAAACGAAGTACACGGTTGTTTAAAATTAAGGAAATATAAATTCAACACAAAGTAAGTGAGAAATAATTTACCTGAGGGTATACTCTGAAGATTTGTTAAAATAGTGGCGATAAAACAATACTAGTTACGACGCTGATTATTGTTTAGTGGCGCAAGAGTTTTGGAGGGGCAAGGAGCGCCTCAGTTATAATGATAAATATATTTCAAGATTTTCAGAAATTAGTGAAGAATGAACAAATTAGTAAACTGTGTAAATTAATGAAATATCATATTTAACACCAAGTAAGTGAGCAATTATTTACCTGAGGGTAAACTCTGAAGATCTGTTAAATTAGTGGCGATAAAACAATTTTAGTTAGGATGCTGATTATTGTTTAGTGGCGCAAGAGCCTTAGACTGCCAAAAAGCCCCCAGTTATAATGTTACAATGATGATTACAACTTGTGTATGAAGAAACCTTACACAAGTTGTAATCATCATTGTCAACCTTTATAAATCAATTGCTGGATGAAGATTTCCCCAATTTTTTTCCCACAAAGATCTGCCTTGCGCGCAGTCACATCTATATCTCTGTAGCACGCTTATATACATAATTGCAAGTTTTAGCATAAATGATTTAAATATGGATGTAGTTTAACAGATCGTACGGAATGATCCATTCTGCGAGCATAGCTGCTAGATCGTAAAATGTTTGAAATGGAAAATATGTCAATAAATATAGTGAGAGAAACAAAAACCCATGAAATAAATCATTCTTAGCAAGACAATAACTGAAACCTTTCATGAATAAATAAAGCAAATTACCTGTAATTGATTAGTATGGTACTGGTGAAATTCTCCGTAAAATGCCGATTTATGTGAGGAAAGGAACAATTGTTTTCAGCAGGAAATTCATAAAGTTGAGTAAAGGAAAAGAAGCAAAGTTTAGGTTGTTCTTTCCTGGCTATGGGAATATTGTGTTTAGGAAGACCGTTTCCTCAGACAAAAACTTACCATTGCACATAAATTTTCTGACTTCTATTGTCGGTTACGTGATATTTTGTACCGTGAGATGCCCATATTTAAAATAGGAGGACACCAGCAAATATGCCAAATGTTAGAACTTACTAACTGGATGTTATTTTCATTATCCAATGACTAATTTGTATGTCGCATGTTCGCACTTCTTTCTCTTGTTTCATCATTGATTTTTTTATAACCTAACATAATTATCATTCTACGATGCTCAGATGCCAATAGTGAAGGATTTCTAGCTATACGAGTACTTACAACTGTGGCCTTTCTCCGTGAATTTTTGTAATATATCTTGATTGCATATAGGCAGATAGATGCCGGCTGTTTGCCCTTAAGTTGGTTTGAGGTAACCACAATGGAACCTGTAGTAGCTGTTAGTTCCCGTATGTTCCTTGAACGTATGTTTCGTAGCGTGGGCCAGTAAGTTCTCTTTTGGTTTCGAGCGAGTTTTACTGAGCTCTGTGATCTGTAATTGGAAGACATTTTTCGAAGAAATAGGTACGGAAGAGTCTACGTTTATTTCGCAGTGCGAACGCCAAAGTTTGATTCCTACTTCAATATATTGGGCGGGTCGGTCAAAAACTTTCAGAGTGGATATGTCTCATCGTTTTGGACCTGTGTTCCCGTATTATTGGAAAACGGTACCGTGATAGTCATATTACTGTTGATGATAGTATTCAATGTACTTTTTGTTTCACCAAGGATCGCCGAACAATGAGACAACCTTAGCACGGTCACAGGAAGATGTTACCACGTCCACTGAGTCAGTTAGCGATTGATATCAATATTGCAGAAATCTAACTTGCGTCTTTTCCAAAGCCAATTTCTACGGGGGGATCAAAAATTCATTTGGTATACCATATTGTAAAATATTAATTCTAACGGAATAATCGTCTTTCTTCAGAACACTGCTTTCAGGTCCTTATTAGCATCATCAGACTGCATATTTCTGGCATGCAATACCTTTATTTTAAATTCATATAATAAATTGATTTACACTGCCAGATAGACACATTCCCATTCTTCAGGAGACATAACTTTTGCCTCATATGTTTTTTTGAGCAGGGACACGATTATCATTCATAAAAATCTTTATAATCGCCAACCAAAAATAAATACGAAATGAGACAATTATAAAATTCATACGCAGTATTTTCCGAGCTGCCAGTAGATGACCGCGCGTTAATACTGACTCAATCGGAATGAAACGGCAGCAGTTGAATATACAACCGGTTTTCCCGAGTTTTATGCTTTGCTGTGTTTTTTATGGTACCTTAATTGGTGTATAACTTGGTGTTTTGTGAGGTCTGACATACTCTCGGCTGTACGCAAAGTCTTTTTTCTTTTATTAACTGATATTTTATACGTCTTTTTTCTATCTACGATTAGTTCTCGTTTCGGATTTCCTACTCATTTATTTTATTTTCTGACTGTGGTGTTTTCACTTTTTATGCGAGCTACAAAACCTTTTCCATCACTTGATGAAAGTATGTGAATATTTTGTTTGATCATTTACATCAAACATCCTGCGCGCCAGATCTTTCGATTTGGTGTGCAGACTTCACAAGCAGAACGCGCTCGTATCTCTGTCCTTTAGTCGCATCAATTAATTTGAAAATAAAGCCTTGTAATTTTATTGTACAATTGGTTTAAAGAATTAAAATTTGTCGGCATAAGTAAAATATTACGGCGTTATAGGAAATCTTAAAGAAACACAGCAGAATGAAGTGCCATTGCGGAACCTCTTTACTTAAATTCGTCGATAAATAATTTCTTAAATAACTCTTAGCAAATTATTGCTTTTGTAATGCTGCCAAGAACATTATCAGAATTAATTGAAATCCTGATTTCTCTCGCGTAAATATAAAAATTAATATATTTATATACATTTTAATACTTTATCTGAAATATAGAATATAATACTCCTCACACAAATTTGTTGTAATTTCTGGTTTGATACACTTCGATATGACTACGGGATTTTCTGCTATGGTAGTCAAATTAAGACTTGAACAAAACTTGAAAAGTTCTAAGGCAAACTAAAGTAAGATCATTTGATTCGATGGATTTTGTTTAGAATTTTACTTTCTGATGTAACGCATTTCACGACTGTCCATTACTCAGAAACCCTTAAAGAATGGGAATCAACTGAGGCGATTCACTCAGAAACCCTTAAAGAATGGGAATCAACTGAGGCGAATAAAACACACTCAAAGTGATTACAGTATCGAGGTTTGAAAATGTTCCGCTATATATAGCGAGAAGGGAATATGTAGTGCCAATACCTATTGCAACTTCTTTTTGGTCCCAAAGCACTTCATTAAAATACAACATTTTTAAGAACTTCATAAAAATATACCATTACGATAAAAACATTCTGACGAAACATTTTTTTTCAAGTAGAAATGCAAATTTTTCACGGTATTTCAAAACAAAACCAAAAACTCTTTTATAAATAAAATGAACTTCCAGTTCTGTTGAGTTGAAATGTTTTCAATTGTTTTTTATTTCATTTGATTCTTACAAACAAAGCTGGTATACTTTCAAAGAGTTAGTCATATTTTATTATAAAAATAAATATGGTTTATAAGAACAGAATGTACTTTAATGTCATCAATTCTGTTTCCTGAGCGGTTAATGAAAATTACCGCAATTTCGAACTTCAGAAAGTCGGTTTGGAACGAAAGCTAAGTATTGCGCACGGCGCGCCATAATTTGAGCATTTGGTACACGTTTTATTCAATAAATTTGCTTCTAAACATTCGATTGAAAAATCTTGAGCGATTCGATTACATTTATCTCGAAGACTATTTTAGGTAGAGTACCTTTTTCAAGTTACTCATATATTTTACGCTAGGGGACGTAAAAGAAAATGGAGTAACCCCTGATATCTCTGCTTCCAGACTTCCGATTTGAAAAGAGCTTCCTGTATCGCATAAAGCTCTTGTTGGGAAATGTCTAGTATATAATTTCTAATAATTGTAAAAGAAGGGTTTGACTTCAAGGGGACGTAAGAGCAAATTTTTGTTTCTCATATAATTGCAGCAAAATCTGAGCTCCTGAAAACTCGATTGAAAAGATATTTTGTGGACTGGTGTTCCTGATATAGAAAAACGTTTTGAGAATACATTCTTCTTAAAATAATGCCTGTGTTTTACGCCACGGGGCGATGATTCGTATCTTATTTTTGTCAACAACTCTGTTTCTAAGAGTCGGATTTGAAATTTTTTTTCCTTGTTTGCGATGGTTTCCGCTAAAAAATGTTTTTCATATAATTTTACATTTTTCTTAACGCACAAGTCTGCCACCAAAAGGCGTAAGGTCACACAATCCTTTACAGCAAAATACTTTTGCATCGGGTATCTTCCGTTATGAGGAAAATTTATTTAAAATTATTTGCTTCGAATTCGGGCTATTTCCGTCGCTAATGGGGGTTAGTAGATGTATTTCTTCTCGAGGATATGTCATACGTCGCAGTGGAGAACTTTTTTTTTATTCATAAATGCTTTTTCTTGGAAAGAACATCTCATATATTGTGATTTATACAGCACGTTCTTTAACCCATAATGGCATGGATACGTTCTATTTTTCCTTGATTGATTTTTTCCAAAAATCTGGAAAGAGGTATTTTCGCAATGGAATTTTGTAAAATAACGTTATGTTTACACTGCAAAATTGTGTTTCGGTTTTCTCGTACACAGATACGGAAAGGGTTTTAAGCTACATTCTTCCGGCACGTCTTCAAAGTGGGTAAAGATTAGCTGCTGCCTTAGTCTGAAAAGAAATATTTTTTTTAAATTAAAGCAACAGCTTACAAAAACATTTCATGAACTTTTTTACTGAGACGAAGGAGACTACCACCGTCTCGTAAGAAACTGCTTAACAGACATAAAATGTGAAATTAGATTAATGCGGAAATGTATTCTTTAGATTCACCTGCAATTCACCGGCCTCAGGCAAAAAGCCATTTTGTATCTTACGCAGGAAAAACTATGATGTGCTCACTCAAAGAAGATATGAATAATGTACTCGACCTGTAATGTTCACGAAATTTTCCATTTTTGCTGCAAAAGAAAACGAAATAGAAATTATTTCACAGAAACGGTCCAAACACTTTAACCGCCTGGACCATGTAATCGTACGTCACCTAGAATACCAAAAGGCCTGTGATTTTTAGTGTTAATGTTTTAATTTCTTTCCCGTTACTTTTCAGGTTGATTGTTCGTTTCAATAATGATTTCCACTTTTTCGGCATTTCTGCTCACACCTGAACAAACAAACAAACAAAAAACGAGAATCGATCCTATTTCCCGTTTTCTGATTTCTGAAAGTGATTTCAGACTTAGGACATAAATGTCGTCCTTAAGAATGATGAAATTGTATACCAAACTTTAAGGTGTTCGATACACCTAATGTCACAGTTTTATACCTTTCCGGATGCTTCTCATTGGCATTCCAAATTTTAATTAAGCAGAACACTTTTAAATTTAGTAACAATAGTTTTTTGTGTCAGTGTGTGCTCAACGAGAAGCACAAACATTCCTTTGGATGTACCTGAATGTAATGTCAAGCAAAATTTGATATCAAAGGAACGGAACTTCAAGCACACATTTCTTTACATTTTGAAATATTGGTTAAATCAATCGATGTAACATTTGATTTTGTGATTTTCGAGAATTATTGCAAAGCGAGACCCTGCTCATCCTATATCCATGTTGAGGAAGAGCTCAAACTTAATGACGTCCACCACGTTTCAATAACAATGCAGTTGCCCTATATGCAATATACATGTTTCCGAATTTTTTTCTGATATAATGTAGTATGATTCTGCCTTTCCAAATGTTAGCCGGTGAAGACAAAATATTTAGCTTTCCAATAGTGCTTCTACATGACTAGCTGCTGCATTAACAGTAAGGGTACATTTTGCTAGCATCGGCAAAGATTTTATTGTAATCCTAAATATCAACTGCTAAGTACCGTATAATTAAAAAAATTACATGGAAACTGATTTTGTCTCATCGATAGCGTTTTAAAGCTTCAAACTGGTGATAAAAAGATACTGTTATTTGACATCACAATTATCTTTGCAAAGTGAAGAGAGAAATCCCTTTGATTATAATTATTCGTTAAATGCGAAAACTCGTAAAATGTTTCAGTATCATATGGGTAAAAATAACCAATAAAAGACCTTAGGATTACTTTTCAGAGGGAAGTGAAAAAAGAGCGAAGTGATTAAATAACAAGAAATCATTTCATTAATGGAGTTTCATCTCCAACTGTGATACTCTATATAGCAGTAAAATTTCAGTTCAGTGCTTCTCTATGACTATATGCTGTAGTAACACTGGGATCATGCAGAGATTTTGCTGTAATCCTAAATATTAGCTGCTAAGTACGGTATAATTAAAAGAATACATGGACACTGGTTTTGTTTCATCGATAGCGTTTTAAAGCTTAAGATTGCTGATAAAAAGATACTGATATTTTGATATCATAATTCTCTTTGCAAGGTTATTCATTAAAAAGTGAAAACTTTTAAAACGTTTTCAGTATCATATATAAAAAATAAGACTTAATAATATATCTTAGGTTTTCTTTTTTAAATGAATCATTTTTATAAAGATTTTTTTCATTAATGGACTTTCATCTCTTACTGTGATGCTGGTTTTAGGAGTAAATATTAGTTAGACCAGCTGCTCTTGGTAAAACCACTTATTTTGGTGTTGAGATGTTTTTCGGCAATGTAGGAGTGTATGCGTTCAATGGTCTATCATTTCAGTTTCCTATCAAGGCTAAGTCGACAAAGTTTTTACAAATTTAAAATGGAATGTCATATTAATAACTTCCCCATGGATTTATTAGTCACACGCTTGTTGCATCTCTTAATTCTCGGATTTTCAAAAGTCTCATTTTCCTCCTAATTTATCAATAAAATCTGTTTGGCGATATATACAATTTGGAAAAAAAAACAGAGGAAATCATCCAGTTTAAATGAAAATTATTATATGCAATGCACATAGGTATTAAACAAAATCATGGGAATTCCACAGCAGTTGGGACATTTATTTGGATAAACCTGCTGCAAGAGTGTAACAAATCAGTATTTTGTGGCGCCAACTTTGTCTCGGATACAAGGTGTTACCTGGCGTGGCGTATACGCATACAATTGACAGAGACAGATGGTATCTGAACTGCGGGCCAGTTTGACGACATTCTGGAGTGGGTTTAGGTGTTTACCAAATTTGTCCGAGCGACGGGCAGCTCGACCCCAGACACATATGCGCTGGTCTTGGCGGCAAATGCAAACTCTGACTAATCACTGAAGACAACAAGACGCCACTGTTAATACAGAATGTTTTGTGATATCATGTATCTGTGTCAGACTCTATTTCACTTTATGGCACAATTCCTATGAAGCTACCGTAGAACACTTCCAATGAAATTATTGTAGCTACGCAGACTTGCAGGTTGTCTTTAGCAGTTTGTGCTAGCTACCGCAATGGTATTTCCTGTACATTGTTTAGAGTTTCTTGAGTCACTAAATGTCTTGTGATTTAAACGGCCTTCAAAAGAAAATCAGAGATGAAGCTCTTCCGGCTACTTTCGACTGAAATTCTACACATCGATCGGACCTAACGCGGAATAATGGTTTTGACAAACCTTCGAAATACCAAATAGCTTTAACAAATATTACTGGGATTCCTTCTTTCTTCCATCACTAGCCTAAAAGAAGTTCTGTGTTAAAAGCTGCTGTTGGAAAGGGGATACCTAATTCAGCAAATATCAGATGGTCGTCGAATTCAACAGTTCTGAACAGAGCAGTGGAAAATTAGATTTGTTAAAAAGCTACTTTTCGTGAAAAAATATCCCTGGCTAGGACATAACATTGTTGCGTCACTGCAGATAATTTCCAAATGATGTGAATAATTTTGAGTTTACGTTCTTGATATACGTTTTTCATACTGTATTTAATGTAACCGACATTTTATTTGAGGTATTGAAGAAGAAATGTGTCGATGTTTTTTACTCTACGTTTAAGACCCGAAGTACTCACGCTGTGATAAGTATCCAACGAATTTTGTATTGGTATTTAACTCGAAGCCAGACAAATCATATTTGCAAAACCAATAAAAAATATAGACATTTATCTAATGAAGATTCATATTAAAAACGTGAAACATGATTTTAAGATATTATGAACGATATTATGACGGGACTCATCGTGAGGTTAGAAAACATCGAGAAACTCTTATTTCTTTATCTGGCTTCTACAGCAAAAATTGATATATATATGCTAAATATTTTCAGACGGAATACTTTATTCAGTTTAGTAAGTCCTTCTCCATCAGTATTTCAAAAGCCGCAACCTTTAAGGAATGAGCTAGACCATTTGTATCGAGAAAAATTGTACTACAATATTGAAGTTCAAAGCAGCTCATGAAAGATATGTGCATATGGATGTTACCTAAGAAGTGTGTAGCTTTTCTTTCTCTAGTTCTTTTCTATTTTACCTTCAACCACTTTGCTAGTAGAAATAATATTTTTTTGTTTGAAACGAATAAAAAAAATACTTAAGGAACATTTTTTCACAGCAATGTATAATATTCCTATCTAACATCGCGGTACAGAAAGTACTCTCCGAACTTGAACATTCGCTTTACGATCACATCATTGACCGCTATGTTTTCTAGAAAGGTAGAAGTATTGACCTTGCTTACGTGAAGTTGATGCATTTTTTTTCATGGATCATCAATGTCTGACACATCATTTTTGCTGTCTCATTCGTGAAGGGAAAACGTGGTTCAACTTTAAAAACCACGAGCTGCACAAAATAAACAATGGAAAAATTATCTAACAAGTCTTCCTAAAGAAATCCTGTGGGAGAAAAAGAAGTGGAACTTGAAGAAAATTAATAAAGTTCGTCACTTCACAAGAAAAAGTGTTAATGAGATTAAACAGGGATGAAAGAGGTCGGAAAAAATTTACCTCATTAAGTTTTAAAATTCCCAATAGAAATGCATAGTACAAATATATTTATGACTATAGCGTACACTAAGTAATGGCAAACAAAATAACCTATTTTTCACAAGTATCAGAAACTTCCGTGTCGTATTTTTTGAAAGGAACACTTCAATCTTCTCTCGTGTTTCAATTTCATGGAGCTGTAATATTTCTCGATCGTTCTGGGAATTCACCAGAATGCATGCAAGAAGCATGTAAGCAATAGTACACTATTCTTTCCAAGAAGCTTTCATCTAATATTGCAATTCCAGTATGAATTTTATTTTATACACTAATTAATAACTAGGAACTGTACACCAGTTATACTGATAATAGTACTAGTAATCCAAATTTTTTGGCGTATAAAGTTTCCAAGCTATCGCACATCAACCAGATGGATTTTTTAAAGAAGGTAGACAGCTAAATGGAAAATGGATAATAGAACATTTCAACAATTTTAACACTTCAAAATTTCTATTATCCAGTTTGCAGTTATCTGTCTACCTTCCTTGAAAAAGTCATCTGGTTGATGTGGGAAAGCTTGAACATTTTGATTTATATTCTACACAGAAAAATTCGGATTACTAGTACAATTTTCTACTTCGTTTTATACCTTCAGTTCAAATTCGTGCAGGAATATGATGTGAAAATGGCCAAAGTGAGAAGTTTGGGTAGATAGTTCGAGCGTTCTTTATCGAATATTCGATTGAGAATCAATAGCAATGACTCCAAAGATGTTCAGTTCTTCGCTGAACTGCGTTTTATAGGATAAGAAAGCAATAAAGACTCGCTATTCCGAAACATAATAAACTACTACGTGTATTTTAATAATGTACATTATTGTTCTTAATTTAATACAGAAATATCAAGGATGGTGAAACTTAAGGTCCGACAAATCGGAACTAGTGCCTTTTTCATTCTATGTTCGTTTTCTTGAGTGCGCATTTTCCCAAGCAGAAACCACAGAAATTTCATCACACCACAAATATATAAATTTGAAACGTTTGTAACACGTGTAATTAGAGGGAAGAATTCACTTCATTCATTACCATTTTGACTTAACCAGTAGAAAACACGAAAGAGGTAGGCTCAGTTCTCATTGAGTCGTCAGTTTGGAACATACGATACAACTTGCAGATCGGAGTCTCGAAAATTAGCAACGATGGAAAGAAAGAGTAGAGATAGTTCCAAAGTATTCCAGATAAGGTCTTGGGAAATTTTAAAGTACATCACAATGGTGGCATTGTGGGTAAGATCTTTAATTTATCAAAAGAAATGGGCTGTATTATGTCCCTTAAAATGCATTTCTTGTACTGCAACCATTGATTTCTTCCATTAGAATCTTGGTGTCTTCAGTGATAAACATAGCAAACGATTTCTCCTAGACATCTGGAAGAACTACCAGCGAAAGTGGAGTTCCAGAATACTTGCTGACTAATGTTGGACACTTGAAAGGGATATTCCAAATGCTAACTATAGGAGAAAATCAAGTCTCTTTGTTTAGGTAATATTAAGAGTTATAAATGTACGAACATATACCATTCTTTCTTGATTTACCCAGTGTTTCACTAAATATTCATGCGTGGTATACAGAACAACTAATATGTTGGAATTCAGCATAAAAATTACTATTAAGAACAGACATTATTCTGTACCAAAAGTTCTTTCATTTTGCTTACCACCGATTTTCAGCGAAATACGATTCGCTTTCTCAACACAATAATTGGTTTTTAAAATTAAAATTAAAATACCATGACTTTTTTAAGTAATTTTTTTTCTAAAACAGAAGTGCAAGCATCTCTAAAAATATTTCAAATGCGTAAATCTGGTTAATATGAGTGAACACAACATGATTTTTTGATTCCCCTATTAGGAACTGTGGTTTCATCTCCGCGACTTTCTGATGAGGCTAATAACTTTATACCTGTCTAAATCAGCTTTTGCGTTTCAAGCATAAAGATTTTTTTCAGATGATTTGTAGACTCAAGTATTTCAGAGAAAATCCTCACGAAATGTTTTCCGGTGTCCCAGATAATTCATAACTACATAATTTAACTTAATCTGAAAACACCATTGCCTTTCTACACGCTAAAAAGGAATTACTAGAAGAATTAAACAACACACTTCTTTCCATGAATGTTTGCTAGAAATATGAAACCGAATTCTACGTTGAAGTGAACACGATTTGTAAGTGAATCGAGACGCAGAAAATGTGTGCGCTACCAGTACTTGGACTCTTGACAAGATAATCTGCTTCTATGAAAGCTGTTACCGACGAACAGAAATGGTGCTGAAATTTTCAAATGAAATGACAAACTTTTCATAGTAGGGGCCTTCCATGAGATAACTGAGTTGATGTGTGCGCAGACGACCCGAAGGCCATGAATGGAAAGTCGTCCGGTATTATTTCAATACTAAAACAAAACGTCAAGGAGTGCAGCAGTAACTAATGTGTCCTCCACCGCCATGACTGTACAAAATGCCGCCTTTCTAAAATAAGTCTTGGACTAAACCGTGAAATTAATTAATTTTCTAAATCACGAAATAAGAGTACAAGTCAATCCAAATATGTGATGGCATTGAGTCCATGTGAGATTTTACTTCCTCTCACATAAGTAAGGTGGCTTTTTCAAGGCAAAACGTTTTACTCGGCTCTTTGAAATGAGGGCTAAAGTCAGAACCTTCTTGATTGACAAGGACTTGGTTTTGGGAGAAAATTTGTGTGATAGGAGTTGGCTCATGAAATTGGCGTATTTCAAATAAGAAACGTAGGACAAACATTTTAAAAAAGTAAATGGAATGAGAGACTTAGGCCAAAACCTTTTTAAAAGGTAAATGCTCTAAGTCTCTCATTTCAAGGAAAAGCAGTAACTGTTTTTGACGCCAGAGATAAAGTGCAAGCGTTTAAAAAGAAATTCAAGTTTTTGGTGGAATCAATCAGCTTCCCAATGGCAAAAGTATTTCAAGAACAACTAAATTCCGACATACTGGGAGATCTCTTAAATGAGTTCCACGTTCACCAGCAAAATTGAATTTATAGTTTCAACTGTAATGTTTCAGTAGAACTCTACGAAAAATTTAAAGAAAACCTATGGATTGTAAACCCTTTGTCTGCTGTGTCGGAAAATCCAGCCTGTCTAACACCGCAGCAGTGAGTCCTTGACAGATTTGTCATCATATTGTGCGATAAAAGATAATTTTGCAACCAAGAAGTCACTGACAGAATTTTGGCGTAGGTTAAAAGATAAATTTATAGTTTTGGCTGATAAAACGAAAGTTTTCCTTCTGTTCGCGTCAACTTACTAATGTGAATTAGGATTCTATGTCTATGTGCTAGTAAAACAAAATACAGATCATGCCTCAATGCAAAGACATGTGTTCAGTTGCAGCCGTCAAAAATTCAATTATATATAAACTGGCGGAGAGTGGAAAAAGAACACCAAGAAAGAGACGTCTGATACCAACGAAATTTATACTGCAACATAACAGAATACAGAGGATAACATGAGCAAAACATTAACGCAAAATACAGCTGTATTTGCTGGTAAACTGAAAAATAACATTTCTGTGTAATTTGGTTAGTACGAAGTTGAACAGCCATGAACTGCGTCACACTGTGCATTTCTGGCATGGATTCTGTCGAACAGATGTTGGATGTAAGTTTGGGGTATTGAGTTCCAAGCATCCTCAACCTGGACGCGTAAATCGGGGATGGTCGTAGCTGGCCGTGGAGACCGGATAAGTCGTTGTCCCATAAAATCCCACACGTGCTCAATGGGGGACAAATCCGGTGAACGTGCAGGCCTTCGAAGCTGTCTCACACCCTGAAGTGCCTGTTGCGTTGCACGTGCCGTGTGTGGGCGTGCGTTATCTTGCTGGAAAACAACACGATGGACCGACCTTACAAATGGCACAACAACGGGCTGAATGATATTGTTGATGCAGGAGGTGCTGTTTAACGTACCCGGTCCAAACACTAGTTGTGTACGGGAGTGATAGCTAATCGCTCCCCACACCAAGAGTCTAGGTGTATGCCCTGTGTTTGTCGCTGGCGGATGCAAGGAGGGTGGAGACGCTCACCTGTGCGTCTGCGAACATGCATACGGCCATCGGAGGCTCCCAAGCAGAATCTGCTTTCATCGCTGAACACGACAGATCGCCATTGCGTTCTCCAGTGCAGACGTTGGCAACACCACTACAGCCGTTCCTGACGGTGGGCTGGAGTCAGAGGTACACATGCCAAAGGCTCACGTGCACGTAGTCCTGCATTCAGTAGACGGTTGCGGATAGTTCGCACAGTCACGTCAGGTGCAACGGCAGCTCGGATTTGCGTCGCAGTGGATGTTCTGCTTGTCAACGCTGCTTTTCTTAGGCGTCGATCGGTCCGCTCATCACTCCGTCTGTGACTCCCGGTTACACGTCTTCTCGTGCAGAATGTTCCTCGTACCATCTACGCCACCATCGTACCACCACCGATACTTCTCGTCCAATTCGCTCCGCAATACGACGATACGACCACCCGGCCTCGCGGAGTCTGACTAGACGACCTCGCTCAAAATCCGATAACTGCTGAAATCTTACACGTCTTCCATATCCAGGCATTGGAGCTTCTTCAGGGTCTTCGCACGTGTCCGTGCGCCGACGACTGTTTACATTCACTTCGCCGTACTCCTTAAATAGCACCGACTATAATTTGCATAATATGCCGTGCTGTGTCGTAAGCGCTCATCGGTTGGTCCCGAAATTAACATCACACCTACGTAAACTGGACCCCTTTAATATATGTAAATTTCATGATCGTCCACCAATTCCTTCTTGGTGTTCTTTTTTCACCTTTTGCCAGTGTAGCTACAATGTGCAAATTAAAACAGTCCCATCCCTCTCATTAGAATCTAAGGTCCCATGATATGCTTTATCTTTCTTTTTCGATGCCAAGTGCCATTTTTTGTTTTGCAACTGTATAAATGGTTTTAAATAACATATCTATGTGGTAAGATATTGTGAATTTACAATACCTTCTTTGTGTTCATCCTGAAATGTTTTACGTTTCTTTGTATTTTGTTGTTGTTTTTCGTTTATGCAGTTACATTAGGTCCTTATGTCTCTCAAATTAGCGGAGAAAATAGCAATTCGAATGAAATAAATATTTATGTTTAAGATGTTCAAATTCTTAAAAATATATACTGTCGTCAAACGTGCTAGTGCTATCATTTTACCGGTGTAGGTGTAAGGTGAAAATATCGTCACCCTAATGACAAATATACGTATATGCAAAATTGATGTTTTGAGAAAACGATATTTAAAGTTTCAATTTTTGATGAGTTTCAATGGGAAAATTTAAGTGTAGGTCAAACTTTAAGCTATTTGGAATTCGGAAAAAAATTCCTGCTTTTGCGATACGATAAAATATCGACTAACACTTTGAAAAATGCAGTTAGGTGAAATCTGCCAAATATGCGCATACGTGCCTTTGCAATAACATGGACGATAGTGCACTCTGGTAAATTTATCTCATGAAAATTGTTCCGCGACTCAAAAAATTTGTACACTGCTCTTTTAGAGTATTTATGTGGTCTGCTGTGAAACCATTTTCGTAGAGATAGAGCATTTGTGTCATTGTTCGGCGTCAGTTTTGAAACTACCAATGTTAGAATTAGGCATGAAACACTTAGAAATATTAATTGTACACATAAGATTTTTACCTCTTAAATTTTGCACATTTACTCGTATTGTCACCATGTTTTAAGGGCTGACTTTTCCAATTTTGTTTTGGAAATTTGAATGAGTAGCCACTTTTGCTGCTTTAAAAATTATCCAACCATGTTTTCCATATGTTCAACGTGCAAGACGAACACGATATTGTTTTAAATGCGACAAATATAAATTTTTATTAATAAATATCTTTGCACATATGATGTGCTTTAGACATGAATATATATTGCGCAATGAATTGGATAGAATCCTTTCAAACAGTTGTAGGAATTTCAATTATTTCAGTTTTATTTTCATAAAATGATGTATATTAAAACATTTCCATTAATTTGTTTTTCATTAGAAAGTAAATTTTAAATACGCCTTTCAATAGGCTCCAATTTCACAAGTTGAAAGAATATTTTGACGTCTCACTCTTTTGAGTTGTGCAGGCTCCAGACTTCTATTTCCTTTCATAAATTTTCCGGGCACGCTTCACATTGCTTAATACGAGGGCGAACACTGACGAGAATTATGTGAACTGACTGTGTGAGAGAGACAGAGGATAGATAAAATTTGGAGTTTTCCAAGCCAAAGATGTTCGAGGTTTAATGCATTTACCTTGTAATAAAATTGCGACATCACTTGTATTAAGCGTCAAAAGGTTGTAGAAGGAGAGTATGTATCTGAAAGAGTTCTGCTATTTTGGTCCAAGTGCAACAGTTTGGTCAAGAATTAATTGGTGGGATAAAGGAACCACGGATGATTCAAAAAATCGTGTCTTAATTTAGAATTGTTGGAATTGAACTACGTAATGGAAATCAACTATCTTCCTTGTCCTGGATAGTGGGAACTGTGTCTCACACCCCTCACATAATTAATATTTTAAGGGTGTTGTTTCCTATTTCCCATGTGCTTCATTTAAAGTTTGCAGAAAAGCTAAACGAAAAAAAGACATTTTTCCTTTCAGTGCATTCTTGAGAAGTGAATGAACTGAAGGATGCATGCGACAAAGAAGAAATATCAGTGTGCATTTGGTAATGTGCATCAGTATATCACAATTTACACAACCATTCATTTCAATCCGTTTTGTATTTAAATAGAAGTGCGCGTTACGTCATTCTACTGTTATTTGGAATATTAGCAGCAATTCAACTGTATTACGTATAATTCTGACCATACTTTTGCGTTTCTAAGTCGTACACCTGCGTTTCTAATTCTTTACCGTTTATTACGCAAAATCGATCTCATGTTGATATTTTGAAAAACATGTGTTTTCATATGATGTAGAATTACCTACGATGAAAACTGTTCACACAAATTTGACAGGTAAGAAAATAGTTCTTTAGGTTGTACTATGGATCACACTCATAATGTTTTGCGTTATAACTACGAAAGAAATGCGATTAAATATGTCTACGAAGAAACTTTTGAATTTGCCAGTTATAGACGACTCACCGAAATTTTCTTCTTTTAATGTCCAATTAAGTTACCGCAGCGGTGAAAGATTATCAATACCCAGAATTTAATAAGCCATATCAAGACGATTTTAGGAAATTTTGTACAACTATACAGAAATTGGAATCATGTTTCAACGTGGTTCCTAGTTGGTGGTATTCCTTCATGTCTGCAATGCTGCCAATGTTGCGATGGCCCAAGAAACTGTTGGTACTTCAGATATGTCGTTGGTACTTCAGATATGTCGTTGGTACTTCAGATATGTCGTTAAAGTTTGAAAAGTCTAATGAAGTGATAAACAAAATTATCACAAGAAATTTTAATAAAAACCGAAAGTCAAATGACTTGCATCCAGCATAAAACATAAATGAGCAGTCTAAATATGATGAGTAAAACTCAACTTTACTCACCTTCCGCAAGAGATCTACTAGATTTACGTGGCTGTCGACGACTTATTGTGTGGAACTTATATAAACAAATACTGGTCACCTTCAGTTGTTGCTCGTGAGCTTCGGTGTCCCGGCATACTGGATATTGTTCCTGTTTCACAGAACAGTCTCCACAGTTTGGATACCACGTACCGCATCACCTTCAGCTATCTTTTTAACTCAGCTCGAAATTGCCCTGCTTCCAATCTCCCGATCCTTCTCCGCTGTAAAATGTGGTCTAAGAGATTGGGCGGAGCAATTCTTCCACTAAAAATCAAACTTAAACTTAACTTGAACAACCTTTACAGAAATCTTGTGCGTGCCAGCTGTATGACGTAAGGATGTCATTTACAGAACTAAGCACAATGTGTCCTGCTTAGGCCGACCTTGCTTATCCCTTTGCAGATATCTCTGAAATATCTTTACGATCCATCGTCTCATTTGGATATATTCTCGTATTGGTATTTTTTACGTTAAATACGGGCAAGTTTATATACACTTGGCCTTGTAGAATATGGTGACTGTGTTTCGGAGCCCTAAATGCCTCCTCCGTCAACGAAATAAAACGCAGTGCACTGATTCTGCAATATAGCACACATGATCAACTAATTACCTCAAACACAGTTATCTCTTTGCATTCTGGGATATAGTGTCTAAGTTTCGGATCTGTAAACGCCGCTTCCGTCGAAGAAAAAAGACGAAGTGCACTGATTCTTCAATATACCAGAGGTTAGTAACACACCACCTTAAACGTAGTTATCTATTTGCGTTCTGGGATAGGATGTCTATGTTTCGGAGCTCTAAACGTCTCTTTGGTCAAAACAAAAGAAATAAATGTTCAGGGAACTCATTCTTCAATCTACCACAGGTCACTAGCACCCCACGTCAACAGCATTTATCTCTTTACTTTGTGATCTTTCAGCCGCTTTAAGCAGCTTTATACTCACCTATGGAAAGGGGAAAAAATTCGGTTGCAACGTTATATTCACACTCTCAAGAGAATATCATCTACGCTGAGGTAAAATTCAGAAATGTAGCTGAATGTTACATAGTCCAAATTGCCTCTCCAATAATGTCGGGTTTGATGCTAGTGAAAACGTGAGTGACTTGGTGAGTTACTCTCGTCATAGCAGTTATAAAGAAGAAAAGTGAAACACACAGAAAAAATGTGATATAGAAAAATTTTCACCATGTCAGTTAATTCCTAGTTGGGTAAACTTTACCGTTAATTACGGCTTTACACTGCCTTCGCATGGAGTGAACCAACGTTTTTAGTTCTGTAGCTGTTATAATGTGAAACTGAGATTAAATAATTGCTTCTATTAATTGGGTTTTATTGCTGCGTTGTTTCTGACTAACAAATTTCTTTAGTCGGCTCCATAGATTTTTGATGGGGTTAAGGCATGGGCTATTCCCAGGCCATTCCAGCAGTGGAATATGATTATCTTGTAACACATTTTTGCACACAGCAGCAACATGACATAGAGCTGAATCCTGTTGAAATATAAATACTTCATTATCTTGGAAAATATCAAGTGTGGAATGCTTCAGTTTGGGCTCAAGATTTTCATTAATGTATTTTTGGTCATTGTTCACATTAATCACGAAAATTCTGCCCACAACTTTTGATGTCGTACAAACCTAGATCATAACACTAACTGGGTGTTTCACGGTACATGTAAGGCAATAAGGATGCAAATCTTCTCCGATTCTTCTCCTTACTTATTTTATGCCATCAGTACCAGAAAGATGTTGGCCTCATCTCTCCAAATAACATTGTCCCATTGTTCCGCTGTCCAGTTAACATGGAATTTAGCCGATGTTAATCTTTTCAACCTTTGTTTGAGAGATAAAAGTGGCTTTTTTTTTGTAAAATTCTAGCTTTTAGACTAAATTCCTGCAGTCTGCGCCAAAGAGTCCTTGTACTCAACTTCACATTGCATTGCGCCATTTCATCTTGTATACACCCAGATGATTTTCTTCTGTCGACTAGGCACAGTCTCTTAATTCTTCTATCATCACTGGCTGTTGTGCAACTTTTCCTGCCTTTAACAGTCTGGTTTTGTAGTGACTGAGTCTTCTTATACCTCTTCAAAAATTAAAAAAATCCACCTTTGTTTAAATTTCCACCAAATTTTGTTCTACTTTCTTCATTACTCAAGCCTTGTTCACGTAATAGTACTGTTTTACATCGCTTTATGGGTAACCAGTCAACTCTTTGCGCCATTTCGTTAATTTTTTTACGTTTTATAAGCCCACCAAATGAAAGAACACACACACAAAAGAAACAAAAAAAAAACCCCAACGTGATAGCAATCACATGACACACTGACAAATGTCCTCCTCTCAGCTCCAATACATGACATCAATAGCTGAAACCTACTGTGACCTGATTGGCTCATTGCCAAAAAAAGATGACACCTGATTGGTTCTTTAAACACTCATGCTCATTGGCTGCATTCAAATGAAGGAAGGCTACTTCATATCAACATAAGGAAGTTGTGCTTTCTTTTTCTGGTTATTTGGCTATAACTTTTCATAGAATACAGATAATTGAACAATCGTTGTTGCATTGCAGTCTTGATGAAATTATCGTTCCATTGCATTATAATTTTATGATATTACACGAAAACGAAGTGGTGTTATTAGCCATCAAACCACAAAAATACACTTTTTTCAAAAGTTTTCCACAATTTTGGGCCCCAGGCCATTCCAGCAGTGGAATATCTTCACTAAAATGGTGTTTTTTGTAGTTGACTGTTAGATTCAAGATAAACTTTCTCTTACAGGAATGCGATTCTAAAATGGTGCAGGTGAACAGTTATTGTTTATTTGATGTGAAAGTTATGAAATCCACTTAGCAGGGAAGCAACTGTTGAAATCAAGGAGCCTGTCATCCGTGGAAAGAGAATGGGGGACTTCAAACCAAATTTTGAAATTCAGTTACAACCAGATTTGGAACTCTAAATGCCAGGAATACTATAAATGGATCTTGCATATTCAAATTATTGCAATTGGCACAGATACAATAGAAAGGTCGTTTCTGTGAGAAGTTTGGCATCTGGGTAATTCTTACCTCTAGTGATGAAATCATGTCTTAAAAGGTAAACGCCTAGATGCGCCATAGGTCATTCTTAAACTGGTAAAAAGTGAGACAAATAAGAATTTAAGCTATTAGGTATGCTTTAGTGTGAGTGGTAGTTTTTTTCACATACCACCATAATAATGTGGATTAGCACTGTCTCTAATGATCTTCATCGAATTGTTCTTCAGAAAAAAACAAATAAATGAAGCCACCTAAATACTAATGGTTAACAGTGAGAAACTGAGGCATTTTGCACCTTTCAAGAAATTCTATATTATATAACTTTGAGAAAGAAGTTCCTTTGCTTTTATTTATAAAAAATATGTCTCCAATAAAAACTGTAAAACCTTTAGATTGAGATGACATTTACTTTGGTTGCAAAACAATGCACACAATCTTCCATGTAACACAACCCATTATTCATTATGCAAAATATTTTTCTGCGTGCAACAACGAGAGTGTGAGTCGTCCATAAATTACAAAAATACACTTTCGTTTCTGTAACTGATTCTTCTAAATAATTTTCTCAATAATGGTAACGTTTTCTTTCCTTTGAATAGTCCGTGTTTTCCTTGTTTGGTCACTGCACTCAGTTGGAAAGGAAAGTGTCACTATAGATACTTTTATGTACTACATATCATATTTAAAGACAATTTTTCAAATTTGGCATTACCTGTATATCTTCTTAAATTCGCAGTGTCTCATATATTCACATTTATAGCATAAACATTTCACTCCAAATTTAAAAATATGTCACAATTGCGACCTACGGGATGGTTTACTTTCTTTACTGATTTTAGAGAACAGAACTCATCAACAGGGTGTAGTACAACGTCCCATTCCAATTCTTCTAATGTTTCCGTAGGCACTTTATCGGTGTAGGGCCTGGAGTTACTTTGTAGAAGACATGCTTCACTGTTAAGGAGTCCTGGTCGCTTCTTTCCCGGTGCTGCCTTAAAGGAGTTCTTTACGAGACCGCTGTGATAGGTGGCATCGATTGTTTAGTGATCTTCCAGGAAATCCATAAGAATAACACAGTTAATGTCCCGAAAACACCGTAGACATTACCTACGGGGCTGATGCGCTGATCTCAAATGTTTTGGGTACGGACAAATCACTGCCTCTAAACTCCACGCTTGCACGTTTGCTTTGCGGCGTATGGTGATGGATCCATGTCTCGAACACTGTCACCACACGTCTGAGAAAGTTGCCGCCTTCTCTCTTATGTCTTCGGAACAATATATTTGCAATCTGCTGCCTTTCTGCACGTTGGACAACTGCTTCGGTACCCATATTGCACATGTTGCCCAATTTTGCCTACCACTCATAGTCCACTATCCTGGGCAATAACTTTGTACCTAATGAAGACGAAACAAAAATTTAAATACCAAATTAAAACAGTTTTGGTGATCTTTCCAACGATATGTCACACGAAGAGTCTTTCCATTTGAAAATTTCCAGAAATCCCCAGCCCCGCCGAGTACGGAATCATGAGATCTCTACAGTCCTCAAAAGTGTTCCACTTTCCATAAAAGGAAATAGATATCTTGGTATTCCTGGAAGTACAGCCAATAAAATTTTAAATGGAGTTTTCGGGACTTCTTTACCATAATGTATAGTCCTTATTTAAGAAGAGCGCAGTGGAAATTCTAGCCTTATTCTTATTAAAAGAATCGCAATGTTTTAAATCTCTTAACACTTTTTCACCATTCGCTCTTTTCCCGAAAGAGCGAAAAATTATATTTTCACATGCGCACCTACCTGTTATTTCGACAAGTAGCAACAGTGCGGGAATACATCATACAACAATTATGTACATACCTCAAAAATAAAATCGCCCGCCCACCGCTCTCTCCTTAAATGTGGAACCGTTTGACGCAGGTAAACATGGTATCTTTGGACAGGTCTTAATGGGAACTGTCACGTGATTCGAAGAAGCAAGCAAATTAAGCTAATTTACTTAAAAATTCGTTCTATAGCTCCAAATGTTTCTATATAAAATTTATGATATTTTACGCGCATTCTATGTATCCCTATATTCAATATTTTGCACGAATTGGAGGGAAAATGTATGTACAATGAGCTACGGAAACAAACATTGACCTAATATTTAACTGCGAAAGTTTATTTGGATTTGTTTAATCTAATGGAGAACAGATACGGATTATTCGTTTTTGTCACGGTAAAACAGAAATAGGCCTAGATAATATGAGCAGTTCTTTTCTTTTCCAGAATTTCCCAGTCTATGGATTACACGCTGGTGTCGAGAATACGGAGGACAATTCTGTTAATTCAGTGCTACCAGCACTGAAAAAAATGGTTGAACCCGCATATCAGAGAGAAATTGTAAACTGTCTATGCAGGGTGCATAGGAAAGTACATTTAACCTGTAATAACTTGCGAACGGAGAGAGGTACCATTATGCAAGTGAGATAACGGTATAGTAAAGTGACTACGCCCGAAAAAGGCAACCAATACCAGTGCCCCAGTAGCGAAATGCGAAAGTTAGCCATTGGAACTCGAAAACGCCAAGAGATAGAACAAAATTTCCAACTACAAACTTGTAGAGCTTCAATTAGTACAAAACGACTTTTGTTTCACACGATAAGATACATTGTCGCCTGAATACCCTAAAATGTCTGAAATCGATGCCCAACGTTTTGTGTGAAAGTTTGAAGTAAAAAGGCATAGGTATGAGCAAATACATACAATTTATTGCATAAATGCGTGCTTATGTCAATACGGTTTGATGACGTCAGACAAAACAAGAACAAAAAAGGCAAACTGGCGCACAGTGATAAAAAGTTAATGTCGAGTATGTTCGAAGAGTTTGCCATTGCTCACGATACACATTTGTATTCGTGATCTCTGCATGCACATTTCTCAGCATGGAAGGTGTCACACTATTGCAATTAAATGTAACACAACGACGTAGATCCAGAAGACGTGTAGGCGCTGTTGCATACACCTGATTTTTTACGTAACCCCAGAAATCCAAGCTCGACATTCTCACACAGCATCCGTAGACCTAAAACTCTGATCAGGGTACATTTGCAACTGGGTTTTATATCGTAGGTACGATACAACGTCACAATCTGCATTTGCATACGACTACATTTGCGAAATGTGAATATGCAGATTCGAATTGTCGCACATCGATTTCGGACATTTTAGGGTATTCAGGCAACAATTTATCTTATCCGTGTGAAACGAAGGTCGGTTTTTACTAATTAATTAATGCTCTACAACTTTGTAATTGGAAATTTTGCTTTATCTCTTTTCGTATTCAATTTGCAATATCTAACTTCTGCATTTCGCCACTAGAGGCGCTGCTATTAGCTGCATTCGATTGGGCGTAGTCACTTTACTATACCGTTATCTCACTTGTATAACTGTACCTCGGTCTGTTTGCAAGTTATTCCAGGATAAAGGGACTTTCCTATGCACCCTGTATAGTTAACATGAGTTCATGTACAGCAAGTATAATCACATTTTAGCACAAGACTAATGATAATTTTTGCGCAAAATAACACGAACTGATGAAAAGGTGTTTTCCAGTAAAGTTCTATTATTAACCGAAACATAATAATAATAATAATAAACTATTTCTAGATTTTCGATTATTGTCGTTTCGCACGTTCCTGAACTACCCGGAATGAAAGAAATTCGTATATCGTATATACTGGCACAGTTTTACATTACACTGAAGTCAAACCACGACTTTTATATCAGAAAGAACTTTCTTACTTCAAGGAAGCAGCTATAAGTAAACATTCCTATTCAAAGCAAAGAAGTGCGCCATTTCAACTTGCTGAGAGTGCTGCATTGACAGCTGATTGTCACAACTGATGGTGCAACAGTATCAAGTCCCAAGATAAAAGTAGTGGGCAAAACGTTTTGAACTTCTTTTTTTGCTGAAATTGCAAAAACCGATTCTGATTTCTAAAATTTCACACAACATTGCTATTTCCTTAAGTGATCTTATAGTTCAGGAGATATTAATAGACATTGCGTTCGGTGTGTTCCACTGAAAGCAGTTCAATATGCCCGAAACCGTTTTCCTAATCTCTTTTCATAGAACTACAAAACAACGTTTGGTAAAAATAAGAAAAAGAATGTGAAGCAAGAATTGTTTTGTTATAGGCTAGAATACTGCTGTAATAGTAAAATTGCGCTCACAGTCCGATATAATTGTTTCAGATTTTCAGTACGCCTTTTCAAACTAACGATAGTTCCTCGTAGCAGAATAGTGAATACGATTTAATTAGCAGTACAATTACTATCGGGAAAAAATGTTGACACATTCTTCTGTAAAGTTTTTGTAATCTACCGTTTGTTACTTAGAATAAATAATTCCTGAATTCAACATTATTACACTGGTAATTTTCTCCCTTCCTTCTCTTAATTTAACTAATCTCCGGATCGGAAAATAATATGCTTGTCACACCAGCTCTCTTAGAATTTCCGTATCTTTCGCAAAATTTGGTTGTTAGCACAGGACTCTGAAACGCCAAAATAACTAAATAAAATGTAAGCGCTAGTTTTCCCAAAGTTCCTCCCACGTCTCAGGTTTCCACTTTGTTTCGTTCGCTTTCCAATATCGTTGCGATATCATTCGAATTTTCAAATACCGTATGCTGCAAAGTTATTTATTGGAGAGTGTAAAGTTTATTTTATTTTCGA
This sequence comes from Macrothele yani, assembly GCA_039090855.1. Classification (NCBI taxonomy): domain Eukaryota; kingdom Metazoa; phylum Arthropoda; class Arachnida; order Araneae; family Macrothelidae; genus Macrothele; species Macrothele yani. The sequence continues at coordinate 71,129,866 of CM076999.1, read as the reverse complement.
CACATTCAAGGGCGAGACATCTGAGACTCCAAATATCCGTGGTATTCGTGCCAACCAATGAGCATCAACATGTCACTGCTGTCTATACACGATATTAAAAACGAAAATAATTGCAAACTAAAAGATGAACTTTATTTACATCTAAAACCAAGTTATAAAAAAACATGCGAAATCTTTCGGACCCACTATGTGTCCATCATCGGGTACCGCATGGGGAGGATTCCGATCTTTTAAACTCGGAGATCCATACCTCACAATGCATCAGCATGAAGGCGCTGCTTCCAAATTCACGCATGCGCACTCGACATAATAAACATGTCATGCAAATAATGTGAAACACAAAATAAAGACGATTACGGATTACAATGATAAATAAAATGGTTTAAAATATAGTGTTTCCGAGATGAAGTCTGTGTACATGGTGTATCGTCATTGCAACATTGATTAGAAAGCATAGTAACGTACACTGAAATGCCAGAAAAGCTGGTACACCAGTCTAATATTTGGTAGGTTCCCACGAGAGCGCTGAACTGCATAAATACGACGGGGCATGGACTCCACCAGCTTCTCGAAATATGCTGTAGGCAATGCACAATACTTTCTGCAGAGCGTTCCACAATTCGGGGGTATTCCGAGGATTCAGATTCCTGTGTTCGATAGCGCATTGCATGGCATCCCAAATGTGTTCTATCACGTTCATATCTGAGGATTTGGGTGGGAATGGCAACACCCAAAACTCAGATGAATGCTCCTCCAAACATAATGTGTCGTCCCGACACTTGTGCGGAGGTGCATTGTCCTGTTGGAATAGGGCCAACCCATCAGCATGAATGCAGGACATGAACGCGTGTACCTAGTCAGAAAAGATGCTCACGTAGAGTTGGCCGGTCACAGACGTTTGTAGACGTACCAGGGGTCCCAGTGAAGTTCCGCTAAACACGCATCATACCATTACGTACCCCCACTAGCCGGTACAGTTCCCTACTGACAGGCGGAATCCATGGCTGCATGGGGTTTCCGCAACACACGGATCCTTTCATCTGCCCGATACAGTTGGAAATGCGACTCGTCATACAAGGCTACTTGTTTCCAGTCATTAAGTGTCCAGTGTCGGTGTTGCCGTTCCCAAGCGAGGCCCTTAGCTCTGTGTCGTGCACCCATCAATGGGACTCGAGTTGGGTGTCGGCTCCCAAACCCCATATCATGCAGGGTACGTTGCACAGTCTAGATGCTGATGCTTGTTGAGGTAACAGCATTGAATTGCGATGATACCTGCGAGAGTATTGCACGCCTATCACGTGAGATTATTTTTGACCGCCGACGATGGTCACGTTCACCCAAAGCCATTTTACGGTCACACACTGACCGGCCGTTTGTCAGAGGTTGGTTGAGTGAAGTACAGTGCTATTGATTGATACTCAAATTGACTGCATTTCTGATGGACTCTGTTAGCAGAGCGAGGGGAGTGGTTTGCTTCCCTCAAAAAATTTTATTTTTTCGTTTTTTAACGAAAACATTTTTTTGTTTAGTTTTGAAAAAGTGTTTCGGTGCAGTTAGTTTGGACTTGAATAAAATTGCCCTTGTCAGGGCAAAGTCCAAACTGCGGTCACAGCACTGTGCGCAAGTCTGACACACTAGCGGGTATGTCGTCGTCATGCCGGTTCCCCTGGTCTACGGACCAGGCCAAATCCCGCACTCAACCGGGGCCAGGTGTTGGTTACAGCGGAGAACCCCAGGGAACCGCTGAGCACTTGGCTTATTCGAACGACGTAAGTCTAACTGACCAGGGACACAGGTCCCGGGACTTGCAATCGGTTAGCAACCAGTGTTGAGGGATGTCAAAGGATACGGGAGCCCCAACCCACGGTCCAAGGTTGCCCGTTGAGGCAGACAGCGACTTGGAGACTCCGTCGGAGTTCGCAAGCGCAGTTAACTCCTACTTCCAAGAGTTGGAGAGGATTCTTTAGAATCCTTCAAACAAGGTTCTGGTTAACACCAGAACCAAGATTCGAAAGGTAGCGAACTCGCTACAGGAAGCTTGTACTAAGCAAGTGATAGAGATGAGTCTCGCCCAAGGGAGACTCCTTAAGAGAAGGGAGCGCGCTAGAGCGGCTCCAAAAACTTATGCCAAAGCGGCACCGGCAAAGCCTAACAAGAGGAACACGGCCACAAGGCAAAAAGTGACTAAGACGGAAGTCGCAAAGAGGGTCGAGAAGAGGCACGTGCTTCTCGTTTACCTGGCATCAGACAAAGGTTCTCCCTGGTTTGACGAGTTTAAGGCGGCTCTGCAAACACAGATCTGCCCCGCCAAACTCCAAATTGGAGTGAAGAGTGTAAGAAAGGTGAATGGGGGAGGAGTAATGGTGGAATGCTCCTCCGACAACGATATTGAGAAACTGGATTCGGAACTAAAGAGCAACGAAGTGACCAAGGAAAACCTTCAGTCAAGGTTGCCAGCAAAGAAAAATCCGAAGTTCATAGTCTACGGGATAGATGAAAACCTGTCAAGGCAACAGGTCGAGCAATGTCTCGTGGAACAGAACCCAGAGCTGGAGGAGAGCAGACTCCATCTCGAGTTCTCATTGAAGGCGAAGGGCGGCAAACGCCACTAGGAAGCAGAGGCGGACCCAGTGACCTTCAAAAAAGGGATGAGACGAAGTAAGCTCGGAGTGGAATGGACCGTCCACTCAGTAAAGGAATACCTGAGGGAGGTCCGTTGCTACAGGTGTAACGGGTTTGAGCACTTCAGGTCAAGGTGTCCCGAAGAGCAGGATAGGTGTGCCCGGTGTGGGGAAACCGGGCACAAGCTCCAGGTGTGAAGGAATAGCCCAGTCTGCACGAACTGCCAGGCAAACAATAGGAGATTTAGGCGTCGAGTGGATATAGGCCACTCAAGTCTCGACAAGGAATGCCCAAGCCTTGTCAGAGAACTGGCTCTGCTAAAAGAACGCACTCACTATTAATGAAAAACCAAAGAGAGGCGTTAAGGTGCTTCAACTCAATCTGCACCATGCACGGGCAGCAAAATCACAGGCTCTGGTGACAGCCACCGAGCAAATAGCTCATATTCTGCTACTGCAGGAACCGTTCGAACAGGGGGGAAGAGAGGTGGGTTTCCCTAACTTCTACCGAATCTACCACCCTAAGGTGGAAAAACCCAGGGTAGCCACGGTCGTGAAAGACCCGTCCCTAGCGGTTCTCGAAATAAAATGTTTCGAGAGCGTGGTCGCCCTGGGGGTGGAATGTGGTGACAAGAGATTTTTAATGGTGAACGTTTATAGTTCTCCAGCAGGCAATCTGAGAGAAACACTGAATGAGCTAATGGCTCTATTATGGGAATTCCCTAGTCATGAGATAATCAAAGCAGGCAATTTCAACGTGAAGAGTCATCTCTGGGGCCAGCAAGACGAGGATGAACGCAGCCAGCTTCTAGTAGACTTTGCCAATGCGGCAGACCTGAGCTTCCTGAACGATCCAGAAAACACCCTACCTTCCAAGGGCCGAGGGACTCCTCCTGGATCGACGTGACTCTTGTCAGGGTCTCTCAGCGCAGCCTCGTCCAGGGTTGGCAAGTACTGGACGATGAAAGCTGCAGTGACCACTTAGCACTGTCTTTCGCTTTGGGATCGAAAAAGCCCAACCGACCAAAGCGCAGAAGGTTCTTCATGAAGAATCTGGACTAGTGGGCTTTTAAAGCCAAGCTTACTACCCTGTTGGGGTGTAGATAATCAAAGCAGGCAATTTCAACGTATAGGAGGGCAGAAGAGGCAGGAGAAGTGTCGGACCTCAACTCCCTCTTTGTAGAACTAACCAGTCAAGTCACAGCGCTATGCGAGAGTAGTAGGGGAAGGAAAAGGGGAGCCAAGTATCCCCACCCCTGGTGGTCGGAGAAACTAAAAGCTCTAAGGGCGAGAGCTAGGCGGAGTAGGAATGATCTGCAAAGAGCAAAAGCTACACCGCAAGACAGGGTGTGCACAGAAGTGCATGAAAAGGCTCGTTCAGCATACAGGATAGAACTGAATCTCTCGAAAACTTCCTACTGGAGGAAACTGTGTGAGTTCCAAACTCCGGCAGATCTTTTCCGGATCCTCTATAAGATCGCGAGGGGATCCATCACTGAACCGCTGAAACTGGCAGCGGTCGAAAGGGCAGACGGAAGCCTATCAAATACTCTTGATAGTACCATGGAAAGTCTCTTGGATTACCACTTCCAAGCAGATGAGGGAGAAGGTGACTCCCCACGGCAAAAGGAAATGAGGAATGAATGTCTGATCCCGCCGGATAATGGTGAGGACCCCCCCCCCCACCTTCACAAGAGAGGAAGTAGAGAACGCCCTCTCCAGTCTTAACACTGGCAAAGCACCAGGCAAGGATGGGTTCGACCTCAGCATAGTGAGAGAAATCTGTTATGCAAATCCCGAGTATTTTGTGACGCTCCTAAACGAATGCCTCGGGAGGGCGATCTTCCCAGACTTGTGGAAAACAGCGGTGCTAGTTCTTTTCAACAAGACCGGAAATAACAAAAATAATCCCGCAACCTACATGCCCATTTGTCTTCTCTCTGCGTGGAGCAAGGTGCTGGACAACCTCATAACGAACAGAGCGCTTAGCTTTCTCATGGGGCACGGAAAGGTAAACAGGAACCAATTTGGTTTCCTTCCGGGGCGTTGCGCAACGCAGGCAATTCGCAGTCTCAGAGAGAGGGCAGAGAGGAACAATGCGGAGGGGCTCCATACTTGCTTCATCTCACTAGACGTGAGGGGGAATTCCACAGTGTCTGGTTACCAATGGTTTTAACCAGACTCAAAGAACTTGGCTGTCCAAGGAACTTGTTCACGCTGATCAGCAGCTACATGTCTGATAGAAGGGTTGAGTTTGAAGCGGGGAATGGGCAAGCCTTGCGTTCGTACCACAGAGGGTGTCCGCAAGGACCCAACTCCGGCCCGCTTTGGTGGAACATAGTTGCAGACGGAGCTCTAAATCTAGACCTGGGGCCGGCAGTGGAAATTCAAGCCTATGCGGACGATTTCGTTCTCGTGGTCTCCGCTTCAGGAAGACACGTGATCGAAAGGGAAGCGCACAGTGCCCTAGCTGTGTTAGACAACTGGAGCAGAGAAAGCAAACTGTGCTTTGCTCCTGAAAAGACCACTCTCCTAGCAATAGCTAAGAGTGGAGTAATGAAAATACCGCCTAAGTGCAAATTCCAAGGGTGCACTATCAAGGCGGTGCATGAAAGCATGAAATGAAGTACTTGGGTGTGGTCCAGGATTAGAGTCTCTCAGGGCTCCCACACCTGAGGCATCTTCGTACAAGGAGCACGCTGATCCTGAATAGATTGAATGGCATGAGGTTATCGGGCAAAACCGAGAAGGCCATCTACAGAGAGGAATAGAAATAATTCTGACGTATGCTAGTGGAGCATGGTGGACTCCCACCGTCAGAATGAAGAAGGGCATAAACCAAATCCAAAGGTTGGCCCTACAGGGGATCACCGGTTGTTTTCGCACAACGTCGACCCTCGCACTCCAAGTGCTGGCAGGGTGCAAGCCGGTAGACCTAGTAATGGAAAGGGAGGCAGCGATGCACTGCCTAAGGTCAGGTGAGGACGCCTACCTTCTCGGTGTGCCACATCGAGCCTCCAACATGGAGCTGTAAAGCGTGGACTTTCAGATCCACCCGACAGAGGAAATTTGCCCACCGTGTGACAAGGAGAAGCCCACGGGAGTTCGGCATGAGCTATTCACTGACGGCTCAAAGTTGAAGGGACAAGTGGGTACAGGCTTCTGTGCGTTCTCAGATGGGAACGAAGCAACTGCAGAATGCCCAAAACTATCGCAGAACGCTTCTGTTTTCCAAGCAGAACTTCTGGCGACAGAAAAGGCACTCACCTGAGCACTCCCCAGGCGTAGCGACGAAACGATTAAACTCTACTCTGACAGTGAGGCAGCACTGCAGGCTCTGAGTATATTCAGGGAAGGAAATCCCATCGTCCAGAGGATTAAAATCCCACTGAGGGCAGAAGCAGATGGGGCAGTTAGTTTCCACTTGGTACGAAGCCATGTCGGGACCCAGGAAAACGAAAGGGCGGACCAGATGGCGAAGGCAGCCACGCTGAAAGAGACGGTTGACATGCAATTCAGAACGCTGCGAAAGAGAATCCGCGCAGCATTGGCACGGCAGACCATGACCGAATGGCAGTTTAGATGGGACACGGGATAGACAGGGCGGAAGACACACAGAGTGTTTCCGAAGGTCTCGACCAAACGTGCGCAGACAAACAAGTTCCTGAATCAAGTACTTAGTGGCCATTGCATCTGCCCTGAATACCTGGTCAGATTTGCCATCAGGAACTGCACGTGTCCCTGTGGAACTAGGTCGGCTAGCATAGAACACTGCGTGCTTGAATGCAGCGGCTTCGCCGAATGGTGAAATACACTGATCCCCGGTGTGCGAAGAACACGAAGTTTGGATCTGCTCATCCAATCCTCCGTTAACAGGAGGGGCATAATAGCCCTAGTTGAGAGGCTAACCTTCCAGCAACACACGATGTTCCCCAGTCAAACGGGGACCGAAACGCAAGAGGTGCACGTGCACACCAAAAATGATTCGGAATCAGAATGAGGGCTTAAGTTCGTGGGCAAGCAGACAAAATAACTTCCAGTGTATATACCATGTAAATACTCTTTTAAATCTCCCAATGTTGTGAGTCCTGAGCATGAGGACAGTGTATAGATTTGGGTAGGTTTTTTGTTTAAGAAAATAAAGGGAAATTATTCCCCAAAAAAGCTCTAGGTCAAGACAAACTCCCAGTCAACCCTAAATTAATAATCGACCTATCCCGCCAGACAGAGCGGGAACCCAGATAAGTTATGCTGGGTCGCCTGCCAGCACGACATCGCGGGCTGGTTTCTGGACCACGGGGGTGGCCTGGGACCGAACTGGTGTCTCAAGGCAGGATACCTGTCGCAACACTTCAAAATAAAAATCCAAGGTGTTCCATTAGTCCCCGTGGAGCCAAGAAACATTGGAGGAACGGGATAAAGAAATCAGTATTCTTACGGTCACACTGGTATCGTAGTTTCGAGGTTTTGCCGGAATTCTTGCAGGCCCGGTACACAATTGCAATGGTCGTCCGTGAAAATCCGAACTTCGTTTTTACCTCCTAAATACTATGGCCCATCTCACGAGCGCCAACTATGACACCGCGTTTAAAATCGCTTAATTCGTTATTACTTGTCATTCTCATGCCGAAAAAACCTCTGACAGCTAGCAAGGATGTCTATTGCTTTATATACGCACTGGCGGACGCAACCAAGCACGCGCATAGGTTACGCAGCTATGTATTTTGCCTAAGCTCGTCGGTACCAGTTTTTCTGGCACTTCAGTGTATATGTTTTCTGTAAATAACAAACTTGGTTTTGTTGTGATCGTTGCTAAGCAAATGATGTTATCCCAATCCGGGGTGCGCAGGCCATGATTTATTAGCCTGGAGAAAGCGTTGGCCATCGATGCAGTCCGGACATTATTTTTGTGTTACCTGGACGAGGAATGCGAGTATGCTCTATGGAATAGGAAAGATAAAGCAGCCATCTTATGTTGAATTGGACTAGAGGATTTGAATGGAATTAATGTGGGAGAAGCAGTTGGTTTTCGATAAACTCTAAATGAAAAAGAAAGGTTTGAAGGGTTACGGGTTAAGTGAAAAACATGAAAAGGAAATGATTCCGGGGTTTCAGTTTCAATAGTGAATTTGGTGGATGGAAATGGAGTGCATAGTAAATTAGCAAACTCATGGAGTGCATTAACAGAATGGGGCCAAAAGACTGAAACATCATCGACATACCTTAAAAATAAATATTATTTATTCAGGCACTGCCTGAGTGCTTTGTTTTCCAACTGTTCTAATACTACCTCAGACATGAAATCCGATAGTGGAGAGCCCAGGAGCGTTTCAGTTTTTGTCGATAAATGATATTTTTAAAAAGAAAATAGGTACGTCGGGCTATTAATTTCAAGGCGTCAAAAATGGCTAACGCTTCGGTGGGGGTGTCCCCCATACCTGGTAGTTTTTCTTCTATGAGCAAATGGGAAAGATCCTGACTGACACTGGGAAATAAGGAAATGACATCCAATGACGCCAGTATAAAAGGTGAATCCCGAGAGTCAAATGACTTAATTTTGGCATGGGCTTGAGTGGAACTGCGAATGGAAAAATCAGAGTTAGCAATTAATGGTTTCAGCAATGTGGTTAATGCTTTTTCCATCGGCCTGGTAGGGTTGGCATAACCCGAAACCAATGGATGAACAGGGTGGGCCTCCTTATGTAATTTAACCTTGCCAAATAGTTTAGGGATCCTGGGTCCATTGGGTGGATGGAAATAATTGGTTTTTCAATTTATTTATTTACCAGTGTCACTCTAGATCTCGCCCATTTGCTCATAGAAGAAAAACTACCAGGTATGGGGGTTACCGCACCGAAGCTATAGTCATTGTTAATGCCTTGAAATTAATAGCCCGATTCACCTATTTTAATTTTGAAGATATCATTTATCGACAAAAAGCTGGCACGCCCATGGGCTCTACACTATCGGGTTTTTTGTCTGAGATAGTACTACAACGGTTGGAAAACAAGGTACTCAGGCTGTGCCCGAATAAACCTTTATTATTTTAAAGGTTTATCGATGATATTTCAGTCTTTTGGCCCCATTCTGTTAGTGCACTCCAAGAGTTTGCTAATTTCCTATCCACTCCATTTCCATCCATCAAATTCACTATTGAAATTGAAACCCAGGGATCACTTCCTTTTCTTGATTTTCACTTAACCCGTAACCCTTAAAAAACGTTCTATTTCATTTAGAGTATATCGAAAACCAACTGCTCCTCCCACATTAATTACATTCACCTCCTCTAGTCCAATTCAACCTAAGACTGCTGCTTTCCCTTTCCTATTCCATAGAGCATACTCACATTCCTCGTCCGCTAAACTTCGTGACAATGAAATAAAATTTATTTTTGATTTGACTTTCAGGTTTGAATATCCACGTGAATTTGTGGCAAGACAACTTCACAAATGCCAACGCTCTATGCTTACCTCTTTACGAGGAAATAAGGATGTGGTCTTACACTTTGGCTCTATAGATTTCGTCCCTGGGGTTATATTATAAAAAGAGCATGTTATAAACAAAACCTGTATTTTGGCATACAAACACATAAGGTATTTCCCTTTATCAAAAAAGAACGCGTCGCAGTTGCACCACTACAAAAACATGGGGTTTACTCTATACCCTTAAACGCGATTAGTTCCAATGTTAAGGACTCTAGGTACATAGGATCTACACTTCAGACAATTGCGACCCGAGTGTCCGAACACAAGTATAACGTCCGGACGGGGTTGATGGCCACCACCGCTTTTTCGACACTAATAAATCAAGGTCTGCACGTACCGGGTTGTAATAACATCACTTGCTTAACAACTACCTCAACAAATCCAAGTTTGCTATTCACAAAAAGCATATACATTACTTTGCTTTCTAATCAATGTTGTAATGACGACACACCATATACACTGCCTTCATCTTGGAAACACAATATTTTAAACCGTTGTATTTATCATTGTAATCCATAACCGTCTGTATTATGTGTTTCACATTATTTGTATGTCACGTGTATTATGTCGAGCGTGCATGCGTGAATTTCAGAGCAGCGCCTTCATGCTAATGCATTCCGGTATGGATCTCCAAGTTTAAAAGGTCGGAATCGTACACAAGCAGTGCCCGATGATGGACCCATAATGGGTCCGAAAAATCTCGCATGCTTTTTTAATTTGGTTTTAGCTGTAAATAAAGTTCATCTTTTAGTTCGCAACTGTTCCCGTTCTTTAATATCGTGTATAGACAGCAGTGACATGATTGATGCACATCTGAGGCTGTTTAATTCCGTGATATATCACTAATTTCCTAGTGCAATTACTTTGCTAATAGTCATGAAAACGATGAAAATTCGAATTCTTGAATTTCTCGACAAAATCAAGCTAATTTTGCGAAAACCTAATCCCGATACCTTCCATTAAGAAGAACAGTTTTCCAATTAGAAGGTTACTAGTGCTTCCTTTAGGTCACGTGCGTTTTAGCCCTTCTTCATTAACGTGAGTTCCCGTTGCGACACGTGTTCTGCTTTAAGAAAACTTTTCGCAACGCCCAAGTTTCGCAGAAAAAAAGAAATAAATTTGTTCCTTCTCCGAATGAAGCTCTAGTGGTTTGGAAAACGTTGAGAAGTAATTTGTACTGATGTTCAACGCTCAACATCTTTGTTTCTGTTTGTTTTTTGACATTCAAGATTTTCGGCTGTATTCAATGCACAGCATGTCACTTTAGGTGGTAACATTAATGAAAGAGCAGATTGGTCTAAATGACATTTTCATGTGCACACCGGCCTGTATGTATTGGCGCGATTGTTATTGAGGATTTAATTACACAGTACTGATATGAAAAACCAGACATGCATGAGGACTTTGTAAACGGATTCTCATTGATCAGATAAGCACTTTTCTGTACTTTTTTCAAAATCATAGTTACAATTTCATGATGCAAAATGGTTTGTAAATTTCAGATAATGTATACTTTTTTTATAATATACCGAAACCATTACGTTGTCCCATTCGTGTTTTTGCATTCTTTACATTCTCTATAGATATTCGCGTTATACGATGGCGGTAGGTTCTTTATGAATGACAATTCCATTCAATTTGACTAAAATATCCCATTTTACATAGTGATAAACAGAGCAATACATCGCAAAATTGAAAATTATTGCTCTTTGAGCAATGTAGAATTTCGTTTTAGTAGTAGATTGTGAAAATAAAAGTATTTTTCTGCAATTAGAGAAAGTGAAAATTATAGTTCTATATCCCAGACCAACAGGAGACCACAACAGTTTCATGTAAAGGTGTTTCTTAAACCGGAATGATAAAAAGAAATAATATTGAATGAAAAGAGAACCGTATTAGAAGGCAGTTTGTGAATTGTCATGCCTACAGTAAAATAATTCATCAGCGAACCACGGCTTGCTTTTTCAACCTTCCTGTCTTGCAGCATTTCAAAGCATTTACAAGACTTCACAGCTACCAACATTTTCTCACATTCTGCCAAACCAAAAGAGAACTAGAAAGTACTATGTTCAAACGGTAAAAAAAAGTTGAACCTAAAGGTAAAAACTGGAAATATGTTCATTTTACAGATATGTAGCTGCACAGGCTTAAAAATTCAGTTTTGTTGTATTGCATTGTACCAGATAAGGTATAATTAGGAAAACATGTTAATAATTTCCTTTATAGCAAGTAACGCCATAACATTTCGAATTTGAGAATCTGACGATTAGTGCAAAATAAAACGTATTTACTGTGTTTTAACTAGTATAAAATGCATTAAATAATCATTTAAATATCATTTGAAATAAGGATTCGTTCAGTTTCAGCATATCTGGTTCAAATGGAGAGATTATTTTAATCTATAAGAGGGGAGCCAAAAGTTCGTGCCGCTTCGAGTTAAACATATTCATGAAATGCGATAATAGATTTTTGCACAAACGCTACTTCTTGATGCTTTAATAGTGAAAAATTCAAGAAACGAAATACATTAAACCCTCGAATTTCGCAAATCTTCCTGCATATTTCAGTAGAGCCTTTGAGTTTAGACATTCCTTGTAAGAGCGTTATTACGGTGGAGAAATAACAAAAATTCCGTGTACAGGAACGGAAGTCTTACGTACGGAAATTTGAATCGAAAAGTTATCTACAGCTCCACAGTGTCACGAAAATGGCGATTAAGTTTTGTTTGAAAACGTCACGTTCATTTATACATCTGATTCAAACATCGAACCTTATATATTAGGAGGTTTCCACATACACCACAACAATTCACGGCTTGTCAACGACATGGCATCTTCTACATTTCCGTAGCAAGTTGTGTTACTCTTGATCATAGCTCTAAATGTCATTTGACACTCTCCTATGCCCCTTGTCCACGTTCATTCGTACTTCTGAAACTACATAAGCTTGGCGTTTACAAGCAATATTTAGCTATATTGGCTCCGCTTCACATAAGTTGCCAAGTTTCTGACTTGGCAACTTATGTGACATTATCCACCTTAAGGGCTTCTTCGAACAAAACAGCTGTAAAAAAATCAACTGAGTTCGTTAGTAGGCCAGAACAACAACTTAACGTTAGTTTTAGATATGAAATCCGTGTTAACAGGTATTCCACTGAATGGATACCTCGGCTCATTGAAAGCAAGTCTCGTTGAAAATCATTACAGGAACCTAAAGTAGAAGAAAATTTGAGACTAGAGGAAACCTTTTATCAGACAAAACAGTTTCCTTTAACGTGGAAGACTACTAACAAACGGAAGGCTTTATCATGCGTAGTCCACTGTCATCTATTTTCTGCGGTCTGCTGCGTCACTTTGAGGAGAACCTCTTCCAGCTTGTTACATTTGATCCGTGGATTCGATATGTAGATAATACTTTTGCTCTCTAAATTTGCATGAATTCAGAAACACCTGATCTAGTTGAACTTATTTACTTATAAATTCAACTAATCCTCATATAGAGTTTGCTTGTGTGAGTGAAAAGAATAGCTGCTTAGTATTCCATGATGTCCATGTGTCACGCTGTGGAGGATTCTTTAGTATAACCCTTTATCGAAAACCATTTTGTCTCCTTACCATAACATGCACAGTCAAATCACCTGCAGAAACAAAAAAACAATGCTTTCTGCACATACGTACACTGTTAAAAATTCCCGTAAAAAAAGTCTTGTTGCCCGTGTATTTTTACGATCAAGGCTCGTTTCTGCAGTTTCAAGGCGATGCCCGTATTTTAACGGGCATGGATATGTAGGACAACTGTTCCAAACCTTAATTTTACGGGCGTTGCTAAGAGGCACGGGCTAGCCAATGAACGATAATGACAGAAAAGGAATGCGGCATGCGTCGCTTTCTGCTATTGGTCAGCGAGTCGTCACGTGATTTTACGGTGGCTGCTCGTTTTTTTACCAAGACAAAGGGATGGACGATATTTTCAAAAGTATGATATCTTTAAATATTTCTGAGACCGATATATTGAATCGAAAATATCTGTATTTAAAGATCAATATATCGGATTGATTTTTCGATATTTTTCAATACTTCTGATCTCAATAAGACTGATATTTCGGTTTATTCACTGCATACTGCATTTGGGTTATTACTGAATCTGATATAATGTTGTGTTAAGTATTGGCTATTGGGAACTTGGGACTAATTGGCTGTTGGCTTGTTCGCACAAATCTCAGCCAGTACTAAATTATCCTGCAGCTTGAAAATATAGCTGCAATCAAGTTTTGTTAATACCATTAAAATAGTGATATCTCAGAAAAGTAATGTATATTACTAACTTCGTACCTTTTACAAGACGGTCGCTGTACTTGGAAATAAACGTAGTGCGTTTATTTTGCCATTTCAGTCGTTTTGTTGTGTAAATAATTATTTCCGATAGCGGAATTGATATTTAACGTTTTTTTACAAGACCGACGCCATGGGTTTTACGACTTTAAAACTCGTTAAAAACTTAGTGCTTTTATTTCGCCCTTTTACGTTGTTTTGTTACGTAAATAAATATTTTCGACAGCGGAATTAACATTTTACGTTTTTATAATTCATAAAAATTCGCTAAAAATATATCTTGTATGCTGAGCTGGAAAGCCAACATCAGGGTTGTTTACATCGTAGCCATGGTAATGTAAGGGCGTATTTATATTATATATTTTATACATTTATGTAATGTAAGGTGGCATATATTTATGCCCACTCCCCCCCCCCCCCCCAAAGTGTTTAAATGTGTTTTATTTATTGTTAAAATGTGCCTTACATTGGAAACAAAAATGCTTAATTTAATAAAAAAATTCATTAATTTACGTTAAATTTTTTTTTTTCTATTCTCATTCTTTTTATTTTGTCCTGGTGGATTTAATTTTTTTCATTTCATTGGCACGGCACGCCCTCAGAAAAATCTATATATGCCCCTTGTTGCATTTCTTAATGAAGGGGCAGAGCACAGATGGGATGGAAGTGGCCAAAGGGCAGGAAGTTGTCACATAAATTTACAAAACATAAATGCGGAAACTGTTTTTTTTTACCAAAACATGTTATCATGATTCTCTGCACTTAACATTGCTACCTATGCAAGATTGTTGATACAGCGAGACAAAATTAGTCAAAAAAGCAATCATAAAAGTGTTGTGCACTTTTGTGTTTATATAACATCTGCACTCCCCTTCCACTAATGGGGGGGGGGCTGTGGCTGTGGATAGTATCAACTGTCACCAACGATATTTGAAGGTTTTGGTTATCATTTGAAAGTAAACAAATTAGATGTCAACTTTCCTGTTAAGCACACTCAACATCTTTTTAAAGAATATACATGAATAAAAAAACACACTTGAAATGGAATTTGTGGCAGAAATATTTTGCTACATAGAAGACCAGTAAACCACAGGCAATTGGGTAAATAAGTCTCATTGATTTGATTATTCTACACATGTTAAGGTTTTTCCATTATTCGAAATGTTTATTTAAGTACAAAAGCGGAGTAAAATGCCTAAAACAAAATCACTGGGTTACTTCTGTCTGAAACATTACCCCCTTAGCCTGTAATCACAGCACATAATTGGTAATTTCTAATGCAGAATGTTCTGCAAAGTCATAATATTGTTGAGAGGTAAATGGCTAGAGCTTTTTAATGCAATTTTGAAGAAGTTTGCACACATACATGAAAATATATTATTTCAAAGTTAGTGTGCATATACATTGTAGATACATATATAATATTTTTTTTGTAAAAAAAAACAAAAAAAAAAACAAACTGAAAATACAACAAACCTTGTTAACAGGTTTCGGCCTAATTTGCCCAGTGTTATCCATTTTGTCATTATGTCTATTTCTCTCTTGATAATAACTGTGAACATATTTTTTTTTTTTTTTGTGAAAACTGTTATTCTTAAACGGAATGGCATTAACAAAATTCTGTTGTCCAGAAAAGTTTTAATGTGCAGTGCTCTTCCTCATTTGATTTCTCTAGTGTTTCTTTACAGTATACAAAGTTACTTTTTTCAAAATTCTTTTGCTGCTAA
Source organism: Macrothele yani (assembly GCA_039090855.1). NCBI lineage: Eukaryota > Metazoa > Arthropoda > Arachnida > Araneae > Macrothelidae > Macrothele > Macrothele yani. Next base: position 71,114,702 of record CM076999.1, on the reverse strand, counting down.
AATCTAATAAATGTGCAATGTAAAAATTGCATTTGTACTCATAAATATGGGTTCTTGGTTTGATTAAAAGGCAATACATTGTGCCAAATGTTTGACACTAGCTGTAGGAAGGAGTTCTTAGACTACCATTAAAGATTATATGAATACCTTGCATTGCACCCATCGGTTTTACATTTGTTCAAGTTTGCAAAAATTGTATGTGATTTTATACCTGCTACAACTGATTCAGCATCAATATCAGGAAAATTCTCATACAAAAAGATTACTTCTTCCTCAGAAACTGCTAGAAAACAGTCAAATTTTCAAAATAAGAAGCACTGTTCATTAAATGTGAAAATCCTCCAAATATGTGGCGTCAGTGAATAAACAAAGATGTCGCTCTTTCCAGGTTTTAGCAATTAAATGTCATGAAATCTATTCAGTCAAGAAATCTATTTATTAAATGTCATGAATAAAATCTATTCAGTCATGAAATGTTCATTAAATGTCATGGAAACTATTCAGTATCTAAATAATCATGGAAAATGTGCCTACCAAGTGGTAAAATACATAAAGAAGTTGTTCCTGTCTTGTCTTTCCTGGAACCACTCGCCCTAAATTAGGGACATGTGTCTGCTTATGGTGAATCGAGCTTCTACACATTCGGGAACAACTTTAGATGCTCATGGAGATCAACACACACACACACACACACACACACCACTTCACACATTTTTTTCCAGTTCTCAGTCCATTTCTTTGGATTTCTCATCTCCATTAAAAACTTGTACATAATAAATATCTGAAGTACTTCTTTATCAAGTCTAAAACGCCTGAGGAGCTATCTTCGATATCATATCATTTTTTTTTTTTTTTACATTTTAAATGCGCATTGGTGGAGTCTATCCTTAAAATTAAGGAAGTCAGCAGATTTAAAAATTTTTTTTGCAGTTTTGAACTCAAATGGGATATAACATTTAATGTTTCACTTATTAACACCAAAACAACACAAAAATAAGTACTGATTTCTCACCTCTAGTTATATTCAACTTGCTGTAGATGAGGGATTTTCTCTTTACATGCATATATATCACTAAGCTGTTCTCTAAGATCATAGGTTAGTTTCTTGATGAGAGCTTATCTGCTGGATTAAAGTTTAAAACTGATGGCAATACATTTTATTTACTCTTGATGTATCAAACATCTGCATTTACAGTGATCTCAGCTCACAACTTGAGCTTCACTGACATCCATCACACACAAGACCATTTGTACTTCACATTTATTCTCTTTTTCTCATGCAGGAATTCCTGAATCTGGTCCTCCCTTGATCTTCTACATTTTCTTCCTGTCACTTGTGCAGAATAAATTCTCCTAGTAATCATCTCACCACTCATTCTCCAAACCACCAAAGAATATTTGTCCCCACCTTACAAACAATATTTTGCTTCATCTACAAAACATCTTCATTCCTCACATGATCAAAACATATCTTGCCCCCACCCCCATAAGTAACACATCTCTACAGCTCACAAATCACTCCTATGTTTCATCTGCAGTACTCCACCTTCACTGCTGCACATCAGAGTAGGAACAATTACTGTACTTTTTCACACACAACTATTAGGGACTTTTTGAGAACCTATCATTCATCATTTATTCAAAGTCCTCCTGAAGCAGCTGTGACTTTCAAAGATGAATTTACTAGCCTACTAATTTCACCACCTAATTTGTTTCCTCTGTCAAACATGCTTCCTAAATATGTAAATTGATTTACCTGGTCAATCTCTTTGCCATTTAGACTGATCTGTTTGATTTAATACTAACAATTCATCTGTCAAAAACATAACTTTGGGTTTTTCCTTTCATATACTAAGTTTGAAATTCATACAAACTTCATACATGTGGGACAACATACGCTGCAACTCACTTTTGCTCTCTGCCAACAGGATTGTTTCATCAGCATGAGCAAACATAATTGAGTAACTACTCTCCACAGATAGCATTTACATAGTCTAATGACGACTCAACCATATGTGTCTCTTAAGACATAAAAATATTCTTTACCTTAAAAAATTGTTTTGGTAATAAGTAATAACTAATTATAATACACAAGCTTGGCAGTGAATGTGGGGAATAAATATCCTACCAGTTTTCTCAGATAATTTCTTAGAAACATCAGCTGAAATTTTTTTTTTCAAGAGCTGCTTTCTCCTGCTAAAAGGGAGCAATTTTATTTGTCCTTTATTATTACATTTTATAGCTTAAAACTATCTTTATGCAAGATTGCAGCTCTCAAGCTGTATTTTTAGTGATATGAAAAACACATAAAATATTGTTTTTCAGATCCTAAAATAAAAAAAAATATATAGCAGAAAAATTTGATGCAAAAATAAATAAAAAAATCATGCAACAGAAGTGAGCTTGTAATCTGCAGAAATGCTGAATATACTTTCCAAAACCCAAAAGGTGATTTTCTTGTTTCATGTGTGGGCATTGCTCGACGAGCAGGGATATGGTTTCTGCTAAGAAGTTTCCAAAAATCCCAGTTGCAAAGGAATGTTTTCATGAGTTTTTCATCAATGTGAGATTACGAGAAATATGTATTTCCAACATTTCGAGAAAAGGTAAGTTGAAGCTTCAGTATGGCATAAATGACAAAAAAACAAAAGTACTTATTAATCCCAGCAGACTGGAATCTTAACCATCAATTAACGTGGGAATAACTGAATTATAGAAAGAATAACTATTTTTGTTGGGATGCAAATGTCAAAGTTAACATTATATTAGCTTGCAAGGAAATGTTATGGAAAAAAATCTTTAAAAAAACTTTGTTATTGTAATTTTTAGAGCATTTTGTATACATTTATATTTTTCAGAAGGTGTGAACAATGTTTGCTATTTTTTTTATCGTTTAAGACAGAACACAATGTTAATGGAGTATACAGATATAATTACTTCTATGGTGTAAGCAAAAATAGTTCCCATGGCATAAGCAAAAAAATTAAAGTGCTTATAATATGTTTACAAGTGACATTTTTGTTAAAAACAGTAATTAGAGTACGAATAATTTGTGATGGCCTTTTCATAGAAAGCAATTATTTTTCCAGAAAGATATTTAAAAAAATGCTAACGATTATTAGTCCTCCATTAAAATATGATTATAAAAATAAAAACATAAAAAATATCGTAATCCAAATTAATCAAGTATATATATTTACTAATTAATTAATGAAAGCCATACTAATTAATGTATGAAAAACATAAAAAAAATATCATAATCCAAATTCATCAAGTATATATTTACTAATTAATGTATGAAAGCCTGTCTCTCCTAGATAACAAAAAAACGAATGGACAATCAGAGGAAATAACATGCTGTAAGTGTGGGAAAATCAGCAGATCAAGACGAAAGTTGTTATGCTCATATTTTTACCAGATTATATAATTACTTCAGGAAGTTTCACTATGTATTAACAAGATAATTGTCAAAGGATGATAAAAAAAATTACGTCTGATATATACATAGCCTGAATTACAACAAACTTTATACTACATAACTTGTAAGACATCAAGAAAACTCTCGAAAAGCTGTTTTGCATTTCCTTACATAGCTGTTAAGATCTACATACTTTATCACTAACAAAAAAAACAAAAAAAATGCTTTACTTCAAATTGTGTGTCATTGGTATGTATTTAATTTTGGTCAAAGTGCCAGTTTACTTCAAACATAATACTCATAGGCAAAAGAACAATCTGCTATCAACCGTTCGTTAAATTTGTTTTCTGGGTGCCTACTGTCAACTAATAGTTAAAATTTTCAACCATCGAGGTTTTCAACACAGCAGATATTTTTCCTTGTAAAGTTCTAGAAATCGGAAGGTGACATAATATCATGTGAATCTCGATAATGAGATCGCAGTTTGATAGTCCTCAAGCAACATAATTTTCGTGACATGCCAGAGGAAAGAACACAGATTTCATTCCACAAATTAAATCACATCAGCCATGGGCTGATATATTGAATATCGCACCGATATAGTGATTTTCTGATATATCGTAACGTGGATATCAATACTATATATCGAAATATCGGACAAAAATATCGATATTTCGAGATATTGATAAATATCGCCCATTTCTAACTGACGAACAAGAAGCCACGAACATGTGAAAGAAAGACGCCATGAAAACATGTGAGTAGACATTTTTTAAAAATTAAGTTTATTATGATATGTAAAAGTAACGAAATCAATTACACACATTTTTGTTTGATATTAAGCTCACGAACTGTGTACGTATATATATATATATATATATATATATATAATTTTAAAAGTTTCACCACCAAACGAGGGTGGCTGAAGCATTGTCACACAGGAAAATCTATGTAGTAGCTAAGATTTCATTTGACTGGGGTAGGGGCATAACTCTCACATCCATATATGTTTTACCATCAATATGATACAGTGCTTTACTTTCTGTGCAAGTCTTTATCGCCAGGTATATACCTAGCGTTGACTAGGATGTTGAATAAATTCGATCTGTACATGCTGATTTGGGAATTACGTAGGGCAGCATTCTTCGTATGTTTGTAGTCTGAAATGAATTCCATTTTGCAATATAACACGCATAAATATTGTCTTATCGTTTTGTGCTTTTTTTTTTTTTTTACGGCATAGTGTTCAACTCCTGAATTTAGACAGAATTATTTCTAAAGCACAAACTGGCTGAACAATACTTTGGGTTTTTTTTAAGACTCCTTTTCATTTGCTCATGTACTTAAGAACTTGTGAAGTATTATATTTGCACCAATGAATACAAAGATTAGCTATGGAGTACAGATATGTACAGGCATATTCTTTAATGAAAAGTTTATTCCAGTGTGTTTATGTGGGTATAAAATATATAAAAAATACAAATACACAGGTATATTTTACAAAATTACATACACTGATGTCACAGAAATTGCACAAATGGCTAAAAAAAAAATCAAATAAAACTGGTCAAGTCATTTGTTTAGTATCAGTAAGATGTATGAGCTCATTTACTCTTGCAAAGTTCATCAATATTTTGAGTTTTCTTGCTTATGTACAAACAAGTTATCTTCAACATCCAGCTTATTTCAATATTTAGTTTTTATGGTGGTTAAGGATAAAACACTAGTTTCACATAAATATGTAGTTGTAAAAGGCAACAAATACTTAAGGCAGTGCTCGACAATGTTGGAAATTCTTTTTCCATTGGAATCCAAAAACTAGTCGCCGCCCCGGTGGCGCAGTGGTCTAAGGCGCTGGCCTCTGATCATTCGTTCGTAAGGGGTCCAGGTTCGAATCCCGGTCCGACATGGATGTTGTGTTTGTCTTACGGCACTGGCTCTCTCCCTTCCCTGGAACCAGTGACCCTAAATTAGGGACGGGCGACTGCTTATAGCCCATTGAGTTGCTCACGGTGGTCGTTAAACCTCCAATAAAAAAAAACTAGTCAGTGATTTCAAAGAACAAATGCTTTTCAAACCAACCAGAGTTAAAAGATGTCTCATAAGTTTTTTATTTGGCAATAGAAGATTACACATTTCTGCATTGTATGTGAATGAGTAACTAGTTCATTCAGTGGGAATGGGAAATACTGCCTTGTAAATGTTTGGAGAGTGCAGAGATGGACGATTATTAGCTGTTTAACATCAAGTTTCCAATTGTTTGCTCATTTTCTGATGATAATGAATTCAGTTATGAAAATTGGTCAGAGCTGTTCCCTGTAATTTGGTTTTCTCATAAAGTTTTTTGGTCATTGCTTGTGTTTTGTTTTTTCAACATTGAACAGATTGTTTTCAATTCTGTAATGAGAAGTTCCACTAGTTCATTTTTCAGAAATTTCAGCTAAATATGCTAAACTTCACCACACATCCTACCAGCACTAGCCATAAATTCAGATTAATTTTGTTTTGAAAATTGGTTCACTATGTGACTCGGTATGGTTGCTAACAAATCTGCACATGCCCCCCCCCCCCCTATTATTTTAGTGAAACCCACTTTGAGAACTATTGGTCTAGAGGATATTCAAGCCGTTCTGGTATCAGAGTTGTTTGTACATCAAGGTTTTTGGCTAGCAGTCACAATTTAACATATGGTTTGAGTCCCATATGAGGCATTAGTTTTGCCACCCTGGTGGTGCAGTGGTCTAAGCACCATCTTATGATTGTCTGTCCAAGTGGGTCCGGGTTTGAATCCCGGTATGGCATGGATGTTGTGTTTGTCTTACAGCACTGGCGTTTTCTCTTCCCTGGAACCAGTGACTCTCTTAAATTAGGGACGGGGACTGCTTATATCCCATTTAGTTCCTCACATTAGCCGTTAAAACCTTTAAAAAAGAAACCTGTTTTTTACATAACATAACAGCTTTGGCTTTCTCCTTCCCTAGAACCAGTGGCCTCAATTTAGAGGCGGGAAAAAAGTTTCATGTGATGAAATGTCACATTTTCGTTCAGGAAACACATTTGTGATTCTCCCTGACTGCTACATGGTTTTGATTGCTTTTAGGAATACCATTTCACTCGCATTCCTTAGTATATAATTATCAATCATTTTGTGACTATGGTATATTCAGTTAACTCATACGCATCCCTAGCTTAGTTTTCAGCAGGAAGAAGCAAACAATGGAAATCTGCATATATACAAACCCCATATGCCTCTCATTGAAAACAGCTTTTTTACCACTCAACACATAAATTACATAAATTTAATTGGAAACCAGAAGAGCCAAAAAATATATATTTTTTAATTATATCTATAACCACCTCATCATCACATGTAATACAGTAATATTTCACATATATGTCAGCGCAAACCAAAGTACGCATAAATAAGAGCGCAGCATAAGTAAAAGTTAGTGTAATTCCAGCCAAAATTAAGTTTAAAAAGTAATTAACATGAGAATAACATGCAAAATAAGAAAAATATCAATGATTGAATTTACTTAGTTAAATTTAACACTTTAAAGCTTAGATTACTCAAAAATGTAAATTACTTGATCTCAAAATTTTAATTACATACCTTTTTTATATTTATGGCTTTTTAAAGTTATGTAAAATTGAAGACTGTTTCTGCTGTTGCCTCTCATTGAAAACAGCTTTTTCAAGTTTGTTTAAACAGGAATGTGTGGCAATTAGATGTATCGGTGAGTTGTATGTAGTGACAGTGTTTCCAAAGCTTCTACACTGCTTTCGTGACAGTCTGGGGATCTTTGTTAATTCTTTGTTATGTCTCTTCATCATCATCCTGAATTTCATTGGCTATTTCTTGAATATCCCTCAATTCCCCAATAATGCATTTTCATTGATTTCTACAAACTCTTTAAAACTACTGAATCCACCTGAAATGGCACTCCAATCTTCATCATTGGCAGATTATTCGGTAAATGTGTAGATTAGCGTCCTAAATTATTTTGTCGGAAACTTGTAATATTGACTTGCGAGTGCGACGCTGTGGTAGAGCCTAACACATCACTACGGCAACGATGTGAAGATTTGCTTTGTTGAAAGGAAGATTCGCTTCGCCGTGCAATTCACGTGCGGATGACTACAAGTCCAAGCAAGTACCTTCTTGCCAGGAGAGCGAACCATTTTATACTCATATGCTACACAATATAGTTTGTTCATGTTTTGTAATTGTTTTTAAGGCAGACGTGAAATTTTTCATTCTTTCGCATATGATTCCCTGATCCGAAATAGAAAGTTTGGTAAATGTGTACTTTAGCGTCTAAATTATTTCGTCGGAAAAATGTAACTGTGTGGGAAAAGTGTGACATACAATATTTTAAGCATGCAAAATAATGCGAAAAGGTGCAAAAATATAGTATTTTTAGATAAAAGGAAATAAGTTTTCCAAAGTATTTACCTGAGAGTGCGATGGTTTGGAAGAGTACGTGCGGTATAGGCATAGGACGAGAGAGCGGCAACGGCATCAAGGTGGAGTCCGGTGAATGGAAGCTTCGTTGAGAAGGGCAAGTAACGGGCGGAAGAATTAAGAAGGAAGCGGTTTAGCAGTACGTAGTCATCGAAAAGTCTTGTAGGCATATGCAGAAAGAAAGAGGTTGAATTTGTGCAGCATTGTAAGTTTTTGTTTTTTTTAAGGGTAATTTTGAGAAAGCGGAAGTACAAAATCGTCAGTCATTTCGGATTTCGTCAGGGCTTAAAATTTCATTATCCGCCACAATACAAGAAGCTGTCTCCCTGCCATAGTGCGATATATGAATTGAAGAAAATTGCTTATTTTGAAAAATATCCATGTCACGAAAAAAATGTGAGCTACGATGTACTGAATAACAGCAGAACTGCAAATGAAGTGCTTGAAGAAATCACCTACCTGTGCACATCTTCCAAACCAAAACTAAAACTTTCGGTTCAACCGGAACCAAAACGTCTTCCTCAAAACTTCTGTCGTACATAAATTATTTTACATTCCTTAATTTCTTTCCATTCGGAGACACTGTGAAACCACTAATAACGACATTCTGCACATATCTTTCTCAAAAATGAATAAAACAGGTTTGAACTACTTCTGCGCACAATTACACGATACTCTTCCGAAAAATATACCCTACTGATGTCGTATTCTTCCACGCATTTGCTACCAACTCGTACTTCGCTCCGTCGCACAGCACCTTCACGTGGTGGCCGTTAGCATCGCTTCAGCCTCCCGCACCACCTGCTACAAACCATCGTACTCGCAGGTTAATACTTCAGAAAAATTATTTCCTTTTTATTTAAAAATATAATTTTTCACCTTTCCCTATTATTTTGCATGCTTAAAAAAATGTGTGCATCGAACTTTTTCACCCACAGTTAAATTTTTCCAACGAAATAGTTTAGGACGCTGAAGTACACATTTACCGAAAGTACTAATATGCTTTTCTATGTTGTACAGAAAACTGGGGAACTATAAATTTCGGTTTTGGTTTGAACAGATTTGCTGTGTCTCTGCACTTTTGGTTCTGTTAATAGCTTGTTCGCACGTGAGTTTCTATCTTACTCATATGTATCTTTTGCAAATCGAAAAGGTTTTATCCAGTTTTTCCTGCCAACAACGTACAGGATACAACAAAAGAAAGGGTGGCTGCTGTGGACCTATTTTCTGTAGCGTATCACTACAACATTTATTGCTCTTCTGCCAATAACGTAAGTCCTCTTTCTCTTGTACCCGTCATTTCCACACAGCAACAAACCTTCCTTTTAACGGACCAAAGCTTCACATCTTCACTGGAGCGATGCATTATTCCTATCGCAGCTTCTCTTCACAGTGTGACTCACAGGTCCATATTACAATAAAAATCTTTAAAACACGTTTAAAATATGAAATATCTGAAAAAATATGAAATACATTAAAATATGAAAAATATGAAGTTTTAACCCTTTGTCAATAAACACAAGAGGCTAGTTCCATCAGAGGCATGCATTCAGTCGCTGACTTTAAACATTTTCTAGCAAAATTACATATGCTTCCAATTTATGGACCTAAAGCATAATAATTAAAGAAGGTGATATTCTTCTGTCCTTGGCACTGCGTAACAATAATACAACTTCCAGTGATTAGCAGTGAAAAGCAACATGACATGCGATGACTGTCTTTTTTCTTGTAGTAGAAAATTATATTCTGAACTTCATTTTTAGATTTAATTGCCCAGTCTGGCACCTAGGGCAACTAGATTATTTATTTACCTGCCCAGGTCAATGATTCACACGACTCAGGCATGGTATTTTTCAAACCCTGATATGTATAAGTAAAAATATATACAGTACATAATTTCATACATACATATTAATTAAAGCTTATATATTTCATTATTACTACTTTAGCAAAAACTTCCCATTACAAAAAAAATTACCTTTGCTTGTCTCTGTGGGCACTATTTCACTTTTACAGCATTGCAATCTTATGCGTAATGAAAATTTCTGTAGTACATACTAACTTTTTAATGAAAAATTTGTAATGTTTTAAGAACAATACGTTTCTACAATTTTTTTTTGTCCCCCTTGAATTTCATTATAACGAGTTTCGACGGTTATTCTTTTTTTACTGAATCTGGTAAATGCTGGCCAAGAAAATGACAGTGAAAATATATCATGAACAGTTTCTTTGCTTTGCAAATGTAGTAATTAAAGTTAAATGTAAAAAAGAATTGATTTCATTCTAAATTTCTGCGAGTGAAATCTTTCACCTGTGTCACTTTAAGCAGGGCTTGGAAAATATCTGAAATGTTTCATGCGCAGCTGGGTATATACATAAATTATTTACCTACCCAGGTAGTAAAACCTGGATGCCCAGGAAAATTTATATTTTAAGATAAATCAGAAGCCACTTTTTTTTTTTAAGTTAAAAAATATGAAATTTTTTTACACATTTTGTAATTCCTATTTTAAAGGTCTATTCAAAATGTTCAATATGCAAAGCATGTATTTCATGTTTTAAGATGATAGTGCTGAAATTGGTACAAAATGATGTGATGAAATTGTTTTTTGAGAAATTTAAAGATTCTGCCGTGTTCTTTTCCTTTGTCACTAAACACCTGATTTGCACATCAATAAAAATTGTTTCAGTATCTTCAGGTATTGCCAAGATATTATAAATACAACTATTTAATAGTTTTCCAAAAAAAAAATTTGTGCTCCAAAATGGTTTCCTTGTGGCAACACAACAATGAAAGAACAGGTTTAGTCACTGAAGTCATTTCTAAAACATTCCAAACAGGAAAATTTAATATTTTAGAAATATTGATATGCATTAATGTTCTACAATGACTCAGTTAGAATCAGGGTCTAAACAAGTGTTTCTTCTTTTGGGTGGGGGTCTGAGATTTGAAATTATGCCCTATCAAGTTCAAAAGCTCTCATTTCCATTCAAGTATTTTTTTTCTTTTCTTTCTGATACCTTAATTATGGGGAAGCAATGTGATCTTTCAAAAGCAGTACTTCCAGTTTTTGACATAATTTTACTAAACATGTGAAAAGTAGGTAAATATCCAAAAAATTAGAGATAGGAAACAAGACAGTAAAAGTTCTGGGAACACTGACAACACAGTGCTCAGTAGAATGTAAAATAAACCAGCACACAAGGCAGTGAATGTGAAAACAAAAAAAGCATGATTCAACCCTATGTCAAATGTAATAATAGCCAAAACCTACATGAAAAACCAACTTTGACACCATTGTGGATTGAATACCCTTATAGACGCAATGTACTCGGATGCCAGTTCGTAGTTCTGTTTGTCATTGATATAACATATAAATACAAGAATATGCCTGTACATATCTTTACTACATAACTGCCCTTTGTATTCATTCATGCAAATACTACATAAGTACGTATGTGCAAATTAAAATGTCTAAAAGAAACTAAGTATTGTTCAACCAACTGTGCTTTAGAAATAATTCTCCAATTAAAACATGTCTAAAAGAAACGTAAGTATTGTTCAACCAACTGTGTGTACAGAGTTCGTAAAGCCTAATGTTAAACAAATCTGTGTGTAACTGATGTCATTATTTATCATATTGTAATAAACCTGATTTTAAGATATGAAAATATCATTACTCACATTTAGAACTGAATTGATTCAGTTATAATGTAAGTATCCAACAATTTCACACTCACACACTCTTCCACAAAAAACATGCATTTACTTGCACACTCTTCCACAAAAATGCATTTATGTAAAACTCGGTGACTACTTGCCGTGAGGCTTAACCGAATATGGCCAAACTTCATATTTACAGGGATTGCATTTCAAATTACAGCTTAGTTAATACGGTCAAACTTATTTTTTCGGGTATAGCCCTTCAAATTATGGCGTAGCTCAATACGGTCAAACTTATTTTTTTATGGGCAATGCCCTTCAAATTATGGCGTAGCTCAATACGGTCAAACTTATTTTTTGTGGGCGTTGCTCTTCAGATTATGGGCTTAGTATTTAGGGTTCAGACCGTAATTTCATGGGCTTTCACAAAAATGGGCCAAGCCGTAGTTTTATGGGCAACGGCCGGGACCCCAGTTGCCGGCCATTGCCCGTAATCTAACTGTGAAATTTTTAACAGTGTATATTCTCAACTGGGATTTCCTGCAGAAAGAGCTTGATTTTCTTAAGGGAATTGGAGTACACGGAGGATGTAGCTCTTCCGTTATATACAAAGCCCTTCAAAAATTTATAAAACCGAAGCCTGTGTTCTCGCTCACTCAAATATGCCTCCCAGCACCAACGAATTGAGCGGTTATCCCATTTGCTCCTCTGATTTGCTTCGGAATTTCAAAAATTATCAACGACTTTAAATTCAAAGTTACTTTCAAACCCATAATCAATGTGAATGTTCACAGATCAAAGATTACATCGAAGACATAAATTCCTGGGGAATTTATCAGATATCTTGTGATTGTGGGCTTTTATTTATCGGACAAACCCGCAGGATTTAAATTTCCTGTGTGAAGGAACACAAGACTTACGTTCGAGCTATGAACCGAAGAAGTCATCAGTAGCCCAACACTGCCATTAAAATAACCATACATTTTTGTTAGGAAAAGCTACATTTATTGATACACTTCTTTTAACTATCAAGCTTAATATATTGGAAACTTTTCACATATACCGCAGCTCTTCATGGCTTGTAAACGACACTTCAACTACTCCATTTCTTTGAAGCGGGTGGGAACAACTAGCAAAATCCGTGAAAGTCAGAACTCTGATGATGCCACTATGATTTGAATGTCTATACCCATTTTTCCTGCTGAAACCGAGCCAAACGCTTAGCGAAACTATAATAATGTTAAAATTAATATTTATTTGTGAATAAGCGTTGCTATTGTGTACTATATTAACACCGCACGTCTTGGAATCATAAAGGATATTTTAGTACATATTTTCAATAATACAGTTTTTCATCTTATATAACCAATCACAGTGGAAGATCTCCACGGACATGTAGGTTGTGGAAAGCTGGATAAGCTTTCATCTACTTTCAATCTTCTTTTTCTTGTCAGATTAGCCCTGCCAGAGAGACAAAGGTTATTCGTGGTCTGCTGGTACAGCTTATTCTAAATGTGTTATCTGTGATACAGATAAGCATTCAGGAACGTACACGCCAATCCTTAAAATTATTTGAGTCCAATAGGAGCATGAAATGCTGCATGTGCAGCGCAAAATATTATCGTGATGGAACGATTTCCGTGAACTCCCTGAGTGCAGGTATCTCATACAATGTTCAACATAGAAATTGTCACACTCAGTTGGAGGTGTGTTACAAACATGTAAATGGAAAGGCAGCGGTACCCATTCGACATACGAAATGATATTAAACCGGACCCGATGACGTCAACCGTGCATAAGATAATGGTGACAGCAGCAACAGGGTTTGTTTTTTGTGCTGAGAAACTGTTCAGCGGAGGCCGAAAATGCCTGGTATACACAGTCGGCAGGTTCATTGCTATTTGAATGCGTACCAGAGAGGAAGAATTGTAGGCCTGCGTAAACTGGCTGATCTACACGTCGTATCGCTGCGCACATGCAACGGGATGAACGAACTGTGTTGGCACCAATGGCTACAGGAAGGTTCGTACGTAAGTTGGAACGGCAGTGCTGCAGTCCGACAAACGTCAGCATTCCTGGACGGGCGGATTTTTCGACACGCTTGTTGTTTACCAGGAATCACTGCAGCCGATATTCTACGTACTGTGTGATCGGCATGTACTTCGGATAGTGACGAAGTGCATGTTAGACACGATCATGTTAGCGTGCTTTCTCCATACGTGGGTGCAAATAATCGCAATAATGGCCAGCAATATTCGTAAGCCGTGCAACATACTGACCGTTGAGCAGAAAATGAAAATTATTGAGCAGCATGACAAAAGTGTTTTGGTTAAAGAACTGTGTAAGTTATTTAAATGTGGTAAAACCCAAATTTACACGACACTAAAAAAGAAAAGTGAAGCAAAAGAATACGCTGAAGGTACAAAGAATAAAAGAAAAAAAGGAATAGGAAACGAAGATATCGATAGCATTAGTATGGACATGGTTTGTGGATGCACGTTCAAGGAATCTGCCAATATCAGGTCTAATATTACAAGCCAAAACTCTTGAAGTAACAGAAAAGTTGTGGAAGAATTTGTTCAAAGCTTCGAATGGTTGGCTGGTAAGTCTAAAAAATAAGACATAGTATTGCATGTAAAGTTTTTTTTAGATGAAGCCAAAGACGTCGATGATTACGCGTTAAACACATGGAAGGAAAATCTCAGAAATGTAACGTGTCGATACAATCCACAGGATATTTTCAACTGTGATGAGACAGCATTGTTTTTTCGTGCACTGCCAACGAAATCACTCACTCTGCGTATCAGGAGACATATGAATGGGTAGAAAACATGCAAAAGCACGTCTCACTGTTTTTATCTGCTGTAATATTGAAGGAGAGATTGACATTCCTGTCGTGATAGGTAAAGCGACTAAACCGAGATTTTTTAAAAACGTCAAAATGAAAGACCTCCCAGTGATATGGAAGGCAAACAGAAAATCGTGGATGAGAGCGAAAATAACGGAGGAGAGGCTTCACATGTTCAACAACAAAATGAAATAACAAAATAGGAAAGTCATTTTATTTTTAAGCAATGCTACTTGTCACTCACATATTACATTGGCAAATAACAATTTAACATTTTTACCGAACAACACAACAGCTGTAACACAACCACTCGATCAAGGAGTAATTTTCACTATGAAAATGAAATATCGAAGGCATCCTTTGAAATCTCTCATTGCTAGTATGAATAGCAGCAACAGCGTTATGTATTTTGAAAAATCCGTAAATGTGTTAAATGTAATTAACTAAATAGCTAATGCTTACAAAGATATTTCGCCCCTCACAATACAAAGGTGTTTTCGCGAAGTAGGATTCGTAAAACATGTGTTTATTGATACTCTGCAATTTCAACGACGAATTTCTGCAAACGTTTAATTAAACAAAACTACGTCAGAAAACATACAAGCGCATGAATTCGTTAACTCAGACAGTGACGTTTGCACTGACGTAGGCATTCAGAATATTGATGACTTAAAGATGAGAAAAACGAAGTCGAGGATGAAGATGATGAGGACGATGTGAACATAGAAAATGATATAAAAACCTGTAATGACGCTTTACAAACTGTTCAAAAGTTGCAAGACTTGTGCCTTCGTGCTAATAGTAATGAACTACTGAACATGATTAGCGGAGTTCAATGTGATGTTGAAAAATGTATTTGCGAAAAACATCACAAGCAAACAACTGTTAAATATTAGTTTAAATAATTAAGAAGCACGGATGTACGTACTATGTATGTATTGTATAAATGTGTAAGTTCTGTTTTCAATTTTTAAATATGGTACGATGACGATAATATGCCTGAAATATCACCACTGCCAAGTGGGTGTTGCAAATTACGTATTATCGATCGTTGAATTTTCAAAATCTTCGTAAAGCGGAAATCTGCCTACAAAGGAAAAAAATCCCACCAATTTCCGTTTTAGGCAGATTCGACTGTATATTTAATTTACTCGTCTTGCTTTTTTATGTAGTTCGTCTCAGATTCATTGCTTCATTTGATTGTGAAGAATTTAACTTATTTTTCCTTTTATTATTTCTTCATTTTTATTTAATGGTTTGTAGGTAATATATTTTTATTTAATGGTTTGTAGGTAATATATTTTTATTTAATGGATTTGGATGTTATTTTAAGTTATTACATTATGTCTTAAGGACCAATACATTACATGCAATTTTCAATTTGTTTGGTTCATTATACATTAAAACATAATTATAATGTCACACCAAAGATAAATTGGTCTTTTACGCTGAAAGCAATCTTTTACAATGTGTGTGAAGAGCCCAGAAAAAGGAGGAATTGCTATACAACAGCCGTTTTGCAAAGTTTACGAGGCACTCATATTGATATCGGTTTCTTATTCTACAATGTTCCCACCCTTAATACAAATTTGGAAGATGCGAATTAGTTTATTGGTGTAAATATGACACGGATGTTATGTCAGATAATATCCGAAAATTTCGTCGTCCTGAATAGGAAACCTAGCCCGCGTCTCCCGGATAGAACATGAATATGGTAACCACTACACTTCCCAGAACGACCAATTTTCAAGTTTCCGATTTTTTGAATATAACCATCACAGGCTTCGCCAGTCGAGGCATCCCGCTGTCCTGTATCATTCATTTATATTCTGTGCCTCAGAGCAATCACTGGAATGAATTCCAATCCTCAAGACTCGCTATATATGAATGCTGATTACTTCGACTAGCGAATCCTGTGATCGATATATTCAAATTAATCGGAAACTTGAAACTTGGTCGTTCTGGGTCGGTGTAGTGGTTAGCTTTCTCGGGCGCTATTCGGAAGAATCGTGTAAGATTCTCTCTCCAGGACGACGAAATTCTCAAGTGTTTGGATATTATCTGACTTAACATCCATGTCATATTTGCACCAATAACTGGAATCATATCTTTCAGATTTGTATTATACAATGGTGTAATCTCGTATTTCATTCGCTGATTTTATTCATCCTTTTTTAACCATTTTAAAACCACTTGTGAATAATTTCATATAATATCTTTTTCAAATTTTTTACGCCACAATATCAGTATCTTTTTTTGTTTTACCACGCTACCCATTACACAAGTACCATATGAAAATAAATAGCAACTTGCGAAATAGATCTCCAGAAATAAAAGAGCCTAGGGACTAGGAATGTCTTAAAACGGTTCTACAGTGACACGTCCACAATTTTATCATAGGCATGTCGCTGAATATTTCTGATACATATAAAAATACACTGCTCAGAAAAGGTATCCCAAGATATCGGAAATAGATAAAAAAATACCTCCTCCATATTAAAGTACGTTCATATTTCATAAAACACATATTTTATACCATTTTCAAATGTATTTAAAAATAAGCAGCCCATAGCAAAGAAAGAAAGACGTAATGATACTTCATTGAGACGGCCAGGGCCTTGGGCAACTCCATTGAGTACGACACGTGCACCATGCGTTTGGTTCAGATTGTTTGAAAATCATCAGAATATTTTCCAACTAAATTTTTCCTATGCTAACTAAAATAGATTAAATACCCTTTTGCATCCTAACTAAGTACATTTTGCCATCTTATCATCCTGTCCGCGTAGCAATGTGCAATGGAGAATTCTTTAGTACAGCTAGCAATGGCTGCCAGGGCAAAATGAGAGATCGTTCAACTTCCTTTAGTCAGGTTATTTTGAATACACCCTAGCGATTACATTACCTGAAGATACTGTCCCCGTGCTTTGGGAAATGCTGCTTTCGTTTCCCTTTTTTATTAACACGTGACATACAGTAAACATAGTTTCATGTCTAACGGCACGACGCTAATAAAAATTTGAAATTGTACACCAATAAACCCAAAGCGTCGAAATACGAAAGCCAAATATCAAATCAAGCAGCCTACCTCTTTCTTTTTTTTTTTTTTTTTTTTCTTGTTGTTGTGGTGGAAAGTTTACGTATAGGGCGTTCATTTTAACTTGGCGTTTGGTGATAATGTAATCGCTTAATTTTACGGGTTTAAGGAGTTTGGGGACGAGGTGTTGAAACTGTAGGTGACTTCTGATACTCAGAGACAAAAGGTGAAATCTTCCGCAATATCTTGTTCTTTACGGGAATAAGACTTTACGACACATTAAAAAGGTAGCACCAGCCCTTGTTTCATCCCTCAGCCACATTGTTTACTCTGAGCCTGGAGGAAAGTTATTCCCCCTGCACTCAGTTTGCACTTTCTGTCTAACTTCCTTGAAAAAGCCATCTGGTTGATGTGCGAAAGCTTGGAAACGCTTATGTGTTTATTTTATACGCCAATAAATCGGATAACTAGTACAGCGTTACTATTTACTCCTCGTTATAAATAATGTAGAGGTTTTATTCTACTGAACCATTCCCTGCACTGGACAGTACCATGGCTTGATTTGAACAACAAACTGGGTGGTGTTTAACTCAACTTCTCGAAGTTCAAAATGGTCTAACAAAAACTTAGTGATTATTTTTTTTTAATGGAAAAAACAAAATCGCATGAACTTTTCTTTTAAAGTACTTATTTTTTAATCCAATGTAAGCATTCTCTTAAAATGTGTTATGTTTGGTAAGTTTTGGAATTTTGTACTTTTTGGTGAGAATCTCACAGCAGTAGTAAAAATGGCAGACTTCACTCGGATCTCATAATTTTTATTTTTTTTGGTTACGTAATTTTTTGCATAGAGTTTCTTATTTTTGTTACATGTATTTGGAAAATATAATGTAGAAATGTTAACGTATTTGTATTTTCTTACATGCTAAATACTACCAACTCATCGAAAATTCGAACTACCAGTAGTCGCAATTAGTTCGGATTTCCGAAACAAGCTTCGCCAAATAGAAGTTGAAGCTAAAACATCGCAATTCATAGTTAGTCTTTTTATTGTTTCCTCATTTAGATGTAAATGAATATATTAAGATTTTGCAATATATTACTGTGCGCTGTTAGTAAAATTGGATTTTGAGTTTAATCAGCACCTACAATGCTTTCAGTTCCGTCTCTTTCATGATCACTTGTATATTTTATATCTATTGTCGCTATGGTAAGTGAAATAAATTCCAGATCTTAAAAATGTTGATTTCAGTGAAGAAGTCTTCGTTCTAGATTGCAGTTCTATGTGCCCTTTTTCTTCTCAGGGCTGGCAGCCAATAATGCAGCATGGGCTCAGAAATATAGTGCATGTGCGCAGAAGTTAGAAAAATGTCCCGGTGGCCAAATCATGACCAGTAGTTGGGACCAGCAGCGAGACAACAGCTCCCATCCCCATTAGTTAGCACATGCTGCAAACAGGAAGCCAATTATTCATCACAGGCAGTACCTGCCAGAAGCTGTCCTTAATGGTCGTGCAAGCAGATGCCATAAATTGTGGTTAACCTCATGTGGTCCACCAGTTTTCCTGCAGTAGCAGCTGGCAATCATTTGACGTAATGAATGGAGTACCTGATATGGTGCGTCAATTACATAGTTGTGGCAAAAAATATCATTACTTCTCAACATTTCTCTATCAGTGTCGTTTTTGTCTTCAGGTAGCCGAAGTTAGATGACGTCAAAAGTCCGTCGACGGTAATTTTTTCCAAAAGATATATATATATATTTGATGTTCCGAAGTTGGTTAATTTTCTCAACCAGGGTGGAAAAATCCCGGGTAAATCAATGTAGCATCCAACCCACGGCAGTTTGGTTGCAAAGCAGATACTTTAACCACAACACTGCACTGTCACGTGTGGGAGTTTTCTTGGAAGTGATCCTCACCTTGCTCGATGTTAAAAAAAATGTTTTCTTTCCAATATTACATAATTGCGAGCTATTTTTCTTAAGTGTCCGTTAAATATATAGGGTGGAAAAATGCCGGGTATATCAATGTTGCATCCAACCCACGGCAGTTTGGTTGCAAAGCAGATTTTTTAACCACAACACTACGCTGTCACGTGTGGGAGTTTTCTTGAAACTGATCCTCTCCCTGCTCGATGATAAAAAAATGTTTTCTTCTAATATTACATAATTTCGAGTTATTTTTCATAAGTGTCCGTTAAATATAATTTATTTTTTCAATGTAGCAATATTTTTATTTAAATTGAGGATATTTCACTCACTTTCAACGAGTGTACTAACTTAAAAATGTTTTCCAAAGTTTGGTGCTGTCCTTGTGGTCTTGAAAGGCGATTGCTTAATTAATATATTTACGGGCTCGTGTCGAATTTCATAACATTTTCAACACTACATCATTATTCCTCCATAGTCCAATGCTATATTTGTTTTAAAGAGGAAAGATACGTTCTTTTTGTTCTTTATAATGAAGGGCTGTAATTCACGGAGATGTGGTACGGCTATCAAAGGCTGTCAGCTGTTGGTAATGCCACCAACGGGTCGCTAATTTGCCGTGAGCGGCAGAATTCACCCACAAGTGACTCATCACTGCTAGCATATGCACTTAAGAAGAGCTATGTTGGTTTGTGTACTGTTCCCATTATGACAGTTATTTTATTTTCTGCATAAGGTTCAAGAAGTGATCACCAATTGTTTTTCGCTGGTTGATCACACGTCAATACTGCTGTCTGACTTCAATTTTTTTGAGATTGATCTAAAGTCAACATTCTGTAAACTTGGATTTAGTGAGAATAGCAAAGCACGGAAAAACTATTCAGAGAGATTTAATTGACTTGTTCAACAAAGGGAGCAAGTCAATTTTACTTTTGTTACAGAACAACGTCTTTGTGTGCTTAAAAAGGTAACGTAGTTTGGCGAATGTTTCTTGTATTATGAAAATTAAATGTTCCCATCACGTTGAAACATTCATCTGATAACGAATTATTATCAACTGAAGGAGACTGGAACCGTCACGGAGTTATTTTAAAAACGAGACGGTGGCATTTCTCTGTTTTGTTTGCTACATCGGTTTGCTGTCCTCTTTATATCTTGAATCATTTGTTCTACGAAGTCCATTTGAACATCGCCAGTATCAATACACTGCTGTGAAAGCAATACGACATGCGTGCGTTCAAAACGCAATTAGTGTAGACGAAGCATTAGTTGAATCAGTGTCGTAGCCATTTGCTTCTCCGTTTAAAGAAAGAGAGCCAACTAATTTTTTATGGACATTTTTTAAAACCTTACACCCCCCCCCCCACACACACACACACAATATCGAGGTAACTGAAACCGTTGGTTCTTTTTATTTAATTTTTTCCATAGATTTGCACTTCGCCGCGGATTAAAACCATGGTTTTTATGAATAATTTGTCTGAGTAACAAATGTTCCGTATGATTTTATTTGCAAACACACTTTTTTGAAGAAATCATAAAACAATAATGAACAGGCATACAGCAGAGAAAAGAGGGTTTGGTGCCCTAATGCAGCAGAGCAAAGAAGGTTAGATGTAAAACTGAAGTCGACTTTTAATATTCCTCCAACCAATAAAACTGAACTTAATAGCCGATCTACAATGAGTGTTAATTATCTTTATAATCTGAAAGCAATGCTACATCTGTTTCTTCTTTTCTTTATAGCACTTGCACTTGGACACAGATCGGCAGCAAATTAATTATTCATACATAATCTTATATTCCTGCATTCCTGGTGTCTTATATTCCTGCATTACTTGTAAAAATGTATTAATTATTCATCATGAACGCAACGAACGTTCTGAATTCCGATATATTTCAGCTGCTTCGTTCTGCATTATAAACAGATGAGTGAAGTGGCAAAACCTTATCAAGAATGTGCCTCTAACTCGCCTAAATATTTTCTGAAATTCTAAGGCCTTGTCTTCCAGGTAAAGGCAAATCATGAGTCACACTACAGAGTGCGACCCAGTGAGGAACTCAGAAGTAACCGTATCCCTCTCTTCCAGGTGCGAGGAGGTTGAGAGATTAATACCGCTAAAATGAATGCTGGTTGCTTCGACTACCGAATCCTGTGATGGTTTTATTCAAATTAATCGGAAACTTGAAACTTGGTCGTCCAGGGTAGTGTAGCATACGCGGGCGCTATCTGGGAGACGCGGTTGAGATTCCCGCTCCAGGACGAAGGAATATTCAAGTTTTCGGATATTATATGACTTACCATCTTTGTCATATTTACACCAAAAAACGAATTGTCGTCTTCAAATTGGTTAAGCTTTTGTTAGGTAACAAAGCATTTATACACTGCCGGACAATTGCTAAGGACGGATGACAATAGCAACGATAGCAACCATAAAATGGAAGGCAGGAAAATGTGGAAATTAGCATAAGTGCGGGATACAGTAAGACGTGTTGTGCGTATGCAAATTTTGGATTGCCGAACTTGTTCGTGACGTCATAACGCTGATAAGAGATATAAAGGATTTGATGCGTATTGACCGTTGTTGTTCAAACGCAAAGTTAAAAGGGAAAGAATAAGTTGACGAACTTGCAAGTTTCAGTATGTTCTCCCGACATCACCTAGATGATTTTACGCGTGGCCGTATTATTGGCAAGATTGAAGAAGGGCGAAAAATAACAGATGTTGCCAGGGAGTTCGACGTCAGCCACAGTGTTGTTTCAAGGCTTTGAAAATCATTTCAAACAAATGGATAGTGTAGCAAACGTCACGGTGGAGGTCGTGTTCGCAGCACGACACCTGCAGAAGATCGGTACATAGTACTATCAACAAAAAGACACCGGCGCAGCACAACTAGTGAGGTAGCAAATCAGTTTATGGCTGCTACTGGCAAGCGGATCTCCCGAAAAACTGTCGCCAGACGTTTGCATGAAGGAATACTATACGCCCGCCGTCCTGTTGTGTTCATCCCATTGTCCAGACGTTACCGTACCGCCCGTTTGCAATGGTGCCATCAACATCGCAACTAGACTGAAAACGACTGGTCTGCTGTCCTCTTCTCAGATGAGAGTAGATACAGTCTATCGTCTGATTGTCGACGACGACTGATCTGGCGTGATAGTGGTACTGCATATTGTCCAGCAAACATACAGGAAAGGGACCGATATCCGACATGTAGTGTCATGGTGTGGGCTGGCATCATCATCAATGGCCGTACGACCCTCTATGTGCTTCCAACTAGGAGTATTACTGGCCAACGATACATTAATGATGTTCTGCTACCTCATGTTCGCATGTTCCGTGGTGCTGTCGGTGATAGATTCATTTTTATGGACGACAACGCAATATGCCATCGAACAGTCGCTGTCCAGGAGTGTCTTGAGAGCGAGGATTTTCAACTCCTCGTATGGCCAGGACGTTCTCCAGATATGAATCCCATTGAAAATGTGTGGGATGCTTTGCGGAGGAGTTTTGCTCGTCGCCAATGCCCTCCAATAAACAAGGACACCCTCATCCGTGCATTGACAGAGGAATGGGACAAATTACCCCAACAGCTGCTTGATAATGCTGTGCAAAGCATGACACGACGTGTGGAATCTTGCATCGCCCCCCATGGTGGCCATATCCCGTATTGACATCTTACGCCGGAATGCCTGCGGAGGGTAATTGCAGTTTTTTCACGTTTACGTATTCTGCACAAAATGGCCTGTTTGTCCCTTGAACACGTTCCAAAGCCTTCTGGATTTCAGAGCACAATAAATTGTCTTTCTTGTAATGACCTAGCATTCTGACATTATTTTATTTCACTTGGCATCCAACCACACTTACTTTTTTATGCGCTATATAGCAGTTTATGATCCGTCCTTAGGAATTGTCCAGCAGTGTATTTTTGCACTTTTTTTTTTTGGAATTTTAAAATAAAAATTCTGTTTTCCTCGAAAAAAATTTCGCTGTTCCTTTTTGTAATTTTTTACAATAATGGTAAGTTCTGCTTACTTCATTAATAAAGATCCAGAATAATGCAGACATAGTGCTTTATATTCCTGCATTCCTTGTAAAAAATTTATTTAAAAACATCAGATTAATTTCGCAGTGTGAACATCTTGATCCCCAAGGAATTATAATCCAAAAAGTGAAACGACAGAAGCACTGGAAGCGCTGCAGGGAACTGTGACATTCATTCCGCCTTAGGGTTTTAATATGTTTCATAATTTTTGGCTTGTATTTTTTAAAATGTTTATACATGTCTTGTTGTTAACATAATATTAGTATGCCTTATATAAGAAATCAATACAGGCAGTTAAATATTTCAAAAACTAGTTATAATTATTTAAATTTATGAATTTTGTGTCAATTGAAAGTGTATGCGGAATTCCTTTGGAAACGCCTTTCAGTAGGCTCAAACTTTACGTAACAGTTGTAGGGCAGATTACATCGTTTACGCGTACCGGATCGGTAAAATCCATTCACAAACGTGATCCCTGAGTTCTCTCTCTGTATTTGACGACGTGTCTGTTCACGAAGTCAGCAGTTCTGCATAAATTGAAGGTTTCAGAGTGGCATGTTAGGAGTTTTATATTTAAATGTTTCACTCTGTGGCAGTACAAATTTTGCCTTTCATATTTGTTAATATAAATTATATAATTATTTCGTCCTAATCATACTTGCAGCCTTTCAAGAAATAGATACTCAAGAGTGCTAAATTATGTTCAAAACAACAGTCATAATATGTCTCCTTCATTATAGATCAAATTTATCTGTAGAAATAAACTAATCAGGTAACAGCAGAATATGCAAGCTTTATAAAATATAAAATAAACTTTCAAATTATCTCATTCGTTTGTTGATTTTTACTTTCCCTGTGCACAGTACCTTCTAATAGGAATTCCTTATTTTTATAGTTGGTGTAGTTGTTGAATGTTATTTATTGCTGCATCTGTAAAAAAACGTTTAATAACGCAATTGCTTTCTGCCGCATAAGAGCCAATTTCCATTTTATTTAAACCTGATTCGGCAAACATTTCTGTTTAAAATGGGAACCTTCATATCCAGACGATAAGAGGCTTTTATCATCAGTAGACCTATCTTCTTAAAATTCGGAAGATATTTATCAGTTTTGATGATAATAGGCTTCTATCTGTAGTAGGATTGCCGTTCTTACCTTTTCAATAAAGTCCTCAGAAAAGTAAATAGAATCTGAATTTTTACCAGATCGAGGAGTTGTGATGCATTTGAAGAAGACAAAAGACAAAGATTACTTTCGCGCATTACGTGCTGCAAATTCCGCAAACACGTTCTTTTGTTCTAATATGTGCACAAATGCGTTATCATTAAATCTTCCGATCCACAGTCGGACGGATGAACGTAGTAAAAACTACGGTACGTACATTTCTTTTTCCGCACAGTCTCTGAGAGTTATAATTTCGTAGCTCAAAATATGATCCTGGATAAACCAACACCATTTGGTTATCACAGACTGATTTGGAGCATTATCACGTAACGCATAGTATTGTACTCTCCCTACCCTACCCTAGAACCGTAACTCAGAACTTGGAACTGGGGAATGTCTAAGACCAGCGGGTTGCTCACGCTGATAGCTGAACCTCAGGAAAAAATCCTGTATTCCGAGATAACGCAGGTACATTTCTGTGTAAATACTTTAATTCTAACCGAGATAATAGTCAGGATTGGGGTGGTCACACTACGCTCGATCATTGTACATGGCTCAGTAAGATCATGTTTTTACGGATCTTTTTTTCCTTTGGATTTAATATTCCGAAAGGAAACTTGATATATGCCAAAATAGTTTGAGATGGAAATGTTTACGAAATTAAAGAGTAAAACATCATTCCATGTCAAAGGGGTGTCGTTCATTCCACTGGGCGGAAACTTAGGTATTGGAGAATAATAAAATTTTAGGTGCTCAGTTTAAACTATTTAGTGATTTTAAAGAGACATGAATGTTGAAACATGATAAACTTATGTAAATATTTGGCGCACAAAGTCCATCCATTTTGGGTCAATACAGCTCTGTAAGAACAGTTTCGTTCTTTAGAATATCGACAAAAGAAACGTTTTGCATGAATTATAAATATGATTCGATCAATCTCCATTACATTATTTATATTTTAATTTACGACGGAAGAAGGATTCTGCAAATTCCAGCTCTCTTTCTGAAAAGAGATGGACCTTAATAAAATTCAATAATTTAAAGGACAAAATCACATCCTGAAAGACGATGATGATCAGGGGAAGAAAATTCGATGTTGCTGAAAAAGGGAACAGTTGCTTAACATTGCCTAAAGCTTTTTACATCCCACTTTAAACAATACAAATGGCTGCAATTTGGTATACAGAAGTCTAAAGAAATATTTCTTATAGTAAACAAAGAATCTAAGCAAGTGAATGTGCAGACAAGAAAGCTATTTAGGCCAATAATGGCGGAAGCACACAAGCGTTTTCGTCCAAATGTTAGATGTTTGCCTCTGAACGAAGTATACCTGTTTAGAGTTTTAGATTGAAGAAAACAAATGAAGTTCTATATTAATTTGTCATCGGTGTCTTTTCTCAGTGTGTGCTACACAAATTAGGTCTCGTTGTGACGAATGAAGAAGTTATTTTTTTTTCGTTATAGAAATTTAAATTTTAGAAGATATGTGCTTGGATTTTATATTTTCGTATTTTTCTTGAAGTATCTTTTAATGTGGTATCTTGTAAGTTTCAAGCTTATACTTGTAGCCTTTCATCATGTTGCAATATTCTAAAACAATGGTGCATACAGCTCCGTACGCCAGAAGAGCGATAACGGCTCTTGGGATTGGAGATTCCACTGCCTTCAAAGTTGTGTGTGTGTTTGTGCTTATCACACCAACTGCAGAGAATGGAACGTTGCTCATTACTTGACAAGAAATAGAAGTTGCTGAAAAGTTAACCCATACGAATCATTTGCTGTGAGCCATCGGCCATCGGCACGGTTCCATGTGCTTCACACTTCACCTGAATAATAGTGCTTTCGAAGGACTATGTAAGTAGACTATCTAAATTTTTTCCCTTGGCAGAAAAGGCTTTGCAGTTTGCTAGGGGCATATTAAATAAAATGCCTTCTGTGTAAAGAGTGTTGTGCATAGCTAGTTTGTTTGTAAATAAACCGCGTGCAGATAGGAATCATTATTTATTTTTTCATGTTTTGGAGTAGGCAGCAGAATTATTTAGAATTACCGATGATACGCCATTCTTCCGAGTCGTTCTCCCTTCCTGATGTTTTAACGAATCAATTGTCGTGATGTGTCTGTAAGTTTAATAGCACGTACATTCGGGAAAAACATGTACCAATGGTAAATCCTTTCCATATTTTGTGATTCGACATACAGTAGACATGATTTCGAAATCCTTCAGGATTAGTAAATCCCTACATTATGATGAGCACATCTGAATATTCTTTTTGTGGGTAACAGCAAATTAGGAAACTCAAATGTATTGTATCATCTGATTGTCATTTTATTTCACGTGCAGACAGTTTTTGTTTAAAAAGTCAGACTGCGTTTTGCTGCAACACTCAGTAGCTTTAGAACTATTTGCTGTTGGATTGCTGGGAATGACTGGAAACATTGCTATAAGTCAAAGTAATATGATTTAAGAGGTTTCTAAATATAATAGAATGCAGATCAACTGTGAAATGAGGTATAGCTAAAACAGAACAGCCTGTATTCCAATTGATTAATTTGAAAGGTACTATTCTTCCTAGGGGAAAAAGTAGTGAATAGATTAAGGACTGCATTATGATAAGATGAGCGACTTGAGTATGAAGAAAAAATTTAGAATAAATTTAAAACCCCACAAATGTGTCTCCGGCTAACCTTCGTTGAACTTCACTGCCTGCCCTTGAAGACATATAGCTTCTGTATCACTAATGCAATGAACAAGACTTTTTACCGCTAGGAAACATTTTGCTTGCAAGGTGTGGTGGACAAATGCTTGCTACACTTACGTATGTACACGAAATGTCTGTGGTGAGTGTCACTGGCTTTGAGACAGAAGTCCAATTGCTGTTGAATCCTCTTCCGAATGAGCAAATATCCTCACCAGTAGCGAAACTTCTTATTGTCAGGCAGGCACGACCAACTCTTGCAGGTCATTTAAAAGCAGTTGCATTGCCAGAGTTTAGCTTCTGTATCAATATTACAATAAACAAGACTTTTTACCGCTATGGAACATTTTGCTTGCTAGGTGCGGTGGACAAATGCTTGCTACAGTTAGGTGTGTACATGCAATGCCTGTGGCGAGTCTCACTGACTTTGAGACAGAAGTCCAATTGCTGTTGAATCCTCTTCCGAATGAGCACGTATCCACACCAGTAGCGCAACTTCTTATTCTAAGGCAGGCAGGACCAAGTCTTGCAGGTCATTTAAAAGCAGTTGCATTGCCAGAGTTTAGTTTCGCCGACCAACATGTGGAAGACACTTTGCTGTGAAATGCACTTCAGAATAACAAAGTGTTATCACCATTAGCTATAGTTCTTATCCCAATAAGAAGACAAACGCTTACAGAACATTTAAAAGCAGTAGTAGTGCCTCAGTACACTATTACCAACTCTAGCATGGAAGACAAATTTCAATTAAATCCACTTCTTAATAAGGTTGTGTCATCGCCAATGCGAAATGTTACCTTTTTGCGAGCGGAAGAAACAAACGCTTGTTGCTCATTTAAAAACAGAAGGCGTGACTTACTTGATTTAGTCTATCTGGATACGACCTGGAAAACAAATGTTGTCTTGAAATCCTTGTTAAAAAAGTTACTTTCATAGACAAAAGGAATTCTTTTATTTCAAAGTAGGTACAGGAATATCCATTCTGCTCACTAACGATTAGAACTGGTGCACGAGCTCAGACTCCATACCCACGGTCTATAAAAAACTCTTCTGAATCGACTTCTGTACCATAATAAAACATTCCCATAACTAATATACAGAGATAGTGATGGGTTTTTTTATTGAAGGATTAACGACCACCATGAGCAACTCAATGGGCTATAAGCACTCGCCCGTACCTAATTTAGGGTCACTGGTTCCAGGAAAGTGAGAGAGCCAGTGCCGTATGACAAACCCAGCATTAATTCCTCACGGTATTCGAACAAGTACCCCCTTTTGGACGAACGATCAGAAGCAATCGCTTAGATCACAACGCAACCTGGGCGGAATGGAGGTTTAGCAAGACTTGGCAACACCCATTTAGCTGGGTGACAAACCGGAAGAAAGAGCGAATAAGTTCCAATAAAATTAATGAGATTTATCTAAGGAATTATATAAATATAGTTTTGTTTCTAAATTTATATTTAAGTATTATTAGAGATTTGGAGAATATTTTTAAGAGAAAAATAACGCTTTCTTTTACCGTAACGATTTTTTCCAACAGTCCCGAAAAGGGCCTCGTTTTTAAATTATTATTATTATTTTATTGCTACTATTTATTTATTTTTTTATTTTGAACTGGATATATGTTAGTGTTCTTAATTTTACGTGTGTTCGACAAGAGTATAAATAATAATATTATGGGTTGAAAGAAACAGCATATTACACTTGACAGTTCAATCGGAGAACTGTGATACAATACTCATCAGCACAATACAAACCCTTTAAGCTAAAAAAATACTAGTAACAACAGATTTTTACTCCAGTATAAACTAGTATAATTGTCAACAGAGAACACCCTGGTCACAAGGCTGACGCGGATAGCTCTTGCTAATATGAGCAACAATGTCTCAGTTTATTGTGACTAGCTATGACATGGAACACTGATTTGTTGAAAATCAAGGGCCATAGCCATTAGAGGAAATGATGATTACAATATGAACGCAGCCGCCCCAGGTAGCGCAGTTGTCTAAGCAATAGAATCTTATCATTCGTCCAAAGGGGTCCAGGTTCGAATCCCGGTGAGGATATCCAACAATCCCTTAAATCAGGGGTTCTCAACCGGTGGGGAATTCCCCCTAGGGGAAATAGTCGCAGTTTCAAGGGCGGAATGCGGCGCCAGCCTGGAACATCGTCTTTTCAGTTCCCTGACTTCACCGCGGCAGTCGCTGCTGCCTCCCAAGTGAAAAAAAAATATGAAGAACCGAAAGAGGAATCTGGCATGCTGCCAAAGTCACCGCTCTCTCGAAACCGGTTGGAAGCGCTTTTGTTGCACAGAAGGAAAAGCAAGTTTTTTTGAACTCCTACGTGTTCATATCCCCCGGTAACGTCGGAGCTTGTTATTGCGCGTTCATTCTTTGCAAGAAAGTTGTAGTTGAGGGAGGGGAATTCTGTCGATGAAGGGCTTGTGATACTATTTCCTCGTGAACGTTTTATTTATCAATAGTACAGCAGAATGAGTGTCAAAAAAGAGCGTTTGATAATTCATATATTCAATATGGATTCACATCCGTTAAAGTCAATGGAGAAAACAGACCTCAATGTGGTATTTGTAGCAAAGTTTTGTCAAATGATTCCCTGAAACCAAGCAAGTTGAATTGATATTTGCAGAATGTTCATCCCCAACACAAGAACAAGGACAAAAGCGTTTTTGAGCGGCATGGGAATGCTCTCAAAAAGATGTAACTGGATTCAACAGGGGCATTTCAAGAAATGAACCACAAGGTTACCGAAGCTTCTTACGTCGTCGTATTGGAAGTAGCAAAGCAAAAAAAAACCCATGCAATTGTGGAAACTTTGGTCAAACCTTCCGCTCTCAAAATGGTGGATATTGTGTTGGAAAATGAAATGGAGAAAAAACTTGCAGCAGTTTCACTATCAAACAGTACTGTTCAAAGGAGAATTACTGACAAGGCCATTGATATCAAGGATCAAGTTATGCAGAAAATTAGGGGTGCAGCATTTGGTTTAATTTCAATTCAACTTGATGACTCGACTGATGTGGCATCGTGTTTCCATTGGTGTTCGCAAGATATATTCACTTAGGTTCATGTAAAGAAGTGATTCTCTTTTGCTCTCCTATAGAAACAACTACCACGGCCTCAGATATTTTGAAAAAGTTTTCATCTTTCTTTGAGTCAGAAAATCTTTCGTGGGATAATGTATGTGGGTGCTGTACAGATCGAGCATCAGCTATGTTGGGGACAAAATCTGGATTTCAAGTTAACGTTAAAAAGTTGTCTCCAAACGTAAAGGCATTCATTGCATGATCCATCGTAAAGCACTGGCCTCAAAAACACTTCCAGCTCCACTATTGATGGTTTTGGATCAAACAATTCAAATTGTGAGTTTTGTCAAGGGAGGAGCTCTTAGTTCACGACTTTTCAAGCAGTTATGTATTGACCTGGATGCAGGCCATCATTTGAATCTTTTCCACAAATATGTTCGTTGGCTTTCAAGAGGAAATGTAAGTGAGCGAGTATTTGAGCTTAGAGATGAGCTTAAGATATTTTGTGAAATTCAGGCTAAGATGGAATTTTTTGCCTGGTTAGACGATGAGGAATGGATCTTGCGCCTAGCTTATTTGGTTGATATTTTAGAACAGCTGAATAAATTGAATCTTCAGATGCAAGGAATAAATATCAACATCATAAAATTCATCGATTCTTTGAAAGCTTTTATGAGTAAACAGAAAATTGGAAGGAAAAGTCAACATGAAAAATGTTGCAATGTTTGAGAAATTGTAATCAATTCTTGTTACTAGTGGTAATGACGAAGTACTACCAGAATTTGCAAAAAATGAAATTTTGCAGCATTTGACAGCACTAGAAAAATGAATTCAGCTGATATTTTCCTGAACTTTGTGATGAGGAGTTGGGCTTAGTACGAAATTCATTCAAATTATCGGTTGAAAAAGTTCCTGATGCTTTTCAAGATCAATTTCTGGAACTGACAACTGATTCGCGAGCAAGAGACATGTTTGATGAGAAACCAGTCACAGACTTTTGGCCTCTGATGTGTGACTCTTACCCAAGAGTGGCTGAGAGAGCTATCCATGCATTGCTTCCATTTGTGTCGACGTATCTTTGCGAGTCTGGCTTTTCAACTCTGTTGCAAATGAAAACAAAACAACGAAGTAGATTGGAGGTTGAAAGTAACCTGCGTTGTGCTCTTTCAAGCACTCTTCCGCGTATCCAAGAATTGGCAAAGAAAAAACAATCACAGGTTTCTCATTGAATATAAAATGGATTACAATATCCAAGGCATGTTATTAATTGAAGTATGCGTCATTTTATTAAGCCAGATTTAAGTATTTAGTTTGCGAATATAAAAAACTAATTTTATTCATGTTCTATAATTCATCAACATTTTCTATTGCTGTTTATAAAACTCTGCTATAATATTAATCTAACTAAATATATATGTACTAATATAGACGAAAAAAGGTTTTTAGTGGTATATTCAATAAATTTGGTAATCCATTTTTCGCAGTTTTGGAAATGGGGAGAGGATGACCTTTCTGACATATGGTGAAAAGGGTGCATAGGGCAAAAAAGGTTGAAAACCCATGTTTTAGGACATGCGCGTCATATACAAGATGTGTGATCAAGGGCGCGCGCATTGAGGAGCGTGCACTATACATTTCGAAGGTCTATTGATGTTTCCTCCTTGCATATCCCCTGACTGGATAGGATTTCTATAGTCTCTCTGTCGTACTGGCTAAGTGACTAATTGGAAGTGAGCCATATCTGTTGCCGTTGTGTAAAGGAACACTTTTTAACTCCCCTTGCAACTATCCATGAAAAGGCGCCATTCATTTGGCATGTATGATGACAGACCCATTTTCCTGAGAAGGCCACTGACATCATTGCAGAACACAAGGTTGTTGTCCTTAGAGAAAAACGGCAGCAAATCCTTTTCCCTGCTACGGTAAAACGTAATGTTGTTTCCAGATTGAAATAAATTATTTTCATTCAACCTGGAGGCCAGCAATTCTGAAGACTCCTATGAGAGGTTCAGATCCCTGATGAGGTCACTCAGTTCATGTTGGTTAATTGGTTCAGCACTTGATGAAGTTCCTACGAAATCACTATCACTTTTCCCACTGCTGTTATCTTGTAAGACATTTTTGGACTCCTCACCCTCTGGCAGTTCTGGTAGACGGATGAAAGATAGAATGTGCACCCCATCTGAGTGTGGAGGCGGTCGTCTTGCTGAATCATGGTAGGGATACGTCCAATTGCTTCGATTGTTTCGATTGATGCCCTTGATGTTGACAAGACAAAAATAACTGTCATGATAGAGGTTTTTAGGTTCCCTCCACACCATTGGTATTCCAAATTTTAGAGAGCTCCTTTTTCCATTTGTCCACTGCCGTAAATACTCTATGCAAATGTTTATGGAGAGTCCACGACATATTTTGGTCTTCAAGCGGAACACCAAAATAAGCAAGATATGCTATTTTCACGAACTCTGAAAGAGGTTTCCTACTTTCTTTAAGGGTGTACTCGCCACAAATGTAGCAAAAGACATCTGGATGATTCAAGCAACTTCGTGGGGAAGCCATCGCGTCTACTCAATATTCAAACAAAATTAGATCACGTTAGATTATCTGATTGTATAGTTGTTCACAAAATCCCAATTTGACTAACAGACACTGGTTTTACCCTCATAAAATTACAATATACACTGACTTTAAGTACATAAAATAAAAATATTTCCGCACATCAGCATGTAGGGCGGGTATGCCCCATCACCAAAATTATGAGCTGATAGGGCAAAACTGGTGCTATTTTTGGAAGCAGAGCCCAAAAGTACACAATAATAGGTCTAACGTCTGAGCCACAAGCAATATTGTTTTTAGTAGGCTCTGTTGTCAAACAAATGTCAGGTATACAAAAATACATAGATTATTCCAGAAACTTGTAGAATTATACTGCAAAAATAAAATATATATAATTTCCCACTAGGAAAACTTGAATTCCGCAGCAACGGTATTTAAGTTTCGCTTCGCCTTTTAAAAGGCAACAGATTCTGACATAAAATACAGTAAAGTAGCATTTAGATTTACTTAGGAAGAAAGAGTGATAGAATAAAAAAAATATTCATGATGATCTTGCTTTTGGCCGGGTATGGATTAATAGATTGCTGTTAATCAACAGTATTCTAAAATTTCTTGCACTGAGAAAATATTTTTACAATGAAAAACAAGCTGCATTTTTACTTTTAAGGATTCGCTTGGGTAGCAATTGAAAGTATTTTACTACTTTAAAATCTATTCAGCCATGCTCTTT
The DNA here is from genome assembly GCA_039090855.1 of Macrothele yani. Lineage (NCBI taxonomy): Eukaryota > Metazoa > Arthropoda > Arachnida > Araneae > Macrothelidae > Macrothele > Macrothele yani. The sequence continues at coordinate 71,081,102 of CM076999.1, read as the reverse complement.
CTTTACAGGAAACGAATTTATAGAAATGATATAGCTCTATGCCGCCTCGGTGGCGAGGTGGTGTAAGCGATGGATTACGATATTTCGTCAGAGAAGTGTCCGGGTTCGTATCCCGGTGAGGCATGGATGTTGTGTTTTTCGTAAAGCATTGCTCTCTCCCTTCCGTGGGACCTTTGGCCATAAATTAGGGATGGGGACTGCTTATGGCTGAATGAGTTGCTCACGGTTGCCGTTAAGCTTTCAGTCAGAAAAAAAAAACAGAAAAAAGAAAACTTTGTGGGAGAGATAGAGGAAATTTCAATCTTTATGAATGTTGTCGCATTATGATAGATTTAGAAGTATTTATAAAGCATTAAACCCTAAGCAAATTACGTCCATTGTTTTCAATGAGGCTACGTCACCCACTTTCCATAAAAATAGGGCATCAGATATCAGATTCGAAGCAGCTGTTTAACCATTTTAGTGTAAAGCAGCCCTATGAGCCGGAAAATTTATAAAAAAGTAAATTTGTTATAAAGCACACAGAGTTATTAAGTCGAGAGGTGCCTGCTGCGAAATATTATTGGTCAGGTCATTCCAATCGGCTAAACCGAGAATACATTACTTTTTAACAAAAATGTTTTCCCTCATTCTGGTTTTCCCATGAGTGTTGCTTGGTAGAAAATTTAAAGATACTTGAACGTTTTTGACCACCTAGGAGAAGATTGCACCATTTCAATTCTGCCGTAGTAACTTCAAGATTTTCAGTTCAAAAAAAGGAATACTGAAACTGCAATACATCGATATTTATCAAAAATACTTATAGGAACTGTGCATGGAGCTCCTTAGCATGTCCACTTTTGTGGAATCATGTGAATATATCGTCAATAATCATTGTGGATGCAACTGGGAAATTAGAAAAATTGGCGAAAATGTTTCTGCACGATACAGGCCTGGCACAATTTCTAAATGGTAAGAAACACAATGAAATGTATACCAAGGTCTCTCAGACAAAATACATTTCTGATATAATAGTAAAAATTTACACAACTCTGTCAGAAGTCCATTCATATTGGTAAACGGAAAACTACACAAATTGTGAAAATAAGAGATCGGTTGTAACGTATACTCTATATTCACTTTCCTTTTGATTTTACTATCTCTGGTTATTTTATTTTACTATGTAAATTATCTTCCTACTGAACGAAATATTATTTCACCCGCTGAATGAGATCTGGCAATAAGTGTAAGTCATGACGTGGTGGTAGCTAGTATATAGGCGCGTTCATCGAGACTTGTGTGTGGCGTTGAGTTGTGTTGTTGAGGTTGATGTGTTGGCGTTGCGTTGTGTTGTGTTGGTTGTAAGAGGAAAGTTTATTCATTATTATGTACAAGATATATGAGTGCCTTAGTTGACCAAGAGTCTTTGGAAATAAACAAGTTTGTCAGTAAGTTCAGTCTTTCTCAATTCTTAGTTTTGTCAGACCTCTGTCTGGCTGTTAGGTTTATGACTTTGATTACTTAATATAAATAACCAGCGTTGAGACTTTGTTTAAGTTCATAATTAACGAGTAACAACACCCTTTTGGGAATTCATTATTTTGAAGCTTAGAGCATTATTCATTCATAATAATTAGCTTAGCAAAAAGATAAACAAAGCTAATTCATTATACGGTCGATTCGAATATTCGGATGTACATTGTTTTACCGCACCCGTTCTTAAATTCGAAGCACCAAATTTTTTTTTCAATTCTATTATTTAAATAAAATAGTTTCATTAGGAAGATAATGCGACAGGATCATGAGATTTTTTTCTTCGCGATGAACTAAAAAATTCAGAATTCGATTTTTTTAAATATAGGTCATTTCCATATGGAATCTACCAAAAAGTTCTGCTGTCGTTTCCCTATGTAAATAGCGTACCCTGCATTGTCATAACTGGATCATCGGCTTTTTAACAGTAGATATTAAACCTATGTTTATAATTTTTTTTGTTTTTAAAATTTTATAATGTACTGCACATTTGTTATCCTTAGAGCTCCCTAACGATGTGAGTTAAACGTTTAGGTACACAGATTCTTGTAAATCCATTTCTGGGCGAAACTTGCCCCACCTTCTAAAGTGTACCGCTATGACATCAAACTCGAGAGGCTAATGACATGCATTTGGCTCAGAGACACACTTAATAATCCGGTGTAGAGAGAATTAAGGTCGGAATACGTGCTATTTCGTATGCTTTCACAATATTAATCGAAAAAAAAACTATTAAATACTGCAACAGAAGTAACTTTTGAAGAAATTCGTTCTGAGCAATGAAAACGTAGAACTACTGACCAGCATAAAATAATTCCAGAGTTTGAATGCTGAGGAAACCGATGGGGAAGACAAGCTGAAGTCAGGACGTGCAGTTTCTACCAACATTCACACCCAGTTCGAAGCTGTGCCAGAGTACACGGGTATTATTACACGAATATTAGCCCATGAGGTAGGGTCTTGCCAATCCGTCTTCGTGGGTCGCCTACACTGGGATGTTTTCCTCTCGAGTTGCCATTGAATGTCGCTTTCTCTCATAGATATTTAAAAAATGTTCTTCGTAGTGAAAGAATTAAACAACTTTTCAGGCAGTAATTTGAGTTTGCAAAAGTATCATTCAGGAAAACATTCAGTGATATTGCCACATAAACTTCGAAGGAAGTGTTGAAGCAAATCATTATATTATTAGGTGGATATTATGTAAACTTCGGTTTCCTAATGGAATATCTTCGGTTAGAGCTGGCATTGGGATATATTATATATACATATATATTTTTTTTGCCGCGCAATCAAAACATGTTCTGTTCAAATTGTAAAGTGTCATAAACAGTGTTTTCATTGACTTCAAGCAGAAGAGCTATGAATACAGAAATGAACTGAGGTTTACGAATCTCTTCGAAAAGTTGCTTTCACCCACTTCTGAAATGTGACGCTATATTGAAACGCGATGCGAAAATGGTAAGCCAGCCGATATTGATACTTGTTAAATTGATGGTTTTCTCATACGGGTAAGAGTAATCCGAAACGCATAGGAAGATTACATTTATCTCGAATTCCAACAAGATCAGGAAGATTGGTTAAAGATCGATAACCCTAACCTGAAACAGAGAGATAAGAAGGGCTCTGGGTAAATTTCAGTAATTGAACTTTGGGCAGATTGCGTGCAAATAAATAACAAACGTTTGCTGGTATAACAAAATTATCATTTGCCCCAGATCAGTCAAAGAAAACGCAAAACGAGGAAACATTTATGAATGAAATCCGTATTTAATTTACAAATTTGTCTTAAATAACATATTTCGTATTTAACGAAATAATAACGAAAGATTTGATGCCTTACATCTCGCAGTGTATAACCACAGTACCGTCAGTTCTAGATAAGTTGAATCCGAAAATAGTTCGAACAAAAGTTTGGGTATGCAACATTCGAGTGATTAAAATAAAAACTAAACTTTTATTTATTTTAGTGTTTCATCTTTTTGTACTAATTTGTTGCAGATACATTCTTGTATGGTAAAACTAATTCTTAAATAACTCACATCATAAAATATATATTGAGATTGTTTATTACGATTGAAACATGTATTTTGTATGGAGAACTTTTTATTATTAAGATGCAGGACAGCCTCGGGCTTTCAAGTCAGAAACAACTGGACATTTATTAACCATCTGCAAGTTATGCACATAAGCTTTATCGTAAAATATGACCCAATTGTTCCAGTGATGCTTAAGTTGGAGGTTCGATGTGTCCTTTCGATTCATATATTTCCACAAATGTCGATTAATATTGTGGTGGACATGGTAGCTTCATCCTCATACTCCGCAAACGTCTGCTTTCCAAGTTTCTCAAAATGCGTGGGTGCATCATCTTCTTGAAATTAAGGAAAATCGTAAGAAAACACAGACTGAAACGTTGGGTGTGTGTTGTCCCAAAGAATGAAGTTGTAATTTCCAAATATGACACCGCCCTACAAAATACCCAATGGCCCTAAGGAATACCATGATATGGCACTGTACAGCATCAGGGATTCACCTCCATGACTCAAAATCGGAAGCAAACCCTCGTATAGGTATCACTATATGGCATCACAGGCGGTTTACTTCACACCTTCAAATTAACCTCATTGTGGAATACAGAAGGGCAACATTTCAATTCCCGCGGAGAAACCAGGAATGGGAAGTATCACAACATGGTTCCGCAGATTTTCAGTTTTGACTGTCGAGCGAATGTTTTATCAAAACGTTTTTCCTCCCGGCTGAGCTGATGTTTACATTGTATCTTATTTCGCAAAGCATTGAATCATTTACATCAGCATTTTGTTTTTGAAAACAGTAAAGTGACCTTGCGACACTTTAGGTAAGGTGTGGGGTTTTTCACATTTCGAAACATGAATGTTCTTTGAATTTGGTATGATATTCTGATTTCTGGGAAATGTGGTTCTAATTTCCCTAAGAATAGCAATTGAACTGCTATCAACATTTGGTTTTAAGTACCATCATGTGTAATCAGTGGTGCTCCATTAGATTGAAAGTTTTATTATTTTCACTGCGGAGTTTAACGACCACTGTGAGCACTGTGAGCTACAGTATAACATGACCTGAAATTTTTTTTTACGTATAACTTAATTATGCACAGAAATATTCCCTCTAGGAAGAGAACTATGAAACTAATATGTGCATTCTTTGGTGTAACTTAGTAGCTCATTCATAGTGTGGTGGCATTCCAAAGGCTTTCCGTGAACATTCCGTTTGCAATAAAATTAAAACTTTCTTCAATCCATCCGTTGTTCTGACATATATGTGATGCACTCAATTCCGTCTACTTGTTCGAAATTATTTCCATCTACTAGATGTTCCCATATGGAGAATATATTGTCAGCCTACCAGATTGATTCTTGGGGTCTCTTAAAACAATGTACGAAGAAGAGGTCTTTTAGTGGTCTCAGTACTACTTCCGCAAGGACTCAAAATAAAGGCGAACCCATTGGGGCTCAGTTTGTCTGCCTGTAGAAGCCTACACCCAACTTGAAACACTTGTAGTTTGTCACTATATTTAAAGTGCTCATAATTTTCCTGGCTTGGGTCTGTGCACATTCAGACGAATTCAATGATTTCTTGCAAAAGATAAACAGTCTACACAATAAAATAAAGTTCACCACAGAGCTTGAAGCGAATGAGACATGAAACTAGATTGATACAGCACAAAAAAGGAATTTAACATTGAGTTTCGTCTTTGGCGTTTCTTATAAATCATCCAGTACTGAGCCTTGTGCTTCCTGATTCCCTTGCTTATAGATACAGCGGTGTGTGCATTTATATCTGGCCAGGTGGGCATTAATAGAATTTCTAAAAATAAATGTACACCAAAGTGGAATATATCTTACAAAATGGTGTCTCTCTTCCTGAGGTGTCGCGTTGCATATATCTGAGAGATTATAGCCTAAAGCAGTGTACCTACTTTATCTACAAAGACAAATCAGAACTGGGAGGCAATACAAGTACACACGTGATGTATTTCAGAAGTCTTCACATCCTGCAAGGTGTGGCTTCTTGGGAATACGGGCGGAATACTGTCCTTAGAATTCTCTCGAGTATTTTGCAAAGTGGAAAGGTTTCACGATTCTGAGAATCTCATTCATACGTGACATAGAAGAGCACGGGCGTGTTACATAACCATGTGATGCACCTTTCCCACTCATTTGTATGCTTTTACTCCTGAAACATTATAACTGCAAAAAGTAACATAACACTATTTAATTTATACAAGGCAGAAAAACGTATCGTAAAAGGAATATAAACGATATTTCTCTCCACGTAATTTATGTTCGTGCTCCACTTTATGCTGGGTCCAAATGGCTCCAGACATATTCTCAAGGAAATCACTGCTATTGAATCTTACAAGTGCTTATTCCCCTTTTCGCATAACTTTCCACTGGTAATTAATAAGAAAATTCTCAGAAATTCTTGAGTGGGTGGCTGTTTCCAACATACACTTGCGGGGATGTATACGCCATTATATATTTTTGATAGGTTTTAGGTTCTCTATGAAGATGTCATTTAAAATAAGGAATAAATGATGCTTTGGTAAAAATTACATTTACACTTCTATTTGGATGCCTTTTAAAAGGCGGAATGCAAAAGATAACGTTTCATAGTATACAGCGATATTCTACCTGTTTAAAAATACTTATATTTCATTTTTCAGGTATCAAAGTGATATTGAAGCCATGCTTTGTTTCCCTTGTATTTACTTTGATGCGGTATTCCCCAATAAATGGGATTTAGAAATTTAACAATGCATGTCGGTTTACTGAATAATAAAATTCTTAAACCCTGAAGAAGCAACTTATTACGAACGCATGCCTAACATCGTTGCGTGTCGCGCTTAACATAAAAAAGTCTTATTTCAATGTAGAAAATTATCAGTGAGGTGCTGATATCGTTCTATTGTGAAGTTCAGCTATGAGGATGAGATTGGTTTGGTTAATTTTCGACTATTAGTAGAAGAATATCTGTTACAAATAAATACCTCAATCTCATTCCACGAATATTTACTTGTGTTACGTTCGGGGACTGCGGTGGCCAGTTTAACACTTAGAAGTCAATATCATGCAGGGACACCACTGCATGAATATCGAAGCCTTGTGTTATGGAGCATTATCATGTGGAATATTGCAATTTGCGTCATAAAGGATAATGTCCATGTGCCAATGTGCCTGGTTAACCCTAAATTGCCTCGCGGTATAAAAGTGCTGTTCCAGAGTGATTAACGGAAATAATATCCGATAGTAACATAATATCCATCGATAGTAACATCGATAGTGCATCGATAGTTTTCTTATCTGCGGAAACCTGCCTTGTCCTACTAATTACAAAATAAGCATCTTCATCATTCCTTCGATCAGAAGTAAAGGTTATACAAGAGCCGTCCGCATTATTTCCTTTTAGCAAACAGCATAAAATGTTTGCGTGGGTTATCTGAGTCACAAACAGTGATGATCGTCTCCAAGGAAATAAGTCACCGTTTGACAACGGCTTGGCAAAAAAACAGAAATGATTGATATTTAAAAAATAAAAGGTCGCACCTTGGAGACGTCGTCGATCCCTAGTCACCAGAAAAGCTGGTTGAATCCGCGCTTTCATGTTATATCCTTGCACACGAAATACTTTAAATTACCTTGCTACACATATTATGTTTTCTTCGACATTTTCTAAAAACTTATGCTATTGTGTTTGCCTCTTAACCCTTTCTGACAGGTTTCTTCTGTTGATGAACGTATTCCGCAAGGATGTGAATCTGTGCACGAAATATGTTATGAGGATTTTTTCGAACAGTAACAGAAAACAAAATTAGAAAAAAGAACTCCAAAGTAATAAACAAATGCAATACGGATTATTGGCGATGTGAGAGTAGAGAACACATTTAATTTTTGCAACACACTGATGTTTCTTAGGGTATCGCTTCAAGGTATAAGTCGCATGTAATTTCCCTTAAGATTAATAAATTTTGTACCCTATTAGTTAAAAACCTTATGAAATAGAAAACGCAGCGATTTACGTTATCGAAAAAAAAAACCCTAATTGCTTAACGGTCGACTTCTAAACGAAACTTCTGCTTCTCTTGTTCCTGGTGAAACTTACTTCGCCTGGACAAAACATGAAACTAATATGATCTCAAAAAAAAATTTAACATGATAATTTTAAATACTTATTTTTTTCTCGCAATCTACTAAAATTTCCTATATTCTTAAATACTATATCATAAATTGAATTTAAATATTTTCATTAAAATTACTTACGGTATATTTATTATGCAATGCGGTGTATATTCTGCAACTGAAAATTCGTAACACATTGGTTCTGCATGGTCTTCAATGGACTTGCAATCCTCTATTTGAAATACATTTTTGCGAACAGATTCTTTGGAATTTACTATTTTTATGGATGTATTCTTACAAAATCCTTAGTAGAAAAAGGGTGCAATTTTACCATTTTTATGGATGTATTCTTACAAAATTCTGAGTAAAAAAAGAGTGCAATTTTTTAATAATATTTTTTTAATAATCATTACATTAATGATGCACAATGGGATGGGAGAAATAAACACTAAACCCAGTTATGTTTGCAGTGACACAAATCCAGGAAGAAAAATCTGTGCATCTAAGATTTGTGACATTTTTCGTTCTACATGAAATGATGTGAGTTCATATATATGTCAAAAGCGCAGTTTACCGCATCACTATTTAGTGAGAGTACTGCTTCAGTCCACAAGAGAATCTACTGAAGGAAAAACATTCGTTTCTTTTTTCGATACTTCAGATTTAAAATATGTGTGTTACTCTAAAAAATATAACAATGTATCTGTTAGCTCTTACTTCTCTAACGGCGAACGGCCAAATATCTCTTTTTTTTTTTGGAAATTGTATATATGACGTTGCTTGTAATGTTCAGTTCATGAATACTTTTGGTCTATGTCCAAATTCTGAGCTTCAATACAGTGCTCAGAATTTAAAGAGCACGGTTTTCGAAAATGTCCAGCTTATATCGAAGACATAAGCTCGGCTTTTCATTTTTGTGGTCCATTTCTTTTCATTTTTGGATTATGTCCCCACTATTTTCTTCCTGCTGAATTTTCTCTCACAGCGTTCATCCGTCTGCGCTTCACTGGCGATCCATAGTCGCAGCACTATAGATCAAAATTCCCAGTTCGGCTGGACGGCATTAACTCAGCTTTTTATTTTCTTCTTCCGTTTTAAATTCGAATTCTTAACTCCATTAAATTGCAATTTCGACTCTCTACATGTTGTACTATAATTGTTTTTCTAATGTTTATGAAAGATTGTAATGCACAAATTCAGATACTAAAGCAAATAGTTGTTCCCAATTTGCTGAAATTGATTCCTGATTTTGTTTTGCGTGTCCACAAGAAAGGACGAATGTACACGTTTTTTATCATCTTTACAAGAATCCAAATATAACAATTTGACAGTATTTACAGTGCAAAAATTATTAGCTAACACTGCGAGTTGAATTTTACTGAACACATGCAGAGGTCAGAATTACCCCGGCCAATGCGTACGCAGCTGCAAACAAGAAAACCCGAACAATTGTTTATGTTCTGTTCTTAGCCGTATTATATCTCAATAAAAATCTAGTGGCTGAAGATCTCTTTACCTGGCATTACGTGTATCTCGATAACAGGAATACTTTCCACTGTTCTTTCATACGATTGCTTGTCGAATTCCGAGTAAATAATTGTTGATGTATCTTTATGCAAAAGAATGATGATCCAAGTTTTGATCCTCATAAACAAGCTTAGAATCGCTCGTTGTCAACAGTTTAGCATCACTCATATTATAAAAAGGAATAATCGATTTAAATAAAATCAGAACGTAATAATACGATTAGATGCTTGAAGCACAAGAGACATCAAACTGTTGGCAATATTTGGTCGGTACTTAATAATAAATTTAATATTAAATTTGAAATTGCCGCCCCTGGGGCGCAGTGGTCTAAGAGCTGGCTTATGACCGTTCATCCGTAAAGGGGTCCGGGTTCGAATCCCGGTGAGGCATGGATGCTATGTTTGCCTTACGGCACTGGTTCTCTCCCTTGCCTGGAACCAGTGACCCTAAATTAGGGACGGCGACTGCTTATAGCCCACTGAGTTGCTCACGGTGGTCGTTAAATCTTAAATTTAAAAAAATGAATGTTTTTTTTTCATTTTTTTTTTAGAAATCGATTGAATTTTTTTAAAAGCAAAAACCTTTGCCTTAACATTACGTTAGGGAATAAGCAACCGTCATATTTTTTTTCTACACGCGTAATGATCAATAATTGGTTTCTATACGAGATATTATCAAAGATTTGTTTCTCCGAGCTTTTGATTAAAAATTGGTTCCTATACTCGTTATGAAAAAAAAGTTGTTGAAGCACCTAGTGTGGTGCCATGATGCTTAATGCTTATAAAGGGGACGGACAAGACCGTTTTATGGGGGAAAGCCATCGAACAGTAAGAATTTCAGGTACATAGTGACAAATTCGAGATTTCCCTGTTGCCACTTCTGTTCAGTCAGGCGCTTTTCAGCCGTACACATGAAAAAGCAAAATGATTTAATTATCTTATATTAAACATGGAGGCCAAACTAATGACGTTTCGTTTAAGAATTATAATTCTAATTAAAGTCAAATTTAAGGTTTCAACTTTTTAATTAAATAATTTTTGAAGATATAAAACTGTAAATTATTCTGGATGCCTTGTTCTTTGGTATAACAATATATAGCTATTTCCCTAGAGAATTACTGAATAGTTTTTGCTTACATAATATTTCGTTCCTTACATACTGCACATATACAAACAAGGCAATATCCAATGAATGACATACTGGATTTTACCATTGTACAGTGTAAATTTTGAAGTTGTGAATCCGTATACTGGTGTTAACATGACTTGAACGATAAGTCAAAAAATGGTAAGTGTGATTTATCATTCATGTCACATTTACACCAATAAACGGATTCACAACTTCAAGACAATTCTCTATTCTTATATTAGAGTTTGATATCCCAAATATATTCTCTTGTACAGAAATTAACGGTATCTGAAAAGGTTTTTGCAGAACTTCTTTAGAGACATTAGAAAAAGATATGCAAATGTTTTTGATATGCATGTATATTCTTTTTTCTGCATTGTGTAATTTTTCACCGCGTCTTTCAGAAATCCAAAGTACTGAAAATATTTTTAAATGGTGATAGCAAAGAAGAAACCGAAGTTATTATCATTGAAAACGTTTTTTTCATATAAGATTAAAATAACATGTTAAGTTTCTTTCCAAGGCAGAAATATCAGGACAAAGCGCAGCTAAAGATTGCCAGTGTCCTGGTAGAAAGGAATAAATCGATATTACCTTCACGTACGCTGAGTAGGACGTAATTATAATGATAGTACATGTCCTTATTGCTGACAATACTTCAAGCGTGCGTACCGCATAACTTACCTAGACCTTTCAAAAAAACGTGCTATCGAGTTTTCTGTGTGCGGGAGCTTAAGAATATAGTTTTTCTGTGTGTGAGAATTCGACTGAATGCAGTGTTTTTGTGTGTGGGCCTATAATGAATGAAGTTTTCCTCTTCATGGGTTTTTTATTAATACTGTTTTCTGAGTGTTGAAGTCTAAAGAATGACAGTTTTCTCTGAGTAAGAGTCTAATAATGAATATTTAGCTTAGAATTTTTTAAACGACAGTATTAGTTTTGAATCAACCCAGCTGGTGTCGTGCGATTATCGTAATGCATTATAATTCATAGTTCGAATTAGGTCGTTGCAATTGTTTAATAGTTGCGTTTTCCGTCGTACATGAATGTAGCATATGTCGTTGGTGAACCGGCCAACGCTTTCCGGAATAAAACAAATTTGCATCATCGTCATGAAGTATCGATTTGAAGACTACGTCGTTAGGAAATTTCATTTGGTAATTGGAATTTTATAAACGTACATACGCAGTAACTGTTCTTTGCCATAATACGCTTAAATCATACAACGCGACCACGTCAGAAGCTTTATTAGGAATTGGATTTATCACATTATTTTTCTCAAATTGTCTTTTATCGTACTTGTATAATAAGTTTCTCGTGTGTAATAAAAGTCGCATGTAATTCCACAGAGGAGCGTATTTTAATTAAAAAAAGGTAACATTATCTTCACACAGGTTTTAAGAAAAATTAAAACTAATAAGTTCAAAATGTAACGAGTTAGCAATCAGTCAATTAGATATTCAGAGGAAACGGATATTTAAGGATATTAGCCATTTCTCAAATATGGCAGGTGAAAATTCCACTCCGGAATATATGTGTGGTTACTCACAATTGCAATACACAACACAGTACTTTTATGTTAGAAATACGCAAAACGGTTATGCTCATATTTTTCTGATACTGGTTTCATCGTGTATAAAAATCTAAGAACTGTTTTCCGTCAACACTATTTCTGTTTCATTTAGTGAATAAATCTCGAAAATGTACTCTCAATTTGCTGAAAAAGTTTGCTGTGTTAAACAAAAATTTTCCTATAAAAATGTTGATGAAATGTGAATTTAAAATAAAATGTACAGTACACTATCAAAAGCGATATTAGGAATAATCATATTCAATCGGGAATTTAACACTGTATTTCAAAAAAAAAAGGCAATGGCGTTGGAGCTTCCACTTTTAAGTTATATACTGTCAACCTCGTAATATTTTGGGCATATACCATTTTGACATGTTTTGCATAAGAAATGGGTTTGATAAAGGTACCAGTCGACTCTGCGAAATATGTATTACTGCTTGATGCTATGATACGGTTGTGCATATGCTATGAATTAATTTTATATAATATAAGTCATAATATTGTTGCCACCCCCACCCGGGTCGCCGGGTTATCGAATAAAAATAATAAGCTTTAAGAATTTAGATGTCAGGATGTCAGGCAATGGCTGACGGCCTGGAGGTCGACAGTAGAATTTAGAATAATATTTGTGAGCTCTTTTTATCGCCGAAATCTTATGTACTGGTGAAAAGAATTTATCCTGCAATTTAGCCAATCAAAACTAAGAAATTCTGACACTCATTAATTAGTCATGCAACTTCAGGACCGGCACGAGACAACACACATTTAATCAATTATCAACAAAATATGAGGATAATGATGAAGGCGTCTATGTACAGAGGATTGTGAAGGAGGGGCGTCAAGTAGACTCGCCCCTTTCGGGATAGCTCTGAGGCTGAATTTATCATTAAAGTCAATGATTATTTGTTGGCCTATACAGTCCGGCTTTAAAAACAGTTCTCAGCCGACGAGAGTCTATTGGCTGGGCGGAGCCAATCTAATCACAACTGGCATGCATACATAAGTTCTGTACTTACAGATATGCTGTTTCCTCAGGTATCCATGTTTGACGTATTTATATTCGAAACGCACCTGTGTGATGACACGCCCATTTCAGAGCGGGCACTATAACCAATGGAGAGGGGAGTCGAACCCCATCTCCCACTTTCTCTCGTGCACTGCATTCACCTGCATGAAATCATGGACGCATTTATGCACACCAATGTCGTGGTGGAACGAAGCCGCTGACGTGTAGAAGGATCCGTTTGTCTCTCCAAAGGTGATTCTCGCATACATCACCGGTCGGCATCTCCGTCATTCGGGGCTGTAATTCCATCACATCGTGTGACCTCCGGGATACTGGCTTTCTCTTAAAAGCATTCTAGGACCAGGAAAAGAATTACCGTCCTCTCTCCTATTCCTCGCGGTAAAATCAACCGCTCTGCCGCTCCTTGTATAGCTAGCCGGCATCTTCGGTCCGAAGCTCTTCCTTTGAGCTGGATCCACTTCACCGGACCCGTTCCCTTCACGGCTCGGAACCAGACTATTCTTTTTCGCTTGTTTACATCATTTACAGATTCCTTGTTCTTCTTCTTAGGGGTCTGTTTAAACTCTCTTGTCAGCCTCAAAGCATTTGGCGCGGTGAAGTGGTATATAATACATGCCTCTGCATTCGGAATATGTGGTGGGTCCCACTTCCTGAAAGTACAGAAAATACATAACTTAACTAACACTCCTTTGTCCTGCCAAGGTTCGGAGTAGCAAACGCCATAAATTTCCTGATCTGTTGACACTTTAATGGCTATCCAACTTGATCGACACGCACTAAGGCTAAGATTTCTCCGTTCCCTACCGATTTTTGGCATTAATGTCCCTCTTGAATTCGTCTTTATGGGAGTCTGAGTGCTGAAGTGGTTCATAGGCGTGATATTAAACGTGCACAAGAAAAGCATCTGCAATAGGACTGCAAATCACAGAATAGGGAAGGCCGCCCAGGTGCCGCGATGGTCTAAACGATGGCTTCAGATCATTCGTCCGAGATGGGTCAGGGTTAAAATCCCGGCGTGACATGGGTGTTGTATTTGGCTGACGGTACTGACTCTCCCCCTTCCCTGGAACAAGTGGCATTATATTAGGGATGGGAGACTGCTTATAGCACACTCACTTGCTCACGGTGGTCGTTAAACCCCCAATAAAAAAAAAGGATAGGGAGGTCACGTGATGATATGCAAATGATTATATCCCAGTACACATCAAAATGATTTGTGCGATGCACGCCCTCATTGTTCTTCCTTAGGAGGTATACAATCTGAGACAATTCTAGTTACCTTAATCGATTTGCTGGAAATCTGGCAGAACGTTATTGGTAGTACCTGGGTATGCCCTGCCTCAGCAGACAATACTGTTGAGTAGAGCTGACTGATTTTGTCCGAAACTGATATACTGGACTTTGGAGGAAGACATTCCTTTCGTTAGATCGCCGCTCGTGTTTGAAGATATGATAGCAAAGTGATACAAATATTCTGTCGGGGAACAGGAAGGATGTGGAACCGACATGGGGGTATGCAACGAAATGACAGGCGAATGCACGGGAAGACCGTAAGCTTCACAGTATGGCGATGGCGAACAGAAGAGAAATGTCTTAAATGTTGGATCAAAAGATGTGTCCCTATCACATCAAGATTTCTCTGGATGCCGTTCACTTCAGAAATGCCTCATGCTCGCGCACTTTTGGTGATACTTCTATTGAACCATAGACGTCAGCGGCTGATAATTATTAGGTAAAAACGGAGTCATTGGTATGATGAAATGTAGCATGTGATACGATTTATCACAGATGGCTGACACGTCAGAGATAACTATGGCGTGATTTTCGTCGAGTCGCTGTTCAACATAACGATCCATAATCAACGTATCCTTTAACAAGGACAGCATAGCGAAAGGCTCGTGGATGCATCCAGTCGACAACAGGTGTTCTAGTGTGAAGTGCTCTTTTGTTCCATTAGAGCATTGTCTTCATAACTGTCTTCATAACTTTGTAAAAACTACGTCAAGCCAGCGGTACATCACAGGCGTTTTGGAAGCCTACATACTTCCATAATGCTGATTACGCTGTATGACAATTTTCAACAAGACAATTGTGGTCCACATTACAGACGTAATATCGTAGAGCTCCTGAAAACCCGATTAGAGACCCTGTTCATCACAGGCGTTTTGGAGGCCTTCATGCTTCCAAAATGCTGATTACGCTGTATCACATTTTTCAACAGGACAATGGTGGTCCACATTACAGACGTAATATCGCAGACCTCATGAAAACCCGACATTTGCCAAGTATTTTCTGGCCCTCGGACTTGATAGATTTCTTCAATATTGCAAGCTTAAGATATTGTCCCTCGATGCTTTTCCCATCAGGTTTTTCCGTCAGTCATCCAAAATGGAATTTTGGGACAAATTTCATCAGCATTGTATGACCTTTTTCACGGATTCATGCAACATTTCTTGCAGTCATGGTAGGCCGTATGCGAGCTTTTTTTGCCACTCATAATGGTTGCGCAATGAACAGAATGTTGAGAGTCCCACAGCATTTCCAGGTTAGTTCGTCAGATCACTCACGTGTTGTGCCATAAATAATGTACCCTACATATCTCACTTCAAAATCTCAGGACTTCCTTCCTGAGGCATTTTGAAAAACAAACAGAAGTGTACAATATATTTACAAAGTATATATTTAACACTACATCTAAAAATTAAGCATTCCTTACTTGGCATTCTTTGCATTCCTTACTTGGAATTCTTTGCATTCTTTAATTGGCATTCTTTGCATTCCTATAATTAAAAGGCGTGGCTTATTGTGATGTACGCATTGTTCCAGTGTTGATCGGCAATAATGTTGCTGTGCTACAAGTTAATATTGTAGCATTGATGTGTAGTAATTTTTAACTACACATTTCACTTTACGTCTCTTAACATAACCCTTCGAAATGTTTCACTTACAGTTGGACAAAATATTTGAGTAAAAGTTTATATTAATAATATTTTTTGCACCATAGTGACTTGAACACATGTATTCTGGACTTCACCCTTTTTAGATTTGCCTGACTTTAAGGTATGTGTAATGATTTGTTGGGCATGAGGATATACAAAATGATAACGTTAATGATATTTCAGTTTCTTTTTTCAGTATTTTATTACAAAGAAAATTTTTGTATATAAACTCTGTACCATGTTCCTGATTGTATTTGCATCCGTAATCTTGCCTTTGATTTGGCAATCTTGGATTCTATCTTGGCTCCTTATGAAAATTTCATTTCGCTGTTCAGCATGCGGATTCTGTTTGAAATTTTGCAGCTTTCCGCAATTTCGAAAACCACGTCGCCTGTGACAATTATTCAGCGTTGCAACGGATTCACAGCCAAGGCACAATCTTAGAAAACGCTCGAGAATTGAAAGGATATTCCGCTACTACCGACCCCTAAACATGTATTACAGGGTAACTTGGTTTGTTGTGTACCCTCAGGCCCTTTGCGAAATATTTTTTTTTTACGTTTAACCCCCTTATTGGCTCCTTTTTCTTTAAATAGCAAGAGCAAAAATAAAATTAAAAAATACTATGTTTAGAGTCCAAAGTATGTTTAAGAGTCCTAAATAACCCCTCTCAGAAATCTCGGTCTGCTAACCAAGTAGTTTTCACTTGCGTGTTGTTTTGTTAACTGGCTTGTTAACTGGCTTTCCTTACAAAGTCATCAAAGGATCTGACAATTCACAATGTTTCCAAGCTTTCGCACATCAACCAGATGGCTTTTTCAAGAAAGAGACACATAATCTGGCCTTTTCAAGAAAGAGACACAGAAACTGGCGTTTTCAAGAAAGATACACAGAAACTAGCATTTCAAAGGAAGATAGACAAAAAAAGCAATCTTTCTAGAAAAATCCATCTGGTTGATGTGCGACAGCTTCGAAACAATTTTAATATATCTCTACGTCAACAAATCGGATTACTGGCACAGTTTTCTGTTTTCCCATATTATGATTTTGTTTCTATGAAAAATTCACATTGCGAATTCATCCCCCGAAATGTCTGTTGAATTCTGTTCTATTTTGTACCGTCTATTTCCAGCAACCTCATTTATCAAAATCGTGCATTTGTTAGAGGAATTCAAATCATTGTGAAATTGAGAACTACAACATGCGTAACTCTTTTCTTTAATGAAGATTCTTATGCAAATAATTTTTGATATAAAAAGATCAATTGTTATACATTTTACAAATATTTAACTGAATATGCCCACTTATTTATTTAAGAATATTAAAAAAAACATGAATAATTTTGAAAGGAGAATGAGAGAATGATTTAATTAAACATCATTTGCATTTGAAACATGTATACGGTATTTGTCTCTAAGAGCTCGCTGCAATAAAATATCAACAGCCACGCAACTCTACCAGGAGCTCTCCTGCGAAAGATTTTAATATTCAGAAATATCCACCATGGTGCATATATTTGATAAACGTAGAGATAATGTAAATTGACAATAACATCGCTCTCTGTTCACGTTCGCATAGTAACTGAACAACTGTTGTTCCGACACAGCTGGGATAGAATCTCAGGTCTCACGATAACTAGCCGAGTGCCTTCGCTATAAGCTACGGTGTCAACAACTCACAGCGCCACGTGTGGTTTATTAGTCAGTATCTGACTAGACAAATCCGTATTAAATGGCTAAGCAACTGATGTGTCGCCCTCTGGTGGCATTAGCAGGACAAGCTATTTCATTATATCTGATAAATCCAAAGGACGATAGAAATGGTGCTTTATTCCATTATCGACCAAGTTTAAACGTTCAAAAGAATTATGTTTCTCAATGATGTTTTTTGATGGATGTAATTTATTCTACTTACCATTTTCATTGCTAACTCTTGTCAGGATTATGTTTATCTCTCCATTATCTCTCCAAACGCAACCTCATATCTAAACTTCTAAAACTTTCTTCTGATGTTTCAACACAAGGAGCAGGTCAGACATGAAAGAACTTATCAAAACGAAAATAGAATCGAATTTCCATAAGTTGTACAATATTTCTTAAAAGCCCTAAGATATTATATATTAAATGTTAGTAATCGGTAAATATTTCACCGCTTCGGTAACTTAACTGGACATTAAAAACTAAAGAAAATAATTCTTGAGTCGTTTATACTTGACGAAGGAGATGATACAAAGATATTTTTAAGTGCATTTGGTTTGCAGTTACTACACGAAAATTTGGAGTGTGATCTTAAAATTCAAATTTAACCTATTTGTATATTTATACGTAAAATTTTAAATAATATACATACATATTTATCACGCTTCGACAAATTTAAAATGAAAGTAAGTTTTTGTTAGAAAAAATCCTTATACACTTGGTCTGATAATTTAATTTATTTCTTCAGAGATACTTTCACAGATATCTCTCACGGTAAGACGTCCCTGTTCTAAAATTTACATCAATCGAAAACTAATTCTACAAAACTAATTCTACAGCGCTACGAGGGCAGCAACTTCTGTTTGAACCTATGCAAAGATGCAACCTAAACTATCATCGATGCTGAGGTATAAAACATTTTTAAAACCAACTAAACTCATATGTAAAACGAACCCCTATCTTATACAGGGTAAATTTTCTTCACGTTCTCTAGTGGCAATGTTTTATCTAACGTACTTAAAAAAATATATGTGAAACAGAATCTGGAATTAGTTCCCACCTTCTTATTCCAGTATGCGGTCAATTCACAGAGAAAATTATTTAT
Organism: Macrothele yani; assembly: GCA_039090855.1. Classification (NCBI taxonomy): domain Eukaryota; kingdom Metazoa; phylum Arthropoda; class Arachnida; order Araneae; family Macrothelidae; genus Macrothele; species Macrothele yani. The sequence continues at coordinate 71,062,436 of CM076999.1, read as the reverse complement.
ATATCTTTCAAGGTAACCCGAAACAACATATAATTTAGAATTATATTTAACTGATTCGGAATTTACACCGAATACACACAAATGACACGTCTCTTTTTGCCAACAACATGAACGCTCAAACCTTTTGGTTTCTTTTATATCCAAACATGTCCAGCCAGACATCGTCTGTGTAAATGTGTAAATCTTAACGTCGTTTAATAAAGTTTTAGAATATTTCGACAGCATCATTTATAACATGTTCATAGAAACCCATTTCAGTTTTGTTCTGAACACCTTGAATATTTTCAATGCAATTGCACGATCTGCAATAGGAATTTCATGATACAGTACGAAATTTTCTAAAGGCAAAGAAATGTATAATTCCCTCCGGCGCTTCAAGAAATTGAAAAACTTCTATTATATTCAGCGAATTTAAAACACCACTACGAAACAGGGAATAGAAAGGTCAAATACCACAAAACTATTTCAGGCATGAAACAATGAATTCAGTAGGAAATATTAGGAATACAAGCGGCTTCAGTGATTTGTAAATTTCATTCCAGGTATTTAAGGTATATTCAGTAAAATTGTATTTCTTTACCAACTATATACTCAAAAAGAAACTTTCCGTAGTGCCCTAGAAGAAAACTGCCAGTTGAAACATCAAGACTCCTAAAACAGTTAGGATATTTTTTAAATGTAATGAACTTACGACTATTATGAAGCAGAACAGCCTTTGCAAAGCGACTTCTAACTTGGCCAGATCATCATCATCATCATTGTCAACCATTATCAATCCACTGCTGGACGAAGGTCTCCCCAAGTTTCCTCCACAACGGTCTGTCTTGTGCCAGTCTCCTCCATGTCACTCCCGCATATTTACGAATTTCATCCACCCATCTCCCATGTGGCATTTTTCTGGGTCTTTTCCTGTCCCTTGGAATCCAATCTAAAATTTCGGCTGTCCATCTATGGTCTGTCCTTCTGGCAGTATGTCCAGCCCATTGCCATTTCAGGGATTTAACTCTGATCATGATGTCTTCCACTCTCGTCATTTTTCGGATCCACGAGTTCCTCTTCTTATCTCTCCTGGTTATACCAAGCATGCACCTCTCCATGCTACTTTGAGTTGTCTGCAGCCTTTGTATGTCTCTTTTAGTTAAGGTCCACGTCTCTGCACCATACGTAAGCACTGGAAGGATGCATTGATCAAACACTTTTCTTTTAAGACATAATGGCATATTGCTCTTGAAAATTATGCTGTTTCTTCCAAAAGCTCTCCAGGCAAGTTTTGTACGCCGATTAATTTCTTCATCAATGTGACCCTCACTTGATATCTGCTGTCCAAGATCAACATACATATCTGTTATCTCCAGTTTTTCTCCATCAATCGATAAATCTTCATTTCTTGTAAAAGCATTGAACATCACTTTTGTCTTCTGAAAGTTCATTTTTAATACCACGTCTTTACTCTTGTCAGCAAGTTCATGGATCATACTCTGCAGCTCTGATGGGGTAGTTGCAAAAATTGACTACGTCATCAGCAAAACGAAGGTGGGTTAGATAATCTCCATTAATCTTTATCCCTTTGTTTTCCCAGTTCAGTGATTGAAAGACATTTTCCAATGTGGCATTAAAGAGCTTCGGAGATATGGTGTCACCTTGTCTCACTCCCTTTTCAATTTTTATGTGTGTTGTATTTTCAAACAGCCGAATCTTTGCACTTGCATTTTCATAGATGTTTTTAATAATATTAATGTATGCATCTTCAATACCGCAGGATTTCAGAGCCGTGGTAACTGCTAATGGTTTCACCGAATCAAAGGCTTTTTCATAATCGATAAAAGCCATGCACAATGGAAGTTCATATTCCCTCGCTCTTTCAATTAGTTCTCTCAGTACGTGGATATGATCTATTGTGCTGTAGCCACTCCTGAATCCAGCTTGTTCTCTCGGTTGAGCCATGTCCAGTGTTACCTTCAAGCGGTGTGAAAGAACTTTAGTGAAGATTTTATAAACCAATGATAGGAGGTTGATAGGTCTGTAGTTCCTGAGATCCTCAATGTCACCTTTTTTATGTAGCAGGATCATTGTAGCATTGTTTCCAATCCTCAGGAATCTTCCCTTCATTAAGGCATCGAGTGAAAATTTGGGCGAGTACTGTTTCAATTTCTCCACTTGCTTCTTGTATGATGTCTATAGTAATTCCATCTTCTCCTGGAGCTTTTCCCCCGCTTCATGTTCTTGATTGCATGAGCAATTTCTGCTGGGAGGACTGGAAGAACTCTGGTACCTTTCTTGATGTCTGGAGTACATGTATCATCCCTTTCATATAATTTGGAGTAGAAATCTTTCACTCTTGTCAAAATTTCGCCTCTATTTCTTGTTATAGAACCATCTTCTTTTCTCAGAGCCATAATCTGTTTTCTTCCCTTACTGAGATGTCCCTTTGCTATCTTAAGGCTTTGGTTGTTTTCAATTGCTTTCCTCACTAGCTCACAGTTGAATTTCCTTACGTCTTCAGTGATACTTTTTCGTGCTGTCTTGCATAGCTCTATATATTCCACTTTGGAAGTCACATCTTCTTTAGTTGTCCTCATCTCTCTTCTTTTTTGCATCAACATTTTGGTGTTTCCTGATAATTTGTTCACATGCAACTTGTTCTTAGACCCAGCTAATTTTGTTGCTGTTTCCATAAGAGCTTTGGTTAATATTCTGTTAACTTCCGAAATATCCACTTCTTCCGATGTTAGGCCTTCTAAAGCAGAGAATCTGTTCTTCAGTTCCAATTTGAAAGTATTATGGTGTTTTTTAAGGTTGGTTATGTCAATACATTTTGTTTGTCTTATGAGCTTGCCACGTTCCAGTTTAGTGTTGAGGTGCATCTTACATCTCACCAATCTATGGTCACTACCTGTGTTGAACTTGTTCAGCACACTGCAGTCTTCGATGACGAATTTTTTGTTACACATAATAAAATCAATTTCACTTGTCGTCCCAATTGGATGTCTCCATGTCCATTTCCTGTGTGGATTTTTCTTGAAAAAGGAATTCAAGATGAAAAATCCTTCTGCCTCTGCAAACTCAACAAGAGTATTTCCACGCTGGTTTCTGTTGCCGTGACCGAATTTACCTACTGAAGTTTCATTCTGTTGCCGGTGCCCTATTTTTGCATTGAAATCTCCCATAATTATCTTCAAGTGCTGCTTACCTTTATTATTTAGATGACGAATTTCCTCATAAAATTTTTCAATTTCTTCTTCAGGATGACTTGTGGTGGGTGCATAAGTTTGAATTATCTAAGCCTGGTATCTTCTCGATAGTTGGATAACGAGTCGTGCAGCTCTGTCAGAGGAACTTTCAACTTCTACCACTTTATCCTTCAGTTTCTTGTTTATTATAAATCCAACACCACTAGTTCTGCCAGTATCTGTCCCACGATAGTAGAAGAGATGTCCACTTTTCAGTTCGATGAGATCTTCTCCTTTTCACCTTACCTCACTTAGCCCCACGATGTCCCACTTGATCCTTTGTAGTTCCTCTTCCAATTCAAGAAGCCTTGAATCAGAAGATAGGGAAGATATGCGCGGTTATTAATATGGAGGGCGCTAGCGTCACCGCTGCAGAATGTTGGCGATTTGAAAATGAGACCATCCACCATAAGTTCTAAAACTACATATGTGTTAGCAACCGTTAAAAATATGTTCATATATAAGCAGCTGAATTTCGAGGCGAAGACGTTTGAAAGATATACTTGTATTTTAAATGATATATCATACAATAAAGCAAATATGTCCGATTAGGGGCACTGAAACCTATCATATTTGCTGCATTAAAAGTATTACTTCTGTAAGAGACACTGGATTTTGCTGACTTGTGTGTGGATTCACTACTGAAATATGTATGTTTATATTCTTGCTGCTCTACAGAAAAGTTTACGCTTCGTAACATGTTCATATAAACTTAACTAAAATCCATGAGACACAGTAAGTCATTGTAGTTATTACACATTTCTCCGCGAATATACATGGCATTGGCGCTTGTGTGACATACAACTAAACGCAACAATCAACGCGGAATCGGTACAGGAACTTCATTCGGCAGATATTATGCTGGGGCCAACTACATGGTGCGATAACGTTACACATAGTCTAACACAGAGAACGGGAATCACAAAAAATTCTGAACGATATTTTTCCTTCCAGGCATGACTGAAAATAATGAGAAGGTGTACGACTGTACGTGTCTAGACTTTTTTACGGGATTTTGAAAGTCTAAGATGTTAGACGTTGTAGACGGGAAGTTCCATGAGCTTCCGGTTTCGAATCAGTGTGTATATTCTGCGAGTTGTTACGACACTGGCTATATCCTTCATCGCCATCCCTTTGCAGTACTATACGTTAGGACACTTCAATCTAGCATTACACAGTAACCTGGTTACTACAAAAAACTAAACAAAATGAGTCGTTTTCAATACGAATGGCAACGATAAACGATCCCACGGCATGCATTACTTCGTCACCTGACTGGTCTTGAAATGTCAGACACCGACGCAAAGTGAAGAAAGCAAAACCATTACTGTAAATGTCATACCTAATAAATTAAAAGGTATGCCGTGTGGATTTTTAAAACTATCTTGCACTGTTTAGCGTAATTATTTGCATATGTCCGTTCAGTCATACCATTTTACTGACTTGTATGTAAAACAAAAGTGACGCAGTGAATAAAATGAAGTGACACCGTGCAGGACTGCGTTAGTTTATTTACAAATGGTTCAAGCGAAAAGTTTACATTGCATTAATATTGGTTCAAGAAAATGAGCTACTGAGTAAGTGTGGATGAATATCGTAATGAAGTGCTTCCGGCAATATTCGCCTAAAACATCTTTGTAGGTGTCGCAGGTGCTTTTTGATACATGATTCACCACCTAAAAATAGAACTATTTCACAAAATATTGCCGACTTCAATCTGGTAATACATATGCCTTTATCCAAAACATTACAAAAACCGTTTTGAGTTTAAATAAGAACTCGGAATCACGCCATCGGTGTTACATGCGCCACTATCTGAACAGGCCGACATGCGTTGACAATAAGAAATCAAGTGCATACCTTGTTACTTTTCGCCTTATCATGCTAACATGTACTTTATTAAATACCCAATTTACTTTGTATTTGCCTTGCTTTGTTTTCTGAGGTTCTCAGTTTTTTACAAGCCACTTCTGGAAATGTAAATTCTTATGTTAATTTACGTTCTTTAAAGCTAAATAAACGGATTCGGAGCTGCCAGTAATATTTCTAAGAAATAAGAAATACATAAGTTAAGAAAAATGGTCCTTAGAAGAAAATAGAAGAGCATTTGTTCAGTTTCCCCTTATATTAAGCACTATTTAGTTCCTACTGCGCAATATTTTTGGATTCTTCGGCGTTTGTGTTTCATATTTTCCTTTTTACAAAATGAAATAAATTGATGATTATAATACAGCTCATATCTTTGATACTATGGGAGCCTCCTGCATCTCAATTAAAAGCATTTTCCATAGAAGAACGTTATTTCCGGCTTTTCTTCGGATCGAACATTAATACAAATTTCGTATGTAATTTTCGACGAAAATATTCATCAACGAACACCTTTCAAGTATTTAACCCTTCCATAAAAACAGACAGAAGAAACCAAAAAATACTTGTTGAATAATAGTATTGCTAACCTTCCTAAGAATACAACTAATAGTAAAAATAACGAGAGGGGAAAAGCATATCAGGAACATGTACTCTACAGAACACTTAATAGCGATTCACAACATCCTAGAAAAAGATGTTCAAAGAGTTTGTTTTAGTAAATTTTCAGCACCTCAAAATGTAACGTATTTAACTAAGAACTTTGCAGTTCATTGAAAAAAGCAATTACTTTAGTATCATTTTCTTATTTAGTCAAGAATCGTTAGAGTTTGCATATCTGTCAGTTCTTGACATCTAAATTTGTTGAATATCTAGAATCATTGAAGATCTAAAAATACACCATTGAAAGTCTAATTATATCTAGAAATATTGAAAAATACAATACAAAATTTTTTCTAGAAATATTGAAGATCTAAAATCAATCGACTCCAGTGGAATCTGGAGAATTGGAAACGGTACGGAGGTGCGATAAATTATACTTTCCCATTTTTCAGTCCAACGGATTTACCTGGGGTTGAAGAATTCCAAGTAAATGTTACGAACCCGTCTGTGTTACTGATCAGGTGACTGTGGAAACACTTCCTCGACACATATCGGAAAGAATTATATCCTCAGACAAGGAAATTTTCTTAACACGTACGATAGTGTTATAATGGAGTTCTTCTTTCGGTTCTTCCATTTCCTACTCACTGATGCGATTCCCTGAGCTTTGTTTTATTCCTAGGTGAGTCAATGCCGTCCTTTCACTCCACGATTGAAGCTCAAGTTAATAATAACTAAGCAGCTTAAAAATACTTCCTCATAACTGATGTTACCTGCTAAAATGTATAGGCTGATTGAATTATTGTTCTCTGATAACTAAATGAGCGAACCTTTTCATGTTGCTTTAGAAATTTACGCCGCGTGGCAGAAATAATATTATTCACAGTAAGACACTTACTTTTTCGAAATATACCCGGAGTTAGTTATTACCTACACGATTCTTTCCTCCAGATCACTATATAATTTTCCACGAAGTTATGACCCCACAGATTAAGAAATAAAAAAGCAAGAAATTCGATCTCCTTAGTAAAAATGCTTGCAGATTTTATTCACTGATGGACACTCACACGACAGCTGTAAATTTTTCCTGCTCCACGCAAATTGAGTTTAACCTCACAACCGAGGCAATTAGTGAGTCATTGAAAACTATATGAGTGCATGCTCATGATGATCGTTCATAACACATCAACACAAAATTCATTACAGGTGTAATAATTCGGCAGGAATTAGCCTCCGACTTTATATGGCATAACAAGGATAGAAGATGAGATATGGTTGTGCTCAATGGCCACAGAAAATCTGAATTCTAATTATGAAACATAATTCAGGAATATAGCGCGAAGTTTTACATAAAACAATTGGGAAGCAACTGGACTGAAGGTGAAACAACTGAATTGAAACCAAAGAGCATTTCATAATTATTAAACTAAAAGAGCAAAGTCGTGCTCAGAATAAAAGCAGTTAGTTTTAGTGTTTCAAGCATTCCAGACTTGGTACTGAGGTATTTAATGAACAGAGCTTATGGATAAGTTTCCCGAATCACTTTCTAGCCAAATGCGTTGTTAAAAATGTCAGCATTGAAATGGACCAGTTTGTTTCCCATCTGACCTGAGTTGCTTAATTGCAATTCAGGTTTGCAATAGCACATTATATTAATACGTATAATTCCGTGTGGTAATTATTGAGGCATGAGCTTATGGTTTTTCAATAAGTTTAAGAATATGGAAGAAATTAAGGAAGATATGCGACCAATTCAAATATTTTTCTCTCATGGAACCGAAAGTAAACCAGGCAGGTAAGAATTTCAAGGGGAATTCGTTTACTAAAGTCTAATCGATCAACTACTAACCATCAAAAATAAAAAAACTTCGTTTTATTTTTTGAATAAATCAAACACTATTTGTCGTTTGAAGTTATTATACTTGCAGCTCACCTATTATTTCCCTTTTAAGAACAAAAATGATTACAACCTTTGTTGCGAAGTGAACGTATTCTCACCAAATATTGCGTTTAAGCAGCATTCGAATAAATGAAATTTGGGAGAGCAAAGGGTAAGCAGATTTCTGTAGAGAATCAGAAAAGACTATTATTTACGTATATTCTGCAGTGCAGTGAATTTTAATACGCAGCTCAAATGGAAATGTGGTTGCTCGGTAATATAGTTAATGCAAAAATGGACTTTAAATAAGGGAACATTTCCTAACCGCCACCACTACAGAAATGAACTTGTCAAATATCCCATAGTATTTAAATATATCCTCCTAAGTAAAGGTGGAAACATGACTCACTGCATAAGAAAACGAAGTGTTGAAGGATGAGCTCAGTATGATTGAAATAAATAAAAGATGTTAACCTACTAGACTGGAAACCAGAAGTGGAGTCAACACATTTAGCTTTCTAATTTAGGTCTGACAAAAGAAAAATGCCCGCTCTCTTCTTTTGCTACGAGAAAATACCTAAATTATCTTACGAAGTGCTTCAGGCATTACTTCATCGGCGTATAAAGGATATCTCACCTTTAGTCACCTACACGAGTATCACGATGTTGAAATGCTGAAAGCTTCATGGGTAGATGAATGATTAAATCATTAAAATCTCCAGGAGAAATATAGGTTTTCCTTTTTTAAATAGGGAGCCTAATTAAAGGCATAAAATACTCCACCAGACAATGTAGTCCCTTAGAAAAATACTTTTACTAATTTTTAAGAGTAAATTAATTTTATGAATAAAAAACTAAGAACAAAAATGCAAATGTTGCAAGTGGTTAACATCATCTTGAAAAAGACGACGTTAACATATGTAACTTAAAATTTGTGTTCCACATAGAAATTACAGAAAAAAACCGGCATTCAAAATTTTTAGCAATGGATGAAATAATGAATGAATTGTTATCAACGAACATCTTTCAAGTATTTGACTCTTCCATAATAACAGACGGAGGAAACCAAAAAACACATGTTGAATAATAGTATTGCTAACCTTCCTAAGAATACTACTAATAGTAAAAATAACGGGAGGGGGAAAGGCATATCACGAACGTGTACTCTACAAAACACGAACTAGCGATTCACAACATCCTAGAAAAAGATGATCAAGCAAATTGATTTAGTAAATTTTCTGCACTTCAAACTGTTACGTATTTAACTAAAAATTTGCAGTTCATTGAAAAAAGCAATTATTTTTGTATCATTTTGTTATTTACTTAAGAATCGTTAGCGTTTGCATATCTGTCAGTTCTTGATATCTAAATTTGTTGAATATCTAGAATTATTGAAGATCTAAAAATACATCATTGAAAGTCTAAATATATCTAGAAATATTGAAAAATACATCATTGAAAGTCTAAATATATCTAGAAATATTGAAAAATACATCATTGAAAGTCTAAATATATCTAGAAATATTGAAAAATACATCATTGAAAGTCTAAATATATCTAGAAATATTGAAAAATACAATACAAAAAGTTTTCTAGAAATATTGAAGATCTAAAAAAGTCGACTCCAGTGGAATCTGGAGAAGTGGAAACCGTACGGAGGTGCGATAAATTATACTTTATCAGTTCCCAGTCCAACGGATTTACCTATGGTTGGAGTATTCCAAGTAAATGTTACGAACCCGTCTGTGTTACTGATCAGGTGAATGTGGAAATACTTTCTCGGCACATATCGGAAGGAATTAGATCCTCAGACAAGGATATTTTCTTTGCACGTACGATAGTGTTATAATAGAGTTCTCCTTTCGGTTATTTCATTTCCTACCCACTGAGGCGATTCCATGCGCTTTGTTTTATTCCTAGGTGAGTCGATGCCGTCCTTTCACTCCACGAGCGAAGCTGAATTTAATAATAACTAAGCAGCTTAAAAATACTTCTTCATGCCTGATGTTACCTGCTAAAATGTATAGGCTGCTTTAATAAATTTTCCCTGATAACTAAATGAGGGAACCCTTTATGTTGCTGTTTAAATTTACGCCGCGTAGCAGAATTAATGTTATTCACAGTAACACACTTACTTTTTCAAAATATACACGCAGTAAGTTACTCACTATGCGATTTTTTCCTCCTGATCACTACATAAATTTCCTCGCAGTTATGACGCCACAGGTTAAGAAATAAAGAAAGCAAGAAATTCGATTTACTTAGTAAAAATGCTTGTAAATTTTATTCGCTGATGGACGCTCACACGACAGCTGTCACTCTTACCCGAGTCACGCAAATTGCGTTTAACCACGCAACCGAGGCAATTAGTGAGTCATTGAAAGCTCTGAGCGGATCGCATGCGCATGTTGATCGTTCGTAATATACCAATACAAAATTCATAACAGGTGTAACTATTCGGAAGGAATTAGCCTCTGACTTTAAACGGCATAACAAGGACAGAAGATGCGGTATGGTGTGCTCGATGGCCACAGAAAATCTGAATTATCATTATGAAACAGAATTCAGGAATATAGCACGAAGTATTACATAAAAAAATTGGGGAAGCAACTGGACAGAAGCTGAAACAACTGAATTGAAACCGAAGAGCACTTCAAAATAATTAGACTAAAAGAGCAATGTCGTGCTCAGAATAGAAGCACTTAGTTTTAGTGTTTCAAGCATTACAGGCTTGGTACTTACGTATATAATGAACAGAGCTAATGGGTAATTTTTTCGAATTCCTTTCTTGCCAAATGCGTTGTTAAAAAATCAGCACTGAAATGGACCTGTTGTTTTCTCATATCACTTGAGTTTTTTAATGGAAATTTCAGGATTGTAATAGCACATTATATTGATACGTATAATTCCGTGTGATAATTATTGAGGCATGAGCTTATGGTTTTTCAATGATATTAAAAATATGCACAATAATAAAAAGGATATGTGACCAATTTAAATATTTTTCTCTTATGGAACCGAAAGTAAAAAACTAACATGTTAGAATTTCAAGGGAAATTCGTTTACTAAAGTCAAATCGATCAACTACTAACCATCAAAATAAAAACCTTGGTTTTATTTTTAGAATAAACCAAACACCACTGTCCTTTGAAGTTATTATACTTGCAGCTCACCTATTATTTTCCTTTTGAGAACAAAAATGATTACAACCTTTGTTACGAAGTGAACGTATTCTCACCAAATATTGCGTTTAAGAAGTAATCGAATAAATTAAATTTGGGAGAGCAAAGGGTAAGCAGATTTCTGTAGAATATCAGAAAAGACTATTATTTACGTATATTCTGCAGTGCAGTGAATTTTAGTATGCAGTTCAAATGGAAATTTGGTTGCTCGGTAATATAGTTAATGTAAAAATGGACTTTAAATAAGGGAAAGTTTCCTAATCGCCACCTCTACAGAAATGAACGCATCAAATTTCCCATAATGTTTAAATATAACCTTCTAAGTAAAGGTGCAAACATGACTCACTGCATGAGAAAACGAAGTGTTAAAGGATGAGCTCAGTATGATTGAAATAAATTGAAGAAGTAAGCCTGCTAGAATGGAAACCAGAAGTGGAGTCAACAAATTTAACTTTCCAATTTAGGATTGACAAATGAAAAATGCCCGCTCTCGTCTTTTGCTACGAGACAGGATCTACTGTATCTTACGAAGTGTTTCAGCCATTACTTCATCGGCGGAGAAAGGAAATCTCATCTTACGTTACCAACACGAGTATCACGATTTTGAAATGCTTAAAGCTTAATGGGTAGATGAATGATTGAATTATGGAGATCTCCTGAAGAAATATAGGTTTTCCTTTTTAAGTAGGGGCTGACACTCGCAAGTCCTATTCAACAAATACTGGTGGGTGCTTGTTGAATAGGGACTGGCAAATGCTTGTGGCCCACTTAATTGCACAAGGTGGTCATTAACACTACAGTGAAAATTGTTTGATTTCGATCCTTATTCTGCATTCCGAAAATTCATCATTCGAATGTTTTCCGATTTCAAGATAAAACAGAAATATTTTCCAAAAGTAATAGCTGATGAGCATACATTGAAATAGAAAATTAGTAGGGAAATCTTAGAACCATCAGGGACACACATCATCCTCATTTACGTTAATCTATGACGTAAATATGTATTTACATAAGGCCTGTTCAAGAAAGATTTCGACATTCTATTTAAATAGTATAGCTACCTATTAGAACCAAACCATCATCACATTATACCACGGACTTCCCTCCGTTTAAAAGACGTTTTCCGAGGCGTTGCTCTGAACGTGACCTTCAGTGCAACACTTCGATGAAGCGTCTGTTTGTGCTTGCCTCTGAGTGGAGTCATGGATACCACAATGGAACAGCGTGCAGCTTTGAAGTTCTGTGTTCGTTTAGGGAAAACGAATTCGGAAGCGTGTGAAATGTTGGTGCATGCATATGTTGAGTGTGGTGCCATATCGTACAGCACAGTGATGCTTAAAAAATTTGCCGAGGCCGCGAATCGTATCAGAACAAGGTGGACCTGGAGTGTTGCTAACAGCCTCTACTAATTAGCGGTAGGCACTGCAGACCCGATTTTTTGCATTATTTTCGAAGATCGTAAACTCACAGTGCGACAAAAGGAAGGACATTTACAAATTTCAATTAGAACTGCGCACAGTATATTCAGTTAGAAACTTTACATGACGCCTGTCAATGCAAAATGGATTTTTCGATTGCTGATTCCTGAACAAAAGCAAGTGCATGTAGAGGTGTGTAAATAATTGAAGCAAGGAATGGCTTCAAACGAATACTACTGCAAGTAAGTAATTACCGAGTATGAAACTTCACTTTCACGACGATCCAGAAGACAAACAATAGAGTTCTACATAGAAAACTCCGTCATCTTCAAAATCAAGATGTGAAACGTTTACCGGGAAAGTAATTTTAATCACCTTCTTTGATTACCAAGAAGTCCTGTACCAGAATGCTGTGTCGCCGAATATCACTGTTCATGAGGATTAGGGCTTATCTGTTTTGACAAAGCTGATCGCACATATTTTTAAGAAACGTTCGCACATTCGCCCAGATATTTAAAAACTCCACCATGATAACACTCTGTCCCATGGGGCGCAAAACGTCACTAACCTCTTGGCTGAAAAAAGAATTGGAACGGTTCCACACGCTCCTTGCAATCCAGATTTTGCTCCTTGTGTCTTTTGTTCTTTCCCCAACTCTCAAAATGACCTTGCGAGGACGTAGGTTTACGTCAACAGAAGCGGTAGACAAAACTTCAGAGGTGGCTCTCAAATTTATGCAGGGAGATGGCTTCCAGTTCGCCTTTGCGGAGTGGCAGAGACTTTTGGAGAGGTGCATTGGCTTCCAAGATTAATTTGAACAAGACCACACCCATATGTAGTTCACTTTCAGAGCTTGCAAGGATGAGTATTTTGCATGCATTTTACAATGCTGTGGACAAAACGCTGTGCTGCTAGGAACCGTAAGTATATATTTATGTTTGAATAGGTTTTGAATCGCACCTGTTATTCTAGAGATCTAGCTCAAGAGCTTCGTTTCCAATCAGACGTCACTCACTGGGGAAAATATTTATGTGCATCATTTTACCTCAAGACAATGCACAGTTTTCCTGCTAGGTTGTGTTAAAACAAGTCAATGTAATAATGATATACCCGCTTCTATAAATCCGATTAAGAACATGTTTTTTTTTTGCTAAAATAGCCTAATATGGCATTCCTTCTCCACGTGTAGGAAAAATAGACAATGCACAGTTTTCCTGCTAGGTTGTGTTAAAACAAGTCAATGTAATAATGATAAACCCGCTTCTATAAATCCCATTAAGAACATGGTTTTTTTGCTAAAATAGCCTAATATGGCATTCCTTCTCTACGTGTAGGAAAAATAGCTCTTGGCCAGAAAGAATGGACCGTATAAGATTTCTAACGGAGCTTTGTGGTCTCTAGTACCAACATTTTACTTGCAGATCCTTTAACTCTTACAAGTCACGTGGTTGAACCGCTGTAGATCGATTCGCTATTCCAGCACAAATCTAGATGCTCTATTGGGTGGATGTCTGGCGAATTTGGAGGCTATGGAAATACCTCGAAACTTTTCTAAGGTCCCGTAAAATATTGTCGAACAACCCGGGCAGTAAGTCATGGCGAATTAGTCTGCTGAGAGAAGGCACTTCTATAGGACAATAATGTTGCTATGAACGAATTGAGTTAGTGTGCGATTATGTTTATCTATGTGGTGGAAGTCATAGTTTACTACACAAATAACAAGACACAGTGGTACCACGCAGAAGATTTCCAATAGCATTGCACTTCCTCCACCGGCGTATTTTCCTCCGAAGCGGTTCCCCGGTGCTAACAATTCCCTAGGTAGACAAAGCCGACGTATCCGGCTGACAACATAGTGTAACAGAAAACGATATACATCGGAGCACACGACTTTCTTCTAATCATTAAATTTTAATGATTGTGTGCCCATTTTAGGCGTTTTTAGACGGTGAACCTTGGAACTCGGAACAGGGTGAGTACGCGTCCCTATATACATTAAGTTTCGTTGTACTCTATGATGTTGTTTCTGATTTTTCCTAAAATCAGAATTCCAGTTAACGGAGATTTGCGACACAATATCCCATCGGTTATTTCATATCATACGCGATTGCCAATACTCATCTCTATCATCGAAGAGTCATAGTTGGGTCACACCATGCCGGCGGTTGGGGATTTCTCCCTCCTCGGACAACGTTTTTATGATGCTAACTAGACAGCACCTTGCAATTTAACGTAGGTCAAACACCTAGTCACCGTTTTCTCTTCCTAAAAGATAGTGGCTGATTGTTGGGCCGAGGTTAAATTGCAAGTATGTTCTACCTTGATATCCAACACTAACAGTCAGCAACCCAGAAGCCTTGAACGCTTAGAAATACTCTGACCCATTCGTGCTGACATTAAAAGTTTGCATTTGTCAAATTCCGCTTCCATTCCAATCTGAAGAGCAAGGATAAGGCTAATTACAAAGCTGATTATACTAGTTTTTACTTATACAGTTTCATGACCTTCACACATGCTGTCGTTTACATATAGTTGCTGCCATTTACATAAACACGCGCTGGTCATAACGTTTTGCCTCCTTTTTTATTGTAGGTTTAACGACCACCGGGAGCAACTCAATGGGCTATAAGCAGTTGCCCGTCCCTAATTTAGGATCACTGGTTCCAGGGAAGGGGGAGAGCCATTTCTGTAAGGCAAACACAACATCCATGCATCTCCGGGATTCGAATCCCGTTCCCATTCTGACGAATGATCAGAGACCATCGACTAGACAACTACGTCACCTGGGCTGTAATGTTTTGCCTTTTTCACACATTATTGAAAGAAACGTTCTGCCAGATATTATAATTATCTTAGGGGGACACAAAATTACCGAGTGGTGCACATAACAGTTATTCCCCTTTTTCATCAAGGGCAGAGATCTCGATTCATATCCGGGTGTATGCATGTGCGGGAAAAAACGTAATTTGCAGGAATATTGACATTGTGTGCTGAAAACGTTCGTCTTTACGACGGCGTGTAATACCAACGTAATACTGTTCAACAGGTTTTGGTAAATGTCCTCCGTAATGTTCCGCAAAGAGGCCTTCAAATCTGTGGCAATTTAAGATTTGTTCTGCGGATGATTCCTTCTTTCACGCATTATAAATTGCAATTCATCCAAGAGATTCTTTATAGGCCTAATGGCAGTGAAAATTATTCACGGCCATGTCCTCACAGCAGACTCTAGCATCTCGAGGAGTATAATATAGCTCATTGACTTATATAAGCTGGTGCGGGTCTTCTCAAAAGTACTGTCATTATGCTAGAAATGCTTAAGTGTCCAGGACTTAAATGTAAAGATCAGCTCTAATCGTTTTGTCAGAAACGACTAAAGGACGAAAATTGTATCAGTGAAAAGAACTTAATACCCTCAATGTCTCTCCTCCAAACTTTATTGATAGAATGATACAGTCCGGAAGGTACCGTTCTCGGTGAATCCACAACTTCCAGGAACTACCGTCAAACTGGTAGACCATGTTCTGTGACTCGTCATTCCACAGCACATTTCTTGATTGGTCTGTCGGCTAAGACTGAATTTCCTCTCACCTTGCTGATCGGAATGTGGCGAGAGTCAAACTGATTAGTAGCTTATGGATGAGATTTGACCCTAGTTACCCATGACGTGCAGCTTTTTGCGCAGTGTACAACTCATTTCATTAGATCTCGTAGTCTCACACATGGTTTGTCTGATATAAGGGAATGCCGATGTGCGTTCTTAGCATATATTTAAGAATTTCAAGAACCTTTCAAGAATTCTGCTTTAATTTTGTGTCATATTTAATGGTTTGCTGCTCGTTTCATGGCAGGCTCATAAACAATGCGAGTACTTTTGATATCAGATCCCATCTATTGAACTACGGATCTTCTAATTCGCTGAAAAGTAAAGTGCGTCCTTATTTTTGGTGGAGAACAAGACCTTTTGCAATATTATTTCTTCATTGAACCATAAGTATCAAGGTTTAAAGTTATTGATGGTTACAATAATTAAGCGAAATTTAAATCTACAATATCTTAACTGAGCTATATCACATTTCAAAAGCTGTTTTTAAAAACATAATTTGTAAAATTTCAGACTAGAATCAACAAAATCATCTGTACTCGTATATTACTTTGATACTATAGGAGCAAGAAGTTATAGTAGGCATTGGTCCCAACAATGGAAAGTAGCATGGAACTTGCTGCACGTTTCGTCGTGATCAAAATGTTATTTCGATAAACAGGCTTCCGAATTCCTTCTGAAGCATTTTGTATGTTTCTAGAATATTATCATTCCTACTAAAAGACATATTTGCAAACATATAATGAAGAATTAGTCCCTCTAGCAATTTAAAAATTCAATATTTTATAACATTTGTTTCCAGTAATAAACTTAAAAAATAAATTTAAACATTGTATTTTTCGCCCTTCCTACATTGATTTTAGCTTTCCGCATGGAAAGGTCAAGCATCAAATACAAAGAAAAATCCGCGTTAAGAAAATGATACACAATTCCAAGAGAAGTCTACCAGGAACGTGCATTATTCCAGAGGCAAATTTCAAAGTTCGTCTCAGAAGTTAGATTTATTTGTAAAAAAAATAGAGTTTTTGTGAAACATAATCATTGGACGACAGCAGCAGTTTAGAAATATGCACTGCTGCAAAATCAAACTCCAATATGTTAAGTGAGAAGTTATTCCATGAAAAACACGCCAATGCTAAAATCTAGATGTATAATACCTAATACTCATTTGAAATAAGCATGTAATTTAATTTATTTTCTGGCGTGCTAGTCTAAGCGCTGGCTTCTGACCATTCGTCCGAGATGGGTCAGGGTTCGGATCCCTGGGAGGCATGAGTGTTGTATATGTCTCTCGGCACTGGATCTCTCCCGTCTCTAGATCCGTGTCCCTACATTAAGGAGGGCGATACTTGTAGCCCATCGAGTTGCACTGGCAATCAAACGCCAAACAAAAAGCAAAACAAAAAAAGTCATTTCTGACACGAAGTACATCTTTCAAAGCAGGTTTTAAGAAAACCAAAAATATCACATCATCCCATTATTTAAGTTAAAGTAAATGCATTCTTCGACTTACATGGTAGATTTGTACATTGATCAGTAGCAATTATTCGAAACAATGCTCTAAAGTGAAGTGAGATTCGTTCGAAATTTCGAAACAACAGAATATATTATAATAAAAGCAGTGATCAATGGTTAGATATATCAGAAGAAACGATTTTGAGTATATGGATAAAGCATTTTCCTTACTAATGGATAAAGCATTTTCCTTACTACTACTAGCGATGAAAATAATTCAGCTCAAACTTTAATATCAGTAAGAAGTCGTAGTCAATACCTAACACATTTGTTCTTAGTAGTTGGGGAAATGTATAATTATCCTTAAATATTTTGAAATATTTCCATGTGTAATTGATTAATATCGATAAAACTGTAAGATTTTGAAAAATCATTTAGGTATTAAAATTTTCAGACTACAAAGAAATTCTGGAAATATTCGATATAGACTGTAAATTTTGTTTCATTAATTTCTTTGAAAAATGTATACTTTAACATGAAATTTGGAATGCAATTTCAAATCAGTAAGCTGAAACTGGAATTGTGCAGTCGAACCTTGTTAACGCAAAACAGCATGATGCGAAATACTGTTTTCACGAAATATGTGTCTGCTCCTGTCAAGCAATATTTTAACACAAAGGTTATTGCTTAACATGAAATTCGGTTAACGTGAAATAATTGCCTTGGTACCTATGGTTTCGGTTTAAGGAGGTTCAACTGTAGTATATAACTGGGTTTCGCGAATTTGAATTCGCATCACATCGCAATCTCAGAGGATGAAAACTGCGGATAATTTTCTGGGACTTTCCGTTTCATTGACAGAATTCAGTTTCAACATTTCGTACAGGTACTAAAACCACGAGCCACATTTAGGTCACTCTATTCGTTATTTCATCTGGTAGCAGTAGATCTGCATGGATCAATTAGATACCGATTTAGCAAATTCGTTTAAAGTGGTGTTCAGCACGTGTGATTTGGAGGTGTGATGATGAAACAGTGATAGCAGTTTAGAAGATATTAATTCCAAGATGTACGAATTTAGAAGTGCCTCAACATTAACATTGTTTTCTGTTAGAACAAAAAATCATTACTACCTTTTGTTGATATCTCATGTGATATACATTGATGATATACATTGATGTATATCATATATACATGTGATATACATTGATTTTGTTGATATCTCATGTGATATACATGATATACACCTCCAAAATGACTCTACAACTTAAATCTTGGCCCTCAGTCTCCGGCAGCTGGAATGTACCTGGCCAAGGCAGCGGCCAGTGCGACATGAAGGCAGAGGGTGCTAAGAATCCCCGGAGGACCGGACTAGGCTGCCATCTGATGCTGACCTTGGCTACCTACAACGGACGCTCCTATCTTCTGATTCAAGGCTTCTTGAATTGGAAGAGGAACTACAAAGGATCAAGTGGGACATCGTCGGGCTGAGTGAGGTAAGGAGAAAAGGAGAAGATCTCATTGAACTGAAAAGTGGACATCTCTTCTATTATCGTGGGACAGATACTGGCAGAACTAGTGGTGTTGGATTTATAATAAACAAGAAACTGAAGGATAAAGTGGTAGAAGTTGAAAGTTCCTCTGACAGAGCTGCACGACTCGTTATCCAACTATCGAGAAGATACCAGGTTCAGATTATTCAAACTTATGCACCCACCACAAGTCATCCTGAAGAAGAAATTGAAGAATTTTATGAGGAAATTCGTCATCTAAATAATAAAGGTAAGCAGCACTTGAAGATAATTATGGGAGATTTCAATGCAAAAATAGGGCACCGGCAACAGAATGAAACTTCAGTAGGTAAATTCGGTCACGGCAACAGAAACCAGCGTGGAAATACTCTCGTTGAGTTTGCAGAGGCAGAAGGATTTTTCATCTTGAATTCCTTTTTCAAGAAAAAGCCACACAGGAAATGGACATGGAGACATCCAATTGGGACGACAAGTGAAATTGATTTTATTATGTGTAACAAAAAATTCGTCATCGAAGACTGCAGTGTGCTAAACAAGTTCAACACAGGTAGTGACCATAGATTGGTGAGATGTAAGATGCACCTCAACACTAAACTGGAACGTGGCAAGCTCATAAGACAAACAAAATGTATTGACATAACCAACCTTAAAAAACACCATAATACTTTCAAGTTGGAACTGAAGAACAGATTCTCTGCTTTGGAAGGCCTAACATCGGAAGAAGTGGATATTTCTGAAGTTAACAGAAAAGTAACCAAAGCTCTTATGGAAACAGCAACAAAATTAGCTGGGTCTAAGAACAAGTTGCATGTAAACAAATTATCAGGAAAACCAAAATGTTGATGCAAAAAAAGAAGAGAGATGAGGACAACTAAAGAAGATGTGACTTCCAAAGTGGAATATATAGAGCTATGCAAGACAGTAAGAAAAAGTATCACTGAAGACGTAAGAAAATTCAACTGTGAACTAGTAAGGAAAGCAATTGAAAACAACCAAAGCCTAAAGATAGCAAAGGGACATCTCAGTAAGGGAAGAAACAGATTATGGCTCTGAGAAAAGAAGATGGTTCTATAACAAGAAATAGAGGCGAAATTTTGACAAGAGTGAAAGATTTCTACTCCAAACTATATGAAAAGGATGATACATGTACTCCAGACATCATGAAAGGTACCAGAGTTCTTCCAGTCCTCCCAGCAGAAGTTGCTCATGCAATCAAGAACATGAAGCGGGGGGAAAGCTCCAGGAGAAGATGGAATTACTATAGACATCATACAAGAAGCAAGTGGAGAAATTGAAACAGTACTCGCCCAAATTTTCACTCGATGCCTTAATGAAGGGAAGATTCCTGAGGATTGGAACAATGCTACAATGATCCTGCTACATAAAAAAGGTAACATTGAGGATCTCAGGAACTACAGACCTATCAGCCTCCTATCAGTGGTTTATAAAATCTTCACTAAAGTTCTTTCACACCGCTTGAAGGTAACACTGGACATGGCTCAACCGAGAGAACAAGCTGGATTCAGGAGTGGCTACAGCACAATAGATCATATCCACGTACTGAGAGAACTAATTGAAAGAGCGAGGGAATATGAACTTCCATTGTGCATGGCTTTTATCGATTATGAAAAAGCCTTTGATTCGGTGAAACCATCAGCAGTTACCACGGCTCTGAAATCCTGCGGTATTGAAGATGCATACATTAATATTATTAATAACATCTATGAAAATGCAAGTGCAAAGATTCGGCTGTTTGAAAATACAACACACATAAAAATTGGAAAGGGAGTGAGACAAGGTGACACCATATCTCCGAAGCTCTTTAATGCCACATTGGAAAATGTCTTTCAATCACTGAACTGGGAAAACAAAGGGATAAAGATTAATGGAGATTATCTAACCCACCTTCGTTTTGCTGATGACGTAGTCATTTTTGCAACTACCCCATCAGAGCTGCAGAGTATGACCCAGGAACTTGCTGACAAGAGTAAAGAAGTGGGATTAAAAATGAACTTTCAGAAGACAAAAGTGATGTTCAATGCTTTTACAAGAAATGAAGATTTATCGATTGATGGAGAAAAACTGGAGATAACAGATACGTATGTTTATCTTGGACAGCAGATATCAAGTGAGGGTCACATTGATGAAGAAATTAATCGGCGTACAAAACTTGCCTGGAGAGCTTTTTGGAAGAAACAGCATAATTTTCAAGAGCAATATGCCGTTATGTCTTAAAAGAAAAGTGTTTGATCAATGCATCCTTCCAGTGCTTACGTATGGTGCAGAGACGTGGACCTTAACTAAAAGAGACATACAAAGGCTGCAGACAACTCAAAGAAGCATGGAGAGGTGCATGCTTGGTATAACCAGGAGAGATAAGAAGAGGAACTCGTGGATCCGAAAAATGACAAGAGTGGAAGACATCATGATCAGAGTTAAATCCCTGAAATGGCAATGGGCTGGACATACTGCCAGAAGGACAGACCATAGATGGACAGCCGAAATTTTAGATTGGATTCCAAGGGACAGGAAAAGACCCAGAAAAAGACCACATGGGAGATGGGTGGATGAAATTCGTAAATATGCGGGAGTGACATGGAGGAGACTGGCACAAGACAGACCGTTGTGGAGGAAACTTGGGGAGACCTTCGTCCAGCAGTGGATTGATAATGGTTGACAATGATGATGATGATGATGATACATTGATGATACTAAAATGTTTGTATTGAAGCAAAATAAGTTTAGTACATATTGCTTTTTCGTCCTATACTCCGAATGATCACTGAATTATCACCACATTTATCAAAAATCGAAATGGTCAGTTTTTTATTTATTTTATTTATTTTTGTTGTTACATGCTCTTAGAAGAAAAGAAAGTAAAAAGAAAAAAAAGTGGGAAAAAAATTGACGGTACATAAATAATGAAAATAGACTGTAACAACAGGGATGACAAGGAAAAATGCCAGAATGGCCAGACATAGTCCTATACTCTCCGTAGAAGAAACAAATGAAACAACAGATAGACACATCAAGTCAGACAATCAGAGGACGTTTTGCCAATCCTTTTTTTAATTATCTTTTTTTAAATATTGACCACATGATTTCAAAAATGGCGCGATTAGTCGACCAATGTTGCATATGCATGTATAATGTGTTAGTGGAGCATAAAGTAGTAAAATTCGGGAAGTGATGCGTAAACAGAAGGATTTATTGGACTTTGAGAAAGGTAAGATTATCTGAGCTGACAGACCAGGTGCCTGCATTTTCCAAATGGCTGAACTGAGATCGTTCACCAGCCGCCTAGTTAAAGTGTATCATGACTGACTTGAAAATGGTCAAACGAGAAAAGGTTGATGTGAGAGGTGAGCGTCGGGTCCAACGATTTGTACAGGCTAACAGACGCAGCACTGCACAACAGCTGACTCACCAATACAACAGAGCACAGCACAGAACAGTATCTGTCACGACCACAGGTCTTACGCTCACACCTACGGTCTACAACAGTAGATGATCTCTGGGACAACCTCTCTTATTCAATGGTTCATCGCCGCAATATACTCGCCTGATGCAAAGATCATGTCAGGGAGAAGCCAGATGACTGCGAAACATTGTGCTGTTCTGACGGGTCGCGTCTTTTACTCCACATCGTGAATGGTGGTGTACGCATTTGGCTCAACCATCATGAGACACTCGATCCATCTTCCACAGATGCCGCGGAAACTGTTCTACGGGTGAGGCATGATTAAGCGGTAAGAACTTGCACCACTTGTGGAACAACGTATGAGTGGTTTCCACCACCAAGAGGTGCTCGCTGACTCTGTACACCCATCAATGTTGCACTTTTTCCAGAATGGCAATGGTTTCCTCCAGGATGACAATGCGCCGAGCCAAAGGTCTACTGTTCCGCAGAAGTGGTTTCAGAAACGCAGCCCAGACTTCCAGCATATCGATTGGCCTTCAAACTCTCCGAATGCCAATCCCATTGGGCACTTGTGGGACACTACGAATAGGCACATCAGGAGTCTGCCTACATGATTTAACCCCAAACCTACATTGAATGTCATATTACATACAGTTTGGTTGGAAAATTGTCGAAAAGTATTTATTTATGTTAAATAACACAGCAATCGGACATCGCCGAATTGATTGTAATTACTGTTTCACACGTGATTAAATTACATCAGAAATCTTGAAAATTTCATCACCGTGGAGCGGGAAACGAAGCCGCATCTCTCGATTTCCGCTCGAACGGAAATCGAGAGATGCGGCTTCGTTTCCCGCTCCACGGTGATGAAATTTTCAAGATTTCTGATGTAATTTAATCACGTGTGAAACAGTAGTTACAATAAATTCCGCAATGTCCGATTGCTGTGTTAATTATCATGGCGTATTTGCCCCGTATTATGATAATAATATTTCTTCAACTCTGAATAGCATTTACTTAATTGTCGAAAAGCATTGATTTAATTTGTAACTGTTGGCAACAAATCAATTCGGCGTTTATTTCGTTACAAAAAAGTTACAAATCAATTTAATTCGGCGGTGTTCGACAACATAACAAAAAAAAGCACTCGTATCATCGCCTTATCTATAAAAATATGAAACGAAAACGCCACTGGTGGCTTGATGAGGAAAGCTCTCCTCACGTGAGGCAAACACCCGCTGTCTGTTGTTGAGAGAAATGTTCACACAAAACACGCAGGAGCAAGGGGCAGGCTGTTTCAGGGTCAAAGACGCCAATCCCTGTTGCAACTGATAACAGATTGTTGAGAAGAATCTAAAAGAAAGGCAATGACGAGATGGTGCCTTCATCACGGGGTCTCTTCCAAATAAATGGCGCTGATTACATGCTGAGCTTGAAAGAAATTCTCAGGAGTTAAACTGTCACTGTTAGGTCGTATCAGATCCTTGTTCGTTCACTGGAACTCTGTTCTGTTCATGTATTTAGGCAAACAGGTGTCCATTCCCTGCTGTCTTATATTTACCACCGTGTCTTTTAATTCATTGTTGTGTCTGTACTCCGTTATATCTGAATAGCCTGGCGGATCAGACCACACTCACGTTAAATGTCCCAAGGAAGTTATTCTACTTAGAACCAGCTGTTTAACTAACAGAAAATTTATTTCAAACAAATTTGCGAAAAACACCTCTTTATAATACAGATTCAGGTAAGTTTAAAGAAAACACAAGTGATGGTGATTATTCAAATGCGTTTATGTTCATTACATGAGCACGCAAGAAAAACATTACGGAATTTTTATTGAGCATATCTTTCTGATATTGTACTCAATTTAATTCGTGCTATTATCTTTAAGAATGTCTTTTAAACCAAAGGAAGGACTTGATATTATTCCTCTGCTTGTCCATTTTTAGGACACCAAATTCTGCAGAGAGTTATAAAAGACAAAAAATTCTGATTTATAGAACCAGAAACTTGAGAATGATATCGTCGTTTTCTAGGCTTTCTACTATGCATTAAACTGTAATTGGTTTCAATACAAGCATATTCTATTCATGGTATATTTTATTCCGCATCATTACTTTTAAAGTGGGACTCAATCATTTATCTTCTTATTCCATCAATACCGATCTAAAAGCAAATTCACATACTTTTAAAAAAAATGCAGGCCATATGCACTTCTTTTGAAAATATATATTGCATATTTCTCCATATTCTTGCTTTTGAAAGTCTTCCTATTGATTGAGGGAAAAATTTCAAAGCTATAAATACATAGGAAGGAATATTTTGCATAATATGACCAAATTTCTGAAATTTCTATTCAGAACAAAATGCAACAAAAATACACACTATTCTTACAGATAGTTTTCCAGCAAACTTTCAGATCCAATAAAGTACTATGACAAAAACTCGATTTTAAAAGTCTTTCGCTTGATTCCTAAAAGGTTTCGCGAATGACATGTGGATCAAAAGTATGTATTGTTTCTCTGCTCTGAGCATAAAGATATACACGGTCGAGTCACATTCTTGTGACAACCAGCTAATATCCAGAGTAACCGACGTGTGCAGTGCTGACAGCTGCTATACGGGCTGAGAGTGACTCAATAAGGTGGTGGAAGGTGTTCAAAGGTATATGAAGCCATGCTGAGTGCAGTGACTCTGAGCTGCTAAAGAATGCGCGGTGGAGGATCCATAGAGAAAAAAACACGAAAGAGGTGGTTCCATAGATTCTGAATTCGGTTTAAGTCTTGGAAATTAGGGGTCCAGGGAAGTACTTTGAAATCTTCCTCGGCTGTTAAATCCCCTCTCGGACATTTCTAGCTGTGTCACACGTCACATTGTAGTTCTGGAAGATATTTCCCCCACCGCCCCCAGGGAAGACAATCAGCAAATTCATGTTCATTTCGGGTATGCAAATCAGCAAAGCGCCGTCATGCCGTTGATTGTTTCGAACACGAAGGTTTACTCCTATTTCCTTCTGATTTTGGATAGTCTCTGAAAAAGTTTGTTTACACCTTTTTCACTGCTGAATAATAATTTTATTTTCAACACTTCTGAAATTAATTGTTTTGCTATCGTGAATCCTTTGGTGATTTTGGAACAATTATTCATTGCATCTGAAAATAATTGTAGTTACGAAACGAAAGGTTGTTGTTATTTCCACTTTGTATTTTTAAAACAGATTATCGATAAATTTGTTATGTGAAAGAATTTTTACACCTACTATTCTGAAATATCTAAATTCGTCTTTCAGTAGGCTTCAATTTGAATAAGTTAAGGTGGACGTCAAGTAATTTAGCTTCCTATACTTCCAATGGAAAAACCTTTGTACACATTTCCTTTACAATTAGTGTGTTCCCGAGGATGAAAATTTGAACATCGATTACAATAACTTCATATTATAACTTGGAATACTTAATATTTTCTAAACCATAACTATATTAAAAATCAATAACTTTTCCTTTGGTGGTGTTGAAACCAAGAAAAAAATAGTGCGACCTGTACTTTGATGACGTCAATAGACAAACAAATGTTGGATTGCAAAATTATGGTTATGTTTTAGAAAATATTAAGTATTGCAAGGTATAAAATGAAGCTATTGTATTCGATGTTCAAATTTTCATCCTTGGGAACGCATTAATTGTAAAGAAAATTTGTACAAAAGTTTTTCCATTGGAAGTATAGGAAGCAAAATTGCTTGACGTCCACCTTAAAGAAACGTTATATTGCAACATACCTTGATATTCATATTTCCAATCTGCTTTCCAAAAAATGAGTTCAAAAATTTAGGCAAAGAAAGCATAAAAACAGCAGATCCTTTTACAAATCTTTATCAGTCCCTCATGGCCAACTAATTCCATATTTGGACATGAGATATAAAGATGCAGAAAACATAATACTATTTGATTCCAATTGTGCTTCAGAATACTAGAAACCCATTAAAAAGACCACAATTAACTGCACGGGAGTCAGAGAAAGAATCAAGATTACCTTTGTACGTCGGAGAGAGCCTGCCTCTCTAAAATACGGTTTGTTTTTCATCTGATGGTTGTACCTGACTTTTCAGGAATCAAACATTCGACTAAACTGCAAATATTCTTATTACTACAACGTAATACGGTGTTTGCTCCTCAGAGTCTAAGCTAAAGACTAAATAGAAATATACATATAGGACCTGTCTGTGACAGCAGCGTAAATTGTGCTAGTAACATACTTATCGTCAGTTTTTTTCAGTTACTGGCTTTCGTGATTTTTTTATTTGTTTGGGTTTTTAAAGGCCACGGGAGCAATTCGATTGGGTACAAGCTTTCGCCCGACTCTGTTTTAAGGGCACTGCTACCAGAAAAGGCTGGGAGTCGGTGTAGTCTGAAAAACAAAAGTACTATTCATCAACGCGATTCGAACCCGACCATCTCGGACAAACAGCCAGAAGTGAGCGCTTCTGGTCATCTTTTCGAAATGATCTGAGGGTAGTACTTATTGACACTATACGGTGTGTCATTGTATCTTTTTAGCTTGACCTACATGTCATTTACTGTAAAATGATCTAAAAATGAGAATTGTTTCCTTACTTATAGTTGTGATGCTGAATCATAAAAGTGCAAAGGAATTTAAAATATATTTAGAAGTAATTTATTAGTGTTAATGAATTATACAATCCTTAAAGCAATTTTCGCAAGGAGCCTGTACTAGAACAAGAACTCTAGATTTATTTGTATCGAATTATCAAAAATATTGGTGCTAGTGTCATATTTGTCGTCAAGTAAATACATGAAGCTGCTGGAATATTTTAATATTTCAGTTGCTGACTTTTGTAATTTTTTTTATTTGCTTGGGTTTTTAAAGGATACCGTGAGCAATTATATTAGGTACAAGCTTTCGTCCGTCCATATTGTACGGCACAGCTTCCAGAGAAGGGTGGGTGGCTGTGTAGTCTGAAAAACAAAATAACAATGTATCAACAGGATTCGGGCCTGATCCATCTCGGACAAATAGTCAGGAGACAGCGTTTCTAACCATTTTTTCGACATGATCTGATCGTAGTACTTACTGACACTAGAAGGTGTGTCAATGTATCCTCTGAGCTTGACCTATATGTCATTTACTGTCAGAGGATCTAAAAATAAGAATTGTTCCTTTACTCCTAGTTGTGATGATGAATGACAGAAATACTAAGGAATTTAAAATATATTTAGAATTTTTTTAGTAGTTTTAATGGATTATACAGTTTTTAAGCAATTTTTGCAAGGAACCTGTGACAAATAAAGAGCTCTAGAGATATTTATATCGAATTATCAGAAGGCTGATTGCATTGGGTTTCCTTGTGGTAGGTAGGTATCTTTATCCACTATTCCGCAGGTTTATATGCTTTGCAACGCCAATATGTAAATTCACATCTGCATTCAAATATTAAAATAACCTAACGTTTCTGTAAATGAAAGAAAATATTTTATCTTGAAGAGATAACATGTTTACTACAATCAAAGATTTTACTATCATATAAGTAATATACGTTTAAAAAAGGTGAATTATGGGGTTCTATTTAGCTTGGATTGATTTATTCACATAAAAGGAACATAGCGTGGACAATTCAATGCACTTCAACATTGTGCAGGCAGAATATTCGTATTCATTCCATATATTTTTCGTTCTGGGTCTTACTTCGGAAACTCACATAAAGTAAAGACTACAATTTCTGTCGGCTTTCGAAAAAGATGCCTAACATCACGATACTTCCGTAAGTTTTCGTTTGCAAAAGAAACTGCAAATTTTATCATGTTTTAAATTCATAATATATGTTAGCAGTAAAACATTGTATCACGAAAATGAAATCAAATTCGCGTATTTCAACAGATATCAATTAGCACGTGTAAAAATTATTCAGGTTTTATAAAATGTACATGACATCCCATAAACTTGTGTTAGAGATCTTGTAAGAACCTTGTGAAGTATTTAGAATATTTAAAATATTTCGAAGGTACAACGTTGATAAAATAATAAGTAGCCGTGGACCAAAACAAAAGTTCAAAAATTATGTTTTTGAACTTTTGTTATATATCATCATCATCATCATCATCATTGTCAACCATTATAAATATACTGCTGGACGAAGGTCTCCCCAAGTTTCCTCCACAACGGTCTGTCTTGTGCCAGTCTCCTCCATGTCACTCCCGCATATTTACGAATTTCATCCACCCATCTCCCATGTGGTCTTTTTCTGGTTCTTTTACTGTCCTTTGGAATCCAATCTAAAATTTCGGCTGTCCATCTATGGTCTGTCCTTCTGGCAGTGTGTCCAGCCCATTGCCATTTCAGGGATTTAACTCTGATCATGATGTCTTCCACTCTCGTCATTTTTCGGATCCACGAGTTCCTCTTCTTATCTCTCCTGGTTATACCAAGCATGCACCTCTCCATGCTACTTTGAGTTGTCTGCAGCCTTTGTATGTCTCTTTTAGTTAAGGTCCACGTCTCTGCACCATACGTAAGCACTGGAAGGATGCATTGATCAAACACTTTTCTTTTAAGACATAATGGCATATTGCTCTTGAAAATTATGCTGTTTCTTCCAAAAGCTCTCCAGGCGAGTTTTGTACGCCGATTAATTTCTTCATCAATGTGACCCTCACTTGATATCTGCTGTCCAAGATAAACAACATACGTATCTGTTATCTCCAGTTTTTCTCCATCAATCGATAAATCTTCATTTCTTGTAAAAGCATTGAACATCACTTTTGTCTTCTGAAAGTTCATTTTTAATCCAACTTCTTTACTCTTGTCAGCAAGTTCCTGGATCATACTCTGCAGCTCTGATGGGGTAGTTGCAAAAATGACTACGTCATCAGCAAAACGAAGGTGGGTTAGATAATCTCCATTAATCTTTATCCCTTTGTTTTCCCAGTTCAGTGATTGAAAGACATTTTCCAATGTGGCATTAAAGAGCTTCGGAGATATGGTGTCACCTTGTCTCACTCCCTTTCCAATTTTTATGTGTGTTGTATTTTCAAACAGCCGAATCTTTGCACTTGCATTTTCATAGATGTTATTAATAATATTAATGTATGCATCTTCAATACCGCAGGATTTCAGAGCCGTGGTAACTGCTGATGGTTTCACAGAATCAAAGGCTTTTTCATAATCGATAAAAGCCATGCACAATGGAAGTTCATATTCCCTCGCTCTTTCAATTAGTTCTCTCAGCACGTGGATATGATCTATTGTGCTGTAGCCACTCCTGAATCCAGCTTGTTCTCTCGGTTGAGCCATGTCCAGTGTTACCTTCAAGCGGTGTGAAAGAACTTTAGTGAAGATTTTATAAACCACTGATAGGAGGCTGATAGGTCTGTAGTTCCTGAGATCCTCAATGTCACCTTTTTTATGTAGCAGGATCATTGTAGCATTGTTCCAATCCTCAGGAATCTTCCCTTCATTAAGGCATCGAGTGAAAATTTGGGCGAGTACTGTTTCAATTTCTCCACTTGCTTCTTGTATGATGTCTATAGTAATTCCATCTTCTCCTGGAGCTTTCCCCCGCTTCATGTTCTTGATTGCATGAACAACTTCTGCTGGGAGGACTGGAAGAACTCTGGTACCTTTCATGATGTCTGGAGTACATGTATCATCCCTTTCATATAATTTGGAGTAGAAATCTTTCACTCTTGTCAAAATTTCGCCTCTATTTCTTGTTATAGAACCATCTTCTTTTCTCAGAGCCATAATCTGTTTTCTTCCCTTACTGAGATGTCCCTTTGCTATCTTAAGGCTTTGGTTGTTTTCAATTGCTTTCCTCACTAGCTCACAGTTGAATTTCCTTACGTCTTCAGTGATACTTTTTCGTGTTGTCTTGCATAGCTCTATATATTCCACTTTGGAAGTCACATCTTCTTTAGTTTTCCTCATCTCTCTTCTTTTTTGCATCAACACTTTGGTTTTTCCTGATAATTTGTTCACATGCAACTTGTTCTTAGACCCAGCTAATTTTGTTGCTGTTTCCATTAGAGCTTTGGTTACTTTTCTGTTAACTTCCGAAATATCCACTTCTTCCGATGTTAGGCCTTCTAAAGCAGAGAATCTGTTCTTCAGTTCCAACTTGAAAGTATTATGGTGTTTTTTAAGGTTGGTTATGTCAATACATTTTGTTTGTCTTATGAGCTTGCCACGTTCCAGTTTAGTGTTGAGGTGCATCTTACATCTCACCAATCTATGGTCACTACCTGTGTTGAACTTGTTCAGCACACTGCAGTCTTCGATGACGAATTTTTTGTTACACATAATAAAATCAATTTCACTTGTCGTCCCAATTGGATGTCTCCATGTCCATTTCCTGTGTGGCTTTTTCTTGAAAAAGGAGTTCAAGATGAAAAACCCTTCTGCCTCTGCAAACTCAACGAGAGTATTTCCACGCTGGTTTCTGTTGCCGTGACCGAATTTACCTACTGAAGTTTCATTCTGTTGCCGTTGCCCTATTTTTGCATTGAAATCTCCCATAATTATCTTTAAGTGCTGCTTACCTTTATTATTTAGATGACGAATTTCCTCATAAAATTCTTCAATTTCTTCTTCAGGATGACTTGTGGTGGGTGCATAAGTTTGAATAATCTGAGCCTGGTATCTTTTCGAGAGTTGGATAACAAGCCGTGCAGCTCTGTCAGAGGAAATTTCAACTTCTACAACTTTATCCTTCAGTTTCTTGTTTATTATAAATCCAACACCACTAGTTCTGCCAGTATCTGTCCCACGATAATAGAAGAGATGTCCACTTTTCAGTTCAATGAGATCTTCTCCTTTTCTCCTTACCTCACTTAGCCCGACGATGTCCCACTTGATCCTTTGTAGTTCCTCTTCCAATTCAAGAAGTCTTGAATCAGAAGATAGGGAGCGTCCGTTATAGGTAGCCAAGGTCAGCATCAAATGTCAGCCTAGTCCGGTCCTCCGGGGATTCTTACCACCCTCTGCCTGCATGTCGCACTGGCCGCTGCCTTGGCCAGGTACATTCCAGCTGCCGGAGACTGAGGGCCAAGATTTAAGTTGTAGAGTCATTTTGGAGGTGTTTGGCCATATATTTCCTTAAATATATATATATAAGGAAATATCTATATATCTATATATATATTTCCTTAAAGGCTTTATTACTTATAAAATACCGCACGATAGACTCAGCTACGTCAATAATTAACTGCGTGTCCCGACTCTCAAACATGCGTTTAGTATAGCCAAAGAGTGAGACGGAGTCCTTCATGTAACACGCAATTCTCTCCGCTTTAAATATACTTCCAGCAGCCGGGTTACATCTTCTCACTTCAGGGAATACACACAATCTATTGAAGAACATCGAACTTAGAACAATAACAGTAGTGGTCAGTTATATTCTGAGACAAGCATGCAGTTTAATAATCAGCATTACGTAATCGTAAAAAAAACAAGAAACCCTGTACGTTCTCTCTTTTTTCAGAATGCTGTAACATTTTTGCGGGGGTGGAGATAAACTCTCTGGAGGAGTCAGTGCATATGATAGTACATAGCTTTTCATCAACTTGTGTGGGTTTTGAGCAGATTAGGGGTACGGAAATGAGGCACTGGGACATATTTCCTGCCATATACTGTTGCAAGAGGAGTTTCATTTACTCTATTTCATGATAAGGATCGTCCTCGGGTGTCCAAAATTTTATCCTCATGATTGAAAGTGGCACTGCACTGAGAATTGACCGTCAAGTTGTCCTCAACCTACGATAAAGGGTATGCTTGGAAATTCATAAGATACATCATGCATTCCGTCACCCTGAGCCACCTTTCAGAAGTAGAAATATACGTCCAAAAAATGTTGAAGATTACCGAAAACATTTTGTTCAATCTCCCTTTGTAAATGCCACACATGTACTCTGCTGTGTTTTCAGTTACATTTAAACACAGTCGCTATCGAGAGGTTGGATGAGTTTCGCTTAATTACTTTGCGAAGGTCCGTCTTGCAACTACTATCTCTTTTCCCGGCACAAATAGTTCATCCCCTACAGGCACAACTGTCCTAAATAAGTTGATATTTTTTAAGTTAAGTAAATAGCTTCAGTGCACAAACTTTTAAAACACAAATCAATTTCAACTGTTTAGTATAATCACAAATTATTGGTTTTCCAATCATATCGCAATTTATCTTTCGGTTTTAAGAATATATTTACCTTAAGATATTTCTCCAAGCAAAAGAAGTATATTAATTTCGAATCAAACACTCTGCACAAATCGAAGGACATCACAGCTCTTGTCACCCATATCACTCATCGGTATGAACGCCCTTAGCCGGACAAAGAGAATTGAAACATAAAGCAATAATCCAACTGGATGCAATCAACAATATCAGTATGACGCCAGGCTATTCTCAGCACCTGCGACAACCATCACAGATAACACTCCTCTGGATCGACGTTTATCGGCAAGTACAGTAAGCAGAAGTGGAACATGAAGCAAATAATCAAGCAAGAAGCAGTCGACGAGGTTAGTCTGACACAAAGCTCTCATCATCGGGAATTGCTTGACGGAAACATTACTCTTCTGCACCAAAGTTAACCGGCAGACAGCGGAATCCCAAGAGAGCCATTAAACGTAGAGCAGAAGCAGAAGATTATCTTCCAAATAGTTCACTACCACGTGGCCAACATTATCGGCAGTGCCTCGGCAGACCTCTCCTCTGCACAGACGTTCACCGGCAGACCACTTCTCTACACAGAGTTCACCGGCAGACGCTTGGAGTAAAGGTCCACTTCCGCATCAACACATCTGCTCCAGGCTCCCTCAGATGCATAACCCATATCAGGTCGGTATTGTAGCCAACGGGCATTAACTGAACAAACAAGCCAGCCACATAAATGGGCAACATTACAACAACCACCATGAACGAATAAATAAAGACACAAGCAACATCCTCCTACACAAATACTGCGCCGAATCTAAATTCCATGCTCCTTTATCTTACTCCAGAACAAAAGAACCTAAAACCACGAATTCCAAATTTACATAGATGCCCACTGAACAAAGAGCCCAGACACCCACATTCCAGAAATATGCAAATGCCAATGAAACGACAGTGAACCGAAGAAGAAGAACAAGCCCTCAGGGACATGTATCGAGGTCTTAAGATTTTCTCAAATACTCCTATGCAATTAACCGTAACGTGACAACTTTCCCAACCTTTATTCATTTATAATACAGTTAAATGCTAATGTTTACACCCAAAACAAAAACTGTATCTTTACGTTCGACATCGTTTTGTATGGATACTTCTTCAATAAGTGTATATACTGTACCTTTATTTTGTGTATCATGAACTAGTTATGGTATCTAGCCGTGGTATTTCACGTTTCCTGCTATTTTGAGCGCACCCTACTTGTAAAGGATTTCAAATTAGTAAATAAGGATTATAGCTCGTTTAGGAACTTTGTCTTCAAAGATAAAGTATTCTCTTGGGACACACTACAGAGTGTGCCTCCGTGAGGATCTCCGAAGTCCCCGTAGCCCTCTCCCCCAAAGGCGAGGGGGCCACAGAAATTAATACTCAGAAACACGAAAGAACTCTGTCCGCCATTCAACACATGGAACGGCTTCTAGAGTCAGAACTTTGACAAATAAACATTCATTTAACCTTTCACCCAACTTTCTTTCTCTTTCACTCAACACAAAAGATCTTACACACATCATACAGCATTTATTCTCCTTTTTTCTTCTTTCCAGCCGAGCGAAAGCAGGCAGGCATCTCTCGGTTGTTAATCTGGAATGAAAGCAGCTCCGCGGAAGTGGATTTAGACGCAGATTCGGAAAGCAAAAAACCAAAAATAAATAAACCCAAGGTAAGGGCGAAACCTACTCAAGAAGCCCTGAGGTCGAGACCTCAAGGCATCTCTGAACTACTAGACTATATTCTCTAATTGTTAAATTTCACAAAGTGACCTTCAATAATTTCAGCACTTAGTGCGTATCTAAA
The DNA here is from genome assembly GCA_039090855.1 of Macrothele yani. NCBI lineage: Eukaryota > Metazoa > Arthropoda > Arachnida > Araneae > Macrothelidae > Macrothele > Macrothele yani. The sequence goes on along the minus strand of CM076999.1, from coordinate 71,028,242 downwards.
TTAAAAAAGTTAACAACTTTAAGCACTTACTTCTAAACACTATACTAAATTAGATAAACAAATATGTTAATTCTACAACTTAAGAATTATGACTACCCTAAATCCTGTACAATTATTTCGGGACGTTACACCGTATTATTTAACTGCAAATGCACTATTTTGTTTAAACACAGGAAGAGACAAGATTAAACTCCTAAAAATTTACAGCGAACTTACACATTCACTAAACGTACTACTAATTCAAGAAACAATTAAAATATTTCAATTTTTTACAAACGAATTATAGTAACTCTTACTACAGGCTGAAAACAAGTCAACCCTTACATTTTGGCCCATTCTCCTGAGGTCTGACCCTGACCTGTACATGGTGGAGAAGCCACAATTTATTTTATTTCCAGAATATGTATGGAGCTTGTGGAGAACTTCCAATTATTCTCCTATATGACATCCATCGTCGAATGAACTGTGATTCGGATAATCTGTCGTGGTCAGTCACCATCCGATTTTTGATCACCCCCTTCATGTGCCAGATGACTTGGTGAATTTTACTATTTGATTTTTCACAATGTATAACTTTGTTTCGTTCTAGCCAAATCTGGTGACTTGTTTCAACTACTATGATTAGATAAGCAAAATTTTCCCGGAGGGGATTCGATGCAGTTTAATTATCTGAGAAGCACTCGGGGAGGAGAAACCGGCCCACGACGATACTCCCGCCCAAACAAGTTTGGCGAAACGACAGGTCACAGAAAGGTGAAGTCTGTCTTCTACAAAACCGCAATTCCAGCGGTGAAATTTTGAAAGTCCTGCCGAACGGCAGCTTCTCGGTCAGGTCGGAAACACGTCGTGTGCCAGCTTAAAGACAACGCCCCTTCTTGTAGAGTACAAGAAGCGACCTGCCACGTTTTCCCAAGCTTTCTCATTAAAAAATGTCGAAGGAACATGAAATTCATGAATTTGAATATTACTTGGAGGAAGCATGAAAAAATACAAATCTTTAACACTTTTAGCCTTTTCAAAGTTATTGCACTGTAAAAAACCAAGTTATTCCCTGTAAAAAACCGGGACAGTGTTTTAATCGGACCATGCCACTGAGGTCCATTTGTCATATATTTCTTTGAGTCAAGACCCGTTAAAAACTTAAGGAAGTTATAGTTCGGGTAGATCTTTTCCGCAAGCCAGTGTCGCATTAGCCAAAAACGGATAGTTTTAAACCAAATTTTTAAATTCCGTATTTCTAGGCCACCATTGTTAATTCTTTGATACATCACATTTCGGCCAATGTCTGCTTTGACTTTTCCATTCCAAAGGAATTTGAATAGAATTCTAGTCATTTGCACCATTACCGTTCTTGGGGGTCCCAGAGGAGCCCCCATAGGCACATTTAGTAACCAGCAAAGTGTTGACCAATTTGGCTCTATTGCTGAAAGAGATTTTGTGGACCTGCCACTGTTGTATCACATTTGTCAGTTGGGCAATTATTTCCCAAAAGGTAGTGTCACTTGTCCCAAAATGGGTAAACTGAATCCCTAGAATCTTAAACTCTTTCACACTGGGAATTCTTCCTTGGTATGTCCATATTTCCCAAAGGAGGCCTTTGGATTTTGTGACATTAAGACTGGCACCTGTAATTGCACGGTATTCTTCAAAGTCCCGGAGGGCTTCGATTATAGATTGTTCACCTTTTAGGTAGAGCAAAACATCATCTGCATATGCTGAAAACTTAATTTTTTCATCGTTCTGAGCCGGGATTGGGAATCCACGGATTCTGGTGGTAGACAAAATTTTCCTTAAATATAGCTCTGTAGTCTGCACAAACAATGTTGGAGACAGGGGCGAAACATGCTTGATACCTCTTTCGATTTTAATTTGCTCTGTCTTGTGTCCACTTATCAAGACCTGAGCAAATGATTCTCTATGTAACTCTTCTATGATTTTCACCATGGATTCAGGAACCCCGTACTCTACCAAAATACTTAAAAGCGCTGCATGATCAACAGAATCAAATGCTTTAGCTTGTTCTAACGAAAACAGTCCAAACGTTATTTTTCTTTCATTTAGTAAATAGATGATACCACTTGTGAGAAATAAGCTCTGGGAGATATATCTTCCTAGAATAGCACAATACTGTTGACAATTAATCAGTTTCTCAATGACACTTCGAACTCTGGAATTAATGATTGTTGCAAAAATTTTGTAATCTACATTTAATAATGTAATTGGTATTATTTTATCAAAATTAATTTCTTCCGAATCTTCTTTTTTAATCAATTTGATATACCCTTCTTTAAATTCTTTCGGAATTCCCTGCAGGATCATCTCATTAAACAACTGGACCAAGAACATTGCTATTTCATTTTCAGACATTTTATAATATTCTGCCATTATACCATCCGGTCCTGGGGACCTCTGATTCGTTTGGTTTTGAATAGCTTTTTTTAACTTCAGTCAACGTAACTACGTTTTTCAGCATCTCTTTCTCAATTTCGTCTAGTTTTGGAACTTCTACGTATCCGGAGATATTTGTTGAGAGTGTCACCTGTTTTCTGTAGAGATCCTGAAAAAAAACATGTGCTTCTGTGATTGTCTTATGTTTTTTGATATGTTTATCAATATACGACAAGGGGAGACCCAATTCCCTATATTTTCTTTTGTTCTTCTGGTAAACATTAACTAAATTCTCTTCAGTTTCCAAGTCAGTTACTGCAATCCCTTCTCGAATGCCTGTACCTACTTTTGTTGCAAATTCCCTAATTCAGTTTTCATGTTAATTATCTCTTCTTGGTTACAACCCTGGTTGTTACATTTAATCAGTGCTCTCAGTACGCTATTTAGCCATCTAAAGTTGATTATTTTTTTGTCTGCAAATTCTCTGCCTGAAACCCTGAAGGAACCTACTCAATTCTCCTTTGAATTCCAACCATCGTTGGGATAGGTTTTCAGAACTCTCCTGTAGATCGTTGGTATATCTCACTATTTCTTGCTTTATGTCTTCGTTTTCTAGATGTAAAGTGTTCATTCTCCAAGGCATTCGCTGCCTTCGAATCAAGCTATGAACACTTATTTTCCATTTAAGCACATGGTGGTCCGCGATATGCACCGGAGGAGCATTCGGAACAATTACGGTAATTTCCTTGAGGACATTTGTCTCTTGTGTGAACACATAGTCTATCCTGGAGGCCAAGCCTCTGGACTCCCATGTAAAACATGGTGTAGTGTGTTGGAGAGTCCTCCATACACCTTTCAAGTCGTTGACTTGAGCCCAGTTCCTGAAAGACGATCGGCTTGCATCTGAATACACAGCTCGACTCTGGCGGTCAAGACTGGTATCCATTACAGTATTGAAATCCCCTGCAATGAAGAGAAAGTCAAAGTTTCCGGTCAAGTAGTACGGAAGGCTTCTAAAGAAGTCTTTCCCCACTGGAATCGACGGAGGTGCATACACACAAATGAGTTTGAAGAGGAACCCATTCTTTTCCAAAGTAGCCGCAACCACTCCTTCCTTCTCCATCGAACTGAAAATTCACCAGAAGAGCTTTGCGGTATAACAACATCACACCACTGTAGCTTGAACTCGCCAGGGAAAATACGCATTTAAAAGTCGTTAATTGCTTGAATTCTGAAACATCTCTAAAGACTTTAAAATGAGTCTCTCGAATAAAACAAAAGTCTGTTTCATTCAGAAAAAGAAAGCCTTCAAGCCAGTTCAATTTTTCTGCCTTCTTTAGCCCAGAGATGTTCAATGATACCATGTTTACAGTGAATTTTATTTTATTTATTTATTTATTTACAAGATCACTATATACTTCTTTACATTTCCGCATCTTCTTGGTTTGCCTCTCCATTGGATGAAATCTACGAAAAATGAGAGACCCTCTTCAAAGACATAGGGAAAATCTCCTGACAATTTTCAGAATCCTCCGAGTTTTCTTTCTCTACTGTTGTTCGTGCAACACTGCCGGATTGAATCTCCAGGGGTCTACTTGTCTCCCTTTTTTCTCCAGAACCTTCTCCACTTCGGCCACCCTTCTTTGTAATGCTGCTTTCCTCCGCTGGCTTTTTTGTTTTTTTCCCTCTTGTGTTTGGATCCAGAATCTCTGGATTTGTTTTTTTTTCTTTTGATTTTTCTACGTTTTTCGACTTTGATCTCGTAATTATAATTGAATTACCCTTCTCTTTAACCTTCAAGAGGTCAATAGTTTCACTGCCAAATTCTGCCACTCAAAATTTGCTTTTAGGAGGAGCTGAAGCCGACAAATGCGGTCGTTGAGGTAGGGGCAAAGTATAAAGAGAAACACTTTCTCTTCGACGTTTCCCTCATTTGACTCAACAGAGTCGTTTGTCGACGAGTCAATACCTGAAATTTTCTCACGCTTGTCTTTTACATTCTCGCTTGCCCCCTCCTCCTTCTCCTCAATGTTTTTTCCAGATTGTTCTAAAGTTGAAGCAAGCTGCTTTCCCTCCAACTCTGTCTGAAATTGTAACTCTTCAATCTCATCCATTTCTGAGTCTTTCTTCTCATTTCTTCTAGTGATCATTGCAAAAGTACGTCGACTACATATCGGTCTCATGTGCTGCTCAGATCCACAGATACCGCATGGCAAAAAAACGATAATTCAAAGAGTGATCTAGTGCTTCGCAATTTTCGCAAATTTTAGTTTTGTATGTAAATGCCATATGACCCGCCTGATTACACCGTCAGCAAATTCGAACATGTCCGGCTTATACACACATAGCTCTTAGACCCTTAATGTAAATGAAATTAGGTACAGCCTCTTTCATGTCCATCACAACTACTCTTGTACTAGAAAAGGCATTTTGCATGAACTCGGCGCGCTGTTCTGGTCTCACTTTCTCTCTGTAAAGATTAAAAATTGTCCCATATTTTTTAAGGCATTAGATACCGCAATATCTGGGATCTCTGGGGGGAGCAATTTCACGAAAACTCGTTTGACATTGTTTCCCGCCTTCGACACCGTAAAAGACTTTCCTTTACATTCGAATTTCTCTTGTTTAAGGACTTGATCAACAACACTCTTAAATTTTTTAGCGAACTGAAAATCTGTTTTCCTACTGGTAATCAATTGAACTGTTACAAACAAATCCCCGGGAGGTTTACCGACGAAATCCCATAACACTCTTCCAACTTCCTTCGGTCTCATCCCCTGGGGATGGACCACCGAAATACTGTTCGGTCGTTGCATTTTGGTGTTAGTATTCTCCCTCCAAAATGAAAGAGTCGAAAAAATACTCACCCCCTTCCATTGCTGTAGGGTAATCCAAAATGCTCACCACTAGCACAAACTGATGAAAAAACACAATTTGGGCAAAGCCCCACCTCAATTATATCACGTTGTAGATCGGAAAGAAACATTTTGAAACACTTTGGAATTTTTCACACTTTTTTTCCACACTGTATTCGAAGCTGGAATACCCACAAGGCGAATGATCACAGGATACACAACCACTTTCACTTTCAGCGCACTGCGACTGTTGCAACACGCGACATGATCAATTTTCCTCCAGATTCTCACACTATTTTAACTCGGGGCACACTGTATTTCCCGGCACAACAATAGCTGCACTTGGCACACCACTTCCACAGACACTGCACTTGGAATAGGTCTCCGGGAGAAATCCAAAGTTTTCCGTCACCTCACGAAACGTCCGTAGCTTTCCCCTACGAACTAAAGTTGCCACCTTTTCCACTGCCAGACATCATTTAATTTTTATGAGAAGAAGAAACAAACTGAAATTCAACAGCTTTGCAGTAATGTTGCGATCATTCTCATATGAAGAGAAGTGCCGTAGAAATAAATATTTACATAGTTATCTTTCCAAATAATATAGCAAAAATTATTCTCGTATTTTTAAACACAGTTTGTGAAAAGAATGTTGTTGGTCTCTTACTCTAAGTTTTACATTTTTTGTTCGCAATCACGCATTGCCAATATATTTTTTATAAAACTTTTCCACACGAAAAGACTTCAAAAACAAATATTTATATTTCTGAAGGCAACGGAATGCTGTTACAGGTTTTAGTTACCAGCCACTAAATAGTAAAGATAATATCCGTCTGTTAGCTGGGTGTGTATATTTAAGCCTGATTTGTCTGAAGGATGAATCAAATTAAATTCTGAAAACAATTAAATTCGGACAAAGCTACATAGAATATATATGAACGCCACCCGTAAAGCACAAGCTTAACGTAGACAAAAAAGAAAATTTTAAACAAGTTATGATAATCGTGAGAAGTTATATAAAAGGTTTATTGTATCATGGTCGGTGCAATGAGCATAAGTGTTATATAAAGAATACAAAGTGTTAGTGAGAACCAGGTTTTATTTTAAAAATATTTTAATAATTATACAAAATGCGCCTTTTGCATAGCTGAAGAATTGTAAACTTTAAAGTGAAAATCGGCATTTAAACACTCTTAGAAGTACCCCTAACAAAAGAAGCAAAAGCGCTTCTAACTGTCCCGGTTCATTTAGAGTAACAAAAGTTGCTAACATAAGAGGAAATACTATAACTCATATTACGAGACAGAAGCGTAAGAGAGAGCATGCCAAAGTCTAGGAGGCCGCCCCCGTTGACGCAGTGGTCTAAGCGATGGCTCCTGATCGTTCATCCGAAAAGGGTCCGGGCTCGAATCCCGGTGAGGCATGGAAGTTGTGTTTGACTTACGGCACTGGATGTCTGCCTTCCCTGTAGTCAGTTGACCTAAATTAGGGAAGGGCGACTGCTTATAGCCTATTGAGTTACTCACGGTGGTCGTTAAATCTCCAATGAAAAAAAGTCTACAAGGTGTTGCGTAATAAAGTAGGAAATCTAAAATTTTAGCTTAGAAAAAGTTTGCTTTCCGAAATAAAATTCGGAGTAGAGAATTTGCGGTAATCCCAACACCAGTGTTTCTTACAAGAAGCCCGGCTCCGAGTAAACGTGGCGCTCATTTATATTGCTCAACCTAATAAAAAGTGAGTCCTCTCGCTTCAAAAGCTAGCGAAATTATATTCTTACAATAATAAAGCCCACTCAAAGGCGTTTTAAGGTACGTTAGTAATTTATGACTACAATAATCCAATAGATGTTTAGAATAATAATAAATATATTTTTATGAATATCAAAATGTAAAGTCCCAGAAATAATTCTTGAGTTAAAAAAACAAATTTATTTTGAAAAGAATCTTAGTAAACGTGTTAGCGCCAAATAAAATTAGATATGGTAAATGAAAGTTAAGTTAAACTGATTATATACAATACCGTCTTAGCACGATTTATTAAAAGACGAAAAATATGTACAAATTAAAATCATAGGTACTTTCAAGGTGACGTCACCTCTTATTCAGATGTATCAGACACCTCAACATACCATCTTATATACACTGTCCATGTGTACCATGGGTACGCTACTCCAGAGACACGTGAAAAAAAAGGAGTTTTTGTAAACAACTTATGGAACTCATGATGAAGAAGGTAACTTGTGAAAACAAATTATTCCAAGTTAAACACATTGTGTCACTTGAAACAAAAAATAAATTAATGTTTTTAATTTGGAATAATTTGTTCTCGCAGCTTACCTCCTTCAAAATGATTTGCATAAGTTGTTTTTAAAAAAAATCCTTTTCGTGTCACGTGTCTCTGGAGTAGCACATGTTTCTAACTAAAACGATTCGGTGAACAAGATTTCATTATTTTCGACCCATGCTGAAGAACGTAACGTTCGTTCCATGTGGAGTGTTAGATCGACCAGTTATAACATGGCGGCTACAATTTTGAAATGGCTTTTCTTTCGCACGATAAAGATTACTGACTGACGTTCTTAAACAGGACACATAGGATTTATACTTTAATTAAGGTCTCGTGGTTTATAAAAGTTTGTCTCCAAATTCAGAAAAATCCTCCCACTGTCGAAAGTTTACCCTGTCTAAAATGATGGTTTACAATTTGAATACAGTTTTCAATAGTACAGAAACCTACTTCTATAAAAGTAAATACATTTCTTATACAAAGGCAAATCAGAGTTGTACTGAAAAATATCACCATTTTGTCGTGCAGTAACCTGAATGTTGGTGTTTTACTATATCCTTCAGCAGATCTGTCTTTCAAACCTTGTGCAAGGCTTTACATGTTTCACTCAATGCATACAAAAGCGAAGTTTCCTAACAGATTCTAACGGAAATTCTAGTGTAAAGTAAATATTTGTCTCATGTAGTACTGTCATCATGCCCAGCTGCATTGTTACATTGTTGAATGAGGAAACGAAATAATTTTGTATGTATTGACAGTTATATTTAATATCATCAATTTTTCAAACTTGGGATCTTTAGAATATAAATTTCCCCATCTCCCTATTTGTTTTAACTCAGCTACTTAACGCTACCTTTAAACCTAACTTTGCAATACAATGTGCACGTAACTAATCTGAAGACAGAAACCATAACCAGTGTTCCAGTATAATATAAATTGCATCCGCAAAAGTGAAACTACGGAAATTTAATCCAAGAATCATTGGAACCCGAAGTTACAATCACTTCGCAGAGTCATCAGCTATTGTGAATATTGAAAATAAATTGTAGAAGTAAATATCAACAATTGTCAAGACTCAAATAAATACTGGAAAACAAACGTATGCTCGTCTCCAGGCATTATTTGTAGTTGGCAGACGGTAGTATTAGTAGTTGGGAGACGAATATACAACTACTGTAGCCCACTGAAGGGTACTACTTCCATTACGATGTCTCAAAATAATTTCAAGAGATTCGCTTCGTCCTTGGTTATCTAAACACATGAAATTATTTTATTCTCTCTGTGCACTTTTTCGATAGTTTACAATCCGTCATCTCCTTTACATGATGCATACCGAATTGTCCCGAATATAAGGAGATGTTTTTTTCCTAAAAATGTCCTTCGGAAAGCTGTAGTCGTATTACATGTGCAGCTAAATATTTTTGACTGAAAAATAATGGCGGATTACAGAAACATATATTTTGTAGCATGCTGGGACTTTATCAGCCCACGTGAAAGGGAATCGTTGTGTTCATCTGATAATAAACTCAAGATCAAAACAAAGCGAGTGTATGTAGATTGTACGTTTCAGTGTGTCTGAAACTGTAATTTTGTAGGTCAGTGTTAATTGTTGGCAGAATCTGTGCTGTTTTACTAATACAGTACTAAAAAGATACTCCTGTCAGATCCGCAAGTGATTGATCTTATTAAAAATGCTTCCTTGGAGTCTCAAGTAAGCAACGGAATGAGAAGAAGCTACGATATTAATATTAAACTAAAAGCCATATGCGAAGCGCGGCAATCAAATAACGTGTAGGATATTAAGAACTTCGGTATTTCCGAGGGTAACATCGACTTCGGCGAAAAAATGAAGTTTATTGTTCCAGGTTATAACCTTTTGTCGATAATTAACGACAAGAGCGTTCAGGGAGTCTAAGGCTGGTAAATTTCAGATTGTTGATAGACTTGTATTTAAATACAAGAACGACAAAAAAAGAAAAACAAGAATTGTTATAAAGCCGTGAAGGTGTCGCAATGAAGGAACTGGTGGTGGCAAGAGATTAAGAGGATCCTATCTGTAAGAAATTATAAGTAATGTGACAAGCGTTGTCCAATGTAAGTGAAATCAGTTACAAAACATATGTATCCTGGAAGGAAAGCTAAGTAATGTGACCAGAGTCCACCCTCTTAAGTGAAACTATTAACAAGAAAAAAAACCACCATCAACGAGATCTCTACAATTGTCCGGTAGCGGCTGAAAGTTGTGTTAAGTAAAATCCTAAATGTCTGACAAAATTAGTTAAGCCATATTGGATTATTCAAATCGTAACATTGGAAGAGATATGAAAAAGACATACCGGCTTAGCAGAGAAATTGTGCGTTTTTCAAATAACAAAGTGTATGCACAATATTGTTCTTGGTGGAATATTAATGCCATTCACAATGTGTTTGTGTATATATATATATACAGAGCAGCCATTACATTATGTCAACCTACCTAATGAACTATTGGGCACCTTCTTGCCCGCCGAGCAGCGGTCAATGTGCGTCGCACCATTTCGATGAGGTGGCGATAGGTCTTCTGGGGAATCGATGAGGTGGCAATAAGTCTTCTAGGGAATCGATAGGTCTTTTGGGGAATCTGATAACCTAATGTCAAAAGCAGCTACCCCAGTTCCCGTACATTTCGGAGTGGTGGTGATTTAGCGAGAACCAGCTTTTCCAAGTCGAACCACAAGTGTTCCATTTGATTCATGTTAGGTGAATTTGGATGCCAGGTCATTTACAGAACCACACCTTGACGACTTTGGGAGTGTGGCATGGCGCATTATCCTGTTGGTAATAGCCATCACCTGCAGGGAACACAGTTGCCATGTAAGGGCGAACGTGGTCCGCTACGATGTTCAGATACCTGACAGCAGTCAGAGATTGTGCTATTGGGATAATGGGGCTTACATTGTCCCAAGAAAACATCGCTCACAGGACAACATAGCTGCCGCTGGGCTGTTTCCGCCCAACAGTGCATCCAGTGCCATAGCCTCAGTTGCTAATCGGTGTGTCCGCGCTCGGCCGTCTACGTGATGCACCAGGAATCTTGATTCGTCAGAACAGGCAACATTCTTCCACTCATCCACGGTACAATCTTGACGATCGTGGGCTGTAGAGCGGAAATTAGTTTTTAAGAAAAATCACAAGTCATTTTTTAAACAAGGAATGATGTTCCTCAATGAAATCATTTTCGAAACTGCACGCTTATTGCACTGATATGGTGAAAAGTGGTAAATGGGTTCACCCGCTTAGCGTTGATAGATCCAAACATTTTAAAAGTATGAGGAATCGGTTTTACCCGCTTAGCAGTAATAGATCCAAGCATTTTTTTTTCAATCCAGTTTTCAGGATCACTGATATTCTTGAAAATATATCGGAAATCGTATTATACGCCATATTACCTGTTTGGTACGAAAGCTTTAAAATCATATGTAGAAATCCTTATCTTGAACTCTGCTGAACTCAAAAACACAATGCCAAACTGATTTTGTGGAAACATGATATTGATAAACTCAAATTAAAATCACCTCCGCTATCAAAAGAAAACTTGTTCCCAAAATGCTTTACGTTTAATATTGTGTAAAAAAAACCCCAAAAAACCAAAGGATTTTCTTCCAATTTACAATTAAGAAATTATACTATTAAGTGTGCAACTTATCTTTCTGCCACAGGCACGACACGTTGACAGCAAATTATAGCAAATCGAATACGTACCTAATCAGGGAAGTAATCCTCGTCGTGTTGGATATATTTGAGATACCGGTCAGGGAGCTGCCGAATGCCACCGCGGAAAAAAGGGGGCTGTTTCTAGTTGATAAAGTGATCAATACTTGTGTGGACCTTCTATACAGAAGTGAAGTTCGTATCGCTCAGGTGATATTGCAGTGAGCGAAAGAGGTGATAATCCGAAGGGGCAAAGTCTGGAGAATACGCCGGGTGGGACAAAATCTCCCATCACAGGTCGGGGATCGTGTTTAAAGTCGTTTTCGCGGTGTGAGGACGCGCGTTATCCTGAAGCTACAGGACCGACCTTCTGCCCTTGCCGGCGTATGGCCTTTTCGCCTCCAGTGCGTCACTCACACGAATGAGTTGCTCACAATAACGCTCAGCATTGGCCGCTTCACCAGGTTTGAGAAACTCACAGTGTACGACACTGCGGTGATCCCGCCATATGTACAGCAACCACTTCCTGGCATGGATAATCGGTTTGACGATACTGGTGGTAGGCTGACCTGGATAAAGCCACGATTTGCGCCGCTTAGGATAATCGTAGAGGATCCACTTTTCATCACAGGTCAAAATCTTTTGAAGGAAATCCTTCTTGAATCTGGAGGGCAAGGATACAACAACATCGTAGCGCAAAGACTTGTTCGCAGCTGTGAGTTGGTAGAACATCCAAAGGCCCTCCTTGCCGCCCCGGTGGCGCAGTGGTCTAAGGCGCTGGCCTCTGATCATTCGTCCGTCTGGGGTCCGGGTTCGAATCCCGGTGAGGCATGGGTGTTGTGTTTTGTCTTCCGGCACTGGCTCTCTCCCTTCCCTGTAACCAGTGACCCTAAATTAGGGACGGGCGACTGCTTATAGCCCATTGAGTTGCTCACGGTGGTCGTTAAACCTCCAATCAAAAAAAAAAAAAAAAAAAAAAAAAAGGCCCTCCTTGGGAATCCATCCAAGCTTGTGCAGGCGCTTTGCAATGGCTTGCCGTGTTATTCCGAGTTCCCGGACGAGCTCTGACTGTGACCGACAGGAATCCGGGTCCAACAGTCGTTACCGTTCCTCATCGTCAACTTTCTGTGGCTGTCCCGGACATTCTGCATCACGCAGATCGACATTTCCCTATTTAAACCGCAGGACCCACTTCTTACACGTACTGTAGGACACAGAAGTCTCACCCAAAGCAGCACAGATCATTTGCTGGGCTTCCGCGGCACTTTTTTTCAGCTGAAACGCAAACAGGAAGCAGTGCGTCAAAAGTTGCTTCTCAAGCGACACTGCTTTCCCCGTTAACTTTCGCCCTTTCTGTAACTACAGCTGTGAGCGGTTACCGTTGCGTGGAAATCTTTTGGATGGCGCTGCAATCAGCCATTATCGCACAAAGCTATTTGCATTTGCCGCGTCCTATGATCGCTTGCGGTTTGGGGCCGAGAATTAAGTTCCACACCTAATACGATATCCTATATTTTGAATCCAGTAGCACCTGCCATTCCACTCTATTGGCGGAAAGTTGTGCATGAGGTAAAAACAACCCAAATCATTGGTTCCACATATCATGCATTACAATGCAAAAGGAATTTTTCGTATCACACTCATATGTGTAGGAACGGATTGTACACATGTGATGAGACTATGATAATCGTAACTTAAGCACATATTTCTTTTTATTGCTGAAAATGTTCTGAAAATTGGATATTAACAGCAACAGATATGTAAAAAATGCGGTAATTTTCCCTAAGAATTTGTGAAATTATCGCACAATACAAAGCCTCCTGTAAGATGAATCCCAATGGAGTAGCTACACAATATTTAAGAAAATGATCATATGTAGAGGATTTTAGTAAGGGAGTGTCTGACCCCAGGTCTTAAACAACCCTTAATTACAATACTTAAGACAAAGGAATTCCTATATAATAATTTCTTTTTACAAGTATTGAACTCATTGGCATTCATCAGTAAATCTGTATTAAATTGGTATACCTACACTGAAATTGTATTTTATGTCAGTTGTCATATAACTACAAATATAACATGTAATTAAACATGCAGTTTTAAATAACAAATATAATACTGAATTTTCGATGGTAATGAGGACGTGTTTTGAATCCTCTCCTTTGGGAATAATATTTACCAAAATTATTCAGAGTCAATGGAACCATTAGAAAAAATATCAATCGCATTTCTACAATCGATAAGAAAATCCAGGAATAGAAACAGCTACGTACTTCGACAAGCATTAGAAATTATGTTGCCAAATTAAAAAATGGCGCACAAAGAATTTCTCAAAGCAGATGGAAGTTATCAGACACAAAGGAATATTCAAATCCAATAATTTAAAGAAGAAAAACAAAAGAAATCATGGTAAAGCTCTAGGCCTTCTAGCTGAACATTTTGAAAAATGGAATTTTTGATAATAGGCGAAAAGTATTCTTCATTGAAAAGCTATGCTGGAGAAGAATTTCTGAAATACGTCTCTCGGAGCAGAAAGAGCGAGAGAAAGGTTTTGACCTTATATGCTTCCTCGCGGAAAAGGTTTGCATGGCTTAAAAAATATAATGCATCCCATCATTTTTGTAGATAATTACATAGAGGGAAAAAGAAATTTCTCAATATGATCTTTAGAAGCGCAATTACAGCTAAAAAATGAAGTTCCCAACCACCTTCTAGCAACATAACTGTGAACTAGAAAAGTTCTCAAATACAAACCTAAAGTGTTCCACAAGGTAACTGGCATCCGGTGTTAAAACGTTTTTTTCTTATTCTCACGTTAAGAAGTCTTTAAATTTTAAGTATCCAATATTTACGGAAGTACTTTGGAGACGATTTAGTATTAATACGTTGCACATCAAATCAAATTCTGTCAAAGAGATTAGAGGATCGTCATTGTGCCTCTTAAATGTTAATACACTGGGAAAATATTAACTCCTACTATTTATTCTGAGGAATAGATTTCATTTATTTATGAGAGTTTCAAATTTTGTTAAAACTGTATTCACGTCTTGGTTTCCCTGAGGAAGCTTTCGAGCTTCAATTTTTCTGAACAAATGTATAAAAAGGTAAATTCAAAGAATGCTAAGATACCGTGTGAAGCTGGAGAAGTAAAGGTGCTTACGTTAGAGTAATGTTTATCTGTGATCTTCTAAAAAACATAAAACAATGATGCGTAATTATTTCTTTTGAAATTTATATCCATATAACGAAGAAAAATTATCACATATTTGTGAATACATGCCTCAATTTTCACATACTCAGCACAATTGATAGTAAATTTCGGTATCTCTAGACATTAATATGGAGTGCTAAATTCGGAAGAATAAAACGAACACTAGAAAAACATTTTTAAATAAAACTCGTCAAAGCAAAAAATGTATTAAGATATATATGTTACCAGCAATGTGTGAAAAGCAGGCATTGTACAGAATGCCTAAGAAATCTATAAAATGCGTGACTCTTTTTAGGCAAAGCATGAAATACTTAAGTTACTTTAATATTGTATATACATTTCCTAGGCATTTTATATAAGTCCTTGGCATTTTATATATTTCCTAGGCATTTTATATAAGTCCTTGGCATTTATATAATTCCTAGGCATTATTTAATCCGACAAGGACTATTTACGGAAAGTATAAAAATAGATTCATGAAAAGTCCTTTATTGAGAAGACGTATATGAAAATCAAGAAATACAAAGTAAAGAATACAACTTTCTTACTAAAAGAACAACAGAAAAGACTACCGCTGACCTACTTGTTGCAACAAGGAAGGCTAGAAAGGAATTTCAATTACATTTAATTGTCTTTTCACACAAGAGGGCTTCATATTTTGGCACATACGCATCACGAATCCTTGATCAAGTGGTTTCGTTTAGAAAACAGTTTTTCGCAGCATTGCCTCGCACTTTAGATAATTCATCGTAAAATCGTGATTCCATGTCAACATGCAGTGATTCCTTTCCTCACACTACACTCTTCTGCGCAATTATCATTCAACACAGTATGGGCTAAGTAAGGTATGCGGGGGAAATTGTAACGCGCGTTTTCTTCACTGCCGAACAAAGAAATTCAATTGGCGATATTACTAAATACCGTTTGCTTGAACCGAGCGCTGAACATCACCGGATTCGCCAAGTGAAAAAGAAAACGTAATAGACGGTGCTTAACGCGAGCATTGAGTCACGTGCCTCATTATATGAAAATAAAAAGAAAGTCACCGGCGGGAGGATTTTATACTTCGTTGATTTGCCTTTTGACATTGCATAGAGTGCCTAGGAAATGTGTGAAATTTTAAGCGTTTCATATCTTGACGTCACTTTTTCGGCAATGTACAGATTTCCTAGGCATTTTGTACTGTGCCTAATTTCAGACACTCCCGGTAACATTTATATTATTCTGTTGTTGTTGAATGAAGAACTTTGCTCTGTACGATACATTTGTTTCTTTAACATGCCAGAGATTTATAAGGTTTAATGAAAACCAAGCAGGTCAGGAAGTTGTTACATCACTAAAGGAGCATACATTTTTCGACAGAGGGAGATCTCAAGTTTCCATGAGGATCAAAGACTTCTAATAATTTATTCCCACAGACCTGATCAATAGTGAAACTGTACATCTTTTGTTATCATATCGACTCAGTAAAAACATCAAGCTTTATTTTATTTAGCCAGTTTTAAAGATAATAATAATGTGAAATTTAAAAAGCACAATACAGATACAATTTATCTCGCGTATGAAGTACACTCCTGGACAATTGCTAAGGACGGATCATAAACGGCTATATAGCGAATTAAAAAGTAAGTGTTTTTGGATACCAAGTGAAGTAAAATAATGTCAGAATGCCAGGACATTACAAGAAAGACAATTTATTGTGCTCTGAAATCCCGAAGGCTTTGTAACGTGTTCAAGGGACAAACAGGCCATTTTGTGCAGAATGCGTAAACGTGAAAAAAATGCAATTACCGTCCTCAGCCGTTCCGGCGTAAGATGTCAATACGGGATATGGCCACCATGAAGAGCGATGCAAGATTCCACACGTCGTGTCATGCTTTGCACAACATTATCAAGCATCTGTTGGTATAATTTATCCCATTGCTCTGTCAGTGCACGGATGATGGTGTCCTTATTTATTGGAGGGCATTGACGACCAGCAAGACTCCTCCCCAAAGCATCCCACACATTTTCAATGGGATTCAGATCTGTAGAACGTGCTGGCCATACAAGGCGTTGAATATCATCGTTCTCACGACACACCTTGACAGCGACTGTTCGATGACATGTTGCGTTGTCGTCCATAAAAATGAATCTATCACCGACAGCACCACGGAACATGCGAACATGAGGTAGCAGAACATCATTAATGTATCGTTGGCCAGTCATAGTCCCAGTTGGAAGCACATAGAGGGACGTACGTCCATTAATCTTGATGCCAGCCCATACCATGACACTACATGTCGGATATCGGTCCCTTTCCTGTATGTTTGCTGGAAAATATGCAGTACCACTATCACGCCAGATCAGTTGTCGTCGACAATCAGACGATAGACTGTATCTACTCTTATCTGAGAAGAGGACAGCAGACCAGTCGTTATCAGTCCAATTGCGATGTTGATGGCACCATTGCAAACGGGCGGTACGGTGACGTCTGGACATTGGGATGCACACAACAGGACGGCGGGCGTATAGTTCTCCTTCATGCAAACGTCTGGCGACAGTTTTTCGGGAGATCCGCTTGCCAGTAGCAGCCATAAACTGATTTGCTACCTCACTAGCTGTGCTGCGCGGGTGTCTTTTTGTTGATGGCACTATGTACCGAACTTCTGCAGGTGTCGTACTGCGAACACGACCTCCCCCGTGTCGTTTGATACACTCTCCATTTGTTTGAAATGATTTCCAAAGCCATGAAACAACACTGTGGCTGACGTCGAACTCCCTGGCAATATCTGTTATTTTTCGCCCTTCTTCAATCTTGCCAATAATACGGCCACGCGTAAAATCATCTACATCTAAGTGATGTCTGGAAGACATACTGATAATTGCAAGTTCGTCAATTGATTCTTTCTCGTTCAATTTTACGTTTGAACAACAACGGTCAATACGCGTCAAATCCTTTATATCTCTTATCAGCGCTATGACGTCACGAACAAGTTCAGCAATCCAAAATTTGCATACGCACAACACGTCTTTTTGTATCCCGCACTTATGCTAATTTCCACATTTTCCTGCCTTCCATTTTATGGTTGCTATCGTTGCTATTGTCATCCGTCCTTAGCAATTGTCCGGCAGTGTATTATAAAGAAACAAGACGATGAGTGCGGAGTCCAGTTTAGCACTTTGAAGTCAATTCCATTGCTCGGGTAACCCCTGCGTGAGCATCAGCGCTTTGTGTTATATGCATTATCATGTGGGATATACACTTGTACAGTATATAAATGTGACTGGTCGGCAATAAAATAGGAATTCCTCGTGGCATACAAGTGCTGTTCCAAAGGTGTTAAGGAGAGCAATGCGGCGAACAATAACAGAACTTAAGCCATTACACCTTCTACACAACCTTAAAGAATAAATGATTCTAGGCGTGTGAAATTCATTGTTTTTCTGCTGTTGCTAATTTCCGGCCTGTCCATTAGGATGTCTTCACTAAAAATACGATTAACTAAAGGAGGTGATATTTTCTTTTCAGATTTAAAAACTCCATATTTGTTGCTCACGTACCCACCAAAAATTAATTTGTCGGTTTTTAAGAGGTACCAATGATACACGAATGGGATGTTTGCTGTTATAGTACATTACCACCAATGTGCCATTGACTGCTTATGCTGAAATTCTAATCTTGGTACCCCTGTTTTACTGCGCAGTTACATCTCGCAATTTTTATTTGATTGGATATTTAACGACCACCGTTACGAACTCAATATGCTCTAAGCATCGCCCGCTCTAATTTAGGGTCACTGATTCAAGGGAAGGGAGAGAGAGAGACAAGACACGCTCAACATCCCGTAAGACAAACATAACATTCATGCTTCACCAATATTCGACCACGGACCTCCAAACCGTTAAAAGGAGAGAACGTTTTACGTCCTCCTTCAATTTTTAATACGTTCTAGTGATTGCATTACCTTAAGTTTACAATCCTGTACTTTTGGGCGTTGTTACGTAACACGTGACAGAACTCCCCGGCACATGGCAGTAATAAAATTCAGAAATTGTACAACAATAAACGGAACAATATTTCGCAAACTAGCATCGCCGAATAGTAGTCGAAGCTTGAACATGAGAACAAAATAAATAAAAATTCCAGCTTCGATATTCAAATCATATATATATATAATTTTATTTTCATATATATTACTGCATGCTTTTAGTGAAATTGGGATATGAATTTATCATATGTACGATGTTTTGAGTTCTGTTTCTATCACGATCACTCGAATATTTTATGTTTAATTCTCGTTAGGCCTAACTAAAGCATTTTTTGCATCTTAGAATATTTAATTTCAGTGAAGAATCCTCTGGTTAATCTTGTAATGCTAGGTTTTCTATTATTTTTCTTATGAACTAGAAATACCCGCCATACCACTGAAACCAAGATATAAATAAAAGAATATCGCAAAAATCTTCCATGCAATCAAACTCCATAAGAATAATAGTGCTGATTGTTTCTAAAGAATCAGTTTCATTTGCTGTATCAAATATGGGTCGCCATTTCGACACAGTGTACTTGAAGTCAGAATGAGCGACATCATTCCAAATCTACCTAAGATAGAGCAGTCAGCTTCATCCATTTCTCCTTCCTTTAGGGCTGGAGCAAGGCCGTCTAGAAAGCGCAACGCCATGACTTTAGAAATATGAGTTCTTTTGTCTTTTGTGAGGCCCTGTGATGTTACACAGACTAAAAAGTCGGTGTCGTGTTTGGCGCCACACACCACTGTGTTAGAAACAGACACGAAGGTTTTGTTACCGCATGTCGTCAGCAAAAGTGAGAATTAGGAGAGTAACCTTTAGGCGGTTGCTCAGTTCGAAATAAAAAATATTGATAAAGGGATTTGTGGAAGTGTCCCACACACGCACGCATGTACTCAAATTGGCGGGGCCGCCCCTCACTGGTATTGCACTGCTTTTTAGGAATTTTTCCCATCAAGGAAATTGTGCTAAATTTTAAATTATAAATTCGGAAAAGGAACTGAAAAATCATCTCTATTTTCCTGGTTATCAATCGCGTTCTGTGAGCGGAAACGTGCTCCGCGCATGATTTAGAATGTCTGCCTGGAAACACGAGTCAAATCTCTATCTTGCTGCAAACTAAAAGATAAATGAGCTTTGCAGTTAGCAGGTTTAGTGTTCTCTGTAACCATTACGCTTTGAAAAATGAGTATTCAGTTTTTAGTTTCTTGCAGCAAGATTGCATGTTTCGCGGGATTATGGCTCTTCGTTCAACGGCAATGACGGGTAAGGGCTCTGAATATCGCCAGTTGCAATATAATCACGTTCGCAAATTTCCTGACACCTGCAGTGCCACATACTTCTTGGAGACACAAAATGGAGCTTCATTTTCATACATCGCAAGAGCATGCTCTTGCGAATATTTGTACCAAGAAATGTTGCATTTCTTCCCACAGATATTTATCTACAATGACCTAAGCATCTCCTCGTTGAATACAATCACCCGGTATATCAAGACGCTCGAGTGAAGTTATTGGATCAGCAATTCTGTAAGCAGACATAACTTTCTGCTCGCATTTTATAGAATGTCAAAATTAAGTGAGCACAAATGTCTTTAAAAAATATATCATCTAAAATGCCATTTTATGTTTCACATTAGCAGAGTATGTGCGGACTATTAAAAGTACTGGCTACTGAAATAAAAAACTTTACCCAGTACTGGGTTGGACATCCATTATCCCGAATTGCATCACGTATGCTGTTTGATATTGATTCTATATGGTGTAGTAGTGCATCTGAATGTACAAAGTACTCGGCGTTCAGAAGAAAATCTTTGAACCCACTCAGATTTCACGGAAGAAGGCTTTGCTCACGGATCTGTTATTCTAACATGTCTCATTCTTTCTAGGTGACGTTTAGATCAAGGCCTGCTGGTGGCCAAAGAAATGTTGAAATCTTTGTCATGTTCACTGAATCAATGTTGTACTCATGTTGCGTGACGGATAGCACCGTTGTCATCCATGAAACAGATTTTACCTACTAGATAAACAGTCCATATTGCAGGATGGACTGGATCGGCAACAATATTAAAATAAGCTCTGGAGGACAGACAATATTAAAGCAATATCACGTAACACGTTTCATACTAACAAATTGCGCCCCACACCATTACACCACCTATAGAAACTTGAGTTTCGATTTTCAACACTAACTTGGTCCAGTGCTTCATAGGACTCCCGCCAAACATTGTGCCTACCGATTCCCTACCTATATTTCCCTGAAATATCGGTCCTCAACAAGCTTCATTAAATACCATGGTAAATTGCTGCACACAAGATATCCTGTTTCGTCGCGCAAATCTTCTCAAACGATGGCGATATCAATCCTGTCAGATTTTCGTTACTCCAAGTTTCGGCTCTTGGATAAGTAATGTAGGATATTTTTGCAATGATTAAAAATCCCGGATATACCAGCTCTTGAGAAACCAGTAAGCTTTGCTGTTTGGAAAATCATTGCTGTTGTCAGACGGACATCCACAATGAGCTCTTTATCGATCTTTGTAAGATCCTTCGTTTTTCCATTGTGACCAAAACTACTGAACATCACTGACGAACAGCAGTCTTAAATAGTTGCCAAAAACAACGTGATGACCCATGTGACTACTTTTTTTGATGTAAATATATCCAGCAGAAACAGTATTGCTGGGCCTGCGCTCATATACTGCCCTGGCAGAGAGCAAAACCAGCATGGGCCCAGAATTATGGTGTTGATGCCCCAAAGTCAATAAAATGTTCAAGGGGCCAACACGTGGACCAACAGTTGGGGACAGAAGTGAACCAACAGCTGTCAACCCATCAGTCGTCATATGTCACAACCGAGATATCAGTTATTCGTCACAGGCTGTTCTTAACGGTCCTGCAAGCTGGTGCCGTAACTAGTGTCTAACCTAGTGTAGTCCGCTAATTTCCTGGCAGTGGCAACCGGCAATAACGTGAAATAAGGGATGGATTGCCGTATCAAGTCCGATAGGTTTTCAGTGGTGGTCAAAAAATCACAACTCCTCAATGTTTTACGACCAGCGCCGGTTTCTTTCTTCACACAGTAGATGTTTGATGACATCACGACTCGGTCGGCGATATTTTTCCCCAGAAGAAATTTATCTGCATAAAATAAATGTTCAGGGGAAATTTTCTCAATTGGGCTGGAAAAACTCCGAGTAAACGGTGCAGTGTCAAATACAACAATATGGTTGCAAAGAAGAGTTTTTAACCTCAACATAGCGTGGTCACGTGTGGGAGTTAGCTTGAATGTTCTCTTTTTTATTTGACGATATTGCGAGTGATTTTTCAAACATGTCTGTTTCACACACATATATATATATATATATATATATACATATATATATATATATATATATATATATATATTATATATATCATCATCATCATCATTGTCAACCATTATCAATCCACTGCTGGACGAAGGTCTCCCCAAGTTTCCTCCACAACGGTCTGTCTTGTGCCAGTCTCCTCCAGGTCACTCCCGCATACTTTCGAATTTCATCCACCCATCTTCCATGTGGTCTTCTTCTGGGTCTTTTCCTGTCCCTTGGAATCCAATCTAAAATTTCGGCTGTCCATCGATGGTCTGTTCTTCTGGCAGTATGTCCAGCCCATTGCCATTTCAGGGATTTAACTCTGATCATGATGTCTTCCACTCTTGTCATTTTTCGGATCCACGTGTTCCTCTTCTTATCTCTCCTCGTTACACCAAGCATGCACCTCTCCATGCTTCTTTGAGTTGTCTGCAGCCTTTGTATGTCTCTTTTAGCTAAGGTCCACGTCTCTGCACCATACGTAAGCACTGGAAGGATGCATTGATCAAACACTTTTCTTTTAAGACATAATGGCATATTGCTCTTGAAAATTATGCTGTTTCTTCCAAAAGCTCTCCAGGCAAGTTTTGTACGCCGATTAATTTCTTCACTAATGTGACCCTCACTTGATATCTGCTGTCCAAGATAAACGTACGTGTCTGTTATCTCCAGCTTTTCTCCATCAATCGATAAATCTTCATTTCTTGTAAAAGCATTGAACATCACTTTTGTCTTCTGAAAGTTCATTTTTAATCCAACTTCTTTACTTTTGTCAGCAAGTTCCTGCATCATACTCTGTAGCTCCGATGGGGTAGTTGCAAAAATGACTATGTCATCAGCAAAACGAAGGTGGGTTAGATAATCTGCATTAATCTTTATCCCTTTGTTTTCCCAGTTCAGTGATTGAAAGACATTTTCCAATGTAGCATTAAAGAGCTTCGGAGATATGGTGTCACCTTGTCTCACTCCTTTCCCAATTTTTATGTGTGTTGTATTACCAAATAGCAGAATCTTTGCACCTGCATTTTCATAGATGTTATTAATAATATTAATGTATGCATCTTCAATACCGCAGGATTTCAGAGCCATTGCAACTGCTGATGGTTTCACCGAATCAAAGGCTTTTTCATAATCGATAAAAGCCATGCACAATGGAAGTTCAATATTCCCTCGCTCTTTCAATTAGTTCTCTCAGTACGTGGATATGATCTATTGTGCTGTAGCCACTCCTGAATCCAGCTTGTTCTCTCGGTTGAGCCATGTCCAGTGTTACCTTCAAGCGGTGTGAAAGAACTTTAGTGAAGATTTCATAAACCACTGATAGGAGGCTGATAGGTCTGTAGTTCCTGAGATCCTCAATGTCACCTTTTTTATGAGATCCTCAATGTCACCTTTTTTACCTTTTTTTAGCGTTGTTCCAATCCTCAGGAATTTTCCCTTCATTAAGGCATCGAGTGAAAATTTGGGCGAGTACTGTTTCGATTTCTCCACTTGCTTCTTGTAAGATGTCTACAGTAATTCCATCTTCTCCTGGAGCTTTTCCCCGCTTCATGTTCTTGATTGCATGTGCAACTTCTGCTGGAAGGACTGGAAGAACTCTGGTATCTTTCATGATGCCTGGAGTACATGTATCATCCCTTTCATATAATTTGGAGTAGAAATCTTTTACTCTTGTCAAAATTTCGCCTCTATTTCTTGTTACAGAACTATCTTCTTTTCTCAGTGCCATAATCTGTTTTCTTCCCTTACTGAGATGTCCCTTTTGCTATCTTTAGGCTTTGGTTGTTTTCAATTGCTTTCCTTACTAGTTCACAGTTGAATTTCCTTACGTCTTCAGTGATACTTTTCGTACTGTCTTGCATAGCTCTATATATTCCACTTTGGAAGTCACATCTTCTTTAGTTGTCCTAATCTCTCTTCTTTTTTGCATCAACATTTTGGTTTTTCCTGATAATTTGTTCACATGCAATTTGTTCTTAGACCCAGCTAATTTTGTTGCTGTTTCCATAAGAGCTTTGGTTACTTTTCTGTTAACTTCAGAAATATCCACTTCTTCCGATGATAGGCCTTCTAAAGCAGAGAATCTGTTCTTCAGTTCCAATTTGAAGGTATTATGGTGTTTTTTAAGGTTGGTTATGTCAATACATTTTGTTTGTCTTATGAGCTTGCTACGTTCGAGTTTAGTGTTGAGGTGCATCTTACATCTCACCAATCTATGGTCACTGCCTGTGTTGAACTTGTTTAGTACACTGCAGTCTTCTATGACGAATTTTTTGTTACACATAATAAAATAAATTTCACTTGTCGTCCCATTTGGATGTC
This sequence comes from Macrothele yani, assembly GCA_039090855.1. Taxonomy (NCBI): domain Eukaryota; kingdom Metazoa; phylum Arthropoda; class Arachnida; order Araneae; family Macrothelidae; genus Macrothele; species Macrothele yani. The sequence continues at coordinate 71,004,124 of CM076999.1, read as the reverse complement.
TCCATGTCCATTTCCTGTGTGGCTTTTTCTTGAAAAAGGAGTTCAAGATGAAAAACCCTTCTGCCTCTGCAAACTCTACGAGAGTATTTCCACGCTGGTTTCTGTTGCCGTGACCGAATTTACCTACTGAAGTTTCATTCTGTTGCCGTTGCCCTATTTTTGCATTGAAATCTCCCATAATTATCTTCAAGTGCTGCTTACCTTTATTATTTAGATCACGAATTTCCTCATAAAATTCTTCAATTTCTTCTTCAGCATGACTTGTGGTAGGGTGCATAAGTTTGAATAATCTGAGCCTGGTATCTTCTCGAGAGTTGGATACCGAGTCGTGCAGCTCTGTCAGAGGAACTTTCAACTTCTACAACTTTATCCTTCAGTTTCTTGTTTATTATAAATCCAACACCACTAGTTCTGCCAGTATCTGTCAAACGATAGTAGAAGAGATGTCCACTTTTCAGTTCAATGAGATCTTCTCCTTACCTCACTTAGCCCGACGATGTCCCACTTGATCCTTTGTACTTCCTCTTCCAATTCAAGAAGCCTTGAATTAGAAGATAGGGAGCGTCCGTTGTACGTAGCCAAGGTCATCATCAGATTATATATATATATATATATATATATAATAATACTTTCAAGTTGGAACTGAAGAACAGATTCTCTGCTTTAGAAGGCCTAACATCGGAAGAAGTGGATATTTCGGAAGTTAACAGAAAAGTAACCAAAGCTCTTATGGAAACAGCAACAAAATTAGCTGGGTCTAAGAACAAGTTGCATGTAAACAAATTATCAGGAAAAACCAAAATGTTGATGCAAAAAAGAAGAGAGATGAGGACAACTAAAAAAGATGTGACTTCCAAAGTGGAATATATAGAGCTATGCAAGACAGCACGAAAAAGTATCACTGAAGACGTAAGGAAATTCAACTTTGAGCTAGTGAGGAAAGCAATTGAAAACAACCAAAGCCTAAAGACAGCAAAGGGACATCTCAGTAAGGGAAGAAAACAGATTATGGCTCTGAGAAAAGAAGATGGTTCTATAACAAGAAATAGAGGCGAAATTTTGACAAGAGTGAAAGATTTCTACTCCAAATTATATGAAAGGGATGATACATGTACTCCAGACATCATGAAAGGTACCAGAGTTCTTCCAGTCCTCCCAGCAGAAGTTCCTCATGCAATCAAGAACATGAAGCAGGGGAAAGCTCCAGGAGAAGATGGAATTACTATAGACATCATACAAGAAGCAAGTGGAGAAATTGAAACAGTACTCGCCCAAATTTTCACTCGATGCCTTAATGAAGGGAAGATTCCTGAGGATTGGAACAATGCTACAATGATCCTGCTACATAAAAAAGGTGACATTGAGGATCTCAGTAACTACAGACCTATCAGGCTCCTATCAGTGGTTTATAAAATCTTCACTAAAGTTCTTTCACACCGCTTGAAGGTAACACTGGACATGGCTCAACCGAGAGAACAAGCTGGATTCAGGAGTGGCTACAGCCCAATAGATCATATCCACGTACTGAGAGAACTAATTGAAAGAGCGAGGGAATATGAACTTCCATTGTGCATGGCTTTTATCGATTATGAAAAAGCCTTTGATTCGGTGAAACCATCAGCAGTTACCACGGCTCTGAAATCCTGCGGTATTGAAGATGCATACGTTAATATTATTAGTAACATCTATGAAAATGCAAGTGCAAAGATTCGGCTGTTTGAAAATACAACACACATAAAAATTGGAAAGGGAGTGAGACAAGGTGACACCATATCTCCGAAGCTCTTTAATGCCACATTGGAAAATGTCTTTCAATCACTGAACTGGGAAAACAAAGGGATAAAGATTAATGGAGATTATCTAACCCACCTTCGTTTTGCTGATGACGTAGTCATTTTTGCAACTACCCCATCAGAGCTGCAGAGTATGATCCAGGAACTTGCTGACAAGAGTAAAGAAGTGGGATTAAAAATGAACTTTCAGAAGACAAAAGTGATGTTCAATGCTTTTACAAGAAATGAAGATTTGTCGATTGATGGAGAAAAACTGAAGATAACAGATACGTATGTTTATCTTGGACAGCAGATATCAAGTGAGGGTCACATTGATGAAGAAATTAATCGGCGTACAAAACTTGCCTGGAGAGCTTTTGGAAGAAACAGCATAATTTTCAAGTGCAATATGCCATTATGTCTTAAAAGAAAAGTGTTTGATCAATGCATCCTTCCAGTGCTTACGTATGGTGCAGAGACGTAGACCTTAACTAAAAGAGACATACAAAGGCTGCAGACAACTCAAAGTAGCATGGAGAGGTGCATGCTTGGTATAACCAGGAGAGATAAGAAGAGGAACTCGTGGATCCGAAAAATGACGAGAGTGGAAGACATCATGATCAGAGTTAAATCCCTGAAATGGCAATGGGCTGGACATACTGCCAGAAGGACAGACCATAGATGGACAGCCGAAATTTTAGATTGGATTCCAAGGGACAGGAAAACACCCAGAAAAAGACCACATGGGAGATGGGTGGATGAAATTCGTAAATATGCGGGAGTGACATGGAGGAGACTGGCACAAGACAGACCGTTGTGGAGGAAACTTGGGGAGACCTTCGTCCAGCAGTGGATTGATAATGGTTGACAATGATGATGATGATGATATATATATATATATTTTTTTTTTTTCTGAGCGAAACGATTTGTTTTTATTTGCATTGTGGGAACTTCACTCCCTTTTAACGAGTGTACCAACTTTTTCAAAGATTTGTCCTGTTCTTGTGGCTTGGAAAGGGGATTGTTTAATTAACACATTTACATGCTCTTGTCACATTCTGTTACATTTTTAACAACATATCTGTTTTTTTTCATGTTCCAAAAGTACATTTGTTCTAAATAGAAAACAAAATTTCTTTTATTTCTAAGTTATGGATAGCCATATTCACTGCGGCAGCGCCATCAATGGCTGCCAGCTGATGGAGCTGCCACCAAAGGTTCACCAGCGTGCCGTGCACGGCACGCTGGTGAACCTTGGTGGCAGCTCCATCAGCTGGCAGCCATTGGATGGCGCTGCCGCAGTGAATATGGCTATCCATAACTTAGAAATAAAGAAATTTTGTTTTCTATTTAGCCAGAAGTGACTCATCACTGCTAGCATACACTTAGTGCTACAAGGAAAGATGTGGCAATTTGAGTGAAGTTCCCACCATGACTGTCATTTTATTTGTCCAAAAGGAATGTAGAAGTAATCACTTCAGATGTTTTGATTTGCTTACATATGTTGATCGCATGCCAACACTGCTGTCTGACTTGGATTAAGTGCAAATAGAAAAACAAGTTCAAAAAATTGAGGGAGAATTTATAGACCCGTCTAACAAAGGGAACGAAACATCTACTTTTTGTTACTAAATCATTTCTTTTCGCGAGGACACAGCCCAAGTACTAAGGTGAATGTTTTTTGCATTATAAAGATCAAGAGTTCCAATCACCATAAGCCATTTATCTGATAATGAATCATTACCAACTGAAGAAGACTCGAAGCAACACTGAGTTGTTTCTAAAAACAGATGGTAACATTTCCTCGTTCTATTAGCTACCCTGGCGGGCTGTCCTCTTTAACCTGCATAATATGTTCCATGAAGTCCAATGTAACATCCCACGAACGAATACGCTGCTGTGCAGTCGTCGATGTGCTGGCGATTCCACATGCGTTGGTTCAAAATGCAATTATTGTGGGCAAATCTTATGTTGAATCAGTGCCGGTTTCATTTCCTTTTTTTTTTTTTTTTATGTTAAAGAAAGAGAGCCAACTAATTTTTAATATATATAATAATGGATTGAAACCCTGGCTCACATACCTTTATTACAAACTAAGAGAATGCTGAACACCGATTTCCAACTGCTGAGGGAAACTGAACAAGTCAATAAACTACAACCAAAGTGCACAACTCTAACTGAATCCTGAATTGAAATCCCGGAATCCCGGCTCACATACCTTGATTACAAAGTAACAGAATGCTGAGAACCGATGTTCAACTGCTGACGGAAACTGAACAAGTCCATAAACTACAACCATTGTGCACAACAGTAACTGAATCTTGAATTGAAACCCCGGCTCACATACCTTGTTTACAAAGTAATAGAATGCTGAACCCCGATGTTCAACTGCTGATGGAAACTATACAAGTTCATAAACTACAACCAATGTGCACAACAGTAACTGAATCCTGAATTGAAACCCTGGCTCACATACCATGTTTACAAAGTAATAGAATGCTGAACCCCGATGTTCAACTGCTGACGGAAATTGAACAAGTCCATAAACTGCAACCATTGTGCACAACAGTAACTGAATCCTGGATTGAAACCCCGGCTCACATACCTTGATTACAAAGCAGCAGAATGCGGAACCCCGATGTTCAACTGCTGACGGAAACTAAACAAGTCCATAAACTACAACCAAATTACACAACAGTAACTGAATCCTGAATTGAAATCCCGGCTGATATACCTTGTTTACAAAGTAATAGAATGCTGAACCCTGATGTTCAACTGCTGATGGAAACTGAACAAGTCCATAAACTACAACCAATGTGCACAACAGTAACTGAATCCTGAATTGAAACCCCGGCTCACATACCATGTTTACAAAGTGATAGAATGCTGAACCCCGATGTTCAACTGCTGACGGAAATTGAACAAGTCCATAAACTGCAACCATTGTGCACAACAGTAACTGAATCCTGGATTGAAACCCCGGCTCACATACCTTGATTACAAAGCAGCACAATGCGGAACCCCGATGTTCAACTGCTGACGGAAACTGAACAAGTCCATAAACTACAACCAAATTGCACAACAGTAACTGAATCCTGAATTGAAATCCCGGCTCACATACCTTGTTTACAAAGTAATAGAATGCTGGACCCCGATGTTCAACTGCTGATGGAAACTGAACAAGTCCATAAACTGCAACCAATGCGCACAACAGTAACTGAATCCTGAAGTGAAACCCCGGCTCACATACCTTGTTTACAAAGTAATAGAATGCTGAACCCCGATGTTCAACTGCTGATGGAAACGGAACAAGTTCATAAACTACAACCAAATTACACAACCGTAACTGAATCCTGAATTGAAATCCCAGCTGATATACCTTGTTTACAAAGTAATAGAATGCTGAACCCTGATGTTCAACTGCTGATGGAAACTGAACAAGTCCATAAACTACAACCAATGTGCACAACAGTAACTGAATCCTGAATTGAAACCCCGGCTCACATACCATGTTTACAAAGTGATAGAATGCTGAACCCCGATGTTCAACTGCTGACGGAAACTGAACAAGTCCATAAACTACAACCAAATTGCACAACAGTAACTGAATCCTGAATTGAAATCCCGGCTCACATACCTTGTTTACAAAGTAATAGAATGCTGGACCCCGATGTTCAACTGCTGATGGAAACTGAACAAGTCCATAAACTGCAACCAATGTGCACAACAGTAACTGAATCCTGAAGTGAAACCCCGGCTCACATACCTTGTTTACAAAGTAATAGAATGCTGAACCCCGATGTTCAACTGCTGATGGAAACTGAACAAGTTCATAAACTACAACCAATGTGCACAACAGTAACTGAATCCTGAATTGAAACCCTGGCTCACATACCATGTTTACAAAGTAATAGAATGCTGAACCCCGATGTTCAACTGCTGACGGAAATTGAACAAGTCCATAAACTGCAACCATTGTGCACCACAACAGTAACTGAATCCTGGATTGAAACCCCGGCTCACATACCTTGATTACAAAGCAGCAGAATGCGGAACCTTGATGTTCAACTTCTGAGGGGAAACTGAACAAGTCCATAAATTACAACCAAATTGCACAACAGTAACTGAATCCTGAATTGAAATCCCGGCTCATATACCTTGTTTACAAAGTAATAGAATGCTGAACCCTGATGTTCAACTGCTGATGGAAACTGAACAAGTCCATAAACTACAACCAATGTGCACAACAGTAACTGAATCCTGAATTGAAACCCCGGCTCACATACCATGTTTACAAAGTAATAGAATGCTGAACCCCGATGTTCAACTGCTGACGGAAATTGAACAAGTCCATAAACTGCAACCATTGTGCACAACAGTAACTGAATCCTGGATTGAAACCCCGGCTCACATACCTTGATTACAAAGCAGCAGAATGCGGAACCCCGATGTTCAACTGCTGATGGAAACTGAACAAGTCCATAAACTGCAACCAATGTGCACAACAGTAACTGAATCCTGAATTGAAACCCCGGCTAACATATGTTGTTTACAAATTAACAGAATGCTGAACCCCGATGTTCAACTGCTGACGGAAACTGAACAAGTCCATAAACTGCAACCAAATTGCACAACAGTAACTGAATCCTGAATTGAAATCCCGGCTCACATACCTTGTTTACAAAGTAACAGAATGCTAAACCCCGATTTTCCACTGCTGACGGAAACTGAACAAGTCCATAAACTGCAACCAATGTGCACAACAGTAACTGAATCCTGAATTGAAACCCCGGCTCACATACCTTGTTTACAAAGTAATAGAATGCTGAACCCCGATGTTCAACTGCTGATGGAAACTGAACAAGTCCATAAACTGCAACCATTGTGCACAACAGTAACTGAATCCTGGATTGAAACCCCGGCTCACATACCTTGATTACAAAGTAGCAGAATGCGGAACCCCGATGTTCAACTGCTGACGGAAACTGAACAAGTCTATAAACTACAACCAAATGCACAACAGTAACTGAATCCTGAAGTGAAACCCCGGCTCACATACCTTGTTTACAAAGTAATAGAATGCTGAACCCCGATGTTCAACTGCTGATGGAAACTGAACAAGTTCATAAACTACAACCAATGTGCACAACAGTAACTGAATCCTGAATTGAAACCCTGGCTCACATACCATGTTTACAAAGTAATAGAATGCTGAACCCCGATGTTCAACTGCTGACGGAAATTGAACAAGTCCATAAACTGCAACCATTGTGCACAACAGTAACTGAATCCTGGATTGAAACCCCGGCTCACATACCTTGATTACAAAGCAGCAGAATGCGGAACCTTGATGTTCAACTGCTGACGGAAACTGAACAAGTCCATAAATTACAACCAAATTGCACAACAGTAACTGAATATTGAATTGAAATCCCGGCTCATATACCTTGTTTACAAAGTAATAGAATGCTGAACCCTGATGTTCAACTGCTGATGGAAACTGAACAAGTCCATAAACTACAACCAATGTGCACAACAGTAACTGAATCCTGAATTGAAACCCCGGCTCACATACCATGTTTACAAAGTAATAGAATGCTGAACCCCGATGTTCAACTGCTGACGGAAATTGAACAAGTCCATAAACTGCAACCATTGTGCACAACAGTAACTGAATCCTGGATTGAAACCCCGGCTCACATACCTTGATTACAAAGCAGCAGAATGCGGAACCCCGATGTTCAACTGCTGATGGAAACTGAACAAGTCCATAAACTGCAACCAATGTGCACAACAGTAACTGAATCCTGAATTGAAACCCCGGCTAACATATCTTGTTTACAAATTAACAGAATGCTGAACCCCGATGTTCAACTGCTGACGGAAACTGAACAAGTCCATAAACTACAACCAAATTGCACAACAGTAACTGAATCCTGAATTGAAATCCCGGCTCACATACCTTGTTTACAAAGTAACAGAATGCTGAACCCCGATTTTCCACTGCTGACGGAAACTGAACAAGTCCATAAACTGCAACCAATGTGCACAACAGTAACTGAATCCTGAATTGAAACCCCGGCTCACATACCTTGTTTACAAAGTAATAGAATGCTGAACCCCGATGTTCAACTGCTGATGGAAACTGAACAAGTCCATAAACTGCAACCATTGTGCACAACAGTAACTGAATCCTGGATTGAAACCCCGGCTCACATACCTTGATTACAAAGTAGCAGAATGCGGAACCCCGATGTTCAACTGCTGACGGAAACTGAACAAGTCTATAAACTACAACCAAATGCACAACAGTAACTGAATCCTGAATTGAAATCCCGGCTCACATACCTTGTTTGCAAAGTAATAGAATGCTGAACCCCGATGTTCAACTGCTGATGGAAACTGAACAAGTCCATAAACTACAACAAAAGTGCACAACAGTAACTGAATCCTGAAGGCACTTATATCCTGGTTGCTCTGAAAATGAGGTGGCATGCACTTCTGTTTCACTGAATAGCAGATAGATTTTACTGCCTTTTTTCTATCCTTACCTTGCCCACGTAAGAAACAACACCAAAAATACAAGAAAGATGATACCGACTTTTCAGGAGTAATGAGTGAGTATTTTAAAACCGTTCTGAGGCAAATGATATTTATCATCGCTATTAAAATGCAATGTAACAGGTATGGAAAACATTAGTATCTGACTGAAGAAAGTTTTTCAATTGGGATTTTAATCCTGCAGTTATTGCTGTAAACGGAATCATGTATTTACGAACTGTAGTTGCAGACTTGTGCGTGAAGAAAATTTGAATTTTTATGAGAAACAGCTCTCCAACAAAGAAATAATTTTTCAAATCGGACTCTTCGAAGCAAAGTTATCGACAAATATAAGATATGAATCTACGACCTCTGGCGGTGAAACCATACATCATTTTAGAAAGAAAGTATGTTCAAAAAGTGTTTCGATGTGAGCAGTATCAGTCCAAGAAAAAAACATTTTTAGTCGAGTTTTCAGGAGCTCAGATTTTGCTGCAAATACACCAGAAGCCGAAATTAACACTTATGCCCCCTGGTAACCACACCATTCTTTACCAAAATATTAGAAATTTTATGAAAAACATTTTTCATCAGGAGCTGAATGCGATATAGGAAAAAGTTTTCAAATCGTAGATTTAGAAGCAGAAATAACGCAGAAAACGCAATTTACCTTTGCGTCCCCAAGCGGAAAGTTTATGATTTACTTCAAAGTTTTGAATTTATATTAAAACATTGGCATCGGGATCACTATCCAACAAAGAAGAAATTTTTCAAATCTGACTCTTAGAAGTAGAAATATTGGCAAAAATAAGATATACATGTACGCCCCTTGCGTAAAACCATGCATTATTTTAAGAAGAAAATATTCCTAAAAGGTTTGTCGACGTGATTAGTGTCAGTCCAGAAACTAATTTTTTCGATCGAGATTTTAGGAGCTCAGATACATCAGAAACGGAAATTTAGACTTACGTCCCCTGGTGCCGAATCTATTTTTTTACCAAAATTAGAAAGGATATGCAAAGGATTTCCCATCAGGATCTGTATCCGGTGCAGAAATAATTTTTCAAATCGGAGTTTTAGAAACAGAGATATCGGGGAAGAGCAATTTACCTTTATTACGCCCCCTAGCGGAAAGTCTATGAATTACTTGAAAATTTTGAAATTATATAAAGAACATGTCACACTGAAAACTCTAGCCCATAAAAAAATAATTTTTCAAATCGTAACTTTATAAGCAGAGATATTGACAAAAATAAGATAAATATATACACCCCTGGCGGTGAAACCGTGAAATATTTTAGGTAGAAGATATTCCGAAAAGGGTTATCGACATGAGTGGCATCGGTCCACGGAAGAATTTTTTGAATCGAGATTTTAGAAGCTCAGATTTTGCGGCAAATACATCAAAAGCAAAAAATTAAATCTTACGCCCCCTGGTGGCCAAAGTATCCTTTACCGAAAATTAGAAATTATATGCAAAACATTTTCCACCAGGAGCTGTATCCGCTAAAGAAAACATTTTTCAAATCGGAGTTTTAGAAGAGTTCAATGTTTTTCAATGCCGTGATGCAATCAAAGGTGTTTCCCCGATATTGGTTGTAGCGCCCTTTGAATGTCGATGTTCTTGTTTCAACCATGATTCTCCCTTCTCGCCTTAATATACGAAATAGGGTAATCACAGGACAACTTTAATTTATGAGTTTTATTTATCGCAGAATTTTTCTAGCATATTGTCAGGTTCTTTAGAGATGTAACGAAACGACGTCTATTGTAGCAAGTAAAGTGAAGGATAATGTGATCCTTTTCACGAGCCGTCGCAGGCAAAGATAAACCTGACGAATCTACGGAATAGGAATATTTGCGGTTATAAGAGAGAATAATAGCCATCATTGGGTCTCGAAGATATGGGATACAGCATTATTAGTTTGACAGCTATACTTCGTGTCAATGTGATAGTGTACTACTATGTAAGCTTCCAAACAGCCATTTTCCTACGAAAAATAATCCCTAAAGTTTAGATTGAAAAGCATTAGAACTACTGGACAGAATCCATTTTTATTTATTCAATAGTTTATTGGATAAAAAGCTATCTAAAATAAAATTTCAAAAAGTTTGAGCGAATTTAGAAATAAATTTGAAGTGAAGGTTTACTCAGTCAAGAACGTCACCTTTCGGCTTATTCTTTACAGATAGGGAAGGATTGGAAGACATTGACAATTGGTGGGAACTCGAAGGGAAGAAGAAGTTCGTACGCCACCACACCTCCATTTAGTTGTGTGAGGGGTCAGCGCAAGAGCAATTGCTTGATTCATAGGAAACAGCAGGAGTGTCACCCTAAGGCTGATCGATATCGTTCTTGAATTCCACGGATAAGTCCAGGTAAAGCTCCCGCTTTTAATAATAGTACACTTTTGGGTGTCTTAGAGTAAAGGTAAATTTCTAAGATTTGTATTTTCTTTTTCAGATGATTTAAGAAAGAATTTACTAACATTCCATTTCAGTTTGATAACTTTGGGTGTACTGAAGACTTGCTTTATTCATATAGAACTGTACTCACTAAGAAGATTGTGTGATCATCAGTTCTTATAATTCAAATTACACACCATCGTGTTTAACATTTTGCACACATCATTGTGATCAATCTCGGTACGGTACCATGCCTTTAGCTTACAGGTGATGAACACTTTTTATCATCTTTCGACGTCTTCCGAATCAGCAAAATGTCTACCAACTGAAGAATCAGAAGGGGAGTGCTCTGGTCATTACAATCTGTATGGAAGGTGTTCTGTTTCTTGTCTCAGTCCGAATGGTGGTATAAGGCATCACATAGTCGTGTTGCAGAGGACTTTCTTCCAAAATCAAAAAAATATTGCTTCATTTTGACATACATCCGGTCCAAGTAACTGGAATACAGTTCGACGTTTACTGCCTCTTGAACCAGACCGAACGCAAAGCGGACCAAACAATTGTGACTTCACTAAACACAAAGCATATGCTTTTTCTGAAAAGGTCCGCGTTCCTGATTAAGTAAATTAATTTCTTCTGGGTCCAAACACTGGTTGAAGTATCTGGATTTCGTATTCAGATAGATTAATAATCCCGACTATGCACTTGATAAAATGAGTGTTACGTTAATTCATGGTCATTTTAATACAGATCTTCAAACGTCCACAAAGTCGAATTGAAATCAATTCATCCTAATCCTCTCGCCATTGTCTGTAGAACTTTCTTGATCCGTGCAGGTGATCAGCACAGATTGCATTTGAAAACTCTCAGTTTGGCAGATAATTTTCGTTTTCTGGTTATTAGATTTGCTTCGGCAGCCAAATGGAAGACGTCTTAATCAACCAAAGACTGTCTTGGGAACCTTTCATTAAGTCCAAGTGCGTGTTTTGAGCTAGTCATTTTTTGAACCAGAATTGCCCTCTTTGAGGGATCACAACCCCTTTGCCTTCGATTTCTTTAGTTTGTCTGACAAATTTTATTTCTTTAAACTCCTGTTTTAAGTAACAGTTGGACAGATTTTGTTTCTTTAAATCCTGTTCTAAAAACTTCATAAACATTTGTGCAACGCAATACACTTTCAAGGTTTATTTCGGAACACGTGTCCGTTAGATGAATAGATTCTCCACGCGACGAGCTGTTTGACGATCTGTAGTAACGACATCCTATGCCATTATGACTACAAAGTCAGACACACAACAGAACACAACATCAAAGCGTAATTTTTCCCGGCCACAGAAATAATATAAAGATCTATTCCATGCATTTTTCTTAACAGGCTTTCGGCTTCCAAGCCTAAAGTCTCTGCTTAATTCTATATAAATAAGATGACATTTTTAACGTACCTAATACTGTTAGCTTTTTTATATTTATTTCTATATTTTCATAAATATTTTAGAAAATATATTTTTTATCCATATTACCTGTTTTATGTCAGAAGGAGTTTTGAATATTTTTCTCATGTTGCTTTGTTTGTACTTTTTCGGGCTTTCTCCAAAAGGCCAAAACATACACATTCGGATATGTATCTTTTTCATTGCATTAAAACGTTTATTATTCAATGTCACATCATTTTATCTTATAAAACGGAAATGCTAAAAATAACACTTTTGAACTATGTAATTTTTTCTATTTTATTTTTTGGGAAAAATGTACTTTCAAAATTCAAATTACTCTAACTGCTCTATAGAATTTAACAGTACAGGCAGTTCTGTTCGCCCGTGATGACAGTATAAATTACTACTCAGTTCACTGGAATGATGGTATAGCGTAACCTCAGAATAACGATTTATTCATCATTGTTTTCTGAAATGACTGATAAAAAAGACATTTTATGTGATGGATGAGCAACGAGCATTTCTTCTGAAGGAACAGCGACAGCGACATTTTATTTCTTAGGGAAGAAAAGTGACAAACCCTCTTATAAGTACACCTTCAAGCGAAGTTTCTTACCTCCAATGAAAGCAGTACAGAATTTCTTTGATTCACATATCTCAATGCTTTTTGAGGCAATTTTAATCTGTTTTTATGCCGAACACTGTGTGCCTCAGGTAAGAAATCTGGCTGTCAGTTAGCCATCAAATTTTGCGTGTGATGTCTGGACTGTAGATTAACGAAATTGGAAGAATGAGTGACTATCTCGTGCGTATGTATCTTCTTTGGCAGGGACCACTTGTAACCCATTGATCAGTCATTGTTATAGAGTTGAGGGCTATATGCTTCTAAATGATATGAACAGTAAAGGCAGGAATTTCTCATTTTCCGGGATACATCTCCACTCAAAAATTCTCAGAACAAAATGGGAGCATTCCGACAGTCCAGGAGATAAGGATAGATGAAATCGTGATATTAATTATTTTTTACCTGATAGGTATGCAAATCCTACATGCTCTACCAGTGAGGTGATCATGCTGCTTCAGTGAGAAGGAATATGTCACATTTCTCTCCAAAGAAATCCGTTGTCCTTTTTGTCACGTAATAAATTTTACCCCTACCTCTTGAAATATTATAATGTCAGAGGAAGCCGACAGACGGCGACACATTCTTCAGGATGTGTGGTTGACAATCCGAGCCAAAGACAAAGCCAATTGGCTGCAGGAAGGTCTGACAACAAGTACTCCTCCTCCAGTGAACGTTCGCTATTGGCTGATGGAATAAGGAGCATTTTCTAACATATCAACAACATTAGTGTTGCCTCAGTTCGTTTCATCTGCGGTTTCGCAGACTGCTAACTTCGGAAATCTGGCGAAAATCTAGCGATGGGCTAAATAGCATTTGGACTATTATCCTCTTTTATGGCGAAACCTATCAGCATCCCTCCACTTGTGAAAGCTTCCAAAGATTGTTAGGATATGCATTGCTCAGGATAGGTTCCAGCCTTCTGCCAGTTTCATTCTACTCCCTCACTCCCTGTTGCCGAATGGTTTGACAACTATGTGTAGTAACATATGCCTAAGGACAGTAGCATAATAAATTGTCTCACAGGAAAGTGTTCTTTGATTTGCAAAATGAACATTGTGCATTACCGTAGATTAGATGCACTCCGTCAATTTAAAGTGATAACCGTAGCAATGGCCTGTTCCCTCGTAACAATGGCGTCATAGCAGAATGTTAGAACACTATTGCAATACACGGATTGAACTCCTGTAAGGCATCCCCTGCATAATTGGCACACAAAAGCAAGAATAATCTAAATTGCAACTTTCTTTTCTTACTCCAAAGCAACAAATGTCACTGTAAGAGCCATTACGCCGCCCCGGTGGCGCAGTGGTCTAAGGCGCTGGCCTCTGATCATTCGTCCATAAGGGGTATGGGTTCGAATCCCGGTGAGGCATGGATGTTGTGTTTGTCTTACGGCACTGGCTCTCTCCCTTCCCTGGAACCAGTGACCCTAAATTAGGGACGGGCGACTGCTTATAGCCCATTGAGTTGCTCACGGTGGTCGTTAAACCCCCAATAAAAAAAAAAAAAAAAAAAAGAGCCATTACGTATAGAAAACTGATGAAACTGTGGCTAAAGGGCAAAGGAATATCATCATGTGGGTGACAGCAAGTTCTGATCTCTGGTGTCGTTTGTGAAGGTTTCAATTGCAATTCCTAGTGACCTTAATTGCAATCAAATGCTGAACGAAATTTCCTTTGGTAAAACTTTTTATATGCCTTTCACCGAAGAATATGATTGTGGTACTTGAAACTATTGTGGCAAAGCTGTTGTGCAGTTTTTCTTGTAATACTTCACTTTTATAGAGGAATTTTAAGAATCAATCAGAGAATCTAGTCAAGTTCAAAGTTATGTTAGGGCTTTTACATAAAGCAAAAGTACCTTATTCTTTTCCCAGAAGGTCGTCGTGAAATATTCGGAAAAAACTAATTACATCCATTCATAAAAGAGAGAGTGACACGTGATAAAACGTGATAGAAATTAAAGATGTAGGAGAAATAAATAACGTTTCCAGCTTGTTTTTGGTCAACGTTATAAATGCCGCTCACTATTTTCTGCTCATATGTATTATTTCTTGCAAATGTATTTATCAAAATCATAGGAGTAAGACATGATTTCATAAAAATGTTTGTTCTCCTAATTATTAGACTAATAAAACATGTAATAAATATTTCTGTCTACCCATCCCCAGAAAATCGAAAATCATTTGTCTGTCAAATAAATTTCTATGTTTCTAATTTTTATCTGCGACTAATAGCGTTTCACCGTTGAAAAACTGTCAAAAGAAATGAACAACTTACAATAAAATTTTGTTTACAGTTTAATCATAGAAACGTGATATAAAAAGTCAAGGATTTTGAATGAGATCTAGAAAAATTAAGAACCTTCCGCCGGAACTTTGTAATAGTATCCAAAAAAGAACAAGAAGAAGATTGGTAGGTAAAAAAATTTCTTATTCTGTGCCTCAGAAAAATCTAGGCACGTCATCTGACAAAAAAGTTGTCGATGACTCTTGTATGTCTGTGCCAATTCCAGACATAATATCTGAGAAAATATCAGATATGAAAAAAATACCGGTGAGATGCCCGGGCGATGGGATTTCTGAAAAAATTACAAATATCATTAAAACACCGAAGAGATGCTCGGGCGATGGGATATCTGATAAAATATCAGATATCATTAAAACACCGGAGAGATGCCCGGGCGATGGGATATTTGTAAAATTTTCAGATATCAATAAAACACCGGTGGGATGCCCGGGCGATGGAATATCTGAGAAAATACCAGATATGATTTATGAAAAGTCCGAGAAAATTCCGGACAACCTTACCCAAGAGGAAGGTTTTATAGAAAACAGACCTGAGACGGCTTCGGCGTCAGGCTTTTGCAATGAAAAAAAAAAAAAAAAGGCCCTTTTTGGGGCCGAGTACTTTTTTCAAAAAAATAAATGTGCAAATACAAAACACAAAAAGTGTTGAAAAAAAGGAACAACCTCAGTCATCTTATGAGCATAAGTTAAGCTCAAAAATAAAGAATGCTGTAAATGACACAGAATTAATGAAAAATGATACAAATAAATACCTGCGCAATATTAATTTATTACACAGAGAAAAAAAGAGTTGTCCCTAAAAGCAATGTACAGAACTCTGTGCTAAAAGAAAGGATTGAAAAACATCGCAAAAATTTCCAAAACACAAATGTGACAGAGAAATTGATTGCCGATGTTGACAAATATCTAGGCGAGAAAAAAAAAGGCCCTTTTAAGAGCCTGACACAGAATTCTGTGCCACAAGAAAATATAAAAAAATATCGCAAAAAAATTCCAAAACACAAAAGTGATAGAGAAATTAATTGTTGATGTTGATAAAAATATAGATGAAAATGCTACGCATAAGCAAAGAAAACTGGTTACTCCAACCGTGGAAAAACCAAAATATTTCGCTGGCAGGCTTAGCAAAGAAATTAAAGAGGCAGAAAAAAATAACTGTAATGAAGAGGCTCAATTGCAGTATGCTAATAACAACGATGAAGAAAAAAACAACGGCATATTTAGGGGCCGTTCATTTTCCTCCTTCTCTGAGGAAGGGGAAAAAAAAAACAACGGCATATTTAGGGGCCGTTCATTTTCATTTTCCTCCTTCTCTGAGGAAGGGGGAAAAACAACGGCATATTTAGGGGCCGTTCACGTTCATTTTCATTTTCCTCCTTCTTTGAAGAAGAAAAACGCCCTCTTAGTGAAACCTTTTCCTCATTCTCTGAGGAAGAAAGCAAATTTGACCTATTAATTAAAAAAGTTAAAGGAATGTCCACGAGTGAGAAACTTACGGAAAAAAATAAATGGAGAAACCGATAAAAAACAAAAAAATGGTGAATGGACCATCAATCAAATAGCAGAATTAGCTGCCAAACTGGTCAAAAGCAAGGAAGCAATCAATTGTAATACTGACCAAGTTATCGAAATTAACAGCAATATAAATAAAATTGAAACAGTAAAAAATGATGAAAAAAAAACCGAGGATGAATTTTTTTCCTCTGAAACAAATGGACTTAACATATTAATTTGGAATGCGCAAGGTATCAAAAGGCAGCATAGAGAATTCTTAGCCTAAATAAAATACAAAAAAATTTATATTGCGCTAATTAATGAATCCTGGCTAATGGACAGAATTAAATTCAAAATTCCCAACTACAAGGTTTACAGAAAAGACAAAACCTCCCAAAGTGGGGAATTTTGATTGCAGTGAAAAATAAACTAGAGCAAAGTGAAGCGATATGCAACACAGAGGATGGCATGGAAGCGCACTCGGTTATTATTCAAACAAAAAATAACCCGATTAAATTTACGGCACTATACAATCATCCCAAACACACTATTACCAGGGAAGCTCTAGATAAGCTTTTCGAGGAAAATATTCCTACGGTCATTGCGGGAGATTTTAATAGTAAACACCGCTATTGGCACTGCCCAAGAGCTAATAAAAGTGGGAACAATATTTTCAGATATCTTTTAAACCAAAACATTGACTTGGGGGCGCCATCTGAACCTACACGAACGGCGCTCAGAGGAACTAGCAATATACTAGATTTTGCACTCCTGAAGAATAATAAATATTACTTTGAAATTCATACTGAGGCGGCACTCTCCTCTGACCACAATCCAGTTCACCTCCAGCTTTATACTGACAAAACTGTGAAGGCAGCACCCAAAATGGTCACTAACTTCAAGCAATTTGAAGGGAAAATTAAACTAGTGCCACCCCCAGTAATTGGAGACTGTAAAGGCAAAGAAGAAACTGACACAGCTATTAAACTCTTTAACCTCGCCATTAAAAAAATTATGGAAGAATGTCAAACTCCTGCTAAAGAGAAAAAAAATCCGTACTATTTACCCAAAGAAATTTTGGAACTTATAAAAGAAAAAAATAGGTACCGAAGCAAGTGGCAAAGAACAAGAAATAAAACGTTCTATGACCTTTATTGCTGCATAAATAGACAAATTAAAAGAGAAATCAGAAAATTCGAGAATGGGTCATGGGGTCAAGTATTAGAGGAGGCTCATATTGACTACTCTGAAAATTCGGATAAAAAAAACAAAATGACTCTATGGAATCTTACGTCGAGCTTGCAAAATAAAAATGTCAAATTACTCCCACCCCTTCAAAAAGAAGATGGGACGGTAGTTAGAACTGACGAAGAAAAAGCAGAAATTTTTGCAAACTCACTAGAAAAACAGTTTAAAATAAATGACATCCCTGACACTGATGTAGCCATTAAAATGAAAAAGGCCATGAATACTTATTTTAGACACGCGGAGGATGTAGAAAATTCTAGAGTCATCGCCCAAAGTGCACAACTCTATGAAGAATTTACTAGTAAAAAAAAACCTGTATTAACATCCCCAATTAAAAGCAAACAGAAAGTCTCTTTAAAAAAAATAGAAGCACAAGGCATAGATGGTTGGTTGGTTGGTTGTTGGATTTTATTGGCGCAAGGGCCAGGCTTGGCCAAAGAGCGCCAGACAAAGAACTATCAGCCACAGATTTTGAAAAACGTTGAAAATGATCAAGAACAGACAGGCCCGGTAAAAGCCGAAAAAGAGCATGATGAAAGCTGTGAAGACAAGGTAGTTAAGTAGGTTTATAAGAAAAATTTATTAAATCACTATTATAATTATAACTTCCGTTTTTTTTTTTTTTTTTTTTTTTAAACACAACTACACAAAGGATGAGTCACTCTCCTCCCCCCACACTCCTCTGCAATGCTGGCAGAGGGCGGGGACGAACTGTCACTCTCTTCCCCCCCATGGTCCTCTGCAATGTTGTTTGAGGCTGGGGACGAACTGTCACTCTCCTCCCCCCTATGTTCCTCTATAATGTTGGTGGAGGGTGGGGACCGCGCTGAGTCCGAGACAGCTGCAAAGTCGGCCATGATGGCCGCGACATGTGGATGGACACTGCACACCTTAGAGGATTGAGGGCCGGCTCTCCAGCACGTGCAGGCCTTCCGCTGGGAACTGGAAGAGTCGGTCGTCTTCAAAGAGAAGGCGCAGACTCAGCTGGTCGAATAAGCTGGAGCTCGGTGAAATCCACCTGTGTCGCTTGTTCAACTGTAGATCGCTTGGCAAGTGCGGCGAGAGCTACAGGGCGCGGAACAAAGGGCTGCACGGGTGGTGGCTGAGACTGAACAACTGCGGCAAAACTACGCTGTCGGGTGTTGGGAATACCCAACTTGGCTTTGGCAGCAGGGTACGAGAGGCCGTCCAGGGTCTTGAGGCGCTGGATTGCCATCTCGTCCTTCCATTTCATACAGGTGCGGGAGTAAGCCGCATGGGCCTCACCACAGTTAACACAGGAGGCCGCAGAAGTGCAACCTTCCCCGTCATGTTCACTGGAGCCACAATTTGCGCAACGAGCGGAACTCTTACAAAAACGTTGTGAATGCCCGTACCTCTGGCACCTGAAACAGCGCAGAGGACTGGGAATGTACGGGCGAACTCCACAGACCAAGTAGCCAGCCTTGATTTCGGTCGGAACCTTCGGGAGTGAAAAGTCAAGATAACATTTTTAGACTTAATTAAAGAACCATCGCGCCGAAACATCATACGGCGCGCAGCAATAACACCTTGATCTGCAAGTTCAGTCACCAATTCTTCTTCACTGCATGGCAAGAGATCAAATTCCGAAATAACACCCCGAGAGGTGTTAAGAAACGGGTGAGGTGCCACTTTGACAGGAATGCCTTGAAGACTAGTAAGGAGCAAAAGAGTGTTACTCTGAGAAACACTGCAAGTTTGAACAAGCAGGTCCCCAGAGCGAAGCTTCCTCACAGACTTCAAGGGGCCAACCGCAGCGTCCAAAGCTTTAGAAATAAAAAATGGAGATCTGGTGGACAGTCTCTCATTCGGATCGATGGATTCTACAAGTAAGTGTGTAGCATGCGTAGTCACAGCAATCGATGGGAGACGACGCTTCGGAGCGACTGGTACAGCTGCCGAAGAAGAGGTTCCACATTCTTGGTCCAGGTCATGGTCTAAAGATCGTTTAAGGGTATGAGACTTGGTAGGTTGAGAAGACGAAGGAGAGTTGTTGTCAACTATCATATTCACAGGTGTCCGAAATTTGGAGTTTTGTTTTTTGTTTCTACCCATGGAAAAAAAGAAGGAAGATTCGTCTGCAGACTACTCCACCCACCACCGAGCCCTACAAGGGAGAACTGGAGGTCCGCAAGCCAAGAAAATGACGCTAGACACAGTTCTGGAGCTTATACGTTGCAGATATAGTCCGTTGGCTGTGATCACACGCACTCGGCGGACACTTCGGCCTCCTGGTACCGTCATGCCAACGCCTTTGGCATGATCCCAGCCCCAGGCTCACCCTGCCGTGCCATACGACAAAAAAGCCGCTAAAGCCCTGTACACAACGGTACATGACTTCTGACTAGAGGTGGGTTAGTCTCTAGCCTCCCGTTTACAGCGAAGCCGGGGTCGAAGAGGAGTGTTGGTACACAGGAGGCACTTATCCGGTCTCCTGCGACCTCAGCCGCCAGACATCCCATTTCCGCCTCACGGGTCTCCGCACGCGGCAAACATGCAGGTAGGCCTAGCACCCAAACCAGCTAAAAGGAAAAAAAAACCCAAAGAAGACAAATCCTGGCAGGGAACCTAAACAGAATCTCAGCAACCTACGAACTGAGCGGTTAATATAAATCAGTTAGTGGTGGAGGGTAACAAAACCACAAGACCGGGGTGTTAGTACACAACGTGGTAGCGATTAGGTAGAATACAACACGGGCAACTAGCCAGTGGAGAAAATAAATAAAAACGAAAAAGCGAGACACAAGACCAGCTCGGGATCGTGGGGCCGCGACTCCCCAACAGCTGGATGAGATGAACAGCCGTCCCTGCATACACCATCAGCACCAAAATAAAAAACAAGCGGTGGCATGACATCAGATGTTGACCAGTCACAAGGTCAGCTCGGGCCGTGGGGGCGCCGCTCCCCAAATAACTGGAAAACCAGTTATCCCCGTGCAGGGCACAAGGCATAGAAAACAGCAGCCAAAAGTAGAAAATGCTACGGCCTCTTTTACGTCCGATAGACAAGTTAAAGGTGCTACGACCTCTCGCGGGTCCGGAACGCCAGAAACTGAAAAGATAAGAAATAAAAAAAGGCCTTTTAAGGGCCAAAAAAATTTTGGTTCCTCCTGACTTTGAAAAACCACTACCCATCAGTGAAAGGGAAGTTAGGTTTCATATTAATAATCTTAAAAATAAAAAGGCACCAGGCAATGATGGCATAAATAATAAAATTATGAAAACATTACCGGAAGAATATGTGCAAACCCTTACTAAAATATACAATTGTGCCATTAAATTAAATTATTTCCCTGATATTTGGAAGACAGCAGAGGTAATACTATTACCCAAGCCAGGCAAAAACCCGGCAATTCCTGAAAATCACAGACCGATTTCGTTGCTCCCAACCATGGGAAAAATCTTTGAAAAATAATTCTTATTAGAATGCAACAATTCTGTGAGGAATTCCCAGTAATTCCATTTACTTAAGGAGGTTTTAGAGATAAACACTCCACGGTGCACCAACTCTCTAGAATAACTGAAAAATGTGCTGAAGGAATTATAAAAAAGGAACACACAGCAGCCATATTTCTGGATGTGGCAAAAGCATTCGACAAATGCCCACATGAGGCAATTATCTACAAGCTAATAGCACATGATTTCCCACCCTGGATTATACATATAATCAAATCATACCTCACTAACAGAACATTCAGTGTAAAAATCAATGGGAAAAAATCGTTAAAAAAAATCGAAGCTGGTGTACCTCAAGGCAGTGTACTCGCACCAACGCTGTATTCTATCTTTACGTCAGACTTTCCCAACTATAATAACAGGAATCTGACTACAGCTCTCTATGCTGATGACACTGCACTCGCTTATACTTCCAAAAATAAAAATCAAGCAACTTTCATGTTGAAACATTATGTTGAAAAACTCGAGAAATATTTCTTAGATTGGAAAATTAAAATCAATACCGAAAAAACTCAAGCAATTCTATTTTCTAGGATTAAATGCAATCACAATCCAGACTTTGAAATAGAAATGTATAAAAAAAATACCTTGGGTAAATGATGTTAAATACTTAGGACTTTTTATGGACCACAACCTAAACTGGAACAAGCATATTAAAGAAACTGTGTCCAAATCTCTTAAGATCAGAGGAAGTCTCCAGCCAATAATAAAAAATAAAAGGCTTAGCAGGAAAAACAAAACTTTTATATGGAAAGCCTGTATCAGCCCTGTTATTACTTATGCCTGTCCTATCTGGGGGTAACTGCAACAAACAGCAGAAAAATAAGATTACCTCATTTCAAAATAAAACCCTACGATATATGGTTGGACTTGATGGAAGAACTTCAAACCATGCTATCCGAAGCATGCTAAATATTAATTCCATCCATTACACGATGTATGACTTAGCTTATAGATACTATGAAAAAGCTAAGATTCATCCTAATCCTCTGGTCAGAGCGGCCATTAACTATACTGTCAATGAAACTGACAGTTATAAAAGGCCAAAAACTATCTTGAATAAAGTTCCAGAAATGAACCCAATTCACAGCTACCCTAGCAAAAAAAATAACAATAATTGGGACTAGTGTTTAGAGGGTATTTCTCACCTAAGAAGAATTTCTGATTAAAAAAAAAAAAGGCTCTTTTAAGGGCCGTACTCTGATTTGCAAATATACTTCACACATGTGAATAAATCTCGTTAAATAAAAAAAAAAAGAAGGGGGGCTCCTCTAAGGGCCGTACTCTGTTTTGAAAATATACTTCACCCATGTGAAGAAACCTTGTTAAATAAAAAATGAGAAAAACGAAAAAAGGCTCTTTTAAGGGCCTTACTCTGATTTGCAAATTTACTTCACACATGTGAATAAATCTCGTTAAATAAAAAAAAAAGAAGGGGGGGGCTCCTCTAAGAGCCGTACTCTGTTGTGAAAACATACTTCACCCATGTGAAGAAACCTTGTTAAATAAAAAATGAGAGAAAAAAAAAAAAAGGCTCTTTTAAGGGCCGAGCAAAATGTTGCATAAAAGATTTATCTTTTTTGTACTAAATATCTCTGCCCCTAAAAAAACAAGGTATTGTTGGTCTTGCCTTTTATGTTAAAATTTGTTGTTGTTTTTCCCTGATTAAAAAAACAGAACAAAACAAAAAAAAAATTAAAAAAAAAAAAAAAAAGGCTCTTTTAAGGGCCGAGCAAAATGTTGCATAAAAGATTTATCTTTTTTGTACTAAATATCTCTGCCCCTAAAAAAACAAGGTATTGTTGGTCTTGCCTTTTATGTTAAAATTTGTTGTTGTTTTTCCCTGATTAAAAAACAAAACAAAACAAAAAAAAATAAAAAAAAAAGGCTCTTTTAAGAGCCGAGCAAAATGCTGCATACTCTAAACGAGTATCTTAAACCTCGATCGGTGTAATTTTGTGATCACACCACCTCAGCTATGGTTACTCTAACATGCCTGTCAAGAAGCAACAAAAGTAAACCTGTGAAAAAATTCTGTAAACCAATGGGGAAAAATCTTTTCTCTCATTGGCTGGCGAGCAACACTGAGCGAATAGCCAGTTTTGTCTTACCCGGTGTTCAAAGACGATTTTCTCTGGGAAAGATATTCTGTGTGTGATGTTTTTTTTTTCCAGGTTCCCCTTTCCCGTGTCCTTTCCTTCCTTTCCCCCTGTGCTCTTCTGTGGCACAGGTGTACCGGGCATTTTTCTGCGGAGAGAAATATCACTTGAAATGGCTTGTTGTTACAGGTAAGTATGTAAGGCAGCTTACAACTTCACTTCTTAACGGCTAACCGTCTACTCCCTCTCCCCTAATATTTCCATACTTTTCTTTCGTACTATTCTATCAGGGAAATCTGTTCCCAAATACCTAGTATTCCTCTTTTTCACCTGACAAAAGGCGCAGAGCGCTGAGGGTTCGGGTCTCTCAACCTCAGATAGGAAATATCTCTCGGCGAGGGCCACGGGTTGCCTAGCGGGCAACGTTCGTGACTGCCATAGAGAAGACCTCACGTTGGATTCGCCGGCTAAGAAATAAGGGCGTCTTCCTCCCCGTTTCTATTTCGCTTCCGTGTGAGTTTCCGGTCGGGCACTCTAGCCCAAATCCTCTTGCTTCCTATTTCTAATGGTTTAAGACATGGGTTCAGACACTGTTTTCCTGAAATTCTCTACATATGAAGAAAAAATTGAATGAAAAAGGATATTGCTAAATGAGTAAATATGTAGCTGCGCTTATGCAATTTCATTGGTAGGAGCGCAGAAAATTTAATACACCGTCTGCTTAAACTACACCCTCTCCGGTTTCGTTAGCTTACGTCGAAAGCTTCTCAAGCTTCTCATATATCGTTATTTGTTTTATCATCACAAATCTCAAAACGTATTTTTTCGAAAGAATTAGGTACCACTTATGCAAAAAGGAGTCGTCCACTAGAATTCATTTTGACGTATACCTTTACTGTAACCTCCATTTTTGAGATTATGTTCTTATATAAATTTCAGTATTTCTGCGTTATATTTCTTTCAGAAAAGCAGATAAGTTTCTCTAAACGTTTTGTATATTTTTACAACGACGCACAGGTAACCAAAGGAAAATAAGGCGCCACGCCCTTTGTAAAGTGCCTTGGTTTGAACGTAACATGATATGCTGCCTGAAATATGATTACGTGTTTTTTATTACCCAAACCCAAGACTCTTAGGTTTGGGTAATAAAAGTGACGTTGATGTTACAGATGTTGTCGTGAAACTGAAATTCGACTTACGGCTAGGAAGTAAAGATTAAGTCGTTATAAATTGGATATATGAAACTAATTTATGTAATAAGTCAGTTCCTTTCATTTAGATGAAATCTGGCCTCATAGAGAAAACTAAAACGATAGAAATCACAGACTGTAACAATATGTCCAAATTCTAAATATATTGCGGCTATTGATTTTATTGTTGTCCCTGTCTAAATGTATGATCAAAGTTTAATGCATTCCGCTGTTGATGTTCCGAACAGTCGAATGTTAAGATTTTAGGATATCATTTAGGTTTCTTTCCTTTAGGTTCTGCCTAAAGCGTGCTCGTCTTCTGGTTTCATTTACCATATCTATATAGGCACCACATCTTTGCATATATGTCTCGATTTCAATAAAAACAATACAGTGATATTCCGGTTTGTGAGGTGCGCCTGTGTTCGTCCTCTCAGTTCCTTCCTCCAACAAGAGACACGTCACGCGATCATTTTGTTTGGAGCAAAATCAAGAAGACCTGCTCGTCAGGCATCAGTTAGCGTCCGACTGAGTAACGGAATGGGTAATCTGATGACTTCTACATGCACCGTCCAATTACGGACTTCGCAGGGAAATAAGGAACTCACTCGAAGAACAGAGTGAAGGCGTTGCGAGAGCAATCCTACCAGGATCCGGCAGTCCTTTACCCGGATAGGATCGGCACGTAGACCAGCAGATATCTGCCACCCACACGGGACCAACACTCCCCCCCCTCCATATGCCAAAGCCCGTATGTGGGACGTGCTAATGGGCAGGGGCTTTTCACTTTGCGTCTGGCTGGGTGAATTTGTCCGCCAACGCGAGTGTTTTGGGGCAAAAGCCCTTTATTAGGTCCTGGATATATTAATAGAAGCCCATTTATACACTGAGGTTTTCGTGTATATGGGTAGACACCTTTATTTCCACGTACCCCCTCACAGAGAAATAATAAAATGCACAGAAAATTACACTGAAATATTTACAAATTTACACGGTAGCACTAGGATCCGTGCTGCTAGGCGTCTCTAGGGCAAGTCGTCACTCCTCTTTAATCTTCTCTATTCCTCAATGAGTATTTCTTCCTGCCTTGCCACGAAGTCTTTGACCATCTCGATGAAGCCCTGACGCGCTCTGGGATACGCAATCAAGATCGAGAGGTCCTTCGTTTTCCCTATATCTGGGGCGAGGACTTTCCTACGACCTTAAAGAGAACTGCACTCTAGAATCATGTGTGTGACGTCTGCGGTTTAAGCCCCGCAGACGCACACTCTGTACCTTATCGCAAAGTGGCGAAAATATTCCGGCAAAACGCCATGACCGGTGAATATTTGGTTCGGAGAACCTTCGCATTCTAAGCGCCTGATGGAGACACGAAGGAAGATACGGTGACAATTCCGACCCGTGTCCCTCTCGTCCCATCGTAACTGCCACTGCATCACCGTGGCCGTTTTAGGCTTTGTGCGAACACTTTGCACTGGTGTTCGTAATTAAAAGTATATAATATATTTTCCAGCCACTTCCTTTGCAAGCTGGTCTGCCCTTTCATTGCCACTGGTTCCGACATGGCTTCGGACCCAGTGGAACGAGACTACTACGCTACTCCTTCGGTCGATTAAGGCTTTAACGTCTCTGACAAGGGGAGTTTTACTCCCGAACTGTCCAAGTGCTTTAAGATCCGCTTGGCTGTCTGAGAAGACCTTGACTTCCGCATCAATGTCATTGAGCGTAGCCCAGTGCAGTGCCTCTCTGATCGCGAACAACTCTGCTTGAAACACAGAGGAGTTGGGAGAGAATTTAATTCGTTCTGTGTGTATCTTATTGCCATCTGAGAGCACACAGAATCCTGCCCCTACGTTACCGCTGATTTTAGAGCCATCGGTAGAGATCTCGCTCCCCTTTCCTATTGGGAGGTCTTTATCCCATGTGGGACATATTTCTTTGGCCGGGTGGCATGCGCACTCAATTCTTGGCCATTTTACGTCGATGACTGATAATGGTCACCAAGTAGTTCAGCATTACTGCCAAATCTAAGGGATTGCATCACTACTTCTCTTGCAATCACTAAAGCCGCTGGTTCACAACTGGTGCTGCCGTGAATGTGGTGCGGAAGCACCGTATTATTCCCAGCAGCGCTCTGCGCTGAATTTGATTGACACCGTTTCTCATTCTAACTGTGTCCGTCCACCAGGCGGAGCACGCATACGTGAGGATCCTTTCCACCCCACGTTTGTACACTACCTTTTTGGCTGCCCCTGACAGCCTCATGCCATTGATCCTGTTAACACTCAGGAAGCATCGGCTTTGAGATACCGAAGTTGAGGGAGCCCAGAAAGCTTCGCATCTAAGATGACACCTAGATATCGCATCTCCCTCACAGGTTTCACCGCGTGCCCATTGAAACGACACTTTAGGGGAGTAACCATCTCTCTCTTTTTCACTATCGCCCTGAGCGTCGTTTTTTCAGGAGCGAAGCGTAGCTTGCACTCCTTACTCCAAGTATCCAATTTAGCAAGAGCGGTGTGTACCTTCCGCTCAATCATATGTCTACCTGTTGCAGATACTACTAGGACTAGGCCATCCGCGTATGATTGCAGTTGCACTGCATCTTCCAACAGGAGTGAAAGCGCCGTGTCGGCTACTACATTCCACCACAGGGGGCCCGAGCATGAGCCTTGCGGGCACCCCTTTGTGTATTATCTGCTAAACACTCTATCATCTACAGTAAATTATACCCTCCTGTTAAGAACGAAGTTGCTAACTGCCAGAAACAGATTCCTGGGCAAGCCCAGTGTTTTAAGCCGGTCCAGCACTGAACGCCACCACACACTATTGAACGCACCCAGCACGTCCAGAAAGACGAGGCATGTGTGCATACCCATGTTTCTATTCAGCTTTACCTGCTGAGTAAGGTTAGCTAGCGCTTGGCTAGTACACCTCTCTGGTGTGAAACCAAATTGGCGGCTGGAGAGCTTACCTAGGCCGATCAGGTAATGGGTTGCTCGGATCACAAGGACCTTTTCGAGCACCTTACTCCAAGCGGAGAGCAGGCATATCTGTCTGTAAGCCGCGGGATCTTCTCGGCTCTCATTTTCTTTGCTGAAGAGGACGAGCACCACGGTTTTACACAATGAAGGGAAACCACCTCGCTCTAGGCACTTGTTGAGCAAACATACAAAGTACTTTGGATTGGCCGCGGAGAGTTCGCGAATAACTACCAAATCCAGCCCGTCCTTACCCAGAGCTTTCCCCGAGTTAAGGCTACTGAGCGCCGCCCCAACCTCGGCCGCCGTGAACGGCGGGTCGTTCTCAGTGTCCGGCGGGTGCCTACATCGATCTCTTTTAGCACGTTATTCACGGGTGTCCTCTAACTCCTCGTCGGCCGGGAAGTGATGGTTGAGGAGAACCTCAACCATCACAGGGTGACACCCACCCTCTGTCCTGACGGATGCCAGTAACAGTGGACCGGAAATTGACCCCTTGGCAAACTCAATTATGTGCAAGACCGAACTGTGTGATTTTGTGACAGAATATGAAACTGGGTAATGAACAGGACATTTATCGTTTGTAATCTGTGTTTTCTTGTGTATATTTATTTCACAAAGTTCAATTCAATGTGACCTTCTGTCCGAGATACTCAAATAGGCAGTTGAAATGTTAAGTATTTTATATCGGAACCAGCTAACACAAGCATATTAGAGAAAACTCTCGCAAAACTGCACATCTGAGACTCGAATTTTTAGGTTCACTACCGTTTGTGAAAATTGTAAAACCAAGGAACAATCGCAGCATTCAAAAGAAATTCATATAACAAATCCGTCATATTACAGGAGAAAACGTATTACATTTGTAGATGTTCTTGCTTTAAAACTCAGTATCGTAAAGAAGCCAACTCGAGCAATGATAAGAACTGCTACACGGTGTGCCGTTAAATGGAAGATTTTTGATATCGTCTTGGAGAATAGCCTGACAGGCGTTGGTTCTCTGCAAGAACTGAGTTCATTTCTGGTGAGTGGCAGAAGCGCTTGAGTGGCCAGTCACTTAGCTACTATATCCCAGACATATCCGATCGGGGACATACCCAGCATGCATCGAAGAGGTTTTGTATATTCCCATCCACATGTGGAGCAGCATTTCCTGCTGGAATATAACATCAGACTGAATGGCAACATCACCTCTGCCTCTAAAATATTCGTGATGTGGCGCTAGTTGTTCAGGATCCCCTGAGTTCTTATCAGGCGAGATCACGAATTGAACACAGTTGATCCTGAAACTATGACGCTTTGCGTTGGGTCGGTATGACGCTGCAAGGTATCGTTCACCACGATGTTAACTACCAGGTATGCGAGCGTCATGGTGAATCAAGTTGAACCATGACTCATCAGAAAAAATGAGCTGTTGCCATCAGCGAACCAACGTCTGTGTTCGAGGTCCCATTGCAGCCTGGGGCGTCTGCTGTTGACGGTGAAAGGAATGCGCAGGAAAGAGCTGCCAGCGGCCAGTCTTTTATTAAGCAGACGACGTCCAACTGTGTTGGAGCATAAAGCCTGACTTGTGAGAGTGCTCCATTGCTGCTCTAACACAGTGGATGTCACTGTGCGATCGGTCACTGCCTGCGGTAGAGATAAATGTCATCTCGTGCAGTTGTGCGGTTTTGCCGCCTATTTCCCGGATTTCTCTGTATCCGAGCCTTGTTTATCCACTGACGCCACGTTTACATCCCTTTATTGACGTTTCGTTCTGTTCGAGTGGCAGTTTTGCGGTAGAAAGATCCTGCTTCTTCTATCCCAACAAATCCTTCCTATGATAAAGTGTGTCAGGTGTCCATAGTGCGACATTCTTGAGCGACGGGGCATAGTGAGACACCAGGAACAACCTTTTGACTCAGTATCGGCCTTTCACTGATTGCAACATCCCGTTTGAACCAGCTCTTTATACACAAGACCGAAGAATTTAGAGGGAACTGGCCCGAATGCTTACGCGCCTTTTCACTGATATTTTAATAAATTACATGTCCCCGCATGTTTTAAATTGTTCCTAAGTTTCAAGCAAATACTAGCAGATTTTCATGGTACTGCAAGTTTTAGACACAATAGTGTATAACATTACATCGGTATTCATCCTGGATAAGTTGGAAGCCAAGTTGGGGGGGGAGAGCTCTGATCAAAACTGACCTCGTGTTGGAAGTTTATTTGTTCACTTTCACAAAGAAAACAGCTGTTCTGGTGATGTCATCTTTCCGGAGGGAACTTTTGGCTACCACATTTCAGTCGGTGCTAACTGTTCCATAAACACCACATACCTAGTTATCCTATTTCTGTGTAGCGCCACATCTAATACGCTTTTCCCCGGGTGGGGTGCGGGGTGGGTAGAGAGCCAGCCGTGAATCCGTCGATACTACTTCGGCTTATAGGCTTAAAAGCTGATCGGCGAGAGAGTATCAGACTAGAATCTCCCTGACCGAGGCACCCAAAATTTTCACCTGTTATGTGGTTGAATTAAATCCCTCATTGCACTCTTGATCTATGTTTTATTTATTGCACTACAGGTGTTTTGCTCGTTGTTTTAGGCTCTCCGATTAGTAACATGCAACCATTCTTCTTCCGCCAAATCAAAGCTCTGTCTCTTTTCATATCCTCCTGCGAAAGTGCCCATCACCGATTGCTTGGACGTTTGTTTATCTCTTCCGAAATCTCTCTCTCTCTCTCTCTCTGTCTCTCTCTCTCTCTCTCTCCTTTATTCGCCGTTTTTTGCGGAACATGGAGATGTTATATGGCTTTGTTTTTCTCTCTTGCCAGTTCAATTCCCAGAACGCCACTTCCAGAATGTTTCTACTCAAGAGCTTCATGAGGATATTTTGGGTGGGTATGCAAACTGTTCTGTTAAATGTTCGTAACTGTTTTCTCTCTCTCTGTCTCTCTCTTTTCTCGGGAGAGCGAAGCACATGACTGTCACCATTAACCAGACATCGAGTTGGTCTGTCGTTGCCATGTGTCTGTTCTCGTTTTACAAGAGCCCACGATTTGGTTCATTTTAGAGACGCTTGAATATTTTAGCAACGGCAGTGATGAATTAATCACAGGATTAATTACCTTTATTAATTCAAAGAGATCTGACATTATCACATTGTTTTTTAGTGCGACCACAAAAATGTAATAGAGAAGAAACGTAAAATGTTAGCATTCGTTAAGCTATCCATAACAGTAAGAATATTTTAAATTAATTGAATGAAACGTGATCGTGGAAGAATGAATGGAATTTCAGTTAAAGATTGCAATGTGGAGTTCTCGACAAGGCACTGTTTGATGGATTGAACCACTCAAATTAATCGAGCAAATCAATACGGGAAAAATACATTTCTTCGTAAATTCGAAAGGAACCAAAATTTTCTTAATTTTTATAATGTTTGAAAAAAATTTGAAATTTTATCGGTCATAGCATGCAAGGACTAGGATTAAACAAGTTAATAAAATCATGCAATGGCTTCATTATGATACGCTTGCCAACATACCAGAAATCATTACTCAAGATATGAGGATAATGGCTGTGGAGTACATCTAGGTCCGGTGCCCTGACCTTTGATCTCATTTCGATGATATTAAACAGAATTGCTTCACTATACCTCCTGAACAACATCATAAAGTTTTGTCACAATCGAAGCATTTTTACGTATGTTATGGCGCACAAGAGCGATAAAATGGATCCCGCTCCTATGTCCGGGCCTTTGACCCCATTTCGTCAATTTTCAATAGGGTGTCCCCTACCACATAATAACATTTCATCGAAATCGAACCAATTTTACGCGAGTTATCGTGTGGAAAGACAGACGGTAAAAGCTGGAACATGTACGCTTCTTCAACCTACGGTTGGAAAGCGCAAAAAATTAGCAATCATTACATTCAGTGACGAACAGTAAACTGAATCGTTGATCTCTAAGTCTAGTCAACATTTTCCCAATTTCTTTTTTACTTTGTTACTATCTCAGTATTTCTCAACCATAAATATACTCATGGAACTTATTCATTTTGCATTTTTTCACGGGTAAGAATCTCGGTTGTTACGGACCAACAGTTGCTTGTTTGCTTCCGTTTTACCATTGCTGAACAGGGAGTTACGTGCTATGATCTGAGGAAAGTCCCAATTTTTCGTATATTTATTTGAGCTATGCCTAACGTTTGCTCAGCGTATGGATGTGCAGACGAATCCTGCCGCATAAAATGTATTGACGAATGGATAATTTTTAATGTTTCCCCGGAGCAGATTGGAACTGTTAAAGGAATGGCGGCGTAGAACGGAAACCGATTTCAAGTAATTCATAGACTTTCCGTTAGGGGGCGTTTTCCCCTATATTTCTGCTTCTAAATCTCCGATCTGAAAAATTATTTCTCACCGCATACAGTTAATGATGGGTAATCGTTTTCACATAATTTCAAATGTTTGTAAAAAATTGTTTGACCACCAGGGGGCGTAGGTCTTAATTTCAGCTTCTGATGTATTTGCAGCAAAAATATGAGCTTCTAAAATCTCAATTGAAAAAAGTCTTTTGTGGACTGATACTACTCATGCCGACAAACATTTTAGGAACATTTTCTTCTTGAAATAATGTATGGTTTCTAAGCCAGGGGCGTAGATGTATATCTTATTTTTGTCAATATCTGTACTTCTAAAAGCCCGATTTCAAAACTTCCTTCCTTGTTGGATAGTGTTTCCGATGCGAAATGTTTTTCCTGTAAATTCAAAATTGTCAAGTAAATCATAGACTTTCCGCTAGGGCGCACGATGGTAAATTGCTTTTTCTGCTCCTAAAACTCCGATTTGAAAAATTCTTCCTGTATCGCATACAAGACCTGACGTAATATATTTTTCACGCAATTTCTAATGTTTGGTAAAGAAAGGTTTGGCCACCAGGGGTCATAAGTGTTAATTTCTACTTCTGATGTATTTGTAGCAAAATCTCGGCTCCTGAAAACTCGACTTATTTTTTTTTTAGTTGAACCGATACCGCTCATATGGATAAACCTTCTGTGAATGCTTTCTTCCTAAAATAAAGCATGGTTTTTCCACCAAGGGACGTAAAGTCACATGTTATTTCTGTCGATAACTCTGTTTGTAAGAGTTCGTAAGCTCACGATTTCGTTTACAGCAATATCTGAGGAATTAAAGACCCAATTGAAAATCTACTTTCTTCCGTCAAATACAATTATTTTCCATACCGGTTCAATTGACTTTGAATAGCTTGATAAATTTAATTTGCGTCAGAACGGATTCAAAAGACGTGCTTATTACACCCAAGAATTCAGTGTTATCTTTCTTGTTTTTAATATATGTTTGACCAAAGTAAAACAATCATGACGAGAAAATAGGCTTTCCTATTTTTTTTTAATGCATGGTTTGACCAGAAGGAAACAATGACGACGTGAAAATAAACTCTGAGGTAACACACCAAGACGTTTAGATTCTCAAAATTAGGCAAGAGTAATAATAGCGACATCATTAAATCTCCAACCATTTTGGCCAAAAACCTCCAATATCTTAGGCTACACGAATAAACTACATTGGTGGGCCGTTTCTGTTGACGGTATGCATTCCCTATTAGCTCTATAGACTCTCTAGCTGTTAGAATACACTACCCGAGTACGACTGAATTTGAAACACAAGTTACTAAATGAGACCGAGACACTTTAACAAGAACGAAAAACAGCTTTATCTATAGCTTCACATATTTGCAGTTTATGAAATTAAATGTTCCTCCAGTTTGGAAACTTTTAATACACTTTCTGGTACACTTAGTGTAAAAAAAAGTCAAATAATTTACAGTCGTTCTAGTTCTTTGTAGCAGCAATACGCATAATGCTGTTTGCATGTAGTAACAGTGTTCAATGTTAAGTTGAACTAACAAAAGACACGTAACAAGACTTAATACTTGAAGTTTGCCTTAACGTTGTTATTAAGTTATCGTACACTTACTGTTTTGCTCGACACTTCTGCGGATTGCGGGAAAGAGTCAATCGTAGCAGGAGCTGAGACCATCCACTGGGTACTGGAACTGGAGCCATCACTGCGAACTATGTACTGACAAGGGAACAGTTCATAGATTTCAGCACATTAAGTTCTTGAAGCTCACCCTCACAACTTTCTCATGAAGGTTTGTCTTTTTAAATTGAGTGATGACAGTGGTCAACGTCACAAGTGTGTGCGTTTTTGCATAAACGCCTTGGTCTAAAGGGGCGGGGAAGCACAGCAGGAATATGATTATTTCCAACAATCCCTCACTAGCTTTACAGTCCGTGAAAAACGAAATTTTGTCTGTTTCGCAGATATTCAAACCTTTGTTAAGCTAATGGTTTCGTAAGAATGTCTGCTGAATATTTTGTAATGAACAGTAGCGTACGTATATGCGGTAAACAGAAACGTGACCTTATGCCCGATAGAGAAAATTTATGCATTCAGAAAAATTGGAAATTATAGGCAAAACATTCCTCATGAAGGACGCTCTCCAACGAAAACAGAGTTTTTCAAATGATGCTGTCAGAAGCACATATAACCAAAAATACACTACCGGAAAGTGAAAAAAGAACACCATTAAAAAGTGCAGCTGCATCTGTGAGCTTTATGTCGTAGCAACAATTTGTTAAGAAAGGAAAGTGATCGCACGTGTGAAGTGATTCAATATTTATTCTACCTCTTAATACGTATTACACTGTACAGAAGTCACGTGTAATACGCATTAAGAGGTAGAATAAATACGCTATTTTAATAAGGTGTTGCACCTTCTCCGGCAGCAATAGTAGCTTCCAATCCGGCATGCAATTGGTCGTATAAATGCTGGATATCACGCTAGTGGATATCATTCCATGTGCTTTCAACTTGGACGCGTAATTCAGAGATGGTCGCTGCCTTACGGTGTCCGCGGAGAGTCTTCGCCAGCTCCAGTTACAGACATGCTCGATTGGAGACAGGTTCGGAGAGCGTGCTGGCCACTGACCAAGGGTGTTGATGCACAGCCTGAAGAACATGTTGAGGTGCCCATGCCGAGTGTGGGCGGGCGTTACCCTGTTCGAATATCGCATTTGGGGTCGTACACAGAAATGGCAAGAAGACCGGCTGTATGATGTCGCTGACGTAGGTACTGCTATTCAGCGGACCCCATACAAGCACCAGACTTGTACGAGAGTGATCGCTAATCGCTCTCCACACCGTGATGCCCTGCGTGGTGCTGTTGTGTCATAGGCGGATGCATGATGGCAGAAGCCACTCACCTTGTCGCTTTTGGACACTTACACAACCGTCAACCGCTCCCAAGCAGAATCGGCTTTTATCACTGAATACCACAGATGCCATTCTTCCCTCCCATGAACTCTTTCTTGACACCACCGCAAACGTGCTCGACGGTGACAACGTCACAGTGGGCAGTGGTAAGCGTTCCAGCGGGACGCGTGTCCGTAGTCCTGCTTCGAACAAAAGAATCCGTATGGTTCTGGTAGACACCCTTGCTATGACATCGGATCGAATTTGTGCCGCCGTAGCCGTTGGCTTTGCCAACGCCGCCCTCCTGATACACCAATCCTCTCCTGCGTCCGTAACTCTGTGTTGCCTGGCACCACGTCTACGACTGTACGAATGCTCCTCTGATCACGGCCGATATCTTTAGTTCCACTCGGTCCGCAATTTGAAGGAACGACCAACCTAATTCCCGCAGACCCACTGTACGGCCTCACTCGAACTCCGATAACTTAAAAAATGTTGCGCGCTTGCGTCGTCCAGGCATGGTAACTTCTTTACCGAGCACTGAACAACACCACACCAGACGAATGACTTCGTTGTTCATACTCTAGTTCTTAAATACGCGCTGTGTACATTTTTGTGTTGTTGGAGAGGCGGGAGGCGTAGTGGTCAACGTACCTGACTGCCACGAAGAAAACCTCAGATTCGATCCCAGGCATGTGCGAACGCTCGAACCACTAAATATCCGCCGTGCGTCGGATAGCACGTTAAGCCGTCGGACCCCGGGTTATAGCTCCCCGGTAATAAATGAGGGCGTCTTCCTTCCCCTTTATACCTCGCTTCCGTGTCACTTTCCTATCGGGCACTCTAGCCCAAATCGTCTAGCTTCCTATTTCTAAGGGTTTTTAAGACCTGTGGTCAGACACCCCTTCCTAAATTCCTCTACGTATGATCTGATCTTATCTTGAATGTTGCCGTCCGCAGTAACGTCATTATTTCGTCCAATAACATTCCAACTTGAATCACATCACAGTCTCTGCTGCCTATAACAATTAACATATTATAATATGACGTTCCTATCGGCATTCTTTCTGGGTGTTCTTTTTTCATTTTTTGGCAGTTTATGACATAGAGGTCTACGTCCTTTGGCGGCAAGGTATGCTTCTCTCAAGAAAAATATTTTCAGAACATGTTTTTGTCGTGAGCGGTATCTAACAACAAAGGAATTTGTTTAGTCGAAATTTCTGTACCGAAGGGTACATCACAAAGGAAAATACATTTTAGCCCACACAAATGGAGTAACTGTACTTTCCCAAAAAATAGAAATTATATTTAGAAGCTGTTTCGGATGCAAAGGATAATTTTTCTCCTGCAGCTCTTTCGGATGAAAAGAACAATTTTGCACCTGGAGCTCTTTCGGATGCAAAGGATAATTTTTCAAATCAGTCTTTTTGTAGCTAGAGATATTAAGTTAGAATCAAACAACAAAGGAATTACCCTACCCAGCGGAAAACCTATGGATTACTTGGAAAAGAAAATGCATCCAAAATAGTCTTCGCTGTAAATGTTATCCAGGGGAGGAAATAATTTTTTCTTGGGATATTTAGAAGCAATGCAATGGAATAAAATGTTCTTTCATTTCGAACGCATTTGCCTTTTCGTCCTGATTCCAGCAAATGTCGCACAGGTGAAAAACTGAAAAGCAAAGATTACCGTTCTCACGTTTGGGACTTCGCAAGCAAGAATAATTTTTCAAATCCGGCTATTAGTTAAATACAGAAGGATGGACAGAGAGATGCAATAAAAATGTTTTTGTTTTTTTTGCATGAAAGACGTGCTAAAAGAAACGCCGTTACCTAAACACGGTAAATTTAGTTGGCTAAGGTGGGAAACCTCGGACTTTATTTAATCAGAGTTTCACCCGACGCTCATCGCAAAAGTTAAGCGACGAAACCTAGAACTGCAAACAAAATGTACCAAGTCGAAATTTGTGCGTTATTTTTATATAACTAATATATTTTTTCAACTTTAAAGCGAAATCGGTTCTGGTTAAATTTGCCCTCAACGTCTTCATCATTTATTGAGACGTCAGAAAACATATTTTAGGATGATTAAACTGATACATGCGATTTTCGTGATAGCTGAAATTTTTTGGTGTAATTTAAATTACATTTATACTAGCGTGTAGCCCGTCCTAGGACTGTTGATTTTGAGCTTTAAATAAATATTAATATATAGGGGATGTTTTCCGTCCTAAGACAGTTAAACTTTTAACTGAAGCAGATTGAAAACAATTTAAATACACGGCAGTTTTTTTCTTTTGTAAGGAAATTAGTAAAATCTTATAAAGTAAGAATTCATTCATGTTAGAGCTGAACATTATATGCTATTTCCGTTTTTAAAAGACCTCGCAATAAATAAACATTCTGTGCGAAATTTTCGTTGTTGTTTAACAATTTTCTCTGTAGTCCAGTTTTTTTCGTGTAAACTTACCTTAACTTTTGCTCTGATTTTTCGCGTTAAATTATTTTTCCGGCATACTTGATATTCCGTTCACGGCTTGTTTTAGACTGTCCTATTCGACGGTTAGTTTGAAACTTCATACCGAAGCTTTTTCTGCAAAATAATGCGACATCTGACATTACAAATCGAAACTATCTAAATTACCGTCAACGTGCTGTTGGTGCGACATCTGTTTTTAGATGCAATTTTGCTCACTTCCACATCGCAAAGATTTCAGTTTTTACTGCAGGTTAGAGGGTTCAGATAGATCGATATTTTGCAAAATGTATAACAAAATAAGCACTAAACTCGGAAAGTTACTTAATTTAAAAACGTAAAAAATAATTTGAGCATGCAAATTAATATTCGAATTGTGCAAAATAAAATTAATATACAAACGCAATTTACCGAGATATTAAGATTTTAATTTGAAATTTGTAGATCGGATAAATAGATCTCGGGTCAACAATAATCTAACGTTTTTAAATTAGCACGTGATCACCTTGACATCTAAAAGCGATCGCTTGCTATTATATAGCAAGCAATCATTTTGAAATTGGGAGAGCACACACGAATTAATCAATAAGTGATGGCGCAACAATGCAGACGTTGCTGCGACCTCAAGCGTTCCAGAGAGATACACGGATCTGGGTGCTTATATTATTAGTAAAGAAGAACCATCCTTAGTTTTCTTTGTGGAAGAATACTTACTTTGCTTTATTTAGCTGTCGTCTTAAGCGTTTTCATCCAGGTCATGGAGCATTTCGGTACATATAAAAATTTGATTTCAATTAAGTATATTCAAAGATACACATGCTGCGCCCGTGGCGCAGTGATCTAAGCGATGTCTTCTGATCATTTTGTCCGAGATGAGTCCGGGTTCGAATCCTGGTGAGGCTTGGATGTTGTGTTTGTCTTACGGCGCTGTCTCTTTCCCTTCCCTGGAACCAGTGGCCCTAAATTAAGGACGGGCGACTGCTTATAGCCCACTGAGTTGCTCATAGTGATGGATAAACCCTAATAAAAAAAGAAGATAAACAGCAATTCAACATTAACTGTGAGAATGACAGTGAAGTAAGTAAGAATCGGGCCTGCATTGAAAACAAATGAGGACATATGTAAAAATCTGTAGTTTCACATTGAATATAAGGAAAAGCAAGCAATGAAAATATGAAGTAAAGAAGAAACCACGAGCTCGACACTCTTGTCTGTAGTTTACAAACTTTGCTAACTAAGGTATTTACACAGAAGGGGTAAGCAGTTTCGTTCCCTTCAATAATGAATGCGATGAAATAACAGTTGCTCCCCAGACATTAGAGACCTTTCTTCATTAGACACTGAATGTAAATTAAAATGGAAAAACAAAGCAAAATTTGATATTGCTTACGCTGTGGACGCTTGAATGTAAAACGGATAGACCAGCCATGCAAAAATTAAAACCTTACAGTTTCTGCTTTGGCGGATCAAAATCATTGAACTGTTTATGTCAAAAAATTTCAAAATTTTGGGATAACGTTCTATTCAAAGTAAATTTGTAATGAGAGAAAGAAATTTAGAAAGAAAATTTCGAGCTAAGCAGCCAGCGGAAATCTCGTTCCTTTTCATAAATTGCTTTTTCTTTAATTTTTGAATATGCAAGTACTCTTACACACTTTCAAATCAGCTTTCAAAGAAGAGTAGCTGTGTTTTCTATTTAGATTATTTTGAAA
This sequence comes from Macrothele yani, assembly GCA_039090855.1. Classification (NCBI taxonomy): domain Eukaryota; kingdom Metazoa; phylum Arthropoda; class Arachnida; order Araneae; family Macrothelidae; genus Macrothele; species Macrothele yani. Next base: position 70,965,100 of record CM076999.1, on the reverse strand, counting down.
ATTCTGCAAATAAAAAAAACGATTTCAAAATCTATTTACTAAATATACCTAAATTTATAAGAAAAGAGAAACAGCTAAACTTCTCCTGAGGATCTCCCGCTTAAGAGCTACCCATTTGCGTCTACGGGCAATAGATATCTCATAGAATAATTTAAACAACCTTAATCTCAGCGAAAAATTAACCTCTCTGCCGCTAGTAGGGTTCTGGTTACTGAGGAACACCCTCAAAGAATTGAAAGTAACTACAGTTTCCTGATGCAGGGGCGGATATGGAATTTTTAGCGGGGCAACGAAAAGCAGAAGTTTTAGAAATCCACCGGAACAAAAACTAAAGTTAATGAGAAACAGAGGGAAAAATTAAAATACTCTTTTATATAAGTATGCATTTGATTAAATTGAGGAATTTTTCTTATGTAGTGAGTAAGGTTTTAACGAAAAACATAAAAAATATGAAACATTTTTCTGGGAGCGAAGTACCTTTAGTGCCCACTATAAAAACGCCCCTGTCCTTTCGAAAAACTAAGAATGAAAGGGGCGTGTTTAGGAAAAAATAAACACGCCCCTTTGGTCGAAAATCTAAGGTAGTGTGAAAAAACATGACGCTGAACTGAAGGAAACAAAGTCTCGAGAACATGACCCACCCGCGCTCATGCAACGGAATCTTGTCGTTTGGGCTACTGATGCGTGGAGGAATCTCCTGAACAAGCATCAAACAAACGTCAGGTAATCCTTCTTCATGCCGCATGTGCCCGTTTAAAACACGGTCACCACACGTGAGCATATCTGAACACGGAGCTCAACGTGAAATGGAACTGTTTGACAATATCAAAATTTTTGAATTGTAATAGCATTATAAGTTGCTATTCGTAAGAAGGCTTTGATAGCATAGTCCTGACCACGGTGTATGATAGTCAGGAGATACATCTATCTACCCATAGAGTTAACAGTTAGAAAAGGGGATCGTTAATGTCATAGCTCGCCAGGTGGCGAGCAAGAGTTGTCGGCCGCGTGTTTACCATAGCAATATATAGCGTTTATGATTTCATCAGGGCTAAATCTGTGTTTATCACAAGTATTTTGTATTAATTACACTATGTAGTTGTGTGGTATTGAAATTCTAGAAACGTTGATATTTCTCTACAGAAGTTAAGCACGTCAACTCTTTTTAATTTAGGAGGAGACTAAAATTAATAGTGCAGCTGTTAGTTCAATTCCTACATTTTTGAAATGGATTGAAAGCGTTTTGTATCGAACTATCGAACAGATTATTCGACATGTAAAGAACGGTATCCACTTTTTAAGGCCCATAAGATGAAAGACGATCACTGCTTTGATATCAACAGAAGCTGGCAGTGTAATTTCTTTACGTTATACATGCGCGCCGCCATTTTTAAATGTATAAATCGCGGCCCTCATGAAACTATAGCAAATGCGCATAGATAAACATTTCCTCTTTTTTTTTAATTAAAAAAAAAGCTATTTTACGATGGAAAACACTGTTTACCACCACGTTAGACATGCTGTTCTACATATGAAAAATGAAATTATCCTACATAAAGGTGTGAAAACATGAAATGCAATGCGTGCTTACTAAACACTGGCATTATCAAACATAAATATGCATATATATCGCTATAATTGACGACATTCCACTGGCAGGCACAAAAGTGCATGTTTACCAAGCGTTTCAAGTTTTGCTTTTTCAACTACAAGCAAAACAGCATTCTTAAAACACGAATGCTTCTACCCCTTCCTCCCATAAAACATAGTTTGTGTCCAGTCATCGGACAACACGTTGATTGCGCCATCTGGTGACAAGTAACATTAACATGCAATTTTTGTTTCCAGAGCCGTACCACCTGACTATCAATCATACACCGTGGTCCAGACGAAGCCTCTCGGTGGATCGCAAAAGCTCTGCTTAACTTGGGCATCAGTTTTACGCCATAAAGGAAGAGTTTTAGTTTATACATAACTCTTTTCGGTGGTATGCGTTTTTTCTCTACTTCTAAAAGTTAATTTGTTTTTGGCTCTCAGAATTTTTCGACTTACGTATTCGACGAGACCCTTAAAATAAGTTCCATTACATCGCTGACAACAATTTCAACAAGAAAAACATCGCATAAGGCGCGAAAGATTTATGACGAAGTAAATTTCTTCATAATTTTTATGCCAGGGGAGGGATTCGCAACACTCGACTCCGAGTTCTGTCCAATATACTACACTGACATATGCTCTCATAGCAATCTGCCTTTATCTCATGTACGTCCTGCGGGCAGGCACGTCACAGGTTCTACTATGCCAAGAGTTGGCATAGCGTGATGGTACTGCTATGCCACGATTTGTTGCATAGCAGTACGATCACGCATCACGCGCTACCTTCACAATGCATGGAGTGCAAACAACAATGATTTGGATATTGAAATGTAAATGTATACCAGGGTCTGTGCCGTCAGTTAAGCTTTGAATTTGTAATGAAAAGCTTCAATATTGAAAACCATAACACACTATTGACAGGAATTGAAATCCATGGCACACTATTGTCAGACGCATATTCTTAAGGAACGAAGCAAGAGGCCAAGAAGTGTGGCAGCTCATCTTTGTGAAATAACACTCTTTCCGTGGTGGCAGTCGACATACAAACGATAATATACTCAAGTGTTACTCACGGTAATTAGCAACAAGTCAAATCAGTTATGTGTATAATTTTGCATAACTGAAGTCCTAAATAAAGACTGTAAGCAATAACATGGGAAGCTGAAAAATGCGTTATGAGCCACAAATATAACAATACGGGTGACGACTTACCTTCTAATGAAAGAAATTTAATTAATTGTAGGAAAGTAGGAGATACAAGGAAGCAAGATGCTCGTACATTCGTTTTACCGAGCATTGAGAAAGATACCTCGGTATCGTGTGTTGGTCGGAGTACATTTTCATATGTTGAATAACACCCCGATCACGGACTAGTACTCTCTCTCTCTCTCTCTCTCTCTCTCTCTCTGTGTGGATATATTCTCATGTCATAAGAAAAAGACAAGTGATGAAAAAGCTTGCTCCAGATGTCATCTAGTTCTTTCGACAGCACTGTGAGAGCAAGATGTTACAGTTAATGCTGCTGAGTATTTCTTTCGTGACTTCACTACGTTTATGCTCATTCAGATTGTTATGAGCAATGCAGTGGCTCTCATTGTAAAGCTGTTAACTGGTAAATATGTAAAGAGCCAAAAAGAGAAAAATAATTGAAGGAAAAGAGGGTCACACAATACAGTAACAGTCAAGCGTATTGGAACAGCATAGATGTGTCAGCAGAATGCGTTCTAATTTGCAAATTTCAGAAAACACGAACTGCAAAGCCCTAGGCACAAAAATTTCTAAAGTGGAGAAAGTCAGATAAAAAGAGTGAGTTAGGTAAAAAACGTAAGAACTACCGTAAACATTTTCTGCCATGAAAGCAATGACAACCGCAAAAGGGATTATCAGTGCATTTTGCCACCAGCTCATCCGACACTCCATTATCCTACGAGATCTACGTATTTATGTGTTTTAAGATCATAAATATAATGTCCGATAGTTAGATGAGTTCTTCTAAGTTATTCAAATTGCCCCAATGTTTTCCCTGATGTCAGGCTTTCTCGCCCTTATGCTTTTTGTCTATTTCCAGTTTTAGTTTTTTCCGGTAATGCTTTAGGTTATATTCCGGTAACATAGAAATCCAAAAACATGAAGTTTAATCTTCTAATTCGACATACGTGTAGTTGGCATCCTATCCAATCCGTCCCAATTTCCATTAGCTGCTTTTGCAGTTTCAATAGAATGTAAACCAGTAGTACTAACAAAAACGGACAGTGATCAAAATCTTGTACGTGGTGCATTGTATCCAACGTCAACAGAATGTTATCAATAAGAATTTCAGAGTACTTATATGGAATTGTATAAACATGGAAGCCGGCATAATGGGTGAACTTCCGGCAAAATTGTGCATTGGAGAAAAATCTAAATTTTTAAAGTATTGTTTTCGCAGTTTAAGATTTTGAATGGATAAAGAATTTGTCAAACCGAACTACAAGTGTCTGACGCTCACAGGCAGACGAACTGGAGTTCTTCGCTGAATGACAAATGGAAGGTTAACACGTACCGATACTCTTAACCAATTATTTTGCCGCCCCGATGGCGCAGTGGTCTAAGCGATGTCTTATGATCATTCGTCCGAAAGCGGTCCAGGTTCGAATCCCGGTGAGTCATGGATGTTGTGTTTGTCTTACGGCACTGGCTCAGTCCTTTCTCTGGAACCCGTGACCCTAAATTAACGACGGGCGACTGATTATAGCCCATTGAGTTGCTCACGGAAAATAAATACATACCAATCTTATACGTCTGTAGCGTGTGTTTCCTGTGTCAGTACTGAGTCATCTGAGAGAAGAAATCCAAAATTCCACAGTTGCCATAAAGTGTTGATTTGTCGGCTCATATACAGTATGTTGATTGGAAAACAATGGAGTGCGAAGCCTCGTTCTTTAACTGCTCATGTAAAATGAAGCAGCCCATGAGTTACATCAAATTTACTAAACCGTCAGGCTGTCATCAACTGGTTACGCTGCGAATGAGGTGGCATTAACTTCAGCTTTATTGAATCACAGCTAGATTTCAAAACTTTTTTATCCTATGCTTTTCTAGGTAAAACACCTGGATGAAGGCAAGTAAGCATCAACACTCGGTGGAAAATAGGCAAAACGTCTGCTTGAAAGAAAAGGTACAAATATAAGCTGTGATTATCTGGTGCAATATATGCTGTGATTAATATATGCTGCGATTACCTAGGTACAAATATATGCTGTGATTACCTAGGTACAAATAATTTATATATACGTAGATATCGATAAATTATTAGTTGCTCCTCTTGCTGTTATGTTTGATGCTGTAAATTAATACGGGAGAAAAGCAGTCTCACAGGAGATGCTCATCCCCCCTAAGTGCGTCCTGACTCCACAATCACTACGTACCCCATTCTATTAATCCGTGATATCACCACGTTGATGCCACCTTCTTTTGTCCTTTCAAGGAGCGCTGATTCCGTAGCTTTCCGTCCTTAAACATTTGTGTCATTAAAAATAATCTAAGCGACTGTGATGTTATCCGTCTTCACCAGTGAATTGCCACAGCTGTATGTTCTCTTTTAGCATATTTATCTCCACAGTAACCTATCTTTTTATCATTGCCTATAATATACAGCCTACGTTCAATAAGTTCCAGAACTGACCGCATAACTGACGTAAGAATAATGGAATAAAAATGTTTCGTATATGCCAGAAGACAGAAGTTCTTGGACAATCCACGAACGTCTCGAAACAGGTTTATACCGGTACCAACAGGCGGCATGTGGGCATTAATTGGGTGATAGCAAGAGTTCTCGTCCCATTTCCTTTTAGGAATGGAAGAGCAGAAAGCGGACATTCTTTTTGTTGGAAACGTGGTAAATCAGCTGCTTAAACTTGCCGAACGTTAAACGAATCCTATGGAGACACAGCATTATTCCGTATCATAGTTTTCGAATAGTATGAATGATTTCGTGACGAGTGGGAATCTTTTTATAATGATCCGAGATGTGGATGTGCTTCAAGAATACGGACAGCGGAAAAAATCGAAGAGGTGCGTAATCAGTTAAAGAAAATTTATCGAATTAAAGTTGGATTTTTGGCCGTGCGGAAGGCATCAGTTAGTCTATCTGTCACGCGTTAATATGCTAGGATTTGGGAAAACAAAAACTTAATGCTAGATTGATATCCCACATTCTGAATGATGACCAAAATGTGGTTCGTTCATCGATTTGTTATGATCTGCTGGGCACTGCAGCTGAGGATCTCAATGTTTGCTACATAATTTTTGCAGGAGATGAAATATGGTGCTTACAGTTTGATCCACAAATCATGCGCAAAGCGTTAACTGGAGAGATACCTACTCACAGTATCTAGCAGACATTACATCTATCCAAACAGCCGTCATAATACAACTTGCGGACATTCCGGAAAGTGCCTTCCGGCACTGTTTTCGAGACCTTCAGAAACTCTAGAAACCGTGTGTTGATCCAAACGGCCGGTATTTTAAAAATGACCAGCATTAGTAGGGAGTATGGTATTCTTTATACACTTTATTGAGTCAGTGCTGGAACTTTTCGGACATCGGTCGTTTTGCTTTTGTTTTTTGTTTTTTTTTTTGCTACCAGCTACCGTTATCCTTGCATTTCTTTAGAAAAGAACTCTGGATTCCAAAACTTTTCGGTTCTATTTTATGAAAAACAAAAATAAATTGCTGATCATAATTTGATCAAGATCGAAAAAGGTATTCTGTTTCCTGATATCTATCAAGGAAACCTTGAGAACAAACCGTCGTTGATTTTTTTTTAAATTGAGGAATGGAATGAAGGTGCATGCATAATCTCAAAATTATGATTCCATAATTTTCAGCATGTAATAATATTTCTCTTCGGGTGGAAAGGTTCTAGAAGTGAATTCCAAGATCACAGATTTTGCTTAATCCACTAAACACAGGGAAAATTTAACTAAATGCTGCAAGATTATGAACATGATGTTGAAACTTCTTAACAAAGGTAAAAGTTTGAAAAAAAAAATAAATTAAATACTTAGATGACAGGAAACATATTGGAAGTTTCTTAGCCAAGGAGTCTGAATTTCTAGAAGATATTGAGTTTTAACCTGATTCTCCGCAAATTGGAAAATAAATATTCCTGGGAGACACGTGGTTTTTAAGTTTGCTTTCATTGTTTGGAATTAACAAAGGTTACAAGCCCCGGAGCGGACTACAGTGTTTCGAAACTGTCAATCATCGGAAGGTTTGAACAGGTATTTTAGTTTGTATAAATGTGGTCGTTAACGGATTTGTTGATCGGCTCAAAAATCTGCAGCATTCTGAGACATCCTTGAACTTACACACAATTTCTTGTGAAAATCTTGAACGGCCAGTACCATGGCAAAACGAAAAACCAATTTGATTTGTAGCTACAAAGGGTACTGGTACTGACATCCGTAGAATTTCAAAGAATATCACATATCCAGGCAGATAAAATTTCAGCGGATCATTCTTGTTCTTTAAAGTATTAAGTGTAAAAAAACGATTAATAACGATGAATATAATTATTTGGTTTAGTTGGGTAAATGGATTGAATAGACAGACGTGCACCCCTATGAAAGAATGACCGTTGAAAAATGTGGTAGGACTGCTTTTCAGCATAGTACCCTTGAAAATTCCCCACTTCCTGTGCGGTAATCCAGGCTCATATAAACTGCAAATAAAATGATTTTTAGAGGCCTTCAAAGCATAAATAACGATAACTTCCATCACAAAACGAACATTAGACAAATTAGTTTTTACACTGGAAGTGACGGTAGTCCGATGGGGCAAAATAAGCTAAGTAAAGAGAGTGTGGGATTAGTTTTAACACACATCTAGCGAAAGCAGTCATGGCAACTGTTGATTTGGTGCATGGAACGCTTTTCTCATTAATCAACAAAACAAAACTTTGGTATGTTTTCCTTGGTGTTCATCCTTTAAAAGCTGTAAAAAAAGTTTTGTAAGTTATCATAGTATGGTTTGGTGATTGTTTGGTCTCTCGAAAATTATTCTACATATGTTAATTGACCATCACTACTTTCTCCGCAACGCAAAAACTGCTAAGATTACGTTTTTTGGTTTAAGTGATGTACGTTGGAATGGGTGTGCCACCATGCTTTTATTGTTTTGATTCTGGAATATAGTGGTATGACCATATTTCATCCACTGTTAAATATTATTGCAGAATATTTTCTGGATTGGTTTCAAAAGTACACGATAAACTTAAGTCCCGACACCCGAGCTTTTGCTCGGGTGTAAGGACTTTAGGGACCCTTCCGGACAACAGCCTTACTCATTGACAGATGTTCTGTCACAATACAGCCCATGGTTGTGTTCCACATGTCTCACTGATCTTCCTGACCAATAAACGCCTACCTTGCTATACTGTTTCGTACTTGTCTACATTTTCTGGAGTGATGGACTTAGAGATTCTACCTGAGCGAGTGTCCACTTTCACATTCGGTATCCTACTCTTGAATTCCGCTGCCCGCTTCTTTAGCCTTGTTCGAAGGGGCATCCTTTCCTAGAATTTGTCACATTTTCATGGTTGGTTCGAAACCTTTCTGAACGTAGATAATTTATTACAGATCTGAGGGTTGGCTAATCTAATTTTCTTTCTAAACTTTCAAATGCTGCTGTAATGATAATAACAATGAAGTTTCATGCAAAGACTAGCATTATTGCTTCCCAAAAATTCAGAGTCTTTGACTATTTCTTGATGGCGGTGTCTAACCCCCAACTTCCGTAATTTAGTGTTTTTGATCGCTAGTTTTGGTCAAGGGTGATAAAATGGACATAGAGCTGTAAACTTTGGTACTATGCTGTATATAACAATTCTGTACAAGACCATTAATTTTCAGGACGGTGGGGTAAACTCATACCCTCCCCCTACCACCAGGTTTCTAAGAGCGGAGGTAAGGTGCTCAAGTTAAGTTATTTACTCGCAATTTCCATGCTTGATCTTGTGTTGAGAGGCAGACTCAACACAAGATAAAGTTGTGGGTATGCCCTTCCCCCAGAAATCTGATGAAGTCTGTAAGAGGGATCTAAAGTGCTTGGGTTGACGTTTCTACCTCCAACTTCCGTAATTTTATATTCTGGACCTTTAGAGTAAGTCAGTGTATCCGGGATGTTCCACCTGAAGCGTCCGCGAGCTTTGGGGGTCTTCTCCCAAAATTTTAAAATGGACGTAGAATTGTAAATATTGGTACCATACCTTGTATAATGATTTTGTACATTACCACGAATTTTCAGGAAGGTGAGGTGAACGTCCATTTTAATATTTTGTAGAAAAATGCTTCAGTGGATGCATCTCGGATGTGCTAACCGACTTTAGGGGTCCAGAATATGAAATTACGGAAGTTGTGGTTGGAACTCTTCAACCCAAGCACCTCGGCTCCCTCTTACATACTTCTCCAGATTTTTTTGGGGGAAGACATACCTCCAACGTTATCTTGTGTTGAGTCTGCCACTGAACAGAAGATGAAGCATGTAAATTGCGAGGAAATAACTAACCTTGTACACTTCGTCTCCACTCTTAGAAGCCTTAGGAGAGAATTCCCCTCAATCTTGAGAATTCGAGGTCGTGTAGTGAGTCATTATATAAAGCATGGTCCCAACGTTTACAGTTTTACGCTCATTTTAACACCATTGACGGAGTCTAGCGGTTCAAAACATAAAATTATGGAAGTTGGGGGTAGAGACCCCACCCCAAGCAGCTAATATCCCTCCTACAGGTTTCACCAAGGGTCTGGAGGAGGTCATGCCTACAAGTAGAGTCCTATTCGATATAACAGTAAGCACGAAAAATGCGGACAAATCACTTTCGTTAAACTTATACAAATATCCGTCTTGCGATCCGCGAGGTGCCATGGACCTGCGGAACAATGTAAAATACACTAAGAGTAAATCAATGCAATGTACAAGAGTTAAATTTAATACTGCAGCAGCAACCGAGAGACAGGGGCTCCATCCTTCTGAATCACTGGATCTTTCAAAAAGACTTCACTGGGGTTCCAGGAAGGAGGAGACATGTCACATGAAACATGAAAGATCACAAGTTATAGAAAGAACATTCAAAATCGAAACGGCAGCCCACCCCCAACCATCCTTCCGAACGACTTGTTCAGGTTGGAGAGCTCAAAGTGATTTTACAAACTCCAAAGTATTTCACTGAGCGGGGTCGAAATACGATGAATTCGTCCACGACAAATTAAGTAGTCGACGAGTGTGCTCGCAATGAATTTGCCTGCGATGAATTCAACCTGCCAGTAGTTGGTAACTGCGACGAATTGATGCGCGATGAATTTGCATTCGACAAATTGTCACTCGACGAAGTGAGCACGACGAATTGACGTAAAACTCTTATTGGCGGGTTCTAGAACTGCAAAACGTATGCTCGGAGAACCTATATACTTGTGGTTATGCATTATTTTGCGACTTTCACAGCACCGTATGTTTCAAAAACGCAGCACTGTTTGGTATTTAACACAATAGCTCGTCAAATCTTAGATTCCGGAGCAAAGCTACCTCCGAAATTCGGGACAATTTCTACCGCCCGAGAAAGAAGTGCAGTTCAGATTTCTCGGCAATCCAAGAAACAACCGCTCTTTTCCTTTGAACATAACGAACATACCCTCATATCCAAAGTATAAACTGCATGCATTTTACACTCAAAAGAGACTCACTGGATCACGAATAAACCTTGAGATCTACCCTTCTTGAAAATGATTACGTAAATCCCTTGACAGCAAATGTAAAGTAATTTGAATATGCTTTCAGATAATGTTAGTTATTTTCCTATAGCATTATTCACGAAGTTACCATAATCGTTTTCAACAACATCTTCCACTTCTCTCGTGGAAAAGTCTAAGCATTTGTCGTTTCTTCTAAATATAAGCAAAATTTTGAAAACTTTGACTAAGGATAAATTTACAAATTCAGTATTTTCAACATTTGTGCCAGAGTGTTCTAAGCGCTGTAAATGACTATTCGTCCGTGATGGATAAAGATTCGGATCACAGTGAGGCATCGATATTGTGCTTATCTTATTGCTCTGGCTCTCTTCGTTCCCTGGAACGAGTGACATAAAATTAAAGACGGACGATTCTTGTAGCCATTCTGTTGTTAATGGTGGTCGTTAAACTTTCGAATCAAGAACGAGTGGTGTAATGTCCTTGACATACCTCTTCAACCCGTAAGGGCACCTCGGCGAAAATGACTTCCCTAGTCTTACGAACACGACAGCCACGATGATACACATCTACTTGAAGTGACAGCTGCGGAACAACAGCACAACATGGGTTCGAATAAAAAATCACAGCACAACTCGTGATATGCTTCACGTAAATATGTTTTACCTGACGCTAAGATCTAAAGATTTAGCGTCACGTTCTGGAACATTGCTGAACCGACGAAAGCAAATTGTAAGCGTTGTTCATTTTAATGAAATATAAATTTTATTTATTGAAGTTTAAAGCAGTTTCTTCTCATTTTCAAATTGGATTAGTTACAATAAGAAGTTACTTTAGGATAAGACAATTCTTTTCACGATAATTAAATTGGTACCTTAGATTTCCGAGAGCTGTAACATTATTAACAAGTTTAATTATATTACCATATGAAATCAGAATTTCATTGTAAATAAAAAATAACATTTCCTTATCGTAACCATCGTCTTAAACATTTCCAACAGGTCTTGCAGCCTTTCAAGTCAACTGAACATTTGATTTAAATTCAGTACGCTCAGTGGTACGCAGTACCCTAAAATAAAATGAATGAATAATAATTGAATTAATAACAATCTGAATTACAATGTAAATTAATGAGAACGTCGGAAATACAAATCTGCATTCTACCCTTGAAAACAAATACGGGGAAACCATCTATATATTTAAAACACAAGGCCGTTTCTTTCTAAAATCAGCCAGCGGTATCCACCGAAGCGATTTTCATGATTTTACGCTTTCCAACCATAGGTTGAAGAAGCGTATATGTGCCAGCTTTGTCCATCCGTGCGTCCGTCCGCACGACAACTGGCGTAAACATATTTCGATTTTGATGAAATTTTAGTATGTGGTTGGGGACTGCCTTAGGAGGAACCCTGTTGAAAATGGGACAAATGGGGTCAAAGGTCACGACGTAGGAGCGGCATCGTTCCATTACCCTTATGAGTCATAACTTGCGTAAATATGGTTCGATTTCAATGAAACTTTACTAAGTGGTAGGGGACCACTTAGGGACGAACCCTATTGAAAATGGGACAAATGGGTTGAAAGGTCACGACGTAAGAGCGGGATCATTCCATTGCCCTTATGAGTCATAACTTGCGTAAATATGGTTCGATTTCAATGAAAGTTTACTATGTGGTAGGAGACAGCTTGGGGACAAACCCTATTCAAAATGGGTGAAGTGGGGTCAAAGGTCAGGACATAAGATCCGGATGCATTAAATTGCCCTTATGCATCATAACTTGCGTAAAAATGGTTCGATTTCGATGAAATTTCAGTATGTAGTAGAGGACCACCTGGGGACGAACCTTATCCCATATTATTAAGGTGGACGTCAAGTAATTTGCTTCCTACACTTCCAATGGAAAAAGTTTTGTAAACATTTCCTTCACAATTAATGTGTTCCCAAGGATGAAAATTTGAACACCGATAAAAATAACTTCATATTATAACTTGGAAAACTTAATATGTTCTAAAACATAACCATAATCATATTAAAAATCAATGACTTTTCCTTGGTTGTGTTGAAACCAGAGAAAAGATGGTGCGACCTGTGTTTGATAACGTCAGTGGGCAAAAAAAAGTTGAATTGCATAATTACGGTTATGGTTTAGAAAATATTAAGTATTCCAAGTTATGAAATGAAGCTATTTTAATCAATGTTAAAATTTTCATCCTTGTGAACGCATTAATTGTCCAGAAAAAAGATGGCGCGACCTGTGTTTTCATGACGTCAGTAGACAAACAAATGTTGAATTGCATAATTATGGTTATCTTTTAGAAAATATTAGGTATTGAAAGTTATAATATGAAGCTATTTTAATCGATGTTCAAATTTTCATCCTTGGGAACGCATTAATTGTGAAGAAAATATGTACAGACGTTTTTCCACTGTAAGTATAGGAAGCAAAATTACTTGACGTCCACCTTAAAGTAGCAATTCTTCTATGTTTGCATGTACATTTTATTTTAAAAACAGCTCTAAGAATTTTGATGAAAGTCGTTAACCTACCATTTTCTGGTACTAGAAATCGATTTAGCTTGATCTGGACTTTAGGAGAATTCGTTCAGTGGGTTAAATAACCACCCTGAATTATAATGTTTTTAGTGATGGCGTTGTTCCATTATTCCATTAATGTTAGCAATGCTTAGAAATCTTATGACGTCACAATCTCGCCGCGTTTGAGAATGTTGGCGCGCGGTCACGCCATCTGTCTCATTACGTCACGCGTTGTGTGTGGGTCCCAACGAGATAGAAATACCTGGAGCGCTTACGTCGGGGAACGGGTGAAGCCACCGGAAACAAGTGGCAGCCATGTTTGATGAGGTACAGAACGATTTCCGTTCCGTGTTAAGCAAGGGAGTTTTCGTAATATATGGTTTGATGTTAAATAAGGATATAACTCAGAAATGTTGTTATAAACACCTAGGGGGTGAGACTAAAACTTTAACGTATCAAATAACGCTTTTCATTGTTAGTTGACGGCAATAGTGTTTTTAAAAAAAATAATATTTTAATGGATGCAGCTTGCTGTCGTTGAATAAAATCTCATGCCGTAATTTTTTGACATTTCACAAATTTTTTGGAGCAAATTTTCAGTGAAATATAAGTCAGCGGTAATAGAGTAAATGAAAAAAAAAGAAATACAAAGATATAAAATACAGTTGCAGTCAATCCGCAATTTCCGTAAAAATTTTGATATTCGTGGGTCATCACCATGAGAATGCTGAATCATCCCACAGCTTATCACTCCAAATACATAGACGCCAAATATTTTATGAGAGTTTTAAATGAAAAAAAAAGTTCGAAGAAAACCGGAAAACAAACAATGAGTTCACACAGCCAAGAGGTACCAATAATAAAATACTTTTACCAACTGCCCCTATCTTATATAATCAGAAGAAAACTACTACTTACCTGGTTTTTATTTAATAAAAATTAAAAGTCCTTAGCACTGGGCATGTTTCTAATCTGTTTGTTAGCCTTGACATTCGACAACACAGATCTCTAAGCCTTATTCGTGGGTAGGCAAGGCAATTGTGGTAACTTGACCATAATAAAGGTATCTCCCAGCACATACACAAAATACTTAACACAATATAATTCTCACTCTCTCTCTCTCTATGTATATATAAGATCCAGAAGAATACCCCATGGGAGATGAATGGATGAAATTCGAAATCATGCAGGAGTGACACGAAGGAGACAGGCTCAAGACATACAACTGTGGAAGAAACTTGGGGAAGCCTTCATCCAGCAGTGGATTGATAATGGTTGATGTTATACATTTATCAGTAAAAATAAGTAAAAAAGCACACTCATGTAGTAATTAGACCAAGTCAACACTGCACCTTGCTGCAGGAATCAGACGTAGTAGAAATAAACATAGAATTAACCAGAAGTAACCCACTTTCATGGTTCTAAACAAAAATGACATGGAATAAAACAACTCAGGAACCCCAAACCACTCTTCAGGGAAAGACATCTGGAGCCCCGAAGTTAAATCATAGCTTAGGTGTTACCGAAAAAACCCCAGAAGATCCCATGGGAGATGGGTGGATGAAATTCGAAAGCATGTCGGAGTAACATGGAGGAGACAGGCTCAAGACATACGATTGCGGAAGAAACTTGGGGAGACCTTCATCCAGTAGTGGATTGATAATGGTTGACAATGATGTAATGATATATATATTGATTATATACAGTATACATATATTGTAATGATAATAGTTGTCAATGATGATATATATATATATCATCATTGTCAACCATATATATATAGCATAATCATTGTCAACTATATATATATAGCATAATCATTGTCAACCATATATATATATATATGGTTGACAATGATGATATATATATACCGTTATCAATCCACTGCTGAATAAAGGTCTCCCCAAGTTTCTTCCACAATAGTCTGTCTTGAGCCTGTCTCCTCCATATTACTTCCGCATGCTTTCGAATTCCATCCACCCATCTCCCATGAGTCTTCTGTCCCTCGAAAACCAGTTCAAAATTTCAGTCGTCCATCGGTGGTCTGTTCTTCTGGCAACATGTCCAGCCCATTGCCATTTCAGTGATGTCACTCTATCTCTCTCTGTATATATATTCTTTGAGTTGTCTGCATTCTTTGCATGTCTTTTTGGTATCAAAAGAAAAATATTTCTATATATCATGCTTTTCATTTTTAATTAAGGTCATACATACAGTATCATCATCATCATCATCATTGTCAACCATTATCAATCCACTGCTGGACGAAGGTCTCCCCCAAGTTTCCTCCACAACGGTCTGTCTTGTGCCAGTCTCCTCCATGTCACTCCCGCATATTTACGAATTTCATCCACCCATCTCCCATGTGGTCTTTTCTGGGTCTTTTCCTGTCCCTTGGAATCCAATCTAAAATTTCGGCTGTCCATCTATGGTCTGTCCTTCTGGCAGTATGTCCAGCCCATTGCCATTTCAGGGATTTAACTCTGATCATGATGTCTTCCACTCTCGTCATTTTTCGGATCCACGAGTTCCTCTTCTTATCTCTCCTGGTTATACCAAGCATGCACCTCTCCATGCTACTTTGAGTTGTCTGCAGCCTTTGTATGTCTCTTTTAGTTAAGGTCCACGTCTCTGCACCATACGTAAGCACTGGAAGGATGCATTGATCAAACACTTTTCTTTTAAGACATAATGGCATATTGCTCTTGAAAATTATGCTGTTTCTTCCAAAAGCTCTCCAGGCAAGTTTTGTACGCCGATTAATTTCTTCATCAATGTGACCCTCACTTGATATCTGATGTCCAAGATAAACATAAGTATCTGTTATCTCCAGTTTTTCTCCATCAATCGATAAATCTTCATTTCTTGTAAAAGCATTGAACATCACTTTTGTCTTCTGAAAGTTCATTTTTAATCCCACTTCTTTACTCTTGTCAGCAAGTTCCTGGATCATACTCTGCAGCTCTGATGGGGTAGTTGCAAAAATGACTACGTCATCAGCAAAACGAAGGTGGGTTAGATAATCTCAATTAATCTTTATCCCTTTGTTTTCCCAGTTCAGTGATTGAAAGACATTTTCCAATGTGGCATTAAAGAGCTTCGGAGATATGGTGTCACCTTGTCTCACTCCCTTTCCAATTTTTATGTGTGTTGTATTTTCAAACAGCCGAATCTTTGCACTTGCATTTTCATAGATGTTATTAATAATATTAATGTATGCATCTTCAATACCACAGGATTTCAGAGCCGTGGTAACTGCTGATGGTTTCACCGAATCAAAGGCTTTTTCATAATCGATAAAAGCCATGCACAATGGAAGTTCATATTCCCTCGCTCTTTCAATTAGTTCTCTCAGTACATGGATATGATCTATTGTGCTGTAGCCACTCCTGAATCCAGCTTGTTCTCTCGGTTGAGCCATGTCCAGTGTTACCTTCAAGCGGTGTGAAAGAACTTTAGTGAAGATTTTATAAACCACTGATAGGAGGCTGATAGGTCTGTAGTTCCTGAGATCCTCAATATCACCTTTTTTATGTAGCAGGATCATTGTAGCATTGTTCCAATCCTCAGGAATCTTCCCTTCATTAAGGCATCGAGTGAAAATTTGGGCGAGTACTGTTTCCAATTTCTCCACTTGCTTCTTGTATGATGTCTATAGTAATTCCATCTTCTCCTGGAGCTTTCCCCCGCTTCATGTTCTTGATTGCATGAGCAACTTCTGCTGGGAGGACTGGAAGAACTCTGGTACCTTTCATGATGTCTGGAGTACATGTATCATCCCTTTCATATAATTGGGAGTAGAAATCTTTCACTCTTGTCAAAATTTCGCCTCTATTTCTTGTTATAGAACCATCTTCTTTTCTCAGAGCCATAATCTGTTTTCTTCCCTTACTGAGATGTCCCTTTGCTATCTTTAGGCTTTGGTTGTTTTCAATTGCTTTCCTCACTAGCTCACAGTTGAATTTCCTTACGTCTTCAGTGATACTTTTTCGTGCTGTCTTGCATAGCTCTATATATTCCACTTTGGAAGTCACATCTTCTTTAGTTGTCCTCATCTCTTCTTTTTGCATCAACATTTTGGTTTTTCCTGATAATTTGTTTACATACAACTTGTTCTTAGACCCAGCTAATTTTGTTGCTGTTTCCATAAGAGCTTTGGTTACTTTTCTGTTAACTTCCGAAATATCCACTTCTTCCGATGTTAGGCCTTCTAAAGCAGAGAATCTGTTCTTCAGTTCCAACTTGAAAGTATTATGGTGTTTTTTAAGGTTGGTTATGTCAATACATTTTGTTTGTCTTATGAGCTTGCCACGTTCCAGTTTAGTGTTGAGGTGCATCTTACATCTCACCAATCTATGGTCACTACCTGTGTTGAACTTGTTTAGCACACTGCAGTCTTCGATGACAAATTTTTTGTTACACATAATAAAATCAATTTCACTTGTCGTCCCAATTGGATGTCTCCATGTCCATTTCCTGTGTGGCTTTTTCTTGAAAAAGGAATTCAAGATGAAAAATCCTTCTGCCTCTGCAAACTCAACGAGAGTATTTCCACGCTGGTTTCTGTTGCCGTGACCGAATTTACCTACTGAAGTTTCATTCTGTTGCCGGTGCCCTATTTTTGCATTGAAATCTCCCATAATTATCTTCAAGTGCTGCTTACCTTTATTATTTAGATGACGAATTTCCTCATAAAATTCTTCAATTTCTTCTTCAGGATGACTTGTGGTGGGTGCATAAGTTTGAATAATCTGAGCCTGGTATCTTCTCGATAGTTGGATAACGAGTCGTGCAGCTCTGTCAGAGGAACTTTCAACTTCTACCACATACATATATATATATATATATATATATATATATATATACACACACCTGGTTATGATGTCGCCCACCCTCTGTTTTTCTCTCTCTATATATATATATATATATAAAAAACATTACCTATCTTCTCATTCAAGGCTTCTTGAATTGGAAGAGGAACTACAAAGGATCAAGTGGGACATCGTCGGGCTAAGTGAGGTAAGGAGAAAAATAGAAGATCTCATTGAACTGAAAAGTGGACATCTCTTCTACTATCGTGGGACAGATACTGGCAGAACTAGTGGTGTTGGATTTATAATAAACAAGAAACTGAAGGATAAAGTTGTAGAAGTTGAAAGTTCCTCTGACAGAGCTGCACGACTCGTTATCCAACTCTCGAGAAGATACCAGGCTCAGATTATTCAAACTTATGCACCCACCACAAGTCATGCTGAAGAAGAAATTGAAGAATTTTATGAGGAAATTCGTCATCTAAATAATAAAGGTAAGCAGCACTTGAAGATAATTATGGGAGATTTCAATGCAAAAATACGGCAACGGCAACAGAATGAAACTTCAGTAGGTCAATTCGGTCACGGCAACAGAAACCAGCATGGAAATACTCTCGTTGAGTTTGCAGAGGCAGAAGGGTTTTTCTTCTTGAACTCCTTTTTCAAGAAAAAGCCACACAGGAAATGGACATGGAGACATCTAAATGGGACGACAAGTGAAATTGATTTTATTATGTGTAACAAAAAATTCGTCATAGAAGACTGCAGTGTGCTAAACAAGTTCAACACAGGCAGTGACCATAGATTTTTGAGATGTCAGATGCACATCAACACTAAACTCGAACGTAGCAAGCTCATAAGACAAACAAAATGTATTGACATAACCAACCTTAAAAAACACCATAATACCTTCAAATTGGAACTGAAGAACAGATTCTCTGCTTTAGAAGTCATAATATCGGAAGAAGTGGATATTTCTGAAGTTAACAGAAAAGTAACCAAAGCTCTTATGGAAACAGGAACAAAATTA
Organism: Macrothele yani; assembly: GCA_039090855.1. Lineage (NCBI taxonomy): Eukaryota > Metazoa > Arthropoda > Arachnida > Araneae > Macrothelidae > Macrothele > Macrothele yani. The sequence goes on along the minus strand of CM076999.1, from coordinate 70,946,401 downwards.
GCTAGGTCTAAGAAAAATTGCATGTGAACAAACTATCAGGAAAATCCAAAATGTTGATGCAAAAAAGAAGAGTGATGAGGACAACTAAAGAAGATGTGACTTCCAAAGTGGAATATATAGAGCTATGCAAGACAGTACGAAAAAGTATCACTGAAGACGTAAGGAAATTCAACTGTGAACTAGTAAGAAAAGCAATTGAAAATAACCAAAGCCTAAAGATAGCAAAGGGACATCTCAGTAAGGGAAAAAAACAGATTATGGCACTGAGAAAAGAAGATGGTTCTGTAACAAGAAATAGAGGCGAAATTTTGACAAGAGTGAAAGATTTCTACTCCAAATTATATGAAAGGGATGATACATGTACTCCAGACATCATGAAAGGTACCAGTACCAGAGTTCTTCCAGTCCTTCCAGCAGAAGTTGCACATGCAATCAAGAACATGAAGCGGGGAAAAGCTCCAGGAAAAGATGGAATTACTGTAGACATCATACAAGAAGCAAGTGGAGAAATCGAAACAGTACTCGCCCAAATTTTCACTCGATGCCTTAATGAAGGGGAAATTCCTGAGGATTGGAACAACGCTACAATGATCTTGCTACATAAAAAAGGTGACATTGAGGATCTCAGGAACTACAGACCTATCAGCCTCCTATCAGTGGTTTATAAAATCTTCACTAAAGTTCTTTCACACCGCTTGAAGGTGACACTGGACATGGCTGAACCGAGAGAACAATCTGGATTCAGGAGTGGCTACAGCACAATAGATCATATCCACGTACTGAGACAACTAATTGAAAGAGCGAGGGAATATGAACTTCCATTGTGCATGGCTTTTATCGATTATGAAAAAGCCTTTGATTCGGTGAAACCATCAGCAGTTACAATGGCTCTGAAATCCTGCGGTATTGAAGATGCATACATTAATATTATTAATAACATCTATGAAAATGCAACTGCAAAGATTCGGCTGTTTGAAAATACAACACACATAAAAATTGGAAAAGGAGTGAGACAAGGTGACACCATATTTCCGAAGCTCTTTAACGCTACATTGGAAAATGTCTTTCAATCACTGAACTGGGAAAACAAACGGGATAAAGATTAATGGAGATTATCTAATCCACCTTCGTTTTGCTGATGACATAGTCATTTTTGCAACTACCCCATCAGAGCTACAGAGTATGATCCAGGAACTTGCTGACAAGAGTAAAGAGGTGGGATTAAAAATGAACTTTCAGAAGACAAAAGTGATGTACAATGCTTTTACAAGAAATGAGTATTTCTCGATTGATGGAGAAAAGCTGGAGATAACAGACACGTACCTTTATCTTGGACAGCAGATATCAAGTGAGGGTTACATTGGTGAAGAAATTAATCGGCGTACAAAACTTGCCTGGAGAGCTTTTGGAAGAAACAGCATAATTTTCAAGAGCAATATGCCATTATGTCTTAAAAGAAAAGTGTTTGATCAATGCATCCTTCCAGTGCTTACGTATGGTGCAGAGACGTGGACCTTAACTAAAAGAGACATACAAAGGCTGCAGACAACTCAACGAAGCCTGGAGAGGTGCATAGTTGGTGTAACCAGGAGAGATAAGAAGAGGAACACGTGGATCCGAAAAATGACAAGAGTGGAAGATATCATGATCAGAGTTAAATCCCTGAAATGGCAATGGGCTGGACATACTGCCAGAAGAACAGACCATCGATGGACAGCCGAAATTTTAGATTGGATTCCAAGAGACAGGAAAAGACCCAGAAGTAGACCACATGGAAGATGGGTGGATGAAATTCGAAAGTATGCGGGAGTGACATGGAGGAGACTGGCACAAGGCAGACCGTTGTGGAGGAGACTGGCACAAGACAGACCGTTGTGGAGGAAACTTGGGGAGACCTTCGTCCAGCAGTAGATTGATAATGGTTGACAATGATGATATACACACACCTGGTTATGATGTCGCCCACCCTCTCTTTCTCTCTCTCTATATATATATATAAAACATTACGTATAAACATTACTTACCTTTTTCCTGTATTTTTTATTCTGTCACTTTACTTTTTGATGTATTTTAACAGCAGGAATAGTGACCTTTTTTTGATGAAAATTATTTTATTTATGTATTTACATATGTTTATTTGCTATGTATTATTAACTATCTTCCAAGGCTTATCCGTAAGAAAAAGAATTGAAAATAATTATAATTATTCTTAAGTGCAGTTTAAATAAACTTGGTGACCTAATATATGTTGTAGTCAGATATATATATATATATGTATATATCACTTCTGTAACTACCCTGTGACTTAGGTATAGACAGACATTGGGGCAATATGATGCTCCAAATGGTATTTACAGTTAGCAACACCAGTACCGAGTAGCTAAAAATAGTTTTATGTACTTTTTCAACCTAAAAAGACATAATTTTTGGTATAAAAAAAAATCTTTCTACACATCCTGCTTTTAATATCTGGGCAGGTAAATTTTCTCTTAGCGTGTATTATTTTAGATATTAGTCAAGCTCTGGGCTGAGTGACCAAAAAATTCAGATTATGGACTTTAATTTTTTTATGGGACAAAAAATTGTATTTTTTTTGTTTCAGTATTAAGTATTTAATATTTTTTATTTGCACTTTCATATTTTACTTTTTTTTTTAAGAAGCCTAGTTTTTTGTTGTCCCAAAGCTGAAATTTTGTAGTTTTCACCTGATATTTGTACACATTTTGGCAATTGTTAAGATGTACTGCACATAGTTTTTTTGTTTCAATTTTAAATGCACAACCTCTTATTAATATGAAGTGAGAAATTAACAACCACTGATTTGCATTCATGATGTGCAAAAAGTTTCTCGAGCAAATGTTTATGTTTTGTGTTGTTATTTTGTGGGTTCCTTTAGCAGTCTTGCTGGAAATACAAGTGCGTCTGATTTGTATTTTAGAGAAATACAGGCACAACTTGTTCAATTCAAAGAAAGATTGATTTACGTGAGTGATATTTGTTCAATACTAACCTCTCATATATATGGTTGATGCAAAAGGAATAACTGGCAATCTATACATGGACATACTGACTGTACATTCATCATGAATCAGAGGTCACATTCTTCAAAAAAAAAAAAAAAAAAAAAAAAAAAAAAAAACACCACCTATCACGCAAAAATCAAATACAAGTAGTTATTACAAAAATTTTCTAGTCCCTTTCTTTTGTATTATTCCATAATTTCTTTTCAATTGTCATTTTATAATCGTTTGTGCCAGTTTTCATAAATATTTTATGTTGTTTGCATTTTTGAGGTACCATTGTACTCCCTGTTTCCTATTTTCAGTTTTAAATCAATATTGCCTGTATTTTTGCTACCCAAATACCACACACACATTGTACTAACACATTCACAAATAAAGAGTATTCTGTCAAGAAATTTTCAAGCTCCCCACTCTCACTTTGTTGCAGTAATACTACAGATTAATCACTAATCAGAGACAAATGCCTAGAACACAAGCTGGGTGACCCTGTGCTTTAAGATAAAATACTAGATTGTTTCCTGACAGGTGTCAGCAAGCAATAAATTTATATTACCAATCACAATTATTACTTCTGCAATTTCAGTAACCATAAATTGATTGCTTTACCAGTATTTGCTATCTAATGGGCATTAGCCATGGATACATGATCTTTATCACATAAAAAGAAATTGCTGCTTCCTAAGATTTTGAAATATTTGTTGTCTTGTCAGGCAAGTTACAAGTACACTGTACAGATTCTAGAATATATATACAAATGCCATTTGCAAGACATCCTCAGTATATTGAAAAAAACAAAACATTTACATAGGTAGAAATTGTACCCAAAAAGCCTCAAAGTTGGTAATCCACAGTTAACCTCAGCTTCCCAGTGTAAACATCATTCAGTTTTCATATTGAGTACGACTGTTTACAAAATATAAGAAATAAAAAGTCTTAAGATAACACAGATATTGAAATGGCTTATCTGCTGGTTTAATCACCAGCTACACGGATTAGATGTTTTATTTTTTATGTTTGATTAACTGAGCATTTACAGCTCAACCTTATTTTAAAATGCTTACTTGTGAAATGTAGTTCCAGAATCCTTGTTCCTTTTATTCTTACAATCAAAAGCTGCGCAGTAATATGGCATTTTAAATATCAACAATGTGCTGATAAATGTGATTATTCACGAAACTGTAGCACTAAATTTGTAATGAAGCATAACACGATCGCCGAATAGCTGAAAGAACCGAGGTGACTCCTTGACACACGCAGAATTTGTACCTCATCAAAGATGGCGGGCTCTCCCCGCGTTGGCTTCAGCTGCCTCGGCAGAGAATCAATCACAGAAGCACTCTATGTATTTCTATCTCGTTGGTGGATCCTATTAAAGTTTTATGACGTCACACTTGCGGCGAGCGATGGTCGCGATTCCCAAGTGCCTCATTACGTCACGCGTTGTGTGATTGTGTCCGTCCGCACAATAACTCGCGTAACAATCTTTCGATTTCGATGAAATTTTAGTATCTGGTAGGGGATCACCTGGGAAGGTACCCTATTTAAAGTGAACAGAATGGGGTCAAAGGTCAGTACATAGGAGCGGGATCCATTCCACTGCTCTTATGCGTCATAACTAACGTAAAAAAGGTTCAATTTCGATGAAATTTTAGTTTGTGGTAGATGACCACCTGGCGACATACCTTATTTAAAATGGGCGAAATGGGTTCAAAGTTCAGGACATGGAAGCGGAATCACTTCCATCGACATTATGTGTCATAACTTACGTACAAATGCTTCGATTTGGATGAAATGTTAGTATGTTGTAGGGTGTTGCCTGGTGACGAGTTCTGTTGAAAATGGACGAAATGGGGTCAAAGGTTAGAACACAGGAGCGGGATCTATTCCATTGGCCTTATGCATCATAACTTACGTAAAAATGCTTCGATTGCGACAAAACTTTATCATGTTATTTCAGCGGTATACCGAACCGGGTCTGATGAATATAATCGAAATGGAATGAAAGGTAAGGGCACAGGACCGATATTTATTCCACAGCCATTATTCTAATAACTTGAGTAATGATTTCTGGTATGTTGGAAAGCGTATTATAATCAATGCATTGCATGATTTTACTAACTTGTTTTAAATAAACACTAGTGACCAACAGATTTGCCATCGCTGCTTTTTATTGTCAAAGGTATTTTTTTTATGTTACAATGGCATTTTCTTTGTATTATCCGCGGTTCGTTATTCTGGCGTTTATTTTTGCGTCAGTACTTGCAGCGCTAACGGCTTTTCCGCTGTAGCCAGCCTGGGAACTAAGCCCTCCGATATCAACTACGTAGTTGTAATTATCCGAATGGGTTCAGTAGTTTTCGAGATTAGTAAAAAACCTCATTATATTATCGTGAACGTCTTTCTTTAACGTTGGGTGTAATCAGGTTGTATGTAAACAAAGCGGAACGATACACTGGAAATCGGGACTACTTGAAAGCGATCTGATTCGGTAGAACAGCAAAAACTAATTATAAAGAATAAATAATAATTATAATAAAATGAACGAAATAGCCTATGTCCACCGGAAGGAAATAAGCTTCTCAACAACGAAAGAATTATCCAAATCAATTCAGTAGTTTTCGCGATTACCTCAAACGCACACACAAAGTTTATCTCTTTATATAAAATTAGTAGTAGTATAGATAAACGAAACAACCTATGTCCACCGAAAAGAAGTAAGCTTCCCAACAGGGAAAGAATTAACCGACTGGTTCAGTAGTTTTTCGAGATTAGTAAAAAAATTCCGTATATTATCGTCAGCTACTTTCTTTCACATTGCCTATGATCAAGTTGTATGTAAACAAAGCGAAACGATACACGGGAAATAGGGAACTACTTAAAAGCGATCAGATTCGGTAGTACAGCCCAAAAAAATAAAAGGTAATAATAAAATAATAATAAATAAGCGAAATGCCTAAGTTCACCGTAAAGAAATAAGAATCTGAATGGTGAAAGAATGCTCTAAATCTGTTCAGTAGTTATCGAGATTAGCTCAAACACGCAAACAAAGTTTCACTCTTTATATATTAGTATAGATTAAATAATTATACAAAAAAAATTGTTAAAACCAAACTGGCAAAATAAAACACATTTTGAACCCCATTATGTAGTTATCTAGACAAGATATCATTTCGGGTCACTGAAAGAATGTATCAATACTCCAATGTAAGCCTGTCAACGACGGGCAAGCCTATGTTTATACATACATATAAAAAATATTGGGAATATTACGAAAATTTTGTTGTTGGTGACCCATCTTATGCACCGCCCGTTAATAATTCAACAGTTTATTATAGTTATGGGATATTTATTAAAGTCTGTGTTATGTGACAAGAAAAAAATTCAGTAATAGCGTTTTCAACCGTGCATGGCACGGGTTACCGACTAGTGTAGAAGTTAAGGCACGAATTACAGGTAAAAACACAAACTCAAGACTGCTGGTGGTCTTTTACTAACCTTTGTTCGACAGGCCTCCATAGAGAACGAGAAAAAATATCTTTTTCCCTAGAATGACGAATGATATAGACCGAAGTCTAGCTACTCTGTGATAGAGTAGCTAGACTTCTCTCTTATAACAAAGCCACTGAATAAAATTTGAAAATGTATAGAATTCAAAATTATATATATACTACGCGGTGACTTTCACCTCGAGAAGTGTTTCGCCGATGGACCAGCTACTCAAGTATTAAAACCTCACAACATTTCAGTTGAGCGGATCAACACAATAAGTCCATTTGCCACAGAGACTTCGAAAATTCCGGAATCACGAGCCATGGAAATTCAATTTCTAAACAGAGAAAACCAATACCTAGAGCATCAAATTCTCAGCGAAACTCTCAGCGAAAGGCTCGTTCCTCACCATAATAACTATTTCTTAATTTTTAAAATATACTAATACCAATCTCTTCGAAGAGTTTCAAACTAGCTTTCAAACAAAAGCGGCTGTTTATTCAACTTTGAGTATTTTGAATTTCTCTAAACGAAATTACTTCAAAATCTTCTATGGACTGAAAATGTTTTGAATTCCAAGAAAAAAAGAAATGATAAAGCTTCACTTTCAACCCTCTACCTCCACAGTTTCCAGTTACTTCTTGCGCTGCTAAATGTGGAAAAGTGTGTTCTTATCAACGGAAACTTCAGCGAACTGTAGGTCACCTATGCAGCCAATAGTGTTCTCATGATATACCGGCACTCCCAAAGAACTGAAAGCAAATAGTTTCCTGATACTTCATTTGTTTTAAAGGGAAGAAGTTCTGCCGAAAGCGTGCGGACATTCCTCTATAGGATTACAAAAGCGTTCGTTTACGTTTCAGATAGAGGCTTTACGGGCGCCATTAAGTTATACGAACTCTTCTGCTGTAATTTTCCCGCAGAAGTTGACAGCGGGTATGTTACGATTTAGACCACGGGATTTTCACTTGGAGATACTTGTAATATCCGCAGATCGGTCGCCAGTCCTTGCTGGGGGACGGACGCAGCTGCGAGTATAACAAGAGGGCGTAGGCTTAAAACGTATGTAGAAGACTTGTTTTAAAAACTCAGAAATATATAGTATTTAAACCAACATAAATTAAAGTACAAAGCAAAAGGCGCTGCAAATATCTGATATAAAAATCATTTCTCTTATCTCCAATTAAGTTGCTTTAATTATATTTGTCAATTCATTCAACTGGTTAGTAAAGACCATCCAAACCAATGAACAGCGAACACGGTATTAGGTTTTCAAAGGTGCAAAATCACTTTCTCTTAAATGACAAGCAAGTTTCAAATGTCAGTTCAATTGCTTATAAAAGGCCCACCAAGTAAATGAAGACTTCTATTTGACTCTATTAAAGTCTGTTAGTTTTTCACGCATTTTTTTGCATTTCATGTAAAATTATTTCTGGCGTGTAGTGGCACAAACGTGGTCACGATGCGAAACGTAAAAAGACTCCGCCGATCCGCAAAAATGCGGAAGACCGTGCTGAAGGAATTTGCAAATGGTATTGTTGAAAAGTAAATACAGGATAAACTCACTTTCATTAATAAGGCTTTAATTTGCAAAATACAACTGTTGTGTTAGCCATACACGTTCATAACTCTCGCATTTGGGGTAAACCAACACAACTAATTTACGACTGATGTAAACCAATAAGTACTGTTGCAAACTTCAAGTTAATACATAAATTTAAAATACAAATAATATCATTCACCCCTCTCTAAAAATCGGTTACATAAGCAGACAGATATGCACGGTGGTGTCTGTAGCGAGTCAGGCGCAGTGCTTCGTCAGAGTCCTCAGTAGCAGTCAGTGACTGTTCGTTAGCCTTAATTACAGTAAATTAGTTCCATATTCCAGATTACTAGCAATTGTAGTAATCTGGAATATGGAACTAATATACTGTAGTTTGAAGGATTTCTTGTCCCTGACAATCATTCATCTCTCTTGGGTGTTTACCTCTAGAAGCAAGATGCCAAGTTGAAAGAGCTGTTTCTCGCCCATCAGGGAATCTGACATGGGCATAATCTCGGTTAGAATATGTTAGCTCTACGTCTTCTACAAGAGGGCCATATTTACTAGGGCGAACATTTTTTTCAACAGAAATGGATCAGATTTAATTAACCAGGTTAGAATCAAACTCCCATTTGAAGTTCCTCTAGGGTAAGGTTAAACATGCTATCGTGCGAAGTTGTATTTGTTGAAGTGCAAAGAAGATAACAAATTGAATGCAGAGCATTGTCCAGTACCTCCTCCCACCGCTCAGTTTTTATGTTATTAGACCTAAGAGCAAGTGTTCCATATTACCATTTCAACTTATCCGTTCCCTCCAGGATTGAAGGGACTGGATCGACTAGAAGCGACGCCGTGTGAATTTAGAAATGACCTACGTTCTTGTGACAAAATTGAAGCTCCTCCATCAGAATGTATGTAAGTAGGTAGCCCAAATACGGAAAACAGGGTTTTAAAAGCCTTATTACAAAGGCTGTTGAAACATAAGCATATATTAGAGCGAAAGAAGACCTTGAGTATTTGTCTACAATGGTGAGAAAATGCTGATTTCGAGACATCCCTGGTACAGGATCTTTGAAACCTAGATTTAGTCGTTCCAAATGAGATGTAGCTTTTATTAGTTTTCTTTGATGTTGGTTAAGACGCGCCTTTAGTTCTGCGCAAACTGAACATGAGTAAGTGATTTTTGTTTGCATTTTCAATAGAATAAGGTGTGTCTTTGGCAAGAACCTAATGTCTCATTCGTGTTATTCCAGGATGAAAAAAAGCCACATGTAAGGCACTAATACTCGTTACAGGGTTTATCGCAGCAGTTATTCTCCACAGGATGTCAGATGACGCATTCTCATTTCCGGGTCTACTGATTGTAACAAACTTCAAACAAGCTAATTCTAGCCGCCATCTCAAGATCTTTGCACTTTTTATTTTACTAGAATGACGCTGATCCAATATATTAGGTGTACAAATAAGTTTTAAAACGTTTTTGGGTGACGTATATCGCTAATTCACATATCCGGCATTCCTGCGCGTTGTTGTCATGTGACCGTAACTGGTCCAGAGTATAAAATGTGACACAAAAATTTGCCCAACAGTCAAAGGCACTTGCACATCATCGGTAGGTGAAAGATGGCAAGCGATACTGCATTCGTTGCGATTTCATCAAGAAAGAAGTGCTGCAAAAGCATGTGCATCGATCTGTTCTGTTCTGAGAGAGATAAGTGTATCGAAAAGCACGTCTGAGTTTTGATTTAGACGGTTTAAAGCAGGTGCTTTTGATGTTAGCGACCGAGAATGTAGCAGCGACCCGCAGAAGGTTGCACATGAGGAACTGCAAGCATTTCTTGATGAAGATTCGTCTCAAACGCAGAACGAACTAGCTGAACAACTGAGAGTAACTCAACAAACCAATTAAAATTGTTTACACGCAATGGAAAAGATTTAGAAGGATGGAAAATGGGGGCCACATGACCTGAGCCACAGGAACAAGGATTCAGAAGAAAGGAACAAGATTCAGAAGAAAGGAAAATGGGGGCCACCACATGACCTGAGCCACAGGAACAAGGATTCAGAAGAAAGGAACAAGATTCAGAAGAAAGGAAAATGGGGTCCACATGGTTCTACGTCAATTCGTCGACTGCGTCAATTCGTCGCCTGCGTCAATTCGTCGCGCGTCAATTCGTCGACCACGACGATTCGTCTAGCGTCAATTCGTCGCGTACAAATTTGTCGACTACGTCAATTCGTCGCGGACAAATTCGTCGCCGATTTCGAACGTCTTCCGCCCTGATCAAATTTATATAAGGTTTGGACACTCAGACAGGATAGGAATTTTCGCTTTTTCTTTGGCACTAAAAATATTAGACGGTAGGCGGTTTTTGGAACGGGACTGGGTACGGGGGTCGGTGCCCCCCTACGAAATTTTTACAGTTTTCAATTTAGAACCACCAAATTTGGTATACTATCTCACGCAACTCTAACTTACACTGTAGATGGTTTTGGAAGGGATTGAAACACGGGGGGCAGAGCCCCCATACATTATTTTCGTATAATCTACAGTTTTCAATACAGAACCTCCAAATTTGGTATACTATCTCACGAAATCCTAATTTCACTGTAGATGCTTTTTGGAAGGGATTGAAACACGTGGGGGTAGAGCCCCCCCAACAACATTTTCGTAAAATCTACAGTTTTCAATTTAGAAGCACCAAATTTAGTATACTATCTCACGAAACTCTAACTTACACTGTAGATGCTTTTTGGAAGGGATTGAAACACTGGGGGTCAGAGCCCCCCCCAACATTTTCGTAAAATCTACAGTTTTCAATACAGAACCACCAAATTTGGTATACTATCTCATGGAACTTTAACTTACACTGTAGATGCTTTTTGGAAGGGCTTGAAACACGGGGGGGTCAGAGCCCCCATACAACATTTTCGTATAATCTACAGTTTTCAATTTAGAACCACCAAATTTGGTATACTATCTCACGAAACTCTAACTTACACTGTAGATGCTTTTTGGAAGGGATTGAAACACGGGGGGTCAGAGCACCCCCATACATCATTTTCGTAAAATCTACAGTTTTCAATGTAGAACCACCAAATTTGGTATACTATCTCATGAAACTCTAACTTACACTGTAGATGCTTTTTGGAAGGGATTGAAACACGGGGGGGTCAGAGCCCCCATACAACATTTTCGTATAATCTACAGTTTTCAATACAGAACCTCCAAATTTAGTATACTATCTAAAGAAACCATAATTTACACTGAAGATGCTTTTTGGAAGGGATTGAAACACGTGGGGTAGAGCCCCCCCCCAACAACATTTTCGTAAAATCTACAGTTTTCAATTTAGAAGCACCAAATTTAGTATACTATCTCACGAAACTCTAACTTACACTGTAGATGCTTTTTGGAAGGTATTGAAACACGGGGGTCAGAGCCCCCCCCATACAACATTTTCGTAAAATCTACAGTTTTCAATACAGAACCACCAAATTTGGTATACTATCTCACGGAACTCTAACTTACACTGTAGATGCTTTTTGGAAGCGATTGAAACACGGGGGGGGGTCAGAGCCCCCATACAACATTTTCGTATAATCTACAGTTTTCAATACAGAACCTCCAAATTTGGTATAATATCTAAAGAAACCCTAATTCACACAGTAGATGCTTTCTGGAAGGGATTGAAGCACGTGTGGTAGAGCCCCCCCCCACAACATTTTCGTAAAATCTACAGTTTTCAATGTAGAAGCAGCAAATTTGGTATACTATCTCACCAAACTCTAACTTACACTGTAGATGCTTTTTGGAAGGGATTGAAACACGGGAAATCATACCCCCTACAACAGTTTCGTAAAATCTGGTTTTCAGTAGGGAACCACCAAATTCGGTATACTATCTCACGAAACTTTAACTTACACTGTCAATGCTTTTTGGAAGGGATTGAAACACGGGAGGTCATAGCCACCCCCCCATACAACATTTTCGTAAAATCTACAGTTTTCAATACAGAACCACCAAATTTGGTATACTATCTCATGAAACTCTAAATTGCACTGTAGATGCTTTTTGGAAGGGATTGAAACGCGGGGGGGGGGTCAGAGCCATATACAACATTTTCGTAAAATTTACAGTTTTCAATACAGAACCACCAAATTTGGTATACTAATCTCACGGAACTCTAACTTACACTGTAGATGCTTTTTGGAAGGGATTGAAACACGGGGAGTCAGAGCCCCCCCCACACACACACATAAAATTATCGTATAATCTACAGTTTTCAATTTAGAACCACCAAATTTGGTATACTCTCTCATGGAACTCTATCTTAGACCGTAGGTGGTTTTTAGAAGGTGTCTGGGCCCGGGGACAGGAGCCCCCATACAAAATGTGCTTAAGATCTACAGTATTTAATTTAGAACCAGCAAATTTGATTTACTATCTCATGGTACTCTAACTTAGACTGTAGATGCTTTTTGGAAGGGATTGAAACACGGGGAGGGGGGGGTCAGAGCCCCCATACAACATTTTCGTATAATCTACAGTTTTCAATTTATAACCACCAAATTTGGTATACTATCTCATGAAACTCTAACTTACACTGTAGATGCTTTTGGAAGGGATTGAAACACGGGGAGGGGGTCAGAGCCCCCATACAACATTTTCGTCAACCGTGCCCCACTGAGACACCACAATCAACCGTGCCCCACTGAGAGACCTAAGACAGACGGGAGTGGTAACACCTGGAAAATCTCGTTTACTTTCCCCTTTTCTTATTCTTTGTTGTACAAAATATGCCCTCAAACTGTTTATTTTGATTAAGCAAATATGAATGAATTTTTACGACACATTTTCTCACATAAACTCTGCTTTTAGGACAACGGAAGATACCGCAATTTATTTGAAATTAAATATTAACATTTTATCCTGTCTTTGAGGCTGAAAACCACTATTTTTCTGCTAAATGAACTTTTTTTTCTTAGTACAAAAAATATCTTATGACGTCCTATTTTTTTTTTTGCTGCAATATCTACATAACATATGTGTGCATATTGTGTGTGTAGTTGGTAGGAATCATGATGTACGGGTAATTTAACGTAGGCCCAAAACTGAGACAACGGCTTCTATTTCTAAAAGACGTTGGACCTACGTTAGATTGCAAGGCTGTGCTACTAGGGACGTATTTCCGTCTCCACAAACGTAGGTATCCAGAAAAATGTAATTTAACTTGACTTGCTGTTTGAACCTTATGAATATGAGCATGATGGAAAAAAACTGCTAAAAAGGCCTAAGCTTAGGCATATTAATTTATTTTTAGTGCCAAAGAAAAGGCGTTTTGTTACTAACCACTCTAGGTGTCCAAACCTTATAAATATTATCACGGTGGAAGACAACCGAAATCGTACGTTTTCCTGCATGCGATCTGTATGCAACCAAAATTTGTAAACGCGACGAATTGACGCGACACCTGGAATAAAAACTGTTAAAAAGGCCTTGGCCTAGGCCAAAGAATTAATATTTAATGCCTAAGCAAAATCACAATAATACTAACTTGACTTGGAGTGTAAACTTTATAGATATGAACACGATGGAATAAAAACTGTTAAAAAGGCCTAGGCCTAGGCCAAGGTATTAATATTAAATGCCTGAGTAAAAGCGCAAAAATACTAACTTCACATGGTGTCTAAACCTTATAGATATGTACACGATGCAATAGAAGCTGCTAAAAAGGCCTAGGCCTGGGCCAAGATATTAATATTTAATGCTTAACTAAAAGCACAATAATACTAACTTGACTTGGTGTGTAAACGGTATGAATATGAGCACGATGGAATAAAAACTGTTGAAAAGGCCTAGGCCAAGATATTAATATTAAATGCCTCAGCAAAGTGGCAATAATACTAACTTGACTTGGTGTGTAAACTTTATGAATATGAGCACGATGGAATAAAACCTGTTAAAAAGGCCCAAGCTTAGGTGTTATATATAGACACATTAATTTGCTTTTAGTGCCAAAGAAAAAGCGCAATATTCCTAACCTGTCTGAGTGTCGAAACCTTATAAATATGATGACGGCGGGAGACGTTAGAAATCGTACGTTTTCTTGCATGCGTTTTGTATGTAACCAAAATTTGTAAACGCGACGAATTATTTTGTCCGCGACAAATTGACGTAGTCGACGTATTTGTCCGCGATAAAATTGACGTGCGACGAATTGACATATAACCAAGTTAGAGTAAAAGGGGATAGTATACCAAATTTGGTGGTCCTAAATTGAAATCTATATATTTTACAAAAAATTTTATGAGGAAGGCTCACACCCCCTGGGATCCAATAACTTTCAAAAACCGTCTACAGTTTAAGTTAGAGTTTCATGAGATAGTATACCAAGTTTGGTGGTTCTAAATTGAAAACTGTAGATTTTAACACAATTTCGCCGAAACGTTCAAAAACCGTCTACCGTCTAAGTTAGACTACCATGAGATAGTATACCAAATTTGGTGGTTCTAAATTGAAAACTAGATTTTACGAAAAAAATTAATGAGGGGGACTCTGACTCCCCGGTCTCCGACGCCTTCCAAAAACAGTCTACAGTCAAAGTTAGAGTTTCGTGAGATAGTATACCAAATTCGGTGGTTCTAAATTGAAAACTGTAGATTTTACGAAAATGTTGTATGGGGGGGGGTGCTCTGACCCTCCGTGTTTCAATCCCTTCCAAAAAGCATCTACAGTGTAAGTTAGAGTTTCGTGAGATAGTATACCAAATTTGGTGGTTCTAAATTGAAAACTGTAGATTATACGAAAATGTTGTATGGGGGCTCTGACCCCCTCCCCGTGTTTCAATCCCTTCCAAAAATTATCTACAGTTTAAGTTAGAGTTTCACGAGATAGTATACCAAATTTGGTGGTTCTACATTGAAAACTGTAGATTTTACGAAAATGTTGTATGGGGGTGCCCTGACCCCCCGTGTTTCAATCTCTTCCATTAAGCATCTACAGTGTAAGTTAGAGTTTCATGAAATAGTATACCAAATTTGGTGGTTCTACATTGAAAACTGTAGATTTTACGAAATGTTGTATGGGGGGGTGCTCTGACCCCCGTGTTTCAATCCCTTCCAAAAAAACATCTACAGTGTAAGTTAGAGTTTCGTGAGATAGTATACCAAATTTGGTGGTTCTACATTGAAAACTGCAGATTTATTGGCTCCTTCTTTCCCCTCCCGCACTTCCACTTTCTGTTCATTCTGCTTCTCCTTCTCTTCTCCCCGCCATCTGGACAGCCTCTACCTCTCCCCTTTCCTCCCCTCTTGAACTCAATGTCCATTGGCAATTTCTTCACCTTCGTATTCCCGCCCCATCAGTACTATTTCGCATATCCTTCTCACCTCTCCACATTGTTCCTTTTGCCCTGAAGTCAGCGACGTCCAACATCAATACCTCTTCTGCCCCGTACTCCTGCCAGTCCTAAACACAGCATTTCGTCTTGTTGATCGAATTTGTGCTCGATCGTTACCATTTCTTGCATATGCTTGGCTACTCCAAACTAAGCATCCACCTACTCACTTGCCTCCTGTGTGCCGTTACATTTTTCTTCTTGTGAAGTTCACTGTATATGCTTTCCATCTTGAACAACGCCTCCCTGCTCTTACTCCACCTCCTCAGGAGGCAAGTGCTATCATTCGGAGACGCTTCCTAGCACGGTTAACCACTCGTCTCCGAATAGGAGCACTCTCGTGCTGCCTCAACAAACACCGATAACGTTTTTCAATCCACCTGGGCCCAATCGGCTGGGTGGTTCCATATCCACAATTTGCAGCTACGTCTCAACTTGTAGGTGGGATTTTTGTTGTCGCCCACATTCACTGTCACAACTCATGATTTTACGTATTAATTTTGGTGGTATGAGGCTCCTAGGTGGAGTCTCCGTTTTCACCCACATGATTCGCTATTTGTGATTATTCTGTTTTATGTGCTATTGGAGATAGCTCACCATGTTTCCCATGTTCTCTTCGATTTTGTTGTGTTTTATGTTGTATATAATTCTTTCTTCTGCACAGTTTACTGCACACACAATGTCCCCTACATTATGTTGAATATATTTTGAAATTTTATTGTCCCTGTGTATATAATTTAATATAAAAAGATGCTCTTCTGAGTACGTTTAGCGATTCTCCCCCTTGTCACTGAATACTTCTGTACATATGATGCAAATTTTGAGTGTAGCACCACTGTTACATTTCTGTTTTATGAGAAGCTGCCCTTCTGGGTATGCTTAGCGGCTTTCTTTTTTGGCACTGTATTGTTCTGTACATATGATATGACACTTATGAATTGCATTGCTGTTCGATTTCTGTTTTTTTTGTAAAGTTGCCCTCCTGGGTCCGTTTAGCGTATTTCTCTCTTGTCACTGCATAATTCTGTGCATATAATAAGTATTTGTGCTTAATTGTTTCTACCATTTCTTTCATATTTCTAAATACTGTTGCACCTGTTAGTTCCCTCTCATTCATGGTCTTTTATGTGAATTAGTACCTTGTGCATATTTAATCTTGAGTATGGTGTAATACTTAATTGGAATTTGTGAATAGTATAGCATCATGTCTTTTCTTGTCTACAATACTGTAGTATACATTTTCATTTGCATCGCTCGTGCTTTATTGTCTGCCTCTCCATCGCCCTTCGGGGCGAATTAATTTTATGATTTTAACAATATTTTGTTTTACGTTTCACTGGAACTTTCCAGTTGTTGTATATACCACTGTATTTATTGGCAGAATTCTACTGTCATGTACATAGAAATGCTATTTTTATTTGAAGAATAAAGACAATTTTGAAATGTAGATTTTACGAAAATGTTGTATGGGGGTGCTCTGACCCCCCGTGTTTCAATCCCTTCCAAAAAGCATCTACAGTGTAAGTTAGAGTTTCGTGGGATAGTATACCAAATTTGGTGGTTCTAAATTGAAAACTGCTTTATTGCCTGCCTCTCCATCGCCCTTCGGGGCGAATTAATTTTATGATTTTAACAATATTTTGTTTTACGTTTCACTGGAACTTTCCAGTTGTTGTATATACCACTGAATTTATTGGCAGAATTCTACTGTCATGCACATAGAAATGCTATTTTTATTTGAAGAATAAAGACAATTTTGAAATGTAGATTATACGAAAATGTTGTATGGTGGCTCTCACGCCCCCCCTCCCCGTGTTTCAATCCCTTCCAAAAAGCATCTACAGTGTAAGTTAGAGTTTCATGAGATAGTATACCAAATTTGGTGGTTCTAAATTGAAAACTGTAGATTATACGAAAATGTTGTATGGGGGCTCTGACCCCCCTTCCCCGTGTTTCAATCCCTTCCAAAAAGCATCTACAGTGTAAGTTAGAGTTTCATGAGATAGTATACCAAATTTGGTGGTTCTACATTGAAAACTGTAGATTTTACTAAAATGTTGTATGGGGGTGTGTGTGTGCTCTGATCCCCCGTGTTTCAATACCTTCCAAAAAGCATCTACAGTGTAAGTTACAGTTTCGTGAGATAGTATACCAAATTTGGTGGAAAATTAGGGGGGGTGTCTGACCCTTGTGCCCCGTCCCGTTCCGAAAACCTTCTACCGTCTAAAATTTTTGTGCCAAAGAAAAAGCGTATTGTTCCTATCCTGTCTGAGTGTATAAACCTTATATAAATTTGATCAGAGCGGAAGACGTTCGAAATCGGCGAAGAATTGGTCCGCGACGAATTGACGTAGTCGACGAATTTGTACGCGACGAATTGACGCAGGCGACGAATTGACGCGCGACGAATTGACGTAGTCGACGAGTTGACGTAGTCGACGAATTGACGTAGTCGACGAATTGACGTGACACCGGTCCACATGACCTGAGCTACAGAAACAAGGATTCAGAAGAAAGGAACAAGATTCAGAAGAAAGTAAAATGGAGGCCACATGACCTGAGCCACAAGAACATGGATTCAGAAGAAAGGAACAAGATTCAGAAGAAAGGAAAATGGGTGCCACATGACCTGAGCCACAGGAACAAGGATTCAGAAGAAAGGAACAGCCGCCCCGGTGGCGCAGTGGTCTAAGGCGCTGGACTCTGATCATTCGTCCGTAAGGGGTCCGGGTTCGAATCCCGGTCAGGCATGGATGTTGTGTTTGTCTTACGGCACTGGCTCTCTCCCTTTCCTGGAACCAGTGACCCTAAATTAGGGACAGGCGACTGCTTATAGCCCATTGAGTTGCTCACGGTGGTCGTTAAACCTCCAATCAAAAAAAAAAAAAAAGAGAGGAACAAGATTCAGAAGAAAGGAAAATGGGGTCCACATGACATGAGCAACAGGAACAAGGATTCAGAAGAAAGGAACAAGATTCAGAAGAAGGAAAAATGGAGGCCACATGATCTGAGCAACATGAACAAGGATTCAGAAGAAAGGAACACGATTAAGAAGAAATGAAAATGGGTGCCACATGACCTGAGCCACAGGAATAAGGATTCAGAAGAAAGAAAAATGGGGGCTACATGACCTGAGCCACAGGAACAAGGATTCAGAATAAAGGAAAATGGGGCCACATGACCTGAGCCACAGGAACAAGGATTCAGAAGAAAGGAACAAGATTCAGAAGAAAGGAAAATGGATGCCACATGACCTGAGCCACAGGAATAGGGATTCAGGAGAAAGGAACAAGATTCAGAAGGAAGGAAAATGGGGGTCACATAACCTGAGCCACAGGAACAAGGATTCAGAAGAAAGGAACAAGATTCAGAAGAAAGGAAAATTGGGGCCACATGAACTGAGCCATAAGAGCAAGGATTCAGAAGAGAGGAACAAGATTCAGAAGAAAAGAAAATGGGGTTCACATGAACTGAGCCACAGGAACAAGGATTCAGAAGAAAGGAACAAGATTCAGAAGAAAGGAAAATGGGGGCACATGACCTGAGTCACAGGAACAAGAATTCACAAGAAAGGAAAATGGGGGCCACATGACCTGAGTCACAGGAACAAGGATTCAGAAAATAGGAAAATGGGTGCCACGTGACCTGAGCCACAGGAACAAGGATTCAGAAGAAAGGAACAAAATTCAGAATAAAGGAGAATGGGAGCCACATGACCTGAGCCACAGGAACAAGGATTCAGAAGAAAGGAAAATGGGTGCCACATGACCTGAGCCACAGGAACAAGTATGAGCGTGTCATGAAGTATTTGAATCTATTGAATGAGCAACACAGAAAGTCTTTCTTGTGGAAAATCGTTCCTGGTGATGAAAGGTGAATAGGGTACGAATATCACAAACGCAAAAAGCCGCTGGGTAGACACCGGTGAAGTACCGACTTCTACATCGAAACGCAATATTCACTCCAAGAAAGCTATGCTGTGCATCTGGTGGGATATGAAGGGTGTGATCTATTATGAACTATTGTAACCGGGTCAAACTGTTAATGCTGATCGCTACAAGCCAACATTTCTGCGATGGAACCAGGTAATTTCTGGTAAACGTCCATTCACAGGGGAAAAGGATTGCTTCCCGTGAAATTACTGCATGACAACGCCAGGCCGCATGCCGCGAAATCGGTCAAGAAAACGTTATTGACACATGGCTGGATGTTTTGTAGCACAAGTTGGATAGTCCCGACGTAGCCCCTTGAGCATATAATTTGTTCCGATCGATGCGACATGGTTTGTCTGCTATACGGTTCCGTATATGTGACAAAGTGCAAAAATGGGTTGACGACTTCATCGCATCACACGACAAGATATTCGTCATGGCCGCGATCCGTCAGCTGCCTGACCGATGGCGGAAAGTGACAGATAATGATGACGCATGTTTTGATTCGTAAAGGTATTGTTCTTTTCGCTCATATTGCACGTTAAGTTATCTTAAAACACTTTAAAACTTCTTTGTGCACCTAATAAAAGAGACAAACGTTTCATCATCATCATCATCATTGTCAACCATTATCAATCCACTGCTGGACGAAGGTCTCCCCAAGTTTCCTCCACAACGGTCTGTCTTGTGCCAGTCTCCTCCATGCCACTCCCGCATATTTACGAATTTCATCCACCTATCTCCCATGTGGTCTTTTTCTGGGTCTTTTCCTGTCCCTTGGATTCCAATCTAAAATTTCGGCTGTCCATCTATGGTCTGTACTTCTGGCAGTATGTCCAGCCCATTGCCATTTCAGGGATTTAACTCTGATCATGATGTCTTCCACTCTCGTCATTTTTCGGATCCACGAGTTCCTATTCTTATCTCTCCTGGTTATACCAAGCATGTACCTCTCCATGCTTCTTTGAGTGGTCTGTAGCCTTTGTATGTCTCTTTTAGTTAAGGTCCACGTCTCTGCACCATACGTAAGCACTGGAAGGATGCATTGATCAAACACTTTTCTTTTAAGACATAATGGCATATTGCTCTTGAAAATTATGCTGTTTCTTCCAAAAGCTCTCCAGGCAAGTTTTGTACGCCGATTAATTTCTTCATTAATGTGACCCTCACTTGATATCTGCTGTCCAAGATAAACATACGTATCTGTTATCTCCAGTTTTTGTCCATCAATCGATAAATCTTCATTTCTTGTAAAAACATTGAACATCACTTTTGTCTTCTGAAAGTTCATTGTTAATCCCACTTCTTTACTCTTGTCATCAAGTTCCTGGATCATATTCTGCAGCTCTGATGGGGTAGTTGCAAAAATGACTACGTCATCAGCAAAACGAAGGTGGGTTAGATAATCTCCATCAATCTTTATCCCTTTGTTTTCCCAGTTCAGTGATTGAAAGACATTTTCCAATGTGGCATTAAAGAGCTTCGGAGATATGGTGTCACCTTGTCTCACTCCCTTTCCAATTTTTATGTGTGTTGTATTTTCAAACAGCCGAATCTTTGCACTTGCATTTTCATAGATGTTATTAATAATATTAATGTATGCATCTTCAATACCGCAGGATTTCAGAGCCGTGGTAACTGCTGATGGTTTCACCGAATCAAAGGCTTTTTCATAATCGATAAAAGCCATGCACAATGGAAGTTCATATTTCCTCGCTCTTTCAATTAGTTCTCTCAGTACGTGGATATGATCTATTGTGCTGTAGCCACTCCTGAATCCAGCTTGTTCTCTCGGTTGAGCCATGTCCAGTGTTACCTTCAAGCGGTGTGAAAGAACTTTAGTGAAGATTTTATAAACCACTGATGGGAGGCTGATAGGTCTGTAGTTTCCGAGATCCTCAATGTCACCTTTCTTATGTAGCAGGATCATTGTAGCGGTGTTCCAATCCTCAGGAATCTTTCCTTCATTAAGGCATCGAGTGAAAATTTGGGCGAGTACTGTTTCAATTTCTCCACTTGCTTCTTGTATGATTTCTATAGTAATTCCATCTTCTCCTGGAGCTTTCCCCCGCTTCATGTTCTTGATTGCATGAGCAACTTCTGCTGGGAGGACTGGAAGAACTCTGGTACCTTTCATGATGTCTGGAGTACATGTATCATCCCTTTAATTTTATAATTTGGAGTAGAAATCTTTCACTCTTGTCAAAATTTCGCCTCTATTTCTTGTTATAGAACCATCTTATTTTCTCAGAGCCATAATCTGTTTTCTTCCCTTACTGAGATGTGGCTTTGCTATCTTTAGGCTTTGGTTGTTTTCAATTGCTTTCCTCACTAGCTCACAGTTGAAGTTCCTTACGTCTTCAGTGATACTTTTTCGTGCTGTCTTGCATAGCTCTATATATTCCACTTTGGAAGTCACATCTTCTTTAGTTGTCCTCATCTCTCTTCTTTTTTGCATCAACATTTTGGTTTTTCCTGATAATTTGTTCACATGCAACTTGTTCTTAGACCCAGCTAATTTTGTTGCTGTTTTCATAACAGCTTTGGTTACTTTTCTGTTAACTTCCGAAATATCCACTTCTTCCGATGTTAGGCCTTCTAAAGCAGAGAATCTGTTTTTCAGTTCCAACTTGAAAGTATTATGGTGTTTTTTAAGGTTGGTTATGTCAATACATTTTGTTTGTCTTATGAGCTTGCCACGTTCCAGTTTAGTGTTGAGGTGCATCTTACATCTCACCAATCTATGGTCACTACCTGTGTTGAACTTGTTCAGCACACTGCAGTCTTCGATGACGAATTTTTTGGTACACATAATAAAATCAATTTCACTTGTCTTCCCAATTGGATGTCTCCATGTCCATTTCCTGTGTGGCTTTTTCTTGAAAAAGGAATTCAAGATGAAAAATCCTTCTGCCTCTGCAAACTCAACGAGGGTATTTTCACGCTGGTTTCTGTTGCCGTGACCGAATTTACCTACTGAAGTTTCATTCTGTTGCCGGTGCCCTATTTTTGCATTGAAATCTCCCATAATTATCTTCAAGTGCTGCTTACCTTTATTATTTAGATGACGAATTTCCTCATAAAATTCTTCAATTTCTTCTTCAGGATGACTTGTGGTGGTGCATAAGTTTGAATAATCTGAGCCTGGTATCTTCTCGATAGTTAGATAACGAGTCGTGCAGCTCTGTCAGAGGAACTTTCAACTTCTACCACTTTATCCTTCAGTTTATTGTTTATTATAAATCCAACACCACTAGTTCTGCCAGTATCTGTCCCACGATAATAGAAGAGATGTCCACTTTTCAGTTCAATGAGACCTTCTCCTTTTCTCCTTACCTCACTTAGCCCCACGATGTCCCACTTGATCCTTTGTTGTTCCTCTTCCAATTCAAGAAGCCTTGAATCAGAAGATAGGGAGCGTCCGTTGTAGGTAGCCAAGGTCAGCATAAAAAACGTTTATCTGCAATTAATTCGAAATGCCTGCCAATTAGGTAATGCCGCCCATAACACAGCGATTCAACAATTGCATAAGCTTCCTTTTCTATTAAAGAATGTCGTTCTTTAGACCTGCTAAGAGTTCTAGAGAAGAAGGAAACATGCTCTTCCTGCTTGCCTCAGAGAGGCTCCTATAGTAAAATCAGATGAATCAGTTTCTACCCGAGAAGGTACTCCATCTTCTATCGCAGCCAGTGCCGCATTAGCTACAGCGTTTGTCAAAGCGCAAAATACTGAAATAATTTCTTCAGGTAGCAGAAACAATTTTTTTAACTGTAGGTCGAATCTTTTCAGAGAATCTTGGTATCCATTTATTGTAGTGTGAAAGCATACCTACAGTACGTCTCAAGCAAGCTTCATCTTTAGATACAGGTAGACCAAGAAACGGTCCCCGTCGATTCGGACCAGGCTTGATAGTTTTGTTACAGATTATGTACCCAAGTAAATTCACAGACCTAACAGAAAACTGACATTTTCCCCTGTTCAACGTGAGAATATTTTTCTCAACAGCAGCTAGGATATTTTCCATATTCCTGTCGTAATCCCTTTGATTTTTTCACAAACGGTAACGCCATTCAGGTAAGGAAAACATTTACTAGGCTCTCGTGCTACACAATTATATCCGTCATTCTTTGTAAACAAGCCACTCTTATTGTAACTCCAAAAGGAACGTAAGTGGTAGAACTTACCATAGGCTTCGAAAGCCGTATATGGCTTTTCATACTACAGAATGCGTACTTGGTGATGTACACTTTTCAGATATATGACAATGTAAGTGTACACCTCATTTGTTGAAACTTTAGCAATTATCTCTTCTATTCTTGGTAAAGGGTAAGCATCCAACATCGTAAATTTGTTTATGGTTTGTGAATAATCTACAACCATCGTAGCCTTGCGATTTTCTCCGGTAACGATAAAAGCCTGAGCACGCCACGGGGAATTACTAGGCTTAATCACACCTTCATGTAGGAGTTTTCCAATTTCCTTAGCCAGAAACTGACTATTCCCTTTAGAATTAGTTCTAGCCTTCGTAGCTATAGGCGCACAATCCGTGGTAAGGTTAGCAAACAGAGAGACTGGAGGCCCCTTCGAACAGTCAAGCCAAACATACAACTGATTAACACGCGAGTTGCTTTTTCCAAGTATATTGTTAAAAAGTAAGTACAGGAAAAACTCACCTTCATTAATAAGGCTTTAATTAGCAAAATACAACTAGCGTGTAAGCCATTTACGTTCACAACTCTCGAATTCGGGCGGAACTCTAACACAACTACACAATTGATTTAAACAAATAAGGATTGTTGGCAACTTCAATTTGATACGTTAATTTATAATACAAATAATATCACAATTTCTTCAATACGGCTTCCGGTGATGACTAAATAATAGTATGTTTCAGTTTAAATAGCTGTTAAGAAAGTACATGATATTAAAAAATACCATAATCTGATATTGTATACTGTTGAACATGAATCAAATTTGATAACAGATTTGTAATTGAAAGCAACGAATTTAACTTCTAATGTTTTGAAATTTTAGTATTTTTATTTCACTTTTGCACGAAATGTACAATTTCGGAGATTTCCTTTTTATGGAGAATGAGTTATAGAAGGCTAGTTACGTGTTGTAAAGAAATGTAGACAAGAGACTCCCAAACTATTTGCCCCTAGTTCCCTAATACCATTTTTGAATTTGGTGTAAAAAAAATAACAGCAAAACAGAAAATTACTGAAACATGTTTATTTTACAGAAATGCACCACTAATAAGTGACAGTTATTCACAGTGAATATAGATCCTGAAGTCTCGTGACTAAAGATCAACCGCATAATTATTATAATGATAACGGAATGTGTGCCACTGCTGTTGTACGAAATCTTCTTGATTTCGAAATATTTCAAAGAATCTTTGTAATTGGCGATACAAAGTGCGGTTTGTAAAACGAAAGAATACTTGTAGAACAATAATTTGAAATATAGAATAAATATGAAAAATGATGATGAATTTTTCCCTGGCCCAGCAGCTCTTCAAATTCCATTATGACAAGTGAAGCAACATTAGTCAGATAGATGTTACCAGGAATGGCCGCCAAAGCTGCTGCTTTTGGATCACTGGCCTGTGATGCATCGGAGGATCAACTTACATCCATCGCCAATAGGTATCATTAGCTGTTTCAGCAGCAGGAATAGTATGTTGAACTGTGCCATAAAAGCTCAAATTTCGTAAGTGGAATTTACTTTATAAATAGCATATAGCAAACATGAGAAACAGGACTAAACCTAAATGTCAAAAACAGGTTCGGAAAATACTGCAGATTCAAAATTCTGATGTATTGTTTTGCTGAATGTGTTACCGTTTCCTCTAAAACAGTTAACGACTGGTATCAGTGTTGTTGAAAACTTGGCCCAGACTTTTTGGTAGCCTCCAGGGGTGTATTTAGACAGGGGTCAAGGGACTTGCCTCCCTTCTACGATATTATTTCATTTTTTTCTTAAATTGCGACTTACATTAGAAAAGATGCTTTAATTTAAGAGAATGCGTGAACTTTTAGTACCAAATAATGCTTTATTTTTTTCTTGTATTTTTATTAATTTTTATTATGTCTTGATTAATTTCAAAAACTTCCATTTTCTGCCATCTCCGCCTTCTTCCCTCCCCCCGGAATAGAAATTGTATATTCATTCCTGGTAGCCTCCCATTGTGCTGACGAAATGCTTGACTGCGAATTAGTCATTGTTGAAGAGGACATGCAAAGATCGGGAAGCGGAAATGCAACTGAGGTCGACTAGTTAAAAGGAACCTTCGGATAAGATATCAACCGATTCGTGGTGGAGATGGTTCCCGATAAGAACCATCACGACCATGAATCACTTGATGCCAATCAATCGTTTTATTCAAGGGATCTGCTGAAATATTGCTGCCTCTAACGTAGAAGCATGTGGAAACTGGAATTACAGTAATGACGGATCAGTGCACTTCTTACCTCAACCTTCCCATCTGTGGATTCCAAAATCTAATATTAAACCATTCATTCAGTTATGGTGATCGAGTAACAAGCAATCGCATTCTATGTGTGGAGAGCAATTGGCTTCCACTCAAACGTAAGCTAACACAGACGAATGAAAATTTATTTGGATGATCACACTGTGGAATATTTTATCCGGAGGAATTGTCATCTTCTCTCAGAACAACTGCTGTGAGGTGTTCATTCGCATCGTCACACAGTTTTCACTCAGTTGATATAATCAATGAACTTCATTTATTCTGCAAGAAAAACAGCTTCCCATTCATGAGGTAACATTACTTCCCGGTAGAAAAAATATTTCGCAGTAGTAAGACCATCAACATTAGCAAAGGTTCTTTTAAGGGCAAGCCAAAAGTTTACAATTCCTCTTAAAGCACTTCCACGACTGAACAAAATGCAATCGGTATAGGTATAGTCCTGAGGTGCTATCATCTATCGGCTGATTTAAAACTATTTCCGGGCTATGGTTTGATAAATTGCCCAGAGGTATACATCGCCCTGTCTGAAAATTAAATTATAACCATAAGAAAAGGAATAGAAAACACTTTTTTAAAAGTAAATAATTACAATGATGACTAGGTTCGTACATTATTACTTCCCAAAAATAAACAATATAATTATGTATTGGAAGAGATTCATGACTCTGCTAAAAAATGCATAAGCTCGTGACATATTATATGTATTAGAACAGATTAATGACTCAGTTAAGAAAATGTATGAGCTCGTGACACATTATATGTATTGGAAGAGATTCATGACTCAGTTAAGAAATGTACAACCGTGACATATTTTATATGTATTGGATGAGATTCATGACTCAGTTAAACACTGTATAAGCTCGTGACATATTATATGTATTGGAAGAGATTCATGACTCAGTTAAAAAAATGTGTAAGCTCGTGACATATTGAATGTGTTGGTAAAGATTCATGACTCAGTTAAAACATTTTATAAGCTCGTGACACTAATGACAAGAGGAAATATCCACTAGTCCCTCCAAAGAATAATACAATGGCGTGCAAAAATTTTGGATGTGACGGTTTTTCGAATGTAAAGTCGTGCAGAATTGCTCCACATCGACCCAAATCATACGATAAGATCCCCAAGATGTAAGAATATTGGACAAGTGAGGAAAACCGTCCAAACAAGGAATCGAAAGGATACAAAGGAACTTTATTGAAAAAGGTAGCTTCGAGCACAACTGGACAGAAGACAGAAACGTCCATGTGACAGGCAGCTACCAAGAAAAATCCAGTCTTTAGTAGGGGATATGATCATTGCTGGCTGCGTTGCAGGATTTACAACGTCTGTGTATGATGGGATGAGGTTGTCAAGGAGCTGTCGAGGCATCGCGGCCCATTCCTCTTGTAGCGCCAACTGCAGCTGCGGAATCGTTGCTGGAGGTTGGCGACCTGCTGCCAAGCGTCTCCCGAGAAGGCCCCACACGTGTCCGATTGGATTTAGATCCGGGGACCTTGCGGGCCAATCCATACGTTGAATATCTTCACTCTCCAACAGATCTGCGACAGCCACTGTACGACGAGGTGTAGCGTTGTCGTCCATGAAGAGGAACTCAGGACAAACAGCACCTCTAAACAGACGCACGTGAGGCAGGAGAACCTCGGTACAATAGCGGACACCAGTGACTGAACCTGCTAGGAAGCTGTGGAGGTCCGTACGGCTACCAAACATGATACCGCCCCAAACGAGAACCCCGCCAACTCCAAATCGGTCCCTTTCGAAGATGTTGGAGGTGTGATTGCGTGTTCCCTGCTCTCTCCAGATGTGTATACGCCCAGAATCGCTCGTTAGACTAAATCGGCCCTCATCCGTAAAGAGAGCTCGATCTCATTGCTGATGTGTTCAGTTCTGTGTTCCTGGTACCACAGAAACCACCGTCTCCGATGAGCAGGCGTTAATGGCACACACCGTACTGGTCGTCGTGCCAGTAGACCACCATTGTGCAGCCTCTTGGCCACGGTAAAATGCGATAACGGAAGTCCAGTTGTCTGTTACACGTGCCTTGCGATTTCTCCCGCTGTCTGCCGTCTGACTCTTCTCGCCTGTGGGACAATATACCGGTCGTCCGCCGACCGGTCAAGGCTCGTGAAACGACGCTGTGAGCGATCCCGAACTCCTTGGCCACACTTGTCCCACTAAGACCTTCTTCCAACTTTTCAATGACGCGACCTCGGGTAAAGTCATCCAGATGTCATCTACTGGATTGCCTGTTGGCCATATGACGCGGTGGCAGCAACTCGACGTCGTTTAAACCAATGTACACCGTGCAATTGCTTTCACCGAATTGCTGAGCGTACACCGCCCGTGTGCTTTATACCCTTCCAACACTCCACCCCCACCCCACCCCTACGTCATTGCGTATATGCGCATGCCCTACCGTACCGGACCCTAGTCTATCTCTTGAGTGGTCTTTCGGTCCGTTCTGCCTGCTCGTTCCGTTGTTATGCTAATTTCTCGTCTTTGTCCTTAATTTAGAAACATAAAAGGTACACTTAGAGTGTTCTTGATTGTGATCCTGTTCGCATCGGAAACATGTGTGATTTTCTTTTATCAATGTTCCTTCTATTTTCTAAGTGAATGTAAAAACAACTGCAGCTCAGACTAATTTTTTTAACGTTATTCTAAGGGTATGCAAAAGTGTCAGCCGCCCCCACTAGTGGGTGCTGCAGGCATCTATCCGGCAGGTGACCCGTGCTGTCAGTTCGTACATGAAGCCAAGCATGGCGGTCGATAAAGATCATTTGCTGCACTGTTTGTTATTCATGTTTAATTTAGGGAAAAGTGCGAGTGAAGCATACGGTTTAATATGTCAAGCGTATGGCGAAACAGTTTTGGGTAAGCGGACGTGTCCAGAATAGTTTGCGAAGTTTAAGAAAGGTTATCTAAGCTTGGAAGACAAACCATGTACAGGTAGACCGCAGGAACTTGCAGACGAAGAGTTAGAATCGCCGTTGCAAGAGGATGACACAAAAACGACAACGCAACTTGCGAAACGTATGAAAGTAGCTCAATCGACGGTGGTACGGCGTCAACAGGCCTTGGAAAAGTTCCAGAAGATTGGTAAGTGGGTTCCGCATATTTTAACGGAACGTAACATTGGTCAATGCTTGGGCAACTTCATGTCGTTGCTGAAGAGGATTCAAGGGAAGAATTTCTTGGGGAAGGTTGTCATCGGGGATGAAAAATGGGTCTATTCAGACAACCCTGTAGGCAAGCGATCCTGGGTCGACACAGGCCAGCCATCAACATACACAGCAAAACAGGATATCCCTGGGGAAAAGGTGCTGTTGTCTGTGTGGTGGGATATTCATGGAGTACTGCACTGATATTCATGGAGTACTGTACTTTGAACTGGTGAAACCGGGGAAAAAATTAATTGCACAACGATATAGCAAACATGTGGTCAGTTGATCAAACGGATCACCGGAATCGAGCAAAAATGCCTATCAGCAGGTAAAGGACGCCACTTAGTCATTCGGTTACACGATGATACCAGACCACATGCTGGAGCCAGCAGTAAACCAACCCATGAACAGTTGCACTGCGAGGTTGTACCGCACCCGGCTTACCAATCGGACTTTGCACTTTCAGACTTTCATCTGTTTCGTTCTATACGGTTTACCACAGTTCCAGACGTGGAACATTTCGTCACTGCGTCCTTCTGTCACAGGGGCATTAATTTGTTGCCTGAAAAATGGCCAAAGCTCATTGATGCTGACGGCCAATATTTCGTTCAATAAATGTGTACTGGTTTCCTAATAGTTCCTGTTTCCTTTCTCCTGAAAACGGCGGAAACTTTTACATAGCCTTAATAGTTCAATACGCGTTACTATAAGTTCAATATATGTTCATTCCTAGTGTTTTTAGTCCTTAATAACTTATAAAGCAAAAGCCTAGGTTTACCCTTTAAGATGCAACCTGAACAACTTTATATATACACTGAAGTGCCAGAAAAACTGGTACACCAGTCTAATTCGTGGTAGGTCAGAAATACGACGGGGCATGGACTCCACTAGCTTCTGAAAATATGCTGTAGGCAATGCACACCATACTTCCTGCAGAGCGTTGTACAATTCGGGTGTATTCCAAGGTCTCGGATTCCTGTGTTCGATAGCGAGTTGCATGGCATCCCAAATGTGTTCTATCACGTTCAGATCTGGAGCATTGGATGGGAATGGCAACACCCCAAACTCAGACCATTCATGCTGATTGTCAGAAAGGATGCGCAAATAGCATTGGCCGGTCGCAGACGTTTGTAAACGTATTAGGAGTACCAGTGAAGTCCAGCTAAACACATCCGATACCATTACGGACCTCCCACCAGACGGTACAGTTCCTTGTTGACAGGCGAGATTATTGGCTTAATGGGGTTTGCGCCACACACGAATTCTTCCATCGGCCCGATACAGTTGAAAACACGACTCCTCAGACCAGACTACTTGTTTCCAGTCATCAAATGTCCAGTGGCGGTGTTGCCATCCCCAAGCAAGGCGTATAGCTCAGTGTCGTGCACCTATCAAGGGGACTCGAGTTGGGCGTGGGCTCCCAAAGCCCATATCGTGCAGGGCACGTTGCCTAGAGTTCGGACGCTTATGCTTGTTGAAAGTCCAGCATTAAATTCCGATGAAACCTGTGAGAGTGTTGCACGCCTATCGCGTGAAACGATTCTTGACAGTCGACGATGATCACGTTCACCCAACGTCTTTTAATGGCCACACTGGTATCGTAGGTTGGAGGTTTTACCGGAATTCTTGTAGTCATGGTACACCCTTTCAATGGTCGTCCGGGAAAATCCGAATTTCGTTTCTATCTCCTGAATACTGTGGCCCATCTCACTAGCGCCAACTACGACACCGCGTTGAAAATAGCTTAAGTCGTTATTACTTGTCATTCTCATGCCAAAAACAGTTCTGACAGCTGGCAAGGATGTCTATCGCTTTACATATTCACTGGCGAACGCAACCTAGTACGCGCACATAGCCCGCTGGAAAAAGGAGGCCTTGAAACGAACGGTTGTCATGTGACCAAAATAGTCTCAGTTTTGTGAAATTTCTCCAAGTTTTTACCGCAAGTGAATACAGTTATTATTCTTGTGATTAAAGTCTCTTAAAACACTTATTGCATTATGTTTTCCAATCAAAACTGCTTTAGTCTTGTGCCAATTTGGTGAAATACGTGTATGTCGGTGTAATATTAAATTTTGTATTAGGTTTATGATACTATATCTATGGCAGTTATAAATATAATTTTTTTGCAGTAGTAAAATATAATAAATAATTTCAAATAATAAGCTAAAAACCAAGACTAAGTTGGTCACATGACCATTCGTTTCAGACATTGTTCTTACTAGTGGGCTATGGTACTTAAGTGTGTACCGAAGTGAATAATTGTGCTATGCATAACCCCCCCCCCCCCCGCGTATGCGCTCTGTACACATGCGAGCCGCTGAACCGTTAAAAGTATTTAATTCACATACATACAAACATTTTTCATGGCTCAGGGTATTAGCATGAAAAATATTTGCTTCATATATACCCTTCCCCACGTACACATGCGAACCCTTGAACCACGAAAATTCGTGTATATGAATCGAATATGTTTCATGGTTCAGGGATTCGTAGGTTCACTGAAGGGGGAGGAGTTTACATGTATCTCAATACTTCCTTGCAGTAGAAATCAGAATAAACAGATTGCATTTTAAACGGTAAACGTAGGCTTAACTTTAGAAGTTGCTATGACTAAGAATGAACATATATTAAAGTTATTGTGCTTCAGTACTAAACTTTTTTTATCATAAAGTACATCCCATGATCTATGTGTAACAAATAGCCATTTGTTTGTTTGTTCCCTATACACTTATTTCGTCGTCAGATGGTAAAGCGATCTTAAGTTTGAGATTTACACCGGTGAACAATTACATTACGACCACCCCCAGCCTAGAGAAATGAGCTCACCTGGAAACTGAATGGTGGCGCAGGTGAAGTTAACAAAGCAGTATATATGCAACCCGAGAATTGGATTTCGGTTACTACAATGTTTGGATTCAGAATGGGAAAAGCTGCCGATTTATCGGAGTTTGAAAAATGACAAATTGTGGTGGCAGAGCTTGTGTAGCCGAAGACCCAGCCTAGTCGGCGAGGCTTGTGGGTTGTTCCCGTGCCACTGTAGTCAGTACGTGTCAAAAGTGATGCACGGATGGCCAAACGACGAACTATCGTCCAGCCGTGTGTCGTCTGCAGCTCACTGATGCCAGATGGGTGCGATAACTGTCGCATATTGTTCACAGCAGGTGGAGGGCCACAGTGCGACAAATCACCTGCAGCTACAACAGTGAGGATCATGGCAATGTGACACCACAGCAAACAGTTTACCGCAGCCTTCTGCTTATGGGCTTGCGTACCCGAAGATCCAGCCGGGTCCCTTTGCTCACTTCACGTCCTCGCCAACGTCGCATGAAATAGGCCTAAAATAATCGAGATTGGACAGTGGGTGATTTGAAGAAAGTGGACTGGTCTGACGAATCAAGATTCTTGGTGGATCACGTAAACGGACGAATGCGGATACGCCGATTTCCAACGGAGACTATGGCACCTGGATGTACTGTTCGGCGGAAACAGGCCGGCGGCAGAAGTGTTATGCTGTGGGCGATGTTTTCTTGGGACACTTTTGGCCCCATTATATAAATAGCACAATTCCTGACAGCTGTCTGACCAAGTTCACCAATTCATGGCAACTGTGCTTCCTGCTGGTGATGGCCATGCCATACTGCCTGAATCGTCAAGGAATTGTTCAAGGAACATGCTGGTGTTTTTCTGTTAATGCCCCGGTTTCCAAGTTCACGTGACATAAACCTAATTGAACATCTGTGGTTTCACTTGGAAAAGCGGTTCGCCCTAAATCACCACCACCTCTAAATGTACGGGATCTGGAGGATCTTCCGTTGACATTGTGGTACCAGATACCGCAGGATACCTATCCGAGTGGCCGCTGTATTGCGGGCTAAAGGGGATTCTACATCTTATTAGTAGGTGGTCATAATGTAATGACTCATCAGTGTACATCAACTTGTGTTTTCAGATAAAGCTGGGCACCATTCTATTCTTCTTCCCAATCATTGAAATCATATTTAACTTACTTTGCCGTCGTACTCTGGTTTAGTTTTGAACTAGCGAGAAAGAGTATTTCGCACAGCGTTTAACACTTCCGATTTTTCTACTTCTTTTGGCATTCGTAATTGCCGGAAAGCTGAACACGAAATGGCTGCAGAAACTCATTTCAATGAGGCAATAAATTGGGTTCTTTCCTCCAGTTCCTTCATGAAGAAAGGATCTCCATTTGTGCCTCATATTTCGCACGTAACTTTCTATACCGCAATAAAACAAAAGGCAGTGTTATGCATTTTTCGCGCTCTATAGCTTCTTCTGCGTCACGAAATGGCTGCAGAAACTCATTTCAATCATAAATGCGGTATTCTTCAATTCTATCAGCTAAAACTTCAAACATTTCATCGCGCTGATCATGGATTGACATCAGCTGCCTCAGCTTCGACTTCTATCGCGTTTCAATATTTTGGTCAACTGTCTTTAATAAGCTGTTGGCCATTCCACTTTGCTTCAAATAAGTGACTATATCCTTCGGAGCATTTAGTGTTTCAAACACTGCTTGACTTGGTTTTCCAAATATTCCATGTTAAAAACGTTTGGGCAGAATATTGTTTATTGCATGAGTACTGCAATCAAGTGGCACAAACTACCTGTAGAACATTTACTATATTTGCTTCTTGATCTGTCACAAAGATCAAATTATCTATTGTATCAGCTGTCAGACAAATTTGGAAAAATCGTCTTTGAAATTACTTCCTGATATTTTCACAAATTTTCCGTTCATCAGGATAATCACTCGTAAAAAGCAGTCGGTTGATCAAAGTCCACAGTTCATCAAAATAATGAGAAGTTACAGCGATGTAAGCGATAGTTCTTAAACCCCTTATGGACACGTAGTTTTGCCAAAACACGATGCAATTTGCTCAGGGCACTCTCGAAAGTTTCCAGAGAGGGCTTTGTATCTTCTACAAAGATGATAAATGGTGAAATACTCAAAATATAGACACTTATTTAAAGTAAACAAAGTTTATACCTTAAGTATTCCTAACTGTTAATAGCACTAACAAAAACTTGATTGGGTAATTACTGCCTAAATATATACAGGAATGAATGTAAACAAAAAAAGAAAGATGACACCGAATTTTCGGGTGCAATGAGCACGTCTCTTAAATCCGTTCTGACGCAAATTAAATTATCAAAGCTATTCAAAGTCAATGGAACCGGTACGGAGAACAATAGTATCTGACCGAAGAAATAAGCTTTTTCATCGGGTTTTTAATCCCCTAGATATTGCTGTAAACGGAATCGTGAACTTACGCCCTCTGGTTGCAGACTTGTGCGTTAACAAAAATTTTAATTCATATGAGAAACATTACCCAGGGGAAACGCTCTCCAACAAAGAAATAATTTTTCAAATCGGACTCTTCGAAGCAGAGATATGTACAAATATAAGATATGCATCTACTCCCCCTGGCGGGAAAACCATGCATTATTTTACGAACAATGTATTCTCACTATAATATCATTTCGTGCTGTGCGTAACGTATAAAAACATAGACCTAAGTCATTGCACGATCCAATTTCATGTAAAAAATATCCTCAAGTGCTATACTGAACAATATTTATTTACATGAGGTTAAAAGCTATATACAATAGATTAAAACCCAAGATCTTTCGCAGTAGCAGCTACCGCATCATCGGGTGACACATAGCATATGGAACCAGAGTTCTTAAATAGTTTTAATATGATGGTATTGAAGGAACTATAAAGCGCCGCCTGACGGTACAGTAATGACATACATCACTGAAATACATTCGTGACGCCCTCTGGAAAAACAAAACAAAACAAAGAAACTCAGAATAGTAATTATAAAGGTAATGGTAGTCCATTTAACAAGTTCTTCCAGGCCCGAGGAATATGGTACGGCATATCATCATTGCAACATTTATCACCGAACTGGTGAATAAACATGCTTTCCATATACAATAAAGAAACTTTGTCCTTTGGGCCGTAAGTCAACAGATGCGAAGCATTCCAGTCAGGAATGTAGGTACCAGCACTGACCAGGCGTGAGAGAGAAGTATCAGTAGATTTACGCTTGACATTATACTGATGTTCAGCCAACCTGATACCAAAATTTCTAAAAGTCGAACCTATGTATCTACTATCAGGTACATCAGGAACAACCGACCTAAGTGGAACACAATACACCCCATGTCTGGAAGTTTCCCCTGGGAAATGTGGAAATTTATAGTTCCTTCAATACCATCATATTAAAACTTTTTAAGAACTCTGGTTTCATATGCTATGTGGCACCCGATGATGCGGTAGCTGCTACTGCGAAAGATCTTGTGTTTTAATCTATTGTACATAGCTTTTTTTTTTTTTTTTTGGATGTAAGGTCAGGTGATGCGTAACATCACAGCCTCTCCTTGACAATTGTCAACCCCGCCTTCTCGTGGTGCATCCTGTTCCCACTAAAGGGGCTCTGACGACCGCCAATAGCGGTATAACTATACCATCGGGATTAGAGGAAATTCTATCCCACACTCACCAACCCGCTTGGCCAGCGTGGTGAGTTATGGCCAAACCCCTCCAAAATGATTCCACAACTTAAATCTTGGCCCTCAGTCTCCGGCAGCTGGAATGTACCTGGCCAAGGCAGCGGCCAGTGCGACATGAAGGCAGAAGGTGCTAAGAATATCCGGAGGACCGGACTAGGCTGCCATCTGATGCTGACCTTGGCTACTTACAATGGACGCTCCCTATCTTCTGATTCAAGGCTTCTTGAATTGGAAGAGGAACTACAAAGGATCAAGTGGGACATCGTGGGGCTAAGTGAGGTAAGGAGAAAAGGAGAAGATCTCATCGAACTGAAAAATGGACATCTCTTCTACTATCGTGGGACAGATACTGGCAGAACTAGTGGTGTTATATTTATAATAAACAAGAAACTGAAGGATAAAGTTGTAGAAGTTGAAAGTTCCTCTGACAGAGCTGCACGACTTGTTATCCAACTCTCGAAAAGATACCAGGCTCAGATTGTTCAAACTTATGCACCCACCACAAGTCATCCTCAAGAAGAAATTGAAGAATTTTATGAGGAAATTTGTCATCTAAATAATAAAGGTAAGCAGCACTTGAAAATAATTATGGGAGATTTCAATGCAAAAATAGGGCAACGGCAAAAGAATGAAACTTCAGTAGGTAAATTTGGTCATGGCAACAGAAACCAGCGTGGAAATACTCTCGTTGAGTTTGCAGAGGCAGAAGGCTTTTTCATCTTGAACTCCTTCTTCAAGAAAAAGCCACACAGGAAATGGACATGGAGACATCCAAATGGGACGACAAGTGAAATTGATTTTATTATGTGTAACAAAAAATTCGTCATAGGAGACTGCAGTGTGCTAAACAAGTTCAACACAGGTAGTGACCATAGATTGGTGAGATGTAAGATGCACCTCAACACTAAACTTGAACGTGGCAAGCTCATAAGACAAACAAAATGTATTGACATAACCAACCTTAAAAAACATCATAATACCTTCAAGTTAGAACTGAAGAACAGGTTCTCTGCTTTAGAAGGCCTAACATCGGAAGAAGTGGACATCTCTGAAGTTAACAGAAAAGTAACCAAAGCTCTTATGGAAACAGCAACAAAATTAGCTGGCTCTAAGAACAAGTTGCATGTGAACAAATTATCAGGAAAAACCAAAATGTTGATGCAAAAAAGAAGAGAGATGAGGACAACTAAAGAAGATGTGACTTCCAAAGTGGAATATATAGAGCTATGCAAGACAGTAAGAAAAAGTATCACTGAAGACGTAAGGAAATTCAACTGTGAACTAGTGAGGAAAGCAATTGAAAACAACCAAAGCCTAAAGATAGCAAAGGGACATCTCAGTAAGGGAAGAAAACAGATTATGGCCCTGAGAAAAGAAGATGGTTCTGTAACAAGAAATAGAGGCGAAATTTTGACAAGAGTGAAAGATTTCTACTCCAAATTATATGAAAGGGATGATATATGCACTTCAGACATCATGAAAGATACCAGTACCAGAGTTCCTCCAGTCCTTCCAGCAGAAGTTGCACATGCAATCAAGAACATGAAGCGAGGAAAAGCTCCAGGAGAAGATGGAATTACTGTAGACATCATACAAGAAGCAAGTGGAGAAATCGAAACAGTACTCGCCCAAATTTTCACTCGATGCCTTAATGAAGGAAAGATTCCTGAGGATTGGAACACCGCTACAATGATCCTGTTACATAAGAAAGGTGACATTGAGGATCTCGGAAACTACAGACCTATCAGCCTCCTATCAGTAGTTTATAAAATCTTCACTAAAGTTCTTTCACACCGCTTGAAGGTAACACTGGACATGGCTCAACTGAGAGAACAAGCTGGATTCAGGAGTGGCTACAGCACAATAGATCATATCCACGTGCTGAGAGAACTAATTGAAAGAGCGAGGGAATATGAACTTCCATTGTGCATGGCTTTTATCGATTATGAAAAAGCCTTTGATTCGGTGAAACCATCAGCAGTTACAATGGCTCTGAAAACCTACGGTATTGAAATGCATACATTAATATTATTAATAACATCTATGAAAATGCAAGTGCAAAGATTCGGCTGTTTGAAAATACAACACACGTAAAAATTGGAAAGGGAGTGAGACAAGGTGACACCATATCTCCGAAGCTCTTTAATGCCACTTTGGAGGGTGTTTTTCAGTCGCTGAGCTGGGAAAACAAGGGGATAAAGATTAATGGAGATTATCTAACCCACCTTCGTTTTGCTGATGACGTAGCCCTTTTTGCAACTACCCCATCAGAGCTGCAGAGTATGATCCAGGAACTTGCTGACAAGAGTAAAGAAGTGGGATTAAAAATGAACTTTCAGAAGACAAAAGTGATGTTCAATGCTTTTACAAGAAATGAAGATTTATCGATTGATGGAGAAAAGATGGAGATAACAGACACGTACGTTTATCTTGGACAGCAGCTATCAAGTGAGGGTCACATTGATGAAGAAATTAATCGGCGTACAAAACTTGCCTGGAGAGCTTTTGGAAGAAACAGCATAATTTTCAAGAGCAATATGCCATTATGTCTTAAAAGAAAAGTGTTTGATCAATGCATCCTTCTAGTGCTTACGTATGGTGCAGAGACGTGGACCTTAACTAAAAGAGACATACAAAGGCTGCAGACAACTCAAAGTAGCATGGAGAGGTGCATGCTTGGTGTAACCAGGAGAGATAAGAAGAGGAACTCGTGGATCCGAAAAATGACAAGAGTGGAAGACATCATGATCAGAGTTAAATCCCTGAAATGGCAATGGGCTGGACATACTGCCAGAAGGACAGATCATCGATGGACAGCCGAAATTTTAGATTGGATTCCAAGGGACAGGAAAAGACCCAGAAGAAGACCACATGGGAGATGAGTGGATGAAATTCGAAAGTATGCAGGGGTGACATGGAGGAGACTGGCACAAGACAGACCGTAGTGGAGGAAACTTGGGGAGACCTTCGTCCAGCAGTGGATTGATAATGGTTGACAATGATGATGATGATATAGCTTTTAACCTCATGTAAATAAATATTTTTCAGTATAGCACTTGATGATATTTTTTTCGTGAAATTGGATCGTGCAATGATTTAGGTCTATGTTTTTATGCGTCAATGTATTCTCAAAAAGGTTTTTGACGTGAGCGGTATCGGTCCAAGAAAAAATATGTTTAGTCGAGCTTTGAACAGCTCAAGTTTTACTGCAAATACATCCGATGCAGAAATTAACACATATCCGTCCTGGTTGCCAACCATCCTATACAAAATATTAGAAAGATATGAAAAACATTTTCCATCAGGAGCTGTATGCGATATAGGAAGAACTGTTCAAATCGGAGGTTTAGAAGCAGAAATATCGAGGAAAACGCCTTTTACCTTTGCGCCCCCTGGCGGAAATGTAAAGCTTTGCATGCCATGCCTACATATTATGGCAAATGCATTTAAAATTTTGAAATTATATGAAAAACATGTCACACCGGAAACTTGCCCCAGTACAGAAAGAATCTTTCGAATGGGCACATTAGAAGCAGAGATATTAACAAAAACATTGATATACATCCATTCATTATTAAAGAAGAAAATATTCCAAAAAAGGTTTATCGACGTGAGTGATATCTGCACGAACGAATTTTTTCAATCGAGAATTTAGCAGCTCAGATCAGGTGCCAAAATTAACCCTTACGCCCCCGGGTGGCTAAAGTATTATTTACCAAGAATTAGAAATTTTATGTAAAAGATTTTTCATCAGGAGCTGTATTCGCTGAAGAAAAAACGTTTCAAATCAAAGTTTTAGAAGAAGATATATATTGGTGGAAACGTAATTTATCTTTACGTCCCCTAGCGGAAAATCTATGCGTAACTTAAAAAAGTAACTATGCCTACAATTATCTTCGAAACAAATTTAATCGAAAGAAAAAAGCATTTTTTCAATCGGATATTTAGAAGCAAATATATGGAATAAAATGTATTTTGAATTCGATATCATCAGCATTTACACCCTCTAGCGGCGAAACTGTACATTGTAAAAGAAACGAAATGAAGGATCATGTATCTCAGACCCTGATGATGAAAAGGACCAGACTAACCTTCATTCTAGAACGAAACCACAACACGAAAAACACACATATTATAATAGATGGAATTTACGAACATTATATACAACGGATATATAAGTTAAATCCCAAAAAGGCACAAGGCATTGAAGTCGTCGATCATGAAGGAATCTGTAAGAGTAGAAACGACGGAGAAGGCATCTGTAGTGCAAAAATAGTGAATAAATTTCATGTAAAGCTGACAAGAGTTCGAATTCAATAGCTCTTAATAACAGATGAAGAATTACAATAAAAAATCCTACAATGTCTTACAGTAAAAGCTCGTAGTCACTGTCGTTGCTTTCTGAATCACTGTCAGGTACAGTTCACAAGCATAAAGAACAAACTGATGTAAACGTAAAAAGAATCTCGTAATCTGCCAAAGGAAAACGAAACACATAATTCCATCTTAAGAGAAAACAATATCCTACTATGATACCGAACCCACTCACATAACTCTTTGAACTGTCCTACGTTGGCTGTCCTTGCAGCTCCAACCCTGACCGGAAAGCGCCATCTAGATTTTTAAACGTAAATTTACGAATCCAGACTTAAGGAAAAGGACGGAAAAATGCGACCACATATATTTACGGCTCTATGGCTTAATGCAAGGCCATAGAAAAGCGTACATACATGTCACCGGAGCTTAAAGTGTTAAAATCATCTGTCCACATCTCCGTTGTGGCTGCGTCGCGTCGTTCATAGCTGCCATGATTGTATTACGTAGCTCATCAGCTGATTCAGCAAAGTGCGTTGAAATCGTGTTTGCGTAGGATAGTACTTCAACAGCTGACACATGTCTAGGCGGAGAACCAATTTTTAACAGCGACTCAGCAGGTTGAAGGAATCCATCTCCACTAACAATATCGACTCAGGTCCTTGCTACACAACTTATACATGCCTCTAAAGTTACTTGTTTTTCCTTTTATCGACTGATAACCCCTTACTTCGAATATACGATGCAAACAGTTTGGACGAGAAATTTGAAGCAGCAGAAGCGAATTTATATCTCTTAAGATTAGGTGTTACTGATTTTGAATTGTCATAGCTTAAAAAGTTTGCACTGAATGCACTGCACAAAGCTTTTTGGCTGAAGGGTTTCTGCATTGGCAAGCATGTTAAAATGCGGACAAATACTGTATCACTTTCCCCCCTTGCATTATTATTTGGAATGTATTCTCTTGCGGCAATTTTTTGCGTAATTCTTGGATTTCTTAAATCCATGGTAAAAAAAGTTACATTTGCTACTACTAGTACATGAAGACATTGAGAGGAGTCTGCTGCAGATAAGTTTTCCGAGTGAAATGCAGAAGTAGAGTAATAAAATATGTATTTCTCTAAACTAGCAAGCGACAACACTACAAGTCAATCTCTGTAGGTATTAGGGATACGGGAAACAATCGATGTTGTCCCATCTTTCTCTCTCTCTTTCTCTCTCTCACTCTCTCTCTGTCTCTCTGTCTCTCTCTCTCACACATACAACGCCACTGCAGTCATCCCCCGTCCCTCACTCCACACAACACATACTCTCGCTCGGTCGATCGGGGTTGAATCTTTCTTTGTCAACAAGCCTCAAATTGTTTTTTCCATCTTCGTACGTACAGGTGGCAAAAACACTGTGAGTGCCTCTCCTCGCCTTTGTGATTATACACTGTGTTATGTCATGGTAGTAAGCAAAGTCATCAAAGCAGTCAAACAGACCAGAAAATCGGCCAACCTTGCCCGACCCGTTACTTTATTTTCTAAACTAAAAATGCCTTACCGTGCAGACTTCTATCCTGAAGGACACTCCCATTTTGAAAGAAAGGGATGGCCATAATGATCTGGCGGATTAGTTTATGGTAAATACGAAAGCATGTACTGCAGGTAGCATTTGTTTAAAAGGGATTGGAAAATTGCTCCTGAACATAGCACTTATTTTTTTTCAAAAGCAATGCACTAATAGTGACGTACCTGTTTCTGTAGGGGGAGGAGGTCGCTGAATCTATTTCGTTCAGTTTCAGCAACAACATGATAAAGCAAAGTGTTGCATATGACATTTCCTTTCACTAGCACAGTACACCTGTAATAGGTTAATCTTCTTTCATTCATGAGGTGGTGTACACAATAAAAAACTCACGCATTTTCTATAATGCATTAGTTCATGGACTTTGTGGTAAAATAATTGAATAATCCATCAACATTATTCTACTCCTGTCAAAATGAACGTCTTTTCATTCGAAGTCATTGGTTGGTAGGCAACGCAAACATTTTTCCCAGTTGCCTTTAACATTTTATCTCTTAATGGATCGTCGTAGAAGGTTTTCTGTTTCAATAGTCATCGTTGCTGAAACGTTAGTTCCAAATGCATGCAAACAGCAACCGTTTTCTGGAAATAAAATGTATGTAAATTGTGCGTGTTCTCTCCCTTGGAAAATATTGGGGCGTAAGTTTAATGTAAATTTTTCTTAACGTAATCGATAAATCATAGAGTTCAGAATTATTTATCATACCAAGTGTTGACGAAGTAAATTCGACTGTTGCAACATGGAACAGCTTCTAATTTCACTAAAAGTTAGAACCGCATAACGCATTTTATATTCTTGCAGAGTGCGTGAACATTTCGAAGGGATATGATAATTAATAAACGAAAACAATTCAAATTATGAGAAAAAATAATTCTGCGTCAAAACATTTCCCTAATCTTCCTTTAGACAAAAAGTACAAGCTTCATGTTTCTTGTGAATGAGATTTGATTTCTGTTTCCATTAAAAACTGTGCAGTAGAACGCCAGGTAAGAGATAGCAACAAATTGGAATTTTAGGAGATTTGGATATTCTGAAAGAAAAAAAATAAATTGATTTCTGAGATGAAATAAAAAAAACAACAGAATAGGATTTATATTTTCATGACTCAACTTAAATATCAATGGCAAAATCGCATCAGAAATCTCATAACGCGGATTTTATTTAAATTTCTTTCTACATAATATACCTTCACGTTTTACTAAAGATGAATCTCGCTTCGAATCAGATTCTGAAAACAATTTTGATAAGAGTATAGCACCAGTATTGCTTCGAAAGATTTAAATTTCCCCCGAAAAAAAAGTCAGTGATTATTGAAATGAAATGAAAAAAATAAAATTTGTTTGCCATAAGTTTAATACAGAGAAATGAATTGCATTTCAATTTTTTTAGTATATATTCCTTTAAATTTATGTTTACTGTTTTTTCAAGAATGCGCTTTGTGATTGACTTTTACTGTTCTGTTTCCAAAAAAGCGTCTTGTGCGTTGTGATTGATTTCTACTGTTTTGCTTCCAAAACAGCGTCTTGCGCGTTGTGATTGATTTCTACTGTTTTGCTGCCAAAAGTAACGTCTTGCGCCTTGTGATTGACTTCTAGCTCTTTCTGTTGGAAGATATAATGAAAAGGAAGACATAACTACGTTTTTTTTATCTTCTGCTACATTTCAGTATATATCTGAAAATAATGTTATTTTAAAATTACTGAGAGAACAGAAAATTTGTCGAAACGTTTGTTTGTCAACTTGTGCATCTATTAAGAAATTGCAAGAATTATCATAGAGAAACTTCGATTTTTCAAATAATAATATTATTTTATTATATAAGCTTATCACTGGCCTTCACAAAGGAGAGATTTCGCATAACTGTTGCTTTCTTTTTCTTAGCAGGTAAAATGTGCAAAAGCAGTTTGAAATCACATGAAAATATTTACTGTAGGGTTGAAAATTTGTTGCTGTCAGGATAAAAACTGAAACATATAATAGAGTTTTTAATACTGAATATTATTTCAAAGTAAAATATCGATGGTGAAATCCTTAGCAGTAATTAGAAAATAGCCTGGGAAACAAGAATTCTAGTTTCAGGGCAAGTATTACTTCTGAGTTTGTACGAAGGATACATACTGCTGAGTTTGTATAAAGGATATCAAGGACATTTTCATACATTTTATGGAGGTTCAACAGTTCAAATTATTCTAATATTTTAAAATCCTTTACCGTTAGATTTAGCAAACTGTTTATTTAAAAGCATGTGAATACATAGGAAAGCGATTCAACTTAATTTCGAGAAAGAAGAAACAGTATTTCCTTTCATCACATCTGATAAAGAAACAGAAAGTAGTAAACGAGGGAAAATGAGGTGCATTAAATATTTTTCAGTTAGCAGGTACTTATTCCCTATAATTCAAATGCTTAAGCTGTTCGGCATCAGAATTTCCAATTTCAGAATAAAGCAGACAAAAGTAAATCGTTGTTTTACAGTTCTCGGTATACTTTCATTTCATCTTGTTCTTAGTTATATCGATTCCAATATGATATTTGGCTGGTACAACGATATGGCTTTGACAGCTGTATTAATCTTTGCTGTATCGTCTCACATGTGCATCTCGCTTCTATGGGCTATTATATTTCGAAGAAGGAAGACATTGTTTGAACTAGTTAGAGATTTGGAAAGGGTCCAAGGAACAGCTATGTCTTCTTGCAAATGGAATACATGCTCCTTTCCATCGGCAATATGTTACATTCTTATCGCATTACCGATGATCGTTCACGTTGTAGCAGCAATATGCGCACAAGATCTTACGTCATTACGATATTCGATGTTAAAACGAGGTTTGTTTGGATATACCGTTGAAAACAATAATGTAAAATCATTTGCATGTTTCTTAATCGAAACCATAGACTTTTACACCAGCACGCTCTTCACAAATACATCAGTTACGTTATTTGGATTTCTTTACTTGTGCGTGTATTGGATCTTGAAGAGTTTCATTGCTCACCTCAAAATTTTAAAGGGCACGCACTTTGTCAGCTCTGATTATCACAATGCCGCTAAGAAGTATTGGAAAATTCAAGTTATTTCTTCCGAGGTGGAAAACGTGGTATGTTTTCCGGCATTTGTTGCTTTAGCTCACGAATGCCTTGTTGTGTT
This sequence comes from Macrothele yani, assembly GCA_039090855.1. NCBI lineage: Eukaryota > Metazoa > Arthropoda > Arachnida > Araneae > Macrothelidae > Macrothele > Macrothele yani. Next base: position 70,901,778 of record CM076999.1, on the reverse strand, counting down.
TACTATAATCAGCATCCTAATTAATGATTTCCGTGAAGACGAAGCTATTCCAGGTTCCTTTACAAGCATTCTATACTTGTTAACTGGAGTATGGAATGTTTCATTTATGTGTATTTCAGCCGGCATGGTAAAATACACCGACGATGCAATAAGAGATCATTTTGTGGATCTATTAGAAGATTCCGTTGAGCCTCCTGTTTTCCGTACTTTGCCTGTAAATGTTTTTCATAGAAGACGTATAGCATTCACAGCGGGCAGAATGATAGAATTAAATGGATCAAGCCTTTTAACAGCAGGAGCAGCTGCTTTATCTTACGGTATTATTTTGGACAAGTTTGTTCCGTAAACGCAAGGTGCACTGTGAAAAATGCCGGCATTTTAAAATACATTTACACGTTGAAAAATTAGTTAGAGGAACAGCATTAACAAATACCTGTAATCTCTGCTTGTGGTGTAAAGTGTTTCCATTGTGAGTCAACAAACAAGAAGAGACCTCCAAGTCGTGATCTACGAGTAAAGCAGTTCTTTATATGCTGTACGACAAAACTAGTTCCCAGTAAGGCAACCCACTTAGTGCAAATAAAGTTTAAGAGGATTTAGTAATTAATTTGAATATATATGTATATATATTACCTATTCAAGTTACGCACTAAGCTACCTTAAATTTTATATACTTATTTACTGAAAGTAAATACTAAGTTACATTGTGCGCAACCTGTCAAAGGAACTAATGTTAAGACTACGATTTCTGGCGCAAATGGTTTTTAACTCTGAGCTGTGGCTTTGGTTGCCCCGAGTAGCCAGAGGTAGTCAGATTTACCTCACAATAATTGCTAATTTCTTTCAAAAATTATTTTATAATATAATGTGTATGCCTGAAATCAACGGAAGATGCAATGGTGCTTGTCACGTTTCTCGAAGGCTACGTTATGGCCGTCATTGTTGGTCGCTAAACCCGAAATATTATAAAAATTAATATTTCTGTTTATGTAAATGAATGCTAGTTACACGTACCGTATATAAGAATTTATGTTCCATAAATATACTTTCTTAGCACATTACACCAAAAATAGTATGCTATATGTTTGTGTTTCCTAGATATAATCAAAAGTGTGTTATGTGTAAAAAAAGTACTGTACATATTTTCTCAATAGAACCATTGTGAGGGTATATGTAAAAAAGTTATATGTTCTATTACAGTATTATCTTGATATTATCAAAATGTGTGTAATGTAAAACAAGCAATATGTGCATCCCTAATAACACCAATTTGTGTAACCTTTTAGATACAGCATGAAAGATTATTTGCTGCAGTAATAATATAAGGTTGGAATCGTACATGTTGTATGTAATATTCTTCGTGTTGTGTAAAAATACATATGGATTCTTCTATTTTGAAATACGTGTAATAGCAATATTTCGCCCCAGCGAAACAGGTATATTTGAACTGTAGTAATCCCCCATGATTATATATTCTTCAGAGATATCTCATCGGATGACAAATTAAGACACAGAAAAATAGGATTTGTATGTTCTTCGCTAAGACGATTACGATTATTTTTCTTTATAACCGTGATCACTAATCTTAGCGATCACGGTTTAGAAGTTGTTTCAATGCATCTGAGGAAATGGAACTAAGGTTGAGTTGTTCACAGGTTTTGAGTGGATTTGGAAAATGTCGGACACGTGAGTATCCAGCTTTTGATCTGAGCAAGGGTTACCAATTAATTTGTGTTCTTAAAATAGAAATGCATGATCTTTCATAGAAATATGGGGCTTCGGATGATTACTTTAGTAATAAGTTCATAACCTGCGCATGCCGTTCCTTTAACAGGAAAAAGACATCGCTATGCGATTCCAACCACACTAGCAGGAATTTTTGTAAAATTCTAAAGAACGTAAATCTTCGAAAAAGTTATTCTGTTGGTAAGTTTGAAGATTACAATCAAAATGAAAATTTTGCAGTAAATATGAAGAATAAATAGGATGACAACAATGAAATAGCCTTGAAAGAATGTAGAAAACCAAAACCAACCTGCTCAGTTAAAGTTCGCCTTCATTAAGTTCCATAGAATATTTTACAAAATGCTAAAAAAAAATAAAAATTAGTTTACAAAATTTCCGAATTTTTTTAAAAATTCATCTTAAGAGAAACTTTAAATTTATAAACAGAATGTTTCAAAACTAATGGAACAAACTTTAAGGCGTGACAGAACACACCGAAACAAGAACTTTGCGTCCTAGAATGTATGGTCACAAATTCCGCGGTTAGGCGCTTTAGGTTGCTTTCCGTTTCCCAACACACGCCGTCTTTCGCCACGCAAAGATAGAAATAGCACAACAAATCACAGCGAAGCTTTATTGCAGACAAAATAAAAACCAAAACGTGACATCACACAATTACATCAAATTTGCAAACATTAATAAGTAAATACTGAATTTAAGTAATAAGTAAATAGTAATTAAGTACACTCCTGATACTCGCTTTGCGTCGTCGACGTAGAGATGCACGTATGTTAGTTAGTTAGTTAGTTGATTTTAGTGGCGCAAGGGCCAGGTTTGGACAAAGAGCGCCAGACACAGATAGCTATCAGTTAATGATTTTTAAAAGCGGGGTGAAATGATTAATAGCAGACAGACTTGGTGAAGGTAAGAAAAGAGAATGATGAAAGCTGTGAGGACTAGTTAGTTAATTAGGTTTATATATATATATTTATATACATATTTTTATTATTTATTTATTTTTGCTATTATTATTATCATCGTTTTTTTCCGTCTTTTTTTTAAATAAGTTTTAAAACGTTAATCTGTTTTAAAAAGGAAAATACTGCGAGAGTGTCGCAGTGGTTGCCCAAAAGCTTTTGAAGCGTAGCTGCGCCGTCGTCCAGCAGATGAGACTGAAAATAGTGAAACCGATGATAACGAAAAAGAACACAACTACACAAAACATGAGAGACGGTGAGTAAACAGTCGCACGTCTCACACACCGGGGCTGTGTCGCCACACAGCAAATACCTATGCGTGAAGCGACAATGCCCAATGCGGAGACGGGCAAGAAGAACTTCTTGCCTAGGGTTCCGGCGACACGATGATTTCCAGATTCCGAGGATAGGTTTAACACGGTGCAGTTTATTCTCCACCTGTTGGTCCCACAGACCCCGTCACGTTCGTCTCATATGATCGTGAACAAGAAAGCGAAAATCACGGTGGAACAGTGGCAAGGGTGTGACGACCAAAGAGGAGGCAGATCTAGCAGCAGCATCAGCAGACTAGTTTCTTGGGATCCCAACATGCCCAGGAATCCAGCAGAACCGAATCTGGACATCAGCATAGACCAAAGAACGAAGAAGTCGCCGTACGGTAAAAAGAAGTGGGTGGCCAGTGAAATCCAAAGATGACAATGATTGCACAACACTCAGCGAATCAGTGTACACAATAGCACGCTGATGAGAGCTCGACTGAACGTGAACAAGTGCAAGATACACAGCATGCATCTCCGCCGAAAACACCGTGGCCTCAGTAGGAATGCGGGCAACAGAAACTTCGTCAACGCAGACGGCGGCGGATCCAACAACACCAGCCGCCTTAGATCCATCGGTGAAAACAGGAATAAAGTCTGCATTGACGTAACGGTGTTCAGCGAAGGGCTGCTGGTACACTGTCGCAGGGGATGAGGACTTGTCAAAAGATGAAAAGCTGGTATCAACCATGACACCAAGAGGAAGCCATGGGGGATCCACAAAGCACCTGGTCTCTCCAACGAGTGACAAGTTGAGCCCTGCATCACGAGCTACGGCCGCCATACGAAGACCGAAGGTTCGAATGCACGAGGGACGGATCTCGAACAAACGAGCATGCTGGGGATGAAAAAAGGCATCGTATAAAGGATGGTCTGAGAGAGATTTAAGTTTCAGGTAAAATTGAAGAGACAGCTGCAGACGGCGTAAATGAAGCGACGGTTCGTTAGCGTCGGCATAAAGGCTGGGAATGGGTGACGTGCTAATAGTTCCCGTACAAAGACGCAGCGCTTGATGGTGTATGGTGTCTAACGGCCGGAGAACGGAAGGACGCGCAGAGCCATACACCATACAGCCGTAATCCAGTTTATACCGAATGAGAGAATGGTAAATACGGAACAAGAACGTCCTGTCTGCACCCCAGGAGACTGAGGCAAGGATCTTAAGGATTGACAAAGCTCTCAGACAGGAAGTCCTTAGCCGTCGAACGTGGATGCCCGTATGTTCTGGAAAATATCAGGCATTTCCCGGACAACTGCGACTGAAAATCTGGCGACTAGTTCCAAATTGGAGTCAATGGGAGTGTCGTACATAACGGACTTTAGATGTCCCCATAAAAAAATCCAGAGGAGACAGATCTGGTGATCGTGGGGACCAAGCGCTATGCACACCTCGACTAATCCATTGGCTGGAAATGTGGCGCTCAAGTTATCACGCACTTGAGTGCTGAAATGAGCTGTCGCTGCATCATGCTGGAACCATTTTTTACTGCGGACGGCTGCTGGTACACGCTGGATCAATTTAGGCAAAACTTGTTGAAGGAAAGTAAGGCAGGGTTTTAAAATAGACAAGGGCTTGTTCATCGCTTTGAGAAAGCGAATGCCGACACGGTCCTCGGGGAAAAGGTTGGGGGACCATTTGTGACGTCACCGTGCTGCACGGAGCTCTCTTTCCCGTGCTGCGGGTCTATCGTTGGGAGCAGTTTTCTAGCGTGTTATGTTTCATCGTACTAGATTGTTTTATCGTTTGCAATGTACGAATATTTAGTTGTGTGTATATATATATATATATATATATATATATCACACCGGTAGATACATAACCTTTTCTATGTTGTACTTGGTGTGAGTCAAAATTATATATGTATTTTTTTGCTTAGGTATCTTCTTAATAGAATGTGAATTCTGAATTTTCAAAACTGCTGCGTTGCGCGTTTTGATCTTCAGGTTATTTTGCAACTTTCGTTTTAAATTCTAAAGTTTTTCCTTAGTCTTCAGTATATATATATATATATATATATATATATATAAGGTCAGGTGATGCGTAACATCACAGCCTCTCCTTGACAAATGTCAACCCCGCCTTCTCGTGGTGCATCCTGTTCCCACTAAAGGGGCTCTGACGACCGCCCATAGCGGTATAACTATACCATCGGGATTAGAGGAAATTCTATCCCACACTCACCAACCCGCTTGGCCAGCGTGGTGAGTTATGGCCAAACCCCTCCGAAATGATTCCACAACTTAAATCTTGGCCCTCAGTCTCCGGCAGCTGGAATGTACCTGGCCAAGGCAGCGGCCAGTGCGACATGAAGGCAGAGGGTGCTAAGAATCCCCGGAGGACCGGACTAGGCTGCCATCTGATGCTGACCTTGGCTACTTACAATGGACGCTCCCTATCTTCTGATTCAAGGCTTCTTGAATTGGAAGAGGAACTACAAAGGATCAAGTGGGACATCGTGGGGCTAAGTGAGGTAAGGAGAAAAGGAGAAGATCTCATCGAACTGAAAAGTGGACATCTCTTCTACTATCGTGGGACAGATACTGGCAGAACTAGTGGTGTTGGATTTATAATAAACAAGAAACTGAAGGATAAAGTTGTAGAAGTTGAAAGTTCCTCTGACAGAGCTGCACGACTTGTTATCCAACTCTCGAAAAGATACCAGGCTCAGATTATTCAAACTTATGCACCCACCACAAGTCATCCTGAAGAAGAAATTGAAGAATTTTATGAGGAAATTTGTCATCTAAATAATAAAGGTAAGCAGCACTTGAAAATAATTATGGGGGATTTCAATGCAAAAATAGGGCAACGGCAACAGAATGAAACTTCAGTAGGTAAATTCGGTCATGGCAACAGAAACCAGCGTGGAAATACTCTCGTTGAGTTTGCAGAGGCAGAAGGGTTTTTCATCTTGAACTCCTTCTTCAAGAAAAAGCCACACAGGAAATGGACATGGAGACATCCAAATGGGACGACAAGTGAAATTGATTTTATTATGTGTAACAAAAAATTCGTCATAGAAGACTGCAGTGTGCTAAACAAGTTCAACACAGGTAGTGACCATAGATTGGTGAGATGTAAGATGCACCTCAACACTAAACTTGAACGTGGCAAGCTCATAAGACAAACAAAATCTATTGACATAACCAACCTTAAAACACCATAATACCTTCAAGTTAGAACTGAAGAACAGGTTCTCTGCTTTAGAAGGCCTAACATCGGAAGAAGTGGACATCTCTGAAGTTAACAGAAAAGTAACCAAAGCTCTTATGGAAACAGCAACAAAATTAGCTGGGTCTAAGAACAAGTTGCATGTGAACAAATTATCAGGAAAAACCAAAATGTTGATGCAAAAAAGAAGAGAGATGAGGACAACTAAAGAAAATGTGACTTCCAAAGTGGAATATATAGAGCTATGCAAGACAGTAAGAAAAAGTATCACTGAAGACGTAAGGAAATTCAACTGTGAACTAGTGAGGAAAACAATTGAAAACAACCAAAGCCTAAAGATAGCAAAGGGACATCTCAGTAAGGGAAGAAAACAGATTATGGCACTGAGAAAAGAAGATGGTTCTGTAACAAGAAATAGAGGCGAAATTTTGACAAGAGTGAAAGATTTCTACTCCAAATTATATGAAAGGGATGATATATGCACTCCAGACATCATGAAAGATACCAGTACCAGAGTTCCTCCAGTCCTTCCAGCAGAAGTTGCACATGCAATCAAGAACATGAAGCGAGGAAAAGCTCCAGGAGAAGATGGAATTACTGTAGACATCATACAAGAAGCAAGTGGAGAAATCGAAACAGTACTCGCCCAAATTTTCACTCGATGCCTTAATGAAGGAAAGATTCCTGAGGATTGGAACACCGCTACAATGATCCTGCTACATAAGAAAGGTGACATTGAGGATCTCGGAAACTACAGACCTATCAGCCTCCTATCAGTAGTTTATAAAATCTTCACTAAAGTTCTTTCACACCGCTTGAAGGTAACACTGGACATGGCTCAACCGAGAGAACAAGCTGGATTCAGGAGTGGCTACAGCACAATAGATCATATCCACGTGCTGAGAGAACTAATTGAAAGAGCGAGGGAATATGAACTTCCATTGTGCATGGCTTTTATCGATTATGAAAAAGCCTTTGATTCGGTGAAACCATCAGCAGTTACAATGGCTCTGAAAACCTGCGGTATTGAAGATGCATACATTAATATTATTAATAACATCTATGAAAATGCAAGTGCAAAGATTAGGCTGTTTGAAAATACAACACACGTAAATATTGGAAAGGGAGTGAGACAAGGTGACACCATATCTCCGAAGCTCTTTAATGCCACATTGGAGGGTGTTTTTCAGTCGCTGAGCTGGGAAAACAAGGGGATAAAGATTAATGGAGATTATCTAACCCACCTTCGTTTTGCTGATGACGTAGTCATTTTTGCAACTACCCCATCAGAGCTGCAGAGTATGATCCAGGAACTTGCTGACAAGAGTAAAGAAGTGGGATTAAAAATGAACTTTCAGAAGACAAAAGTGATGTTCAATGCTTTCACAAGAAATGAAGATTTATCGATTGATGGAGAAAAGCTTGAGATAACAGACACGTACGTTTATCTTGGACAGCAGATATCAAGTGAGGGTCACATTGATGAAGAAATTAATCGGCGTACAAAACTTGCCTGGAGAGCTTTTGGAAGAAACAGCATAATTTTCAAGAGCAATATGCCATTATGTCTTAAAAGAAAAGTGTTTGATCAATGCATCCTTCCAGTGCTTACGTATGGTGCAGAGACGTGGACCTTAACTAAAAGAGACATACAAAGGCTGCAGACAACTCAAAGAAGCATGGAGAGGTGCATGCTTGGTGTAACCAGGAGAGATAAGAAGAGGAACTCGTGGATCCGAAAAATGACAAGAGTGGAAGACATCATGATCAGAGTTAAATCCCTGAAATGGCAATGGGCTGGACATACTGCCAGAAGGACAGATCATCGATGGACAGCCGAAATTTTAGATTGGATTCCAAGGGACAGGAAAAGACCCAGAAGAAGACCACATGGGAGATGGGTGGATGAAATTCGAAAGTATGCAGGGGTGACATGGAGGAGACTGGCACAAGACAGACCGTTGTGGAGGAAACTTGGGGAGACCTTCGTCCAGCAGTGGATTGATAATGGTTGACAATGATGATGATGATGATATATATATATATATATTCTATTAAGAAGAGACCTAAGCGAAAAAAATACATATATATTTTTGACTCATACCAAGTACAACATAGAAAAGGTTATGTATCTACCGGTGTGAGTAAAAGGAGAAATAATAAAAAAATATAAAATAAAACAACTGAATGTGGAAGGTGTCGAGAATACTGAACCTTGGCTTTATCAAGGACCAGCAAAAACTCTGCATTTTCTCACTTCCACAAAGACCTAGTTGGAAATGGGTTTCTGCAAGGCCATAGATGCAAGCAACATGCCCACCAAAAATTGTTTTAAAAAATATATATATGTCATGTCCTCCGCAGAGTTGTATGACCTAGCACTAGTTAACAATTTCGCTTGCATCCATAACCCTCCTGGCCCGACCCATGCTCTTCATCTGTTACTATTAAACAGAGAGAAGAAGATTAAAGAGAACTCAAGCTGTGAGAGTGACATAATAATTAGAAATAATTTTCAGCTATAACGAAATGCCAAGTTCGCCTGAGAGAGAATTTAAACCTGAAAAACGATGCTAAAGAAATCCAAATTTTTACATTGTAATTAAAAAAGGAAATATTAATTTTTTAAAAATCAGATTTTTGAAAGAAAACTTGATTCTAAAACCCCCTACTCTACAACTTCTGACAACACAAAAACGAGAATAAGTTAAAGACAATAATTAACTAAAGAAAAGCTTTGTGAAAGTTATATGACTTAAACAATTAGTTGCAATATGTACAAAGTATTTCAGCAGTGCTTTAAGTGCATAATTAAGTAGTTATTAAGAACTTAACTACTTAGAAAATACAGCGCAAAGAAAAGGAACTATGCTTAGCCATCTGCTGTGCCTAAGTTCCCCAAAAGACGCGCAAAGTTAGCAAGAAAAGAAAGAGTTAAAACCCGCAAAAATGTTAACAGACAAGCCAGTGCCTAAGAGCTAAAAAGCAAAGAATCAACAGAGAAAAAAAATTACATGAAGTACAAACATTGAACTTATAAAACCTAAAACCCAAATACAAGGAAGAGAGCTTACCTCTTGTGCAACTAAACTTTCTCCTCACAAGAGTAAAACATGGCTGACCTCTTCCCCATGCGTCCTAACACTTCTGCCACTCCCTAGTCGCTGGGGGCAGTGTGGGTGTGGCTGATGGCCTCCTCATACTGAAAGAAACCAGCTCGCGGAGATTTTAACCAGAGAAAAAAATATATATATATACTTAAGACTGTGGATCTGTATGATCAGAAAGAGCAGAATTAACTCTCCAGAATACATGAGAAATATTATAAAATACACGAGTGGTGTATTTAATAATCTTTGCATGTATTAAATCACCTTAGTGAGCTTCTATAGATTAATCAGAATCTTATTAATTTTAATGTTAGATTTACTATTTTTAGTATAGCTATCCTAGTGATGAATAACTAGTTTTCTTTTTTATTTGTTTTTATTTTCTTTTATAAACAGATTTTTAAGCTTTTTTGTGATTTTGTCTATATTATTTAATTTTTTGTTTTAATAGGACCTTCATATCCATAGCACTAAGGTTCCTTTTAGTAGTTAATAGGCATCCTCTAGCCAACTTCCTTACGGCTTTGATTGGTCAGAATCATATTATTAACTGAAGTGTTAGGACGCATGGGGAAGAGGTCAGCCATGTTTTACTCTTGTGAGGAGAAAGTTTAGTTGCACAAGAGGTAAGCTCTCTTCCTTGTATTTGGGTTTTAGGTTTTATAAGTTCAATGTTTGTACTTCATGTAATTTTTTTTCTCTGTTGATTCTTTGCTTTTTAGCTCTTAGGCACTGGCTTGTCTGTTAACATTTTTGCGGGTTTTAACTCTTTCTTTCTTGCTAACTTTGCGCGTCTTTTGGGGAACTTAGGCACAGCAGATGGCTAAGCATAGTTCCTTTTCTTTGCGCTGCATTTTCTAAGTAGTTAAGTTCTTAATAACTACTTAATTATGCACTTAAAGCACTGCTGAAATACTTTGTACATATTGCAACTAATTGTTTAAGTCATATAACTTTCACAAAGCTTTTCTTTAGTTAATTATTGTCTTTAACTTATTCTCGTTTTTGTGTTGTCAGAAGTTGTAGAGTAGGGGGTTTTAGAATCAAGTTTTCCTTCAAAAATCTGATTTTTAAAAAAATTAATATTTCCTTTTTTAATTACAATGTAAAAATTTGGATTTCTTTAGCATCGTTTTTCAGGTTTAAATTCTCTCTCAGGCGAACTTGGCATTTCGTTATAACTGAAAATTATTTCTAATTATTATGTCACTCTCACAGCTTGAGTTCTCTTTAATCTTCTTCTCTCTGTTTAATAGTAACAGATGAAGAGCATGGGTCGGGCCAGGAGGGTTATGGATGCAAGCGAAATTGTTAACTAGTGCTAGGTCATACAACTCTGCGGAGGACATGACATATATATATTTTTTAAAACAATTTTTGGTGGGCATGTTACTTGCATCTATGGCCTTGCAGAAACCCATTTCCAACTAGGTCTTTGTGGAAGTGAGAAAATGCAGAGTTTTTGCTGGTCCTTGATAAAGCCAAGGCTCAGTATTCTCGACACCTTCCACATTCAGTTGTTTTATTTTATATTTTTTTAACATTTCTCCTTTTACTCACACCGGTAGATACATAACCTTTTCTATGTTGTACTTGGTATGAGTCAAAAATATATATGTATTTTTTTTGCTTAGGTCTCTTCTTAATAGAATGTGAATTCTGAATTTTCAAAACTGCTGCGTTGCGCGTTTTGATCTTCAGGTTATTTTGCAACTTTCGTTTTAAATTCTAAAGTTTTTCCTTAGTTTTCAGTTTTGCTCTTCAGTATATATATATATATATATATATACATATATATATATGTAGATCGCGCGAATGTTTTTATTGTATGCTTGTACATAAATAGTTTACTTAGTCAATCCGATTGGATTAAATTACTGTCTTCAAGTGGACTTTCCGTAATAGTTTACCTATTCAATCCGATTGGATTAAATTACTGTTATCAGGTGGACTTAACCTACCGTCCTGCTCATGGATGAATACGGTACAAAAATTTGAAAAACATTTTTATTCATTTCACGTCATCACTTTTCGAAACGAAAAAGGTGTAATCCGCGAACTTGTCAGCGAACTGGAAAACCATTACCCTTAAGTAAACAAAGTTGCAATTCGCTTATTTTGTAGATTGCGAACGTTTATCAGAATTCGCTCTTTAAACAGAAATGCAGTACTAGTATCACAAAGAAAGGCCCAGCAGAAAACACAGATATGGATACGTTCAAATACTGGGTAGAAAATCTATACCTGATTTTTAACGAACAAAGGATGCTTCCCAAATCAAGTTGCAAATGTAAATGTAACTAAAAATGTGTTGCTTTTGGTTCAGAAGGAATTTATATGTAAAATGTTTACGATATTTGTAAAATGGCACAATGTGTTCCGATCTGCATAATTAACCCTCAAGTAAAGAAAGATATTCATACATACATACATGATATTCATACATACCTTCTCTGAGATTCAGAGGTTAGCTCCAAAAAGAAATACAAACTACCAGATATTTTTACTTACTGTTCAAAATAGTGTAAACAAAATATCTGGGGTATTGGGTTTGTTTACGAGAATTTCAAATAATTTAACAATTAAAAGAATAAAAATGTTGTACTACAGTCTGATTTATCCATGTTTGACTTATTGTTTATTAGTATGGGAGCAAACTACTAAGACTAATTTATATAAATTACAATCATTACAAAATAGGATGGTCAGAATTTTAAATAATTTTAGGGGAATAAACTAGAATATGTGGCTTCGGATAAATTCGTATGGATTTTTAGATATTGAAAAGTTATGGAAATTTAGATTATTAGGATTCATGTATAAAAGAATAAAATAGAATAGCTATCAACATTTAATTCAACTGAACACCGTAGGTCACTACTATTAAACAAGAGATAGAAATGCATTTTTGTTACCAATGCCTAACACTTTAACCCAAAAAATATTTATTGATTATCAAGGATTGGTGTTATGGAATAACCTACCTTGTCAATTAACACATATTAATAATTATAATTATTTTCGACAGCAACAAAAAAATATATTTTCTAACAAATTAAAGTATAACATTCTATAGTAAAATTTATTAATCAGACCAGATATGAGTAAATTTTATATGTGCAGAACGTTTGACTTGACTACGTACTTTAGAGGAAGTGTGATTCACTCAGGCTATATATACTGTATATAGCATTTTACTCAATTGGCTGTTCTGTGGTTACTCTGTACATAAGTATGCACATTATATGTGTTGTTTTTCTTAATACTATATGTTATAAAATTAATTTTGAAATGTAACCCCATAACGAAATAAATGAAATGCAAGCTGATTTTTGTTAGTTCGAAGCTCCTAAAATATAAACTTACTTAATTCAAAAATTGTGGTCTTAGAACGAAAAAAAATATATTAGAAACGTTTTCGGAGAAATAAGATATAGCTTCTACAATGTGATTACAGAATTGTAGAAAACATAAAACTTAAATTCTGTGATCAGCGCTTTAGAATGGAATAAATTTTCCCTAGATATATATGTATTTAATAGCTGACACACAGAAAACAAGGCACAAGAAGAAAACAAGTATTATCATTTGTACAACAGCATTTTGATTTTTGTTACCGGCAAAACATAGTCTTCGGAACAATTTTCCAATGCTGTGTTTTATAAATAATCAACTGTTAATTAGTCGCTGAGCCTTTTGCGTAATACACAATGATGTGTTTAGTGCCCAATACTGTAATGTTAAAAACATATGTTTAAAGTTTAAATAATGTTTTTGTTTTATCTACAGTGATGATAGTTTAGTTCATTTTCATTCCCTTTACTGTAGTGCTTTACAATTATGTAGCTTTTCCTTGACTTTTAAACTGATTATTTCGAATTTCCCGTGGAGTAGTGGCTTCTGAGAACCCCACTACCGACCCGCTGCTGCAGAATGACTACGTCATCATCTCCAGCTCGCGTCTTCAGGGGAGCCGGGTCTAAGGACCAGCCCTTCTCTTCCATAGCCCTGAAAGTAAGGTACGTCCTGCCATTCAAACGGTCCGGTAAAAGATATGAGCCAATTAATCAGTCTTGAACAATACCTGCCCGAACATTTACTGAGAAACGTAGCTGGTAGGAATGATGCCGTGCTGCGTGCGGATTATCGCTGACACATACATGCACATTGTGGGCATTCAATCGTCCTTCACGGGTGAACGTTGCTTCATCCGTGTATAGCACGTGTGCCCGAAACTCCAGACCCGCTGCATTTTTCTGAAAGAACCACCGTGCGAATTCAACGTGTGCAGAAAAATCCGCAGGTGTCACAGCGCGAACTCTCTGTACATGGTATGGAAGTAATCGTTCATCACCTAAAACACGCCATACCGTGGTATGGGGTACAAATATCTTACGGTCTACAGCTCTCGTGCTGGTGTCAGGATGATCTACCTGACGTAGAATCTCTTCTGACTTGTTCGGCGTTCTCACACTTCGTTCACGACCTGTATCATGCATGGCGGCAATGAAGGATCCCCTTTCCGACAGTTGGCAGTGCAAGCGATAAAACATTATGTGATCGGGCACACACCTGTTGGGGAAGCGCTTCCGGTAAAGCCGTTGGGCTTCCCTTCCATTACCGTTGGCAAAACCGTAGACGAAATGCATGTCCGCCTTCTTCTCATTCGTATACTGATCCATTCCAAGTCGCTAATGACGGTGCAAATCAGATCAGATTATCAGTAGAGGATTTTAGGAAGGGAGTGTCTAACCCCAGGTTTTAAAGAACCCTTAGAAATAGGAAACTAGGAGGTTTTTTGCTAGAGTGCCCGATAGGAAAGTGACATGGAAGCGAGGTAGAAGGACGCCCTTATTTATTACCGGGTGGCCAATACCCGTGGTCAGACGGTTTAACGTGCCCATCCGTCGCACGGCGTGTATTTAGTGGTTCAAACCGGCCCCGGATCGAACCTGAAGTTATCACCAAGGCAGAAATGAACGCTGCCCACAAAGGCCCCCGCGACCCGAAACATGTAATTGACGGTGCACGATATCACGATATTTGAAGAAGTTTTAGGAAGGGAGTGTCTGACTCCAGGTCTAAAACTGCCCTTAGAATTAGGAAGCTAGGAGATCTCGGAAAGGGAAATCAATAGGGAAGACAAACAGAAAAATGAAGTGAAAGGAGAGGGTGATCCGTGACACCAGTCCGTGTGGAAGGGGTGCAAAGGGAACAAAGCACCGCACAACATCACAGAGAACCACAACACCACCCGGCCGCCGAGGCACCAGGGAGTGACGGAAATTCAACGATACCAAATTCAAATATCCGAGCAGAATCCATTTTCACCATCTCGATGCCAACTGAAAAAGAAGGGGGGGGGGTCTGTCTAACACCCACCAGTGTTCACATACTTAATCTCTCTGTCAAGGGGGTCAACAATCGCGATCTTAGTTCTGGAATACCTAAGAAATTCGCTGGGATTGTTATAAACCGCGCCCCTAAAAAGTCCATAAGGGTGTGTTTCAGATTTCCTGAAGAACTTCTTGGCGAGTCTGATGGAAAACTCGTGTACATTTTCGATTCCCAGTCTGCTCCTCAGGTTCCGAAGTGGGGTCCAAGGGGGAGCCCCAGTGATCATTCGAAGTGCTCGGCTCTGCACCCTCTCGATTCTCTCTCGCTCATTCCTACTAATACTAATCCAGATGAAGGAGACGTAGGTAAGCACCAGCCTGACGACCGTCTTATACAGCAGTATTTTGTGCCGGGCTGTAAGGAAACTTCTCCTGTGGAGTAGTGGAGCTAACTGCCAAAGGCATTGTCTAGCTTTATTCGTGCGGTAGCTGGTGTTCGCCACCCACGAAAGTCGACAATTTAGTTGGAGCCCGAGGTACTTAGTGTAGGTAGCCCAGGAGATTGTCTCTTGAAACATAACGAGTTTCGGTACTCCTTGGAGAGATAAAAAAAACAACAGCGCACTGCTCTTAGACGAATTGATCTTGATCCTCCAGTCAGTGTAGTAGGTTTCCAGCTGAGAGAGAAAGTTCTGGAGGAGCTTCACTGCTCTGCCTTTGTTCAGGGACCTGATGACAACAGCTGCTGTATCATCTGCGTACATCATGACCTGCCATTGTTTGGGTTTGGATAAGTCGTGCTAATAAATGGAGAACAGCATTGGTCCGAAAACCGAACCCTGAGAAACTCCAGCCCTCCAAAAACATTTTTCCGAAGAAAGCTGACGGCTAATCTAAACAGTGAATCTGCGGCTGTTGAGGTACGAGACAATAAGTTGAACAAGTGGGCCAGGGCATCGAAGCTTCTGCAACATGTGTAGGAGTCCATCATGCCAAACGCGGTCAAAAGCTTTGCTGATGTCCAGGAAGACAGCAGTGGAATACTCACTCTTATCTTGTCCTTCAGAAACGTATTCCGTAAGTCTGATTAACTGTTGGGTCATAGCATGCTTCGCCCGGAAACCAGCCTGTTCGTCAGGAATCACACCATTAGCTTCACATAACTCTAGAAGCCTAGAGAGGATGACCCTCAACAGGAGCTTACCTAGGACGTGCAAGAGAGATATTCGGCGCTAGTTCTCATGTAAGGTATGAGTGGTTTCAGGTTTGGGCAATACCACTACCACTGCCTTTTCCCAGTCCCTGGGGAAGTACTTCAGCTAGAGAGACCCGTTGATAATCTCCACTAGTACCAGAATCCAGCTCTCAGGGAGCAGTTGAACAGCTCTAGCAGAAACTCCATCTCTTCCGGGAGCTTTCTTCACCTTTAATTTTTTTATGTGTCGAGTTACCTCGAGGTAACTAACAATCGAGATAACCTCGTCTGTGTAATCAAGATCGTATGTAGCTAAAGCCTCCATGACCCTATCCGTGTGACTAGGATTTCAGATGGCATGAGGTGAGAACTGCTCATACAGGGCACCAGCAAAGACCCCAGCCTTCTCATCATCACCGTACACCAAACCCAGTGGACCGAGAATGGGTGGCATGACAGCCTTACTACACCGGAGTTTTCGAAGGATGGTCCACACAGCATCCTGAGTGTTCGACCCGCGTTGAGAAGGTACTTGTTCTATTGTAGTTCCCTGAACGCGCGGATTTATGCCCTGACGAGATCGCGACACAAGTTATAACGAACCCTGTCGTCGGCTGATCTCGACTGCTGCCAGATCCTCCGGAACTTGTTCTTCTCTCGGATCATCCGGACAATACGTGGAGGAAGTGCATAAAGGTCTCGGGAAGGGGCTGAGGGCTTCCTGCATCGATCCAGATTACCTGTATGCAACGCGTGAGTTCCTCCACCGCACTGTCGACGTTCGAGCCACTACTAGTGTCCACCATGAGCGGATTGACCTGAGCTATAATTTTCTGGAAGAATTTCCAATCAGTATGCATCATTATCCGCCGGGTGACTGCGACTCCGTTTAACCTCAGTTGGACTGGGTCGTGATCGAGTCAAGCCCAGAAACCATAGAGACCTGATGAAAGTGCCACACAAACTGGAGGGCAGCAAAATTAATGACATCGCCAACCCCGTGTAACGTGGTGCAAGTAGGATGAACCGGACATGCAACAGTAAGATCCAGCTTGTCAATGTATTGCGATAGTGCCACGCCAGCACTATTAGTTAAACGACAGAACCAGTCAGGATGTTTAGCATTCCAGACACCAGCCAGGATGTTTAGCATTCCAGACACCAGCCAGGATGTTTAGCATTCCAGACACCAGCCAGGATGTTTAGCATTCCAGACACCAGCCACTACAGTGGGAACGCGTCCCCAAAGAGGATGTCAAGATCATCGGAAGAAAGTACCTTCCCTGGACTGTTATAAAGGGAAGCTAATTTAATCAAGCCTGAGCTTGTTCTTAGCTTAACAGCCAGTGACTCAACATCCTTGAAGGGTGCGATGGATGCTCTTAAACCATTTCTGACTAAAATGACATTACCTCCTGCTGCTTGCGTGTAGAGGGTCGGAACACCTCATAGTTCGCAACACTGACTCGCTTGATTCTAGGTGTGAGTTTGGACTCACAGATAAGAGCAACATCGATGTCATGATCTTTCTGGAAGCTTGCAAATTCAGCAAGTTTATTCCTGATGGCGTTCGCATTCCAAAACATTATATTGAGACTGTCCATAACGCGCTAGGCACGGGAGCTCAGGCTTAAACCGCCAGACAGGCAACCAGAACCCGTTTGAGGACAGCGGAATCAATTCACTCTGGAAGCTCTGAGAGCAGCTTTTGATCCGTTATCTTGGTAGTTGCAGGGTGGGGAGCCACTGTTGTTATCGCCTGAGGGGCAGGCGTAAGCTTTGCTGGTTGACCAGCAGTCTTGTTTTTGTTCTTTTTGCCTTTCTTTGTCCTCATCTTGGAGATTTTAGTAGAGGTGGAAGGCATGGAAGCAGCTGGGGGCTCTCCTTTACCGGTTTAGGGTCAACAACAGTAGGTTTAGTAGGGGCCTTACTTTATTTTGACATATTCTTTGGCTTCTGTCTGTTGTTTTTCGGCAGCTTGTTGGCAAGCTGCTTGTAAATGGGGCAACCACGCCAGTTAGCCCTATGTTCACCACTGCAATTGACACAGAAACGCTGTGTCTTCGTGTCAGCCATGCACTCCATGTTGCAATGATCCTTGCCGCAGTGTACACATTTTGACTTCTGTCTGAAGTTGGACATGGCATGATAAAAGCCTTGGCAGTTGAATCACTGCTGTATCCTGCCCTTAGTTCGGTAGGGCTCGACCGAGATTGAAACCCCAAGGAAAGATACCAACTGGAAGTTGTTCCTGCTTTGTTCAGTGTTAACGAGCTGATCCATGACAGGCGGAAGGTCTTGTTTGCGGCCTTTTTGAAGCCGACACACTTTCGTGACAGCAAAGGAGTCCTGCAACTGTTCCCTGATTCTATCGACTGGGACACCCAATCCCAGTCTTTTAATGACAATACGGAGCGGTTTTTCTGTCGGTAGGGTGAAAGTGAAAAACTCAACCTTGCAGATTTCTTTTTTTTTTTTTTTTTTTTTTGATTGGAGGTTTAACGACCACCGTGAGCAACTCAAAGGGCTATAAGCAGTCGCCCGTCCCTAATTTAGGGTCACTGGTTCCAGGGAAGGGAGAGAGCCAGTGCCGTAAGACAAACACAACATCCATGCCTGACCGGGATTCGAACCCGGACCCCGTACGGACAAATGATCAGAGGCCAGCGCCTTAGACCACTGCGCCACCGGGGCGGCCCTTGCAGATTTCAAGGAGAGATGTCAACCACCGATAATCGGCGATAGTCTACACTTTTATGGTACTACGATCCCGCACCATTTTTACTGACGCCATCTCTTCAAGCTCTTTTTCTATCGTCTCATAGATCAGAGGCAAGTTGCTAATTCCTCTGCAAACCACCGGTAGCACCCTTTTGGACACTTTAAATGCCAAAGATGTCTCGTGGTCTTTGGTGACTTGTACCTGTTCCGCGATCACGGAGGCGATTGAGTAAACCTCTTGCATCTCTTCGCATAGTGGATCAGACTGGTGTTCAATGACGGCCTAGGTTAGGTCAGCTCGTTTCCAATTTTCTATGGGTGAGGGAGAGCTTTCCTTGGTTGGCCCCTTGACGCTACCATATCTTTTAGCAGGAGCATCAAAAACCAAGGAGATTGGCTGAGTCAAAGTTTGGGACTTTGCTCTCCCATTTCTTCCCAGCACCGTTAACCTGCTGGGAAGTTTACCGGATGCTTTGTGCTGGGAAGGATGTTTAACTGTAGCCTCAGCATAGGTTGGTCTATGCTCTGGATCCGAGACTTCCCTGCTAGTCCTTAGCTTTGCCGCAGGATTACGGGAGACATCCTGTCCTGAGTCGTCACTACCACTTGCAGGATCATTCGACTCTGTAGACTCCTGGGACCCACTTGGTCTGCCAGTTGTTCGAATATTCTCACGAACAGGGTGTTCCGAGCGAACAGCTGAATTTCACAGTAGGTCCTCTTCGCTCATGGCATGTGCCATTGCTGATCTGCCCTTCTGCTGAACTCCTTCTTCTAGGAGTCCAATAGCACCGCAGAGGGAAGCCAGGATGGTACTCATCAGACCACGGCAGTCCGTGCTTTCATCCAGGAAGAAGAAGAGGTCATTAGCTTTATTCACGATAGCAAGGGCACTCGCTGCTCTCTGGCTGCAGACAGTTGAGATTCTCTCAAGTGAGGTCATCATCTCTGATTTGTCTGGGAAAGCAGCCATATGTGAGCAAAAAACAAAAGAAATCACAATTCAGAAAAAAAGCACTGAAATACACCTAGAACCTAACAAAAGCTAAAATCGTTTGAACAGGACTAACTTTAACTAGAAGTTTGAACACCACTCTGGAACCTAGTATTTGAAACCTGATGCTAAACAGATAAACACTACTGCAAAATACACTACGGCATAGAATGAACTACGAGAAGATACAATACTGCCTAACTCCTATCCAATAATGACACTGCATGACAAAATTAACCGCTTTTATACGCGCGCCTGAAAGCGTCCTGTGTCTTTGCGTTGCGGAAGACGGCGTGTGCGGGGAAACGGAAAGCCCCCTCCAGCGCCTAACCGCGTACCTTGCGACCATGCAATTTTTGAAGAAAAGTACTTGTTTCGGTGTGTTGAACCTTGCATTGTTTTATTACATTATGAGATTATAAAACCCCTTCATGTGGTAAGTTATGTTATAGAATGAGCTATGGTTGAATAATTAGAAAAATGGTTGAATACGCTTTTGGTCGAGTAGTTTCCTAGAAAATAGGTTCAAATGCTGGCTTAAATGTGCCAAAAAGACTTATTAAATTGGTTGTCCTATGTATATCCTTCACAAAAGAGTATATGTAACATTTTACGTGCACATAAATTTGCTCTAAACAGCTTTTTTAACCTCAGTTAGAAATAATTTCTTTGCTGGTCGTCTGACTTATTGTACTTTTATAAATTGAGAAAAAAAGAGGTTCAACATCCTCCTGAATAAAGGATGGCTCTGTTTGCCTTTAACAAAACATAAAAACCCTAAATGGAACTAAAACCTTACTTTCTGATTTGAATTTTAAACATTCGTGACCGAAACACAAAACTTTAAGGTAAAAGAAAAATACAAGTGCTGGGAAGACAGCAAAGCTTTTTCGAAGAAATAGTGTTTGAAAGTTTCTAATCAAGCAAATTTGTTTATTTAGTTCACTTTGAATAATTGAAGTTTTAAAATGTTTCTGACGTCGGACACTGATCCAGCCACTCACATCCCCATCCACAAATAACAGAAACAAAGTAATCCGCCGTTTGGAGAAGTTACATCTGCCGCACAGGCTGAAACTACATTGGTTTCCCAAAGTCCACTATTCCTGAGGTCATGAATAAAGGGATACCTTGAGAACTCGTTCCGCGAATTGATCCCGTTGCTTGCCTGGTGGTAACGTCTGAACACACATGTTGGCTAATAGAAAATTATGGACGGGATAAACAATGTTTCGGAATGTGTACGGCATTAGGTATAAATTTCAAAACTTTCAAGGTTCCTGATAGATCATGACATGGACCTTTCAGGAACCTCTCATCTGTGAGGTCAAGCAAACATCAGGATTTTCAGTAGGACACAAATGCAACAGTCAAAGACATGTTGCAGGAGATTATTGAAAAAAATGAGTTCACTGCAAACATCGCAGCCCTCAAAAACAAATTCACAAATAACAGGGGGATTTTTCATAAAACAAGAATTACTTTCAATCTCGCAGTGGGGTGAAAAACCTAAGGACCACTTTTTGTAATTTTCTTAGGTAAAACTTCGGTACTCGGCCCTCAAGTAGTTCATGCGCTTTGGGAGTGCGACGTACAACACTCCGCGGTGTTTGATGAGCTGAATGCTGAATAACCTTACCTCGTACAACGCAACGGAAAATTCTTAAGAATAAAACCACCCAATCCGATGCAACTAAAAACAGCCGAATACAATTTAAACACTACTGCATAGCGCTAAGTCGCTTTCTAAACTCCAAAATTTGCGGTATGAACGAACACAAGTAGCACACCGAGAGAACCTACTGGTTTTCGTTACAAACACACAACTACCGAACAAACAACACTCGGGAGGTAACATTTATTACTCCAAGATGAGGAGAATGCGTGAAATCAGAGGAGAGCAGTGTGAGTGGACGTGCTGCCACCAATTATCCTTTTTTTGGAACTACATGGCCAAATATGAAAGGAGACCCTTTTTTTATCCTCAAATTCTTAAAAGATGATTAGTAAAAGTATTTCAAATCAAAAAGAAAATATTATCTTAGGATTGCTTACCTCACGTGTAGCATTATTTTGCATTTAATAAACAATCTACGTTTGGACATTTGTAAAACCTAGATAGCGCAAAAATATCCATATAAATTTTCTATGCGTGCCTTATCGAAAGACATGTAATTCCCAAACAGAGAATATATTTCTTGGTTTCCATTCGTTTTTCATGGCAACTTCTCGTAAACATTCACTTAATAAAATTACTCATATTTAGGTAAAACTTAAAATTTCTCTCTCTGTCTCTCTCTGTCTGTTTCTTTTTGTGCAGTTTTCCCGCAAATACGCACTAAGAAACAGAAACATATCAGAATATTTCATTTGTTTGTTTTGCCAGTGATTATCATCAACGACAGGACAAACATTCTGCGCGTATATGTAAAAATTACACTATATGTTTCGTTGCGTAGGAGTTGTATGATTAAGGATAATGGTTCTGTGATTTTAACAAGGAAGCTTTGCTTATTTGATGCCGACCTAAGAATAGTTCCGTGCCATAATTGACACACTGCATAAGACTCACTTGCACGAATCACCAGAGGAAAATATCGTGCTCACTTGCAGCGCGTGTTCCGAATCCGGGTATTACGTACTCCATAACATAGTTCAGTGTTTCTCCAGTTCTTTCGGCACTGAATTAAAATAGGATTCATATTTAATAAGAAGCTTGCTTTATCAGTATGCGCTAGTGTAAAAATCTCTAGAAAGCCTCTGAATCGTTTACACTAGATGTAACAAATACTGATGTCACGAACATTTCATTCCTTTTAGCGTACATTTTGCTTATTTAATCTGAAACGCCTTCTTTTAGTGTGTGCATTAACTTCTCCGGTCAACTCTTTTTATTGTACATCATTATTGGCGCATATTCTTTCGACAGTAACCAATCTGTTCATTATAGCTTATAATTTATTTTGTGTTGCCGTCTATCGGTATTTTTTCAGTTTTTTAACAGGAATAAATTCATTAAGGAATACAATGAAACCTCCAAATAACGGTCACTTCTCGGACCGGGAGAAATGATTGTCGTTGGGGTGGCCTTTGTTCGGCAGTTAGGCCTAAGAGAACATAAGCTACTAGACCGTTGCGCTAGTGAGTCTTATGCAGTGTTTCATTTATAGCATGGAACTATTCTTACGTCGGCATCAAATGAGTTACTAGCCCGTTGCGCTAATACTAGGAAAGTCGTCCTTTCGCCATCAGTACAGCAGCTATCCCACATGGCATTAAGTCAATAACATGCCGAAAAGTCTGAAATGTGTTCCTCCAACCATTCCTGCACAACATTGGACCTGTGGCTTAGGCATTTTCATCTTGGAAGCCACCGTCGCCATTCATGAAAGAGGGCAATATTGCTGGATGTAGAGATTCATCAAGCATTTCACAATAGCGGGCTCTACTCCTACATTGGTCCATATGCGCTAGGGGTCCAAGTTACTGCCAGGTAATTGTGCCTCACACCACAGAACTGCCTCCACAGGCTTGCCCTGTGGAGACCATGCAGGATGCAGGATGGATAAAAACAGGATGCCTCATGTTGTTTGCGTCAAATACCTGCACGACCATCCAGAGAGAGGAATAAAAAAGCGACTTATCAGACCAGCACACTTCTTTCCAGTCAGCCGGCCCAATTTGCCTTGTCTTTACACCAGACGAGTCTTTTTGCACTGATAAACTGTGGTTAGGAGAGGATGTCGTCTGGGTCATCTGCTGTTATAACTCATACGTGCGAGCGTGTGGCTCATGGTCCTGACAGGTTCTGTTCCGGGTTGACATCTGTTGCCTTAGGTACTCAACTGTTGAACAGTGCTGCGTCTTTTGGCCCATACGAGTCGTAGGACCCGACTCTTACATCTGACATTTACCTTTTGCTGTCCTGTGCAGTTTTGCCTCCGGGTCGTTTTTAACGCCAATCATCTTACATTTTAACAACGACTGCTTGCGAACAACCCACCAGTGGAGCCGTTTGGGAAAGGTGAAAACCGCTACCTCAGCTGACACAATCCTTTTGTTTTATCCATCGCTTACAATTTTAGTACCTACTGCTCCACTCATACCGTATATATGTAGCATATATAAGGTCTGTCCACTAATCGTGTCCATTCAGAAATCACGTTGTCACTCATCCAATCTACTTTTCATAGAGGTGACGGTCATAACAGCTAAACTTCCGCATTCAGCCCCCAGCTAGTTTTCCAAAGCAATAATAGATGGCGCCACGCTAGCGATCACTGCTCTGCTCTGATTATAACATGCTCTCGCTCTCTCTTGCACTTTCACGTGCAATCCGTTATAGCTCCGGTTTTTAGAGTAACGATATATGCTCCTGTGATCTTGTAAGCTATTTCTGAATGCTTTCCAGCTTTTTGTGGGTCTTTCTTGCAACGTTTCTTAATTTGCGGAATTGGAAGAATTTTTTTGAAGGAATTGCTAAGGATGAGGAAATGTGTATTTCCTAATGTGAACGACAGGGTTTGTTCCCCACCTCAAGAAGATATTCTCAAGGCCATCCAATGACTCTACGTATCGATGCCTCTCATCGTTTATGTTCATTTAGATGTCGGAAGCAGCGCGCTTCAGGAAATGCTGAGTATTCTGCCCTTACACTTGGGACGTGGTTTTATTATGCTAATATTCCTATTGATAGAGTGAACTTCTGACGTATTGTTTCACCAAAGGATTGTCCTACGATGAAGCGATTGAAGCAACTTCACATGCACATCCACTTAAACATTGCCGTCTTTCCTCTCAATACAGCTTTGACGTCTTGATTCGTGTGATCGGACAGTACTTCCCTGTCAGATAAAATTTTCATTGGAATTATTCTAATACATAGACAGCTTCATATTCATGAGGAAACACAAATGTTCCTTCAAAATATATATTTCCCAAATATGGCATTATTACCATTCAAAAAGGTCCTTTTAAGGGTCACCAAAATTCATCTTATTCACTTCCTTTGGTACTTTCACAACAGAACGAAACGCTAAACGATAACGCGATAACGCGTCGCCATCTATTGTCGCTTTGCAAAACTAGTTGGAGGCCTGATGCGGGAAGTTTACCATTATGATTCAGGGATCTTTGGGTGTATATTTGTTGGCTTTTTAAAATACGTCTTTTACTTACTACTTACTTCCTTGACCGAAGCACTCTTGTTGTATCCTCAGGTTCGTCAGCCGCAGAAGGGAGTCAACATAGGAGAGGATATATTTCATTTCTCAAACTGAGGAACCGAAGCTCTAAGTCATAAACATATCCGAAGGCAACTTCCGTGGGGACATTATTGCAGAAACGTTAATATCGCAAAGTTGCGCCCAGAAAGCCATAATGTCAAACGTAAGCAAACGCGTTAGCAATCGGAGCGCAATGATGCCCGAACACATTCAGAAGGACTTCTTTCGTTTCAAAGAAATCGACCTATCAGGAAAATTTATTTGCTTTCAGTTCTATAAGAGTGCGGGTCTGTTACGAACACACTATTGGCTGCACAGGGGCTCTACACTAGCTAGAGATAGAGAAAAATTGTGGAGAGAGCAGGACGTAAGAGAAGCCTTGACATTTATTTTTTCTCAGAAATTTAAATATTGTCAGTGAATAGATACTGAAGTTATTTCATTTAAAAACTTTTCAAAATGCTCCAGGTTGAAAACGCAGAGGCTTTCGTTTGAAAGCTGGGTTAAAACTGTTTGAAGAGATTGGCACTTGCATATTTAAAAAATTTAAAAACGATTAATTATGAGGAACGAGCCTTTTTCTGAAGATTTGGCTGGAAATTTACTACTTTAATTTTTTTTATTCTCTTTTCAGAAATGAAATTTCGGAGGTACATCATCGCGGAATTCTCACAGTTTCTTGAACAAGCAGATCAATTAGGTTGATTCTCTAAAATAGAAAATTGTGAAGTCTTTCGATTTCAGCGAATCAACAGTTGGTCATTTAACCTAAGAATTCTGGGTTTTGTTAATTTCAGGAACCTTAGGTTGAATCACAAACTGGAACAGTCAGCTGTGGGCTGATCCTCCACAATGATTCACTTACCTGATTAAAAAGGCAAAAAGAAATCAGTACCCGGACTCAAGAGTGGGATATGGTGGACCTACGATACTTGAGAACGATGGTCCACCATCGAATCGACCTGGACTTTCAAAACGGCGTATGGGAAGGAGATCTCGGCTGAGTGAGTGTGAGATTGGTGTATGGAATACAAGAGGTATAAATGGCAAGACGAATTTGGTGATTGAGCCTTGAGGAGAAGAATAAGTATAGATAGTTGGATGTGCTGTGTGTAAGTAAAACCAAAAAGAAGAAAATTGGGGAAGAAGAAGTTAATGGCACGGTGAGTGTGTCGTCTGGAGTATTGGATAATGTGAGAGGACAGGCTGGTTTAAGTGTGATTTTAAGTGAAAAGATAAAGAACAACTTGATTGAGAGGATTCTCTGGATTCGTTTGAAAGTGAAACTTCGGAGAATTGTAATTGTTGAAGTGTATGCTCCTTGTGACTCGGAACTTTCTGATAAGAAGGAAGATTTCTGGAATGAGCTAAAAGCTGTTTTGAGACAGTTTGGTGCTAAAGAAAAAGTTATAATAGCAGGGGATTTCAATGCTAGAGTAGATGTGCAGAATGCAAATTCTGATAATGTTTTGGGCACGTTTAATGATCCTTGTGTGAATGACTATGGTGAACGATTAATTGAACTCTGCATTGAGAATGGTTTGTGTGTATCTAATACATTTTTCACCCACAAGTATATCCACACATATACTTGGGAAAACCGTAGTCTTGGCCAAAAGAGTTTGATAGATTTTGTTGTCTACGGTCAACGTCTGAAACACGTAGTTGTTGACACCCGTGTGATGAGAGGTGCGGATGTTGGTTCTGATCATTACTTGGTAGTGTCACGAATGAAACTTAATGTTGCTTGGAGGAAAAGGAATAGGAAGAGGCCCAGAGCAGAAAGAATAAATGTTGATAGGCTCCCTGAAGATCATCAGTGTTATTCTGAATTACTCCGAGAAGGATTGAAGGAGATGAAGTCTGGTGAGACGGAC
The DNA here is from genome assembly GCA_039090855.1 of Macrothele yani. Taxonomy (NCBI): domain Eukaryota; kingdom Metazoa; phylum Arthropoda; class Arachnida; order Araneae; family Macrothelidae; genus Macrothele; species Macrothele yani. The sequence continues at coordinate 70,875,129 of CM076999.1, read as the reverse complement.
GTAGAAAAGAAGTGGGAATGTTTTAAGAACTGTGTTGTCACTGCTGCTAAGGAGGTATGTGGCACCACAATAGTGGGTAACAATAGAGGTGATGCTTGGTGGAATAGTGAGATTGAAGAGGCAGTAAAGAGAAAAAAGGAAACCTATTTGGGGATGTTGCAAGGTAGAGTTTCTGTGGATGAATATCGCTGTACGAATGGTGAAGCTGCTAAGCTGGTTCGCCAGAGTAAGGCCAAAGGTAGGAAGGAGAAAGTAGAAAGACATGAATTGGCTTTTTGGAAAGATAGGAAGACTTACTGGAAGTATATGAGACTTAGAAAAAAATAAGGGAAACAAATTTGTAAGTTTTGTGTGTGGAATAAGATCGGAGAAATAATATGGGAGCCCAATGAGTTAAGAGAAAGATGGGGCGAATAATTCTGTGAGGTATTAGATTAGGAAGGCAAAGATGATTCTGTGACAGACGCAGACGATGTCACTGTGAAGGATGGAAGCACAGGAGGGATCTCAATAGAAGAAGTGCGTAAAGCTCTAAAATCTCTTCAGAATAGTAAGGCTCCGGAAGTAGAGGGCATAACCGCCGAGATGTTGAAATATGGTGGTGGCTCTGTAATTGACTGGTTAACTGAAATTTGCCAGTTGTGCTGGGAGTTAGGAATGATTGATCACTCGGAATTGAAAGGACGCTCTTATTGTTCCCTTGTATAAGGGAAAAGGTGATCAGACTGAATGCAAGAACTCGTGGTATTAGCCTACTAAGTGTGCCAGGGAAAGTGTTTGGTAAGGTTGTTATTGAAAAAGTACGGGGTCTTACATCAGAGAAAGTGCAGGATGTTCAGAGTGGTTTTATGTCTGGTAAAGGCTGCACTAACCACATTTTTGCATTACGCGTGATGATTGAAAAGTATCTGGCTCTTGGTAAGAAAGTTTTTGCTGCTTTCATAGATTTAGAGAAAGCTTACGACCGAGTAAATAGGACACTTTTGTGGAAGGTATCGAATTAATGTGGTGTTACTGGGAATCTACTCAATAATGTAAAGGCAATGTATGCTGGTAGTAGAGCTTGTGTACGGGTGAATGATGTTTTATCAAATAGGTTTTCTATTGGTGCAGAGGTCAGACAAGGTTGTGTAATGCCGCCATGGCTGTTTAATATATCTATGGATGCATGCATGCGTGATGCCAAAATAGATAATAGTCGTTTATGTCTTGGTGAGATCCGTGTGTGCAGATTGCTGTATGCTGATGACACTATCCTGATGGCAGAGAGCAAAAGTGATTTGCTCAGTATGTTGTCCGGATCTACGAAGTTTGCATGAAATTCAAACTGAGTATAAACAAGGTAAAAACCAAAGTTATATATAGACTTTGAGAGAGGAACTGGTAGCACTGAATGTAATGTAAGTATAAATATCACTGTGATTGACCAGGTGAGTGAGTTTGTGTAGTTAGGAAACATGTTTGACAGAGAGAACAAATTGGATGGTGAAATTAGTAGGCGAGTGAATTCTTCATTGAAAGTCACAGCTGCTCTGGGAGGTTTTCACAGGAATGATGGGTTCTCTAGAGTCCCGCATGGCTGTGTATGAAAGTGTAATTGTTCCTACTCTGGTGTATAGTAGTGAAAACTGGGTACTACACAAGAAACATAGAAGTCGTTTGTGTGCTGGAGAAATGCGTTACTTACGGGGGTTTGTGGCAAGACACGGTCTGATTGTGTGTGGAATGAACATGTTTTGCAGCTGCGTGATGTATAGCAAAATGCTAGCGAGGTGGATACTAATATGCTTCGGTGGTTTGGCCATGTTGAAAGAATGAGTCATGAGATGCTTGTAAAGAAAATCTATTTAGCCCAAGTGGTAGGAAGGAAAGGCAAAGGAAGGACAAGGAAGAGTTGGGTGGATCAGATTCAGGATTGTCTACATGAGAAAAAGATTATGAGAATGAAGTATAAAATATCTTGTGTACGGCGTGTAATGGATATCAGTGAAGCCCGAGTTGTATGTCAAGATCGCTGTAAATGGAGAAGTTTGGTAACACAACAGTAAGCAAAAATATCTGGTAGTTTGCATTTCTTTTTGGAGCTAACCTCTGAATCTCAGAGAACAGCTTAGTGATATGTAGTGATATGCGAAGTCTAAATATTTGTGTATCTGATCTATCTTGCATACACTTCTCAACTGGAAAGGTCACCGCGTAGGACATGCTATAACCTTATTTGAAATGTTATCCATTTTCATTCAGTGTCTTTCCTATTAAGAATAGCCTCTACCACATTATTGCTAGAATTTTGCTGAACTCAGTAATTCAAAACTGGTTTTCCACGGACCTCCGAGTCACTCGTAACCTACCTAAGTGGCAGTCGCACCATTCACGTAAAAAATTGCATTTTTTTTAATGTGAAATGTTTCACAATCGTTCTATGGGAGAAACAACTTTTTTCCTTTTTGAAATACGCACATTTTTTTCGATCTTCATAGTCAGAAACTCGTCGTTAGTCACAATACATAATTGTTTGGTAAGACATCTGTCGGGGAAACTGCGAACTAAGATGACGGCGCCCGAATGTGGGGCTTTGAGATTCCTGGATGCTGCCGGAAACTTCGAGGTATCTCCCGATCGTTCGATCTAAGCATATAAGGAGTGCGATTTCAGCCGAAGAAATTGGTGTTATTTCCCCAGCGATTGTGAAATGATTTCTCCAAGCGATATGCAAAGATGGTGATTCAGAACGTTTCGCGCTGTTTTTCCTTGTTTGTGGTAAATGAAATCGTTATTTTGACTGAGTGTTATTGTGAATTTGTAGCATAACACTGGAGATGAACTTGTATCATAACCTTAATTTTTCGATGCGGTATGCGATATTATTGTGATTTTCGGAAGGATTCATCTAACACTTTGACAGTTATTTCAATTTTTACATACGTGCTACTTTCTGTGCAAACTAAACCCCGTGCTTTTATCAGCAACTGAAGAGCATCCGCCATCTTGATGTTTATGTAATGAAATCCCAAATTTCAGAAATGAGATTGTAGTGGCAATCATTCAGTTTTAGTGCTATATCATAATCAATTATACTGAACTATACGAAATGCAAAGTATGGTTAAGATATTAAACGTTCGCAAGAATTTTTGATCATTTACCTATAAGGTTTGATCAATGGAAATATGAAAAATGTCATCTACGAAAAGCTTTTAGTAAAGTTTTGCGGTTGAAATGCAACGAAAAACGTCACGTATCTCAGAAAAATTATCAAAATTCTGCCCTTCAAATTTTCTTTACATATGCGATTATGTTCTTACATGGTTGAAAGTTCACACACTGAAGTACTAGAAAAACTGGTTTACCAGTCTAGTACATAGTAGGTGCCCACGGGAGTGCAGGACTGCAGAAATACGACGGGGCATGGACTCCACTAGCTTCTGAAAATATGCTGTAGGCAATGCACACCATACTTCCTGCAGAGCGTTCCACAATTCGGGTGTATTCCTAGGTCAATGATGATCCTGTGTCCGATAGCGCGTTGCATGGCATCCCAAATGTGTTCTATCACGTTCAAATCTCGGGACTTGGGTGGGAATGGAAACACCCCAAACTCAGATGAATGCTCCTCTAACCGCAATGTGGCGTCCCGACACTTGTGTGGAGGTGCATTGTTCTGTTGGAACAGGCCCAACCCATCAGCATGAATGCAGGACATGAACGGGTGTACCTCGTCAGAGAGGATGCGCACATAGCGTTGGCCGGTCACAGACGTTTGTAGACGTACCAGGGGTCCCAGTGAAGTTCAGCTAAACACACATCATACACTTACGTACCCCTACTAGCCGGTACAGTTCCCTGCTGACAGACGGAATCCATGACTTTATGGGGTTTGCGCCACACACGAATCTTTCCATCTTCCCGATACAGTTGGAAACGCGACTTGTCAGACCAGGCTCTTTTTTCCACTCATCAAGTGTCCAGTCGCGGTGTTGCCGTGCCCAACCGAGGCTCATAGCTCTGTGCCGTGCACCCATCAAGGGGACTCGAGTTGGGCGTGGGCTCCCAAAACCCATATCGTGCAGGGTACGTCGCACAGTCCGCACGCTGATGCTTGTTGAGGCTCTAATTTGAATTCCGATGTTACCTGCGATAGTGTTGCACGCCTATCGCGTGAAACGATTCTTGACAGACGACGACAGTCACGTTCACCCAATGTCTGTTTACGGCCACACTGGTATCGTAGGTTGGAGGTTTTGCCGGAATTCTTGTAGTCACGGTTACACCCTTGCAATGTTCCTTCGTGAAAATCTGAATTTCGTTTCTACCTCCGAAGTACTATGGCCCATCTCACGAGCGCTAACTATGACACCGCGTTGAACATCGCTTAAATCGTTTTTACTTGTCATTCTCATGCCGAAAACAGCTCTGACAGCTGGCAAGGATATCTATTGCTTTATATACGCACTGGCGGACGCAACCGAGCAAGCGCATAGGTAGCTTTTTGCTATGTATTTTGCATAAGCTCGTCCGTACCAGTTTTTCTGGCACTTCAATGTATGTAAGGATTTTGTTAGTTTTAATCTGAGTTAAGTTTACAGTAAATATTTCAGAAGAAGTTAATATATATATTGAAACGTCAGTATTGACAGCATTTGTACTCTAGCGTTCAGTCACGTACCGGTTAAGGGCCTTGTCCCTCCGTCGTTTTAGGAGACTCCGATGTTCATACACGGGAGCGGGGAAACAAGAGTGTTGGTGTTGCTCGGCAGCAAAAGTTCGTAATGGGAAAGAGGTCGTCCCTTTCTTTCTGTTTCCAGTGAATGGTATTCGATGACAAGGTAATTGCCTTGATCTGAGAAAAAGTTCGGAGGTATGAACTACGTGTCATAGCTAGGGAAGAGGGGTACTGGACATTTTTTTTTTTTTTTTTTTTTGATTGGAGGTTTAACGACCACCGTGAGCAACTCAATGGGCTATAAGCAGTCGCCCGTCCCTAATTTAGGGTCACTGGTTCCAGGGAAGGGAGAGAGCCAGTGCCGTAAGACAAACACAACATCCATGCCTGACCGGGATTCGAACCCGGACCCCTTACGGACGAATGATCAGAGGCCAACGCCTTAGACCACTGCGCCACCGGGGCGGCTACTGGACATCTATGTTCAAAGAATTTCAATAGGTAATAAGTTCCGTGAGCATATCTCACTGGAAACAGGAGGTTGTCATGCGACCAAAATAGTCTTAGCTTTGTGTACTTTCTATACGTTTTTACCGGAAGTGAAAGCAGTTATTATTCTTGGGATTAAAGTCTCTTAAAGACCCTTACTGCATTATATTTTCCAATGGAAACTGTTTTATTCTTGTGCCAGTTTTGTGAAAAAAATGTAAGGGGGTGTAATATTAAATTTTGTGTAGGGTTTAGATTACTATATGTATGGCACTTATAAATATAATTTGCTTGCTGTAGTAAAAAGTAATTAATAACACTGATCGGCAATTTTCAACTTTTTTCTGTTCTTTTGAAATGAATAGGTGTATCTGAATTGATTCTTTGCGCAGAATCTGAAAATGACCTTCAAAATTCTGTATCACGTCAGGTCTTTTCACAAATGGCGGAAATGTGAAAATTTAAAAAAACGTTATTTTTTAGAGACATTGCTATATGGCAACGTTTGTAACGTGTGAAAATGTTCTCTGGGGGGGGGGGGGGGTGGAATGATTGTTTAAGTAATAGATACACATAAATACATATTCAAAAGCAAACATACCAAACATTCGCCCCTTGGCTCCCCTTCAAACTTCCACTTTTTGAATTGTCTTCGTGGTGCGTCCGTACAGTCTCTGTTCAAAATCCAACAATAGTCGGCCATCATATGTACAGTCCACTTTCCTTGGTATCTCTTTTCCATCACTTTAATATCCTGATGGAAGCGCTCGCCATGTTTTTCCGAAAAATCACCAAGATTGTTAGGAAAGTAATTTAGACGAGCATGAAGAAAGTTAACTTTAACGCTCATGTTGCAACCAAGCAGTTCATAGGATTCCAGCATGTCCTCGACTAAAGTGGTGTAATTTGAAGCCTTCGTGTTCCCCAAAACGTTGTGTACCACATTTCTGAATGCAGTCCATGCTCGCAATTCGCACTCAATCATGGTTTCCTCGAATATGTTGTCTGCCATTAATTTTCGTATTTGTGGGCGGATGAAAATGCCAGCATTAATTTTTTCAGACGTGGTTGATGGAAACTTACCACCAAGATACTGAAAGCATTTACTGCCCCTGCTTAAAGCTGTCACGAATTGCTTCATTAAGCCAAGTTTGATGTGTAAAGGTGGCAACAGTACTTTCGAGAGATCAACCAGTGGAAGTGAAACAATGTTTTTTTCGCCAGGCGTGAATGTACTTCTGACGGGCCACTGCTGCCAAACCCAATGTTCCGTCCTTGCTCTGGAGTCCCATTCACACAAAAAGCAAGAAAATTTGGTTTAGTCTGCTTGTTGGCCGAGCAATATTCCAATCACCTTGAAATCCGCACAAAGACCATTCATGAAACTTGTACTGCACACTTTCCAGCAGTAATTTAAGGTTCTCGTATGTCTCCTTCAAAGTCACAGAATGTGCTGCTAGAATGGATGGATGGATGTTAGTATTGTGTAATAAAACACCTTTTAAACTGGATTTGCTGGCATCTATGAACAACCTCTACTGTCCTGAATTGTAATTAATGTTGAAGTATTTCATGCCTGCCGGAATGTCTCGACAATATACCAAACCGCCTTCCTCAGCAAAAAACGGAGCCAATTCTGCTGCTCGGTGTCTGTACCAGGAGAATCTCGTATTATGACACAGTAAATTCTTTTCCTGAAATCGTGATCCTAAAAGCTCTGCTGCGTTTTTAGGTAAATTCAGATCACAAACCAAATCATTCAGTTCATGCTGGGTAAATGGCACTCGGGTTTCATCCTCCATGCTGTCCGGTTGGTATATCTCATCACTTGTATCACCGTCTGAATCGGTGTCCGTTGGGGCTTGACATTGGACACGGATGGATTCACTGTGGGGCACAATACAGCTGTATTCGCTGGTAAATTGAAAAATAACATTTCCATGTAACATGGTTAGTACGAGGTTGAACCGCCATGAACTGCGTCACACTGTGCAATTCTGGCATGGAGTCTGTCGTACAGATGTTGGGTGTAAGTTTGGGGTATTGAGTTCAAAGCATCCTCAACCTGGACGCGTAAATCGGGGATGGTCGTGGCTATCTGTGGAGACCGGATAAGTTGTTGTCCCTTAAAATCCCACACGTGCTCAATGGGGGACAAATCCGGTGAACGCGCATGCCATGGAAGTTGTCTCACACCCTGAAGTGCATGTTGCGTTGCACGTGCCGTGTGTGGGCGTGCGTAATCTTGCTAGAAAACACTACGATGGACCGACCTTACAAATAGCACAACAACGGGCTGAATGATGTAGTTGATGTAGGAGGTGCTGTTTAACGTACCCGGTACAAACACTAGTTGTTTACGGGAGTGATAGCTGATCGCTCCCCACACCAGGAGACCAGGTGTAGGCCCTGTGTATTGCTGGCGGATGCAAGAAGGGTGGAGACGCTCCCCTGTGCGTCTGCGAACACGCATACGGCCATCGGAGGCTCCCAAGCAGAATCTGTTTTCATCGCTGAACACGACAGATCGATATTGCGTTCTTCAGTGCAGACGTTGGCGACACCACAGCAGCCGTTCCTGACGGTGGGCTTTAGTCAAAGGTACACATGTCGCAGGCACACGTGCACGTAGTCCTGCATCCAGTAGACGGTTGCGGATTGTTTGCAGAGGCACCTCAGGTGCAACGGCAGCTCGGATTTGCGTCGCAGTGGATGTTCTGCTTGAGAACGCAGCTCTTCGTATGCGTCAATCGGTCCGCTCATCAGTCCGTCTGTGACTCCCTGTTCCACGTCTTCTCGTGTGGGAATGTTCCTCGGACCATCTATGCTACCGTCGTACCACAACCGATGCTTCCCGTCCAATTCGCTCCGCAATACGACGATACGACCACCCGGCCTCGCGGTGTCAGACTAGACGACCTCGCTCAAAGTCCGATAACTGCTGAAATCGTACACGTCTTCCATGTCCAGGCATTGCAGCTTCTTCAGGGTCTTCGCACGTGTCCGTACGCCGACGACTGATTATATTCACTTCGCCGTACTCCTTAAATACCACCGACTATAATTTGCATATTATGCCGTGCTGTGGCATAAGCGCTCACCGGTTGGTCCCGAAATTAACATCACACCTACGCAAACCTGACCCCATTAACATATGTAAATTTCATGATCGTTCGCCAATTCCTTCTTGGTGTTATTTTTTCACTTTCCGCCAGTGTATTTACTACACGACGCAAAGCAGGAGATTCATTATTACCTGGAAAAGTTAACATTATGTTTTAAAGTTAAAGAGTATTCGAAATGTGGCATACCTTGAACTGGATGATACTGAATCGGGGAGCGAGTTTTGTGTGATTTGGCTGTGATATACTGCGCTGCGTTAGCAGAACTGACGATCTAAAGCGCGAGAGAGTGATTTATCCCACTCTAGCGATCTTTCTTTTGATAATTCTCATTTACGTTCCCTCAAATCAGAGCAGTTACGGACTTAGAAAAACGCCCTTCGTAGGGCGAAGTTCCGTACAGCCCACACAGTGACTTTAGTATTAGACTTCGGGTACGTCGTCGCCGTTCTGGTCCCCATGACCAAAGGACTCTTTGATACTTGGTCAGGCCAAAGCCCGAGCGCCCGGCTTTCTAAGTTTTGGCGTGAGTGGGAGAACCCCTGGGTGCCCACGCAGCACTTAGAAAAATCTCGTGAGTTTCCATCTCTCTCACAGAGATGTCAGCTACCCACAAGGGTAAAGCGATTCCAAAGGGGTCAGAACTAAACTGACCGGGTCAAACCGGACTCTGAAGATGGTGGTTGAGAAACTACCTAGCCCTGTCGGTAGTTCTAATTGACTTTGCCCCACTTCCGAGACCAACACGAAGGTGAAGCCCAGCGCCAGGTTGAGGCCTTTAAATACGCTTCCTGGGGCGAAGGGCTAAACGACCACTGCACCCACGAAGTGCTCAACGGCCCCTACACCCACAAAGCGGGCCTCCCCTTCGAGTGAGCCAACTCAGTCCGAACGTGGTGAAAGCACGTACTTGCCACTTCCGCCTATGGCAAGCAAGGGGACATCATCGCCCCGACCCGCGTCTTCTCGGGTTTCTGAGGGGTCGTCTGCTGGCACTCCAGAGGCAACTTTGGAGGCCAACCAGCATCCTAGGACACCCATGGTGCTAACACCAGAGGCCTTTTTAAACCAGATATTCTCTCTCCTAAGGGAAGTAGAGTCCGCTATTAGGGACTCTCGGGTCACTTTCCCAGGAAGAGAAAAAATGAAAACGGGCCTGAAGGAAATCCGCAGATCTTGCGTCGCGCAAGCAAATGAGACGGTAGCCCTAGAAGGTAGACTGTCCGTTCTCATGGAGTCGCGCTGCAAGGCCGACGCCAAAGTGACTTCCTACGCCGAAGTGGCTAGGAAAGGGGCTAGTGCGGCGAAAGGGCCTTCGCCCGCCCCAAGTGGGAGAAATAGAAAGAACAAGTCAGAGGACAGGTGACACGTGCTCCTGGTCTATCCCTCGAACAAGAATACGTCCTGAGAGGACGTGAAGAGGACCTTGAGAACTGCAGTCAACCCAGCTAACCTGCAGTTAGGGGTCAAGAGCATTCGTAACATAAGGAAAGATGGGGTTGCAGTGGAGTGTTCCCGTCCCAAGGAGCTCGACCGCCTCGCCCAATAGTTGAGTAACAATCCGTTGACCAAAGATTGCACGCTCCCCACAGCCTCACGAAAGAGACTTCCCTGGTTGTTAGTTTACGGTGTCCACGCAGATCTCTCGGGCAAGGAATTCGAGGATAGGGTTCGTAGGTAGCGACCTCGATGACGGGTTTACAGCCCGTTTCCCCATCAAGGGTAAGGGAGGCAGGGTCTACTGGGTGGCAGACGTGGAGCCCAAGACCTTCAAACTCTTGATGAGGCGGAAGACACTGAACTTGGGTTAGTCAGTGCTCCGCCTAAATGAGTATTTACGCGAAGTCAAGTGCTTCCGGTGTAATGGCTTCGTTCATTTCCGGAGCAACTGTCCTGAGTCCGAAGATAGGTGTGGCAATTGCGGTGTAGTTGGTCACCGCAGCACCAGTGTGCAGCCACGCCGAAGTGCAGCAACAGCTCTGCTGCAAATGCTAAGTTCCGCCTGAAGCTAGATGATGCTCACTCTAGCTTCAGTAAGACGTGTCCAAGTCTTATTAAGGAACTTGAGCAACGAAAAAGTTGTGTCAACTATGGTTGATAGATGTTGGTATCCTCAGAGGTACGTCGCTCTCGATTTTCAGTTTGCTGGTCTTTGACCAAGGTGTTTCTGATGACCTTGGCCCGGGGTCATCACCACAGCACTGACCCTAGTCCTGTGAACCATGTAAATAAATAATTTTGTGTGTTTAATGTGATTCTGTGCTGAATACGTGTGAGGGGGGGGTGCATGAGATCCTCATACTATCAATGTGCATGTACTATTTTTATTGATACCAAATAAATGACTTTTGTCCCAAAAGCTCGCGTTGGCGGACGATCTCCCGGCCATGAGATGAGAAAACTATCTAAAATGTGCTTGCCCCGCCCATAGCTGGTCGCACACACGGACTATGATCGAAGGGTGCAAAGTATTGTTCCCGTGTGGGAGGCAGAACTCCACAGGTCCCTGGACCGATTCTGTCCGAGTGAAAGACTGTGGTTTCCAGTGTCTGGCGGGCTAGCTATCACAGCGCCGTCAGGAATCTGATTAATTCCAAACTTGTGAGAGGGTTACACTTTTCCCTGTGATGTCTACAAAATAGACGGTACAGGTACAGTCACCAGCCTAGGTTACATAGATAAGCTAAATTGTCGCCTAAATACCCTAAAATATCCGAAATCGATGCGCGACGATTCGAATCAGCATATTCGCATTTCGCAAATGTAGCTGTATGCAAATGCAGATTGTGACGTTGTACCGTACCTACGATATACAAACCAGTAGCAGGATGTACCCTGATCTAAAGTTTAGGTCTACGTACGTTGTGTGAGAATGGTTAGCTTCACCCACTACCAATATTGCGAGATGGAGCTTATTTACGGCAAATGCCAACGGACAGAGATACCTCCAACTATTACAGGATTGCATACCTGACTTTTTTGATGACATTCCCCTGTACGCATTACGTTCCTTGTGGTTACAACATGACGGTGCCCCTGCACACCAGTAAGCAACAGTGCGACGCTTTCTCACAGATTGTTTTGGGCAACGAATCATCGGGTTTGGGGGCGTTGTTGAATGGCCTCCATGATCGCCGGACCTCATTCCGTTGGATTTTTCCTCTGGGGTTACGTAAAAAATCAAGTGTATGCAACAGCGCCTACAAGTCTGCTGGATATACGTCGTCGTGTTACAGATGCTTGCAATAGTGTGACACCTTCTATGCTGAGGAATGTGCATGCAGAGTTACTTTCACGAATACAAATGTGTATCGTGGGCAATGGCGAACTCTTCGAACATACTCGACATTACCCTTTTATCACTGTGCGCCAGTTTGCCTGTTTTGTTTTTGTTTTGTCTGACGTCATCAAATTGTATTGACATAAGTACGCATTTATGCAATAAATTGTGTGTATTTGCTCATACCTATGCCTGTTCTATTCGAACGTTCACACAAAAGGTCGCGCATCGATTTCGGATATTTTAGGGTATTCAGGCAACAATGTATCTTATCTGTGTGAAACAAATGTCGGTTTGTACTAATTAATTGATGCTCTACAACTTTGTTATTGGAAATTTTGATCTATCTGTTTTCGTTTTCGATTTTTAATGGCTAACTTCCGCATTTTGCCACTAGGAGCGCTGACATTGGTTGCATTCAATTGGGCGTTGTTACTTTACTATACCGTTATCGCACTTGCATAACTGTACCTTTCTCCGTTCGCAAGTTATTTCACGCTAAAGGGACTATATATATATATATATATATATGTCTGTGTGCGCGTGCGCTCGCAAAAACCAGAAGCCAACAATTATTACCTATTCTTTATAGTTTTGAAGATCTGCTGCGCCTAGAGCGGTCAAGTAAGAGCGTAATAACACTAAAAAAACATAATAAATAGAGTAGAAGTTAAATGTATATATATATATATCACATCATGTGGCGTCGCGTGCCCATTTAGGTGTTGCGTGTGCACTGTTATGGAAAAAAAATTACACAGTCTGCAATATGTCTGTCAGAAAATGGGACACTTAGCACATCGTCAAACCAATGGATGTCAAAATTCAAATTGTATATTTAAATATGTGCTCATAAACATACCGATTCACACAGCGGCGAAAAAACAAAAAAACAGTAACTCGTAGCAGAACGTTGAAGTGTGTTTCTGACTCCAAGCTATTTCAAACGCAAACAAGTATGACCAGTGGCGCTTTTTCAAGCTCGCACACATTTGGAAATTAAACCCTTTTGCGTTGGATCCACGAGGAAATAAAAACATGAACTGTAGCGCCATCTGGATAGCTTTGAATTACAGTTACTTTAAAGACTTAGCGTGTCCGATGGAAAAGTAGCACCCCTGCAGCTGCAAATAATATTCACTATGTTTCCTCCAGTGCATGAAGTAACGAATTTTCTCATCCTCACTAAAATATTGCACAAGGGAATTAAGTTTAGCGGACGAACTTCAGGCAATCTTATTGGACATACATAAAAAGAAAAAAACAATATAACAGCAACTGGTTGCACTGCTCCGTTGGACTCAAGCGATGCTCATTTTGGGTAACACACCTACCTTCAGAGTTCCACTGTTACGTTAGTAACAAAAGTGAAACAAGACCGTGACCTGCAGGGCCGCCTGGGGCGCGCTTTCAGGTAGTCGGATGTGCGTACGCGAAACAGCACACCTCAGGATTCTAGCGCGAATGCGATATATTTACTGAACGAGCCTTTTTCTGCTTAATGAAAACATGATGCGGTGAAACTAATTTTAACCACCACTCGAAGCCTTAGGACGAAATCTGGCCAGTTTTATTAGAAACAAGTCCGAAAAAATAATATCGATAATGTAGGTTAAATTGCGACTCTGTGTGGGTGTGCGTCTACACCTAGCACACCGTGAATATCCGTCCCGGATATTTATATACATATGCACTGGCGGAAAGTGAAAAAAGAATACCAAGAGGAAATTGGCGGACGATTATGAAATTTACATATGTTAATGGGGTCGAGTTTACGTAGGTGTGATGTTAATTTCGGGACCAACCGGTGAGCGCTTACGACACAGCACGGCATAATGTACAAATTATCGTCGGTGGTATTTAAGGAGTACGGCGAAGTGAATATAATCAGTCGTCGGCGTACGGACACGTGCGAAGACCCTGAAGAAGCTGCAATGCCTGGACATGAAGGACGTGTACGATTTCAGCAGTTATCGGACTTTGAGCGAGGTCGTCTAGACGGACTCCGCGAGGCCGGGTGGTCGTATCGTCGTATTGCAGAGCGAATTGGACGGAAAGTATCAGCGGTGGTACGATGGTGGCGTAGATGTTCCGAGGAACATTCCCACACGAGAAGACGTGAAACCGGGAGTAACAGAACGACTGTTGAGCGGACCGATCGACGCATAAGAACAGCGGCGTTCTCAAGCAGAACATCCACTGCGACGCAAGTCCGAGCTGCCGTTGCACCTAAGGCGACTGTCCGAACAATTCACAACCATCTACTGGATGCAGGACTACATGCACGTGTGCCTCTGGCATGTGTACCTCTGACTCCAGCCCACCGTCACGAACGGCTGCAGTGGTGTCGCCAAAGTCTGCACTGGAGAACGCAATGGCGATCTGTCGTGTTAAGCGATGAAAACAGATTCTGCTTGGGAACCTCCGATGGCCGTATGCGTGTTCGCAGACGCACAGGGGAGCGTCTCCACCCTTCTTGCATCCGCCAGCGACACACAGGGCCTGCACCTGGTCTCCTGGTGTGGGGAGCTATCAGCTATCACTCCCGTACACAACTAATGTTTGTACCGGGTACGTTCAACAGCTCCTCCTACATGAACAACATCATTCAGCACGTTGTTGTGCCATTTGTAAAGTCGGTCCATCGTAGTGTTTTCCAGCAAGATTACGCACGCCCACACACGGCACGTGCAACGCAACAGGCACTTTAGGGTGTGAGACAACTTCCATAGCTTGCACGTTCACCGAATTTGTCCCCCTTTGAGCACGTGTGGGATTTTATGGGACAACGACTTATTCGGTCTCCACGGCCAGCCACGACCATCCCCGATTTACGTGTCCAGGTTGAGGATGCTTGAAACTCAATACATCAAACTTACTTCCAACATCTGTACGACATACGCCATGCCAGAATTGCACAGTGTGACGCAGTTCATGGTGGTTCAACCTCGTACTAACCATGTTACATGGAAATGTTATTTTTCAGTTTCCCAGCAAATACAGCTGTATTTTGCCATAATGTTTTGATCGCGCTATCCTCTGTATTCCGTTATTATGCTGTATAAATTTTGTTGGTATCAGACGTCTCCTTTTTGGTGTTCTTTTTTCACATTCCGCCAGTGTATTTCAAACCTTAAAAACGATTTTAGATCAGAAAAACGGTGAATCAAGGTGGATATAAAAGGATAAAGGGCAGGATTGCAGAACAAAATGACAGCTGTCACTTATGGCTTCATCAGGGGCGGACACAAGTCACAGCTCTCACACCTCTACACAAAATGGCAGCTGTCACTTATGGTTTCATCCGGGACGGACACAGATCACAGCTCTCACACATCTACGCAAAATGGCAGCTGTCAGTTATGGCTTCATCAGGGGCGGATACAGATTACAGCTCTCACACCTCTACACCAAATGGCAGCTGTCACTTATTGCTTCACCAGGGGCGGACACAGGTCATAGCTCTCACACCTCTACACAAAATGGCAGCTGTCACTATGGCTCCACCAGGGGCGGACACAGATCATAGCTCTCACACCTCTACACAAACCAAAGTGTGGGTTTCCGCGCTGTTCAGTTTGGAAATTAGCCCAATAAAATCAAAGCAGACAAAAATATCAGTGATAAACTAGCTAGTCAATAACAAGGCACCCACCGAAACCCACGAGAAATAAAATAGTGAAAACGTACAAATAAAAAGATAAAATAAGAAGGATAAAAAATGAGGAAAAAAATTAATAAATCGCTAAGAGACGTCACTAAACACTGCTGTGTTGAGTGTGAGAAAGAAGCAAGAAGATGCAACGGAGAGACGAAAAGTAACATGTTATATAACGCACAAAATAAATAGTAGACTCACAAAAAGAAAACCAATTAAAAACACATATCACCTTCAAAGCACGACACCGCGATAAACCAACATATGAGGTTTAAAAGACATTTACTAAAAAGATAAAAGTTAGATCTTTCTGTCTCACTTTGAGACCATCATCAGACAAATTAACACAAGATGTTTGCTCTTAAATATCTCAATAATGATCTGTCGGTGACAGTTAATGGCATGACAAGCCCTTGTTGGTAGCGCCCTCAGCAAAATGAGGAACATAGTATTATTGACGTAATACCTACCTAAGCGGGTGGTTGAGTGACATTTTTCCCATTATTCCCTCGTTTTCTAAACAGTGATCTCTTGGCCGATGGAATTTCACAGGGTAGATGATCGTTACAACACTGCGGTTCTCTATCCGAAATACACAAGCTTTCGGTAAACAGCAGGGAAGCCAGATTTGTAGGAGTTACAATAACCCTAAATTCCTCCCAAATCGGAAAATGCGAACAACTATGAGTGGTACGAGCTAACGATGTGGAGAGAGCACCCATTTTTATATTGTAGACGTGATTCTTCAAAGGAATTTTTAAACACCGCCTTGTAGACCCAATGTATGACGTGGGTGGCTCGTTATTGCCCATGGAGTTTATAGGTAACACATAAACTGCATACTTGTCTTCTCCCTTAATAGGGTTGCGATATTTCTTTATTGCTGATGAAATGTTTTTTGTTCTGATACCAAAGTCAATATAAAATTTTTTGCAATGGTTTTTTAAGACTAAGTTCACCGAGGGGTGATAGTCCACAGATCCCACAAACCGCATGCCAGGCGGTTCAGGTCGGTGTGTTGTAGAATTAGCTAATCTAATCCAACGTAAGATTTGATTCGTAAGGTGTTCTGGATATCCGTGTAGTAGGGCTGTCTCTTGAATTTTATGGATATCCGCCCTACGAAGATGTATAGTAAAGGAGTGAGTGAACGCCCTCTTTAAAAAAATCTAAGGCCTGCCAATTTATAAGGTAGTGGGTATGCTGATTGAAACGGAATTAAGGTAGAGTTGGTGGTTGGTTTCCTGTAAGCAGAAAATTTTATTGAAAACGAAGTACGGTTCTTGACCAACAAAAATTCAAGAAAAGGTAAGGAATTATTGGCCTCTAATTCCAAGGAGAAATTAATGGAGACATAATTTTGTGACAGCAAAAGAACAAATTTATAAAGCTCATCAACAGGGTGGGGCCAAAATGCCCGCACGTCGTCTACGTACGTCAAACAGAGAGTAGGCTGAAACGGTGCTCTTGCAAGTGTCTCTTCCTCGAGTATTTGCATAACTATTTCCGCGAGCACCGGAGACAAAGGCGAGCTAATGGAGGCCACCTAGCACTGTGTATAGATGACTCCATTGAACTTGAAGTAGGAACGGTCCCTAAAAAGCTTCAAAGCGCTCAAAATTGCCTGGAGTTCCATTGAAGCAACACCTTTAAGCTTGTCTCCTCCATGTTACTCTGACATGCTTTCGAATTCCATCCATCCATCTCCTATTTCGTCTCCTTTTGGATCTTTTCCTGCCCCTTTGAATTCAGTTTAAAATTTCGGTAGTCCTTCGGTGCTTCTGGCAGCATATCCAGCCCATTGCCATTTCAGGGATTTTACTCACATCATGATGTCGTCCACTGTTGTCATTTTACTTATCCACGAGTACCTCATCTTATCTTTCCTGGTTACGCCAAACATGTATCTCTCCATGCTGCTTTCAGTTGTCCGCATACTTTGTATGTCTTTTTTAGTTAAGGCCCATGTCTCTGCTCTATATGTTAACACTGGGAAAATGCACTGCTTAAACACTTTTCCTTTAAGACATAATGGCATTATGCTCTAGAAAATTGCAGTGTTTCTTCCAAAAGCTCTCCAGCCAAGTTTTATACGCCGATTAATTTCCTCATCAAAGTGACTCTTGCTTGACATCTGCTGTCCAAGGTAAATGTAAGTGTCGGTTACCCTGAGCCCCCATCAATCGAAAAATTTTCATTTTTTGAAAAAGCATATAAGTTTTGACTTCTGAAAGTTTATTTTTAATCCCACTTCCTTACTGTTGCTAGCTAGCACGTTCTTGGATCCTACTCGGCAACTTGGTGGGGTGGTTGCAAAAATGATTACGTCACCTGCAAAACGAAGGTGAGTGAAATAATCTCCATGGATCTTTATCCCCATGTTTACCAAGTTCAATATTGTGTGTGTGTGTGAATTCTATCTAAGCGTCGTCATGAGAGGCGGAGGAAGAGAAACCAAAGCAAAACAAATGAGAGCAGGGTATAGAATGCATCAAATTTATTATCTCAACTGTTAACAAAACAGTGGGAGTGAATTAGGGTTGACCACATTCGCCTTCTCTTATGCCATCCTCATATAGTCAAACGTTCCCATCCAGACATTTAGCAGATCTGGGCTGCGCTTCGCTGTCAACAAGAATCCGAGCCAATCAATGATCTCAAGCGCTTTGTCGATTGATGGGTTTGAGAATGGAACAACCAGCCTTGCTGTAAATGAAAACTTTGTGCTTTTCCCTGTTTCTAGAGGTTGGTTGGTTGGTTAGTGGATTTTAGTGGCGCAAGGGCCAGGTTTGGCCAAAGAGCGCCAGACAAAGAACTAACAGCCACAGAAGTTTAAAAGCGTGGAAAATGAGTAAGAGCAGACAGGCTTGTTAAAAGTTGAAAAAGAGTATGATGAAAGCTGGGAAGACAAGGTAGTTAATCAGATTTATAACGAAATTCACTAATTGAGGGACACGAAAAGTCACTCTCCTCCCCCCACACTCCTCTGCAATGCCGGCAGAGGGCGGGGACGAACTGTCACTCTCCTCCCCTCCATGTTCCTCTGCAATGCTGGTTGAGGCTGGGGACGAACCGTCACTCTCCTCCCCCCATGGTCCTCTATAATGTCGGTCGAGGGTGGGGACCTCGCAGAGGCCGAGACAGTTTGATGGACACTGCCCACCTTTGCGGATTGAGGGCCGGGTCTTCCGCACGTGCAGGCTGTCTGCTGGGAACCGGAAGAGGCGGGCGTCTTCAAAAGAGAAGGCGCAGACTCAGCTGGTCGAATAAGCTGGAGCTCGGTGAAATCCACCTGTGTCGCTTGTTCAACTGTAGATCGCTTGGCAAGTGCGGCGAGAGCTACAGGGCGCGGAACAAAGGGCTGCACGGGTTGTGGCAGAGACTTAACAACTGCGGCAAAACTACGCTGTCGGGTGTTGGGAATACCCAACTTGGCTTTGGCAGCAGGGTACGAGAGGCCTTCCAGGGTCTTGAGGCGCTGGATCGCCATCTCGTCCTTCCATTTCATACAGTTGCGGGAGTAAGCTGCATGGGCCTCACCGCAGTTAACACAGCAGGCCGCAGAAGTGCAACCTTCCCCGTCATGTTCACCGGAGCCACAATTAGCGCAACGAGCGGAACTCTTACAGAATCGTTGTGAATGCCCGTACCTCTGGCACCTGAAACAGCGCAGAGGACTGGGAATGTACGGGCGAACTGCACAGACCAAGTAGCCTGCTTTGATTTCTGTCGGAACTTTCGGGGAGTCAAAAGTCAAGATTACATTTTTAGATTTAAGCAAAGAGCCATCACGCCGGAACATCATACGACGTGCAGCAAGAACACCCTGATCTGCAAGTTCAGTCACCAATTCATCCTCACTGCATGGCAAGAGATCAAACTCCGAAATAACACCCCGAGAGGTGTTAAGAAACGGGTGAGGTGTCACTTTGACAGGAATGCCTTGAAGACTAGAAAGGCGCAGAAAAGTGTTACTCTGAGAAACACTGCAAGTTTGGACAAGCAGGTCCCCAGAACGAAGCTTCCTCACAGACTTCAAGGGGCCAACCGCAGCGTTCAAAGCTTTAGAAATGAAAAATGGAGATCTGGTGGACAGTCTCTCATTCGGATCGATGGATTCTACAAGTAAGTGTGTAGCATGCGTAGTCACAGCAATCGAGGGGAGACGACGCTTCGGAGCGACTGGTACAGCAGCCGAAGAAGAGGTTCCACATTCTTGGTCAAGGTCTAAAGACCGTTTAAGGGTATGAGACTTGGTAGGTTGAGAAGACGAAGGAGAGTCGGTTGCAACTATCATTTTCTCAGGTGACTTAAATTTGGAGTGTTTATGCTTGGGTTTACCCATGGAAAAAAGAAGGAAGATTCGTCTGCAAACTACTCCACCCACCACCGAGCCCTACAAGGGAGAACTGGAGGTCCGCAAGCCAAGAAAATGACGCTAGACACAGTTCTGGAGCTTATACGTTGCAGATATAGTCCGTTGGCTGTGATCACACGCACTCGGCGGACACTTCGGCCTCCTGGTACCGTCATGCCAACGCCTTTGGCATGATCCCACAGCCCCCGGGCTCACCCTGCCGTGCCATACGACAAAAAAGCCGCTAAAGCCCGGTACACAACTTGGTACAAGACTTCTGACTAGAGGTGGGTTAGGCTCCAGCCTCCCGTTTACAGCGAAGCCGGGGTCGAAGAGGAGTGTTGGTACACAGGAGGCACTTAACCGGTCTCCTGCGACCTCAGCCGCCAGACATCCCATTTCCGCCTCACGGGTCTCCGCACGCGGCAAACATGCAGGTAGGTCTAGCACCCAAACCAGCTAAAAGGAAAAAAAGAAATCCAAAGAAGACAAATCCTGGCAGGGAACCTAAACGGAATCTCAGCAACCTACGAACTGAGCGGTTAATATAAATAAGTTAATGGTGGAGGGTAACAAAACCACAAGACCGGGGTGTTAGTACATAACGTGGTAGCGATTAGGTAGAGAACACAACACGGGCAACTAGCCAGTGGAGAAAATAAATAAAAACGAAAAAGCGAGACACAAGACCAGCTCGGGATCGTGGGGCCGCGACTCCCCAACAGCTGGATGAACAGCTGTCCCTGCAAACGCCAAAATAAAAAAGTAGCGGTGGCGTGACATCAGATGGTGACCAGTCACAAGGTCAGCTCGGGCCGTGGGGGCGCCGCTCCCCAAATAACTGGAAAACCAGTTATCCCCGTGCGGGGTGTTTCTAGAGGGGAGGAGACAGGGTTACGAACGCCTCTGAACATGTAAGGCTATAGGGTATTTGCTGCCATTCGTAATTTAGAGCCACTAGTTCAAAACGGAAGGAACAGAGCCGCATGGGCGCGGACCATCCATAAATGACGCGGTAATTGAGCGCAACTCTAGCGATTAACCAAAACCAGGCATTCCTGATCACTTGACTATTGGAGCTACATTCAAATGCGTCTCGCTTTTTAGCAAAACTTTATCATAAGGATTGATATCAGAAAAATCGGAATAATTCGTGGTTTATCAACGAGCAGTTCTAAGCGGGATTTCTAATTCCCGTTTGAGCTTGATTTTTAAACCGAATCGTAGCTCGTTGAAGAAAATATATAACGCAGGAACAGATGAGAAATATTGCAGTTTCAATTAATTTAACACCAGCTTCAGATTATTATGCTGGTTCTTCCGGAATTGTCTTAGTTATTTATAGCCCAACACAAATGATGACTCCAAGATTTTCCTAATATTAGTTATTTACTTGTTAAAGCTTTCAATCCTCCCGCTTCTTATTCTATTTCTTTATTACTAGCTCTTTCGTACTATCTTCGCACTGGTCGTTTGGAGGCCTGTGTCCTCCTCGGTCCGATGTTTCCCGACCTCTTTTACCAACTTTCCGCTCCATGTAACCCATATAGGAGTTGTTCTTTTGTTCCGCGATTTCGCTCTTGCCCTAAAAGAGAGCACTCTGTCGCCATAAAGAGCAATAAATTCCTTATGCAGTCTGACTTCTCTGACTTTGCCTCTTCGATCAAACAGTCTTGATGAAAGCAGAAGGCAAAACAACAATCTAACGATAAAATACTTAGCAAAAGTAGTTCAAATGCCTGGGAAATTTGTTTTACAACTCTACTAATGACCGTTGCCGCTAAGCCTCATCTACGTTTGACGTGTTGACTCACAAAGGAAGACCTACTGCTGAATACTGCCTATTCTATTTCCGGAAAGACCTATTGCTGAATATTGCCCATTTTGTTCATCGAAAGACCTATTGTTGAATATTCCGCATTCCCCTCCTAGAGAGACCTATTGCTGAATATTCCCCATTCTACTCCTGGAAAGACCTATTTCTGAATATTTCCCATTCTGTTCCTGGAAAGACCTATTCCTGAATATTTTCCATTCTGTTCCTGGAAACACCTGCTGCTGAATACACCCCATTCTGTTCCTGGAAAGGCTTATTGTTGAATATTCCCCATTCTACGCCTAGAAAGATCTATTGCTGAATATTCACAATTCTATTCCTGTAAAGATCTATTGCTGAATGTTCACCATTCTACTTCTGGAAATACCTATTGCTGAATATTACTCATTCTATTCATGGAAATATCTATTGCTGAATATTACTCATTCTATTCATGGACAGACTTATTGCTCAATATTACTCATTCTATTCCAGGAAAGACCTGTTGCTGAATGATCTGCATCCTGTTCCCGGAAATGATTTATAAAATCACCATAACAGATTATTTAAATCTCTTAGCCACGCTTGAAATAAACTCCAGCAGTTTGATGGAAGGAGTTTTATTCAGAGGACGGGGGAGACTTGCACTATATACTTAAAAAAAACTGTTTTTGACAAAACTTTGAGTGAATTTCAATGAACACTTATTGTTCTTTTAATATCTTTCCTTTGTAAGGAGAGCATCCATGTAACTTTTTCATCGGACGATACCGATTTTATGACAATAACAGCGCTCTGCACCGCTGGTGTTCCGACAAGGGGATTTTTAGATACCAAATGTACGCAGGACGTTCACATATTTTTAGAAGGATTTTCCAGCAATATATTATAATTGACGTTTAAAATAAAATTATTTCTTACTCAAATATTCTATCTGATAGCCCTTTCTCTGAATATCAACCTACACCATAAACAACTTTCTGAAATCCACGAGTCATTTACCGTCATTTCTTTTGCGAATTAACGAAGCATATTTCTGATACAAATCTTTCCGTGAAAAGACGGAAAGAAACCTGAATTTCACGAATTTTTTGTACCACCGGAAAGTTTCAGAAATGTTTTAGCAATTATTTTCGCATATTGACGGAAAGATTCCGTTCTCACTTTTTCCGTATCCGTATGACGGAAAATTACTGGTACTGGGAGCGATTGGTGAGAATACTTGAGGTTTCATTAACTTTTAAATTCCAATCGTCTGTCAAGGGAACTGATTTTGAAGTTCAGTAGCGAGATCGGATATTGTGCATCGCGGGAATTTTGTTTGTTGCGGCACAGGATGTTTCATCTGCGCTTCCCTATTTTGTGCACTAGACATTTATTACACACTGCCTGACAGAGAAAATGCCACACCATGAAGGAATGCTCGAAGACAGACCAAACTACACACACTATACCCAAGTAGGCTCTGAACAAATGATTTAATTGTCACATACAGACGAGGATCCAGTCCCCGAATATGCAGGATGATCAATAAGGAATGTACTGACCCTGGATGTTGGGTGATACAGCGTTGAATCTGACGTGGCATGGATGCAATGAGAGTCCGAATAGAGGTATCGTGGACCATGTGGTGTTGATCCGAGTTCACAGTTCATCTTCATTGTGCGGGGGTGGAAGGGTACTCAACCGACGTCCAATAGTGTTCCGCACATGCTCGATGGGTGAGCAGTCAGGGGATCGTGCTGGCCACGGAAGCTTCCGCACACCGTGTAAAGCATTCAGGCTGATCCGAGCGGTAAGCGGCAGGGCGTTGTCCTGCTGAAAAAACGGCGTTTGGGATGTCTTACAGATACAGTAGTGCCAAGGGCCGCAGCACCTCGTCAACATAGCGGCGTGCCGTCCGTGGGGAGACAGAACCGAGATTTATCGCTGAACAGCACACTGTCCCATTCGGTACCCCACGGATCTCTGGAGTGATACCACTCCAAGCGGTGACGACGATGGTTCGCTGTTAAGGGCAGCCTTCGGGACGGACGGCTGGACAGCAAACTAGACGCAGCCGATTGGCGCCACACTGTCCGTTTCGATATCGGAGCATTCAAGCTTTCCCGTACACTCCGCAAAATGTAGCGCATTGTGGCCTGTGGGTCCACTACGGTGTGACGTCGAATGCGACGATGCGGTGGTACGAAGACCTATGATGATACCTCTCGTAAACTCATTCGCTTTACGAAATTAAGTACGATGACGTCTTAACGGCACTGGCACCCCTTGTTCGTTCTGCTGACACGGTTACAGCAGAACCACTCACTTCTAGCGGCCGTGACGTCATCTAGACTGAAGGCCTTACGGGCATACAGCGCGCTGCTCGTGCGACTGGCCTGCAAATGCAATTATTTGAATTACTTGTACGTGTGCCCGACCCTGCAAGTTGCAGGACGCTGCGTGCACGTCTTCGTGATGTGGCATTTTCTCTGTCAGGCAGTGTATATTGTGTTACTGTAAAAAACCGGGTACTTAACGTATTGTACAGGTGATTATACGATGTCTATGTATCAGTCAGTGGAGTGCTTAAGACAAAAGCTATTATAGATTTCAAGAACAAAATTTTATATTTAGGTTTGTGAAATAGTACTATAAAAAGTAGGCTTCCTGTTTTTTTAAAGATAATTGAAAGTCATTTAAAACCATCAAAATTGCAAAGCATTTTGTTGCTTCGAAAAATCACGATGAAAAAGGCTTAATTTGTGAAAAGTACTCCAGCAGAAAAAAAAAATTTTTTTACAAACCCATTCAGAAAAATAATAAGCTTCAACAGAAAATAAAATAACTAAACCACTCACATTAATGACAAAAATTTTTTTTCTTCATCGTCGCGTAATTTATTTTATGATGAACGGGAGTCTGATTTCCGAGTGTTTCTGGCTCAGTGGTTAGGGTTATTTGTTGAACTAACCCAAACGAAGGGGGTAAGTTGGTGTAAGGGCTGAAAAATGCAGAGTCTTCGATTTTGAGAAAATTTCAGTTTAAGTACGGAAAAGCCTGAAACGGACTTTTATGAAATAAATGGAATTTCTGACTAGGGAAAATCTGCAAAAACACGGGTTAAAATGAATGGACACTTTTAACAAGTTAGTAAAATCATGCAATGTATTGATTATAATACGTTTTCCAACATACCAGAAATCATTGCTCATGTTATGAGGGCCGCCCCGCCCCGGTGACGCAGTGGTCTAAGGCGTTGGCCTCTGATCATTCGTCGGAAGGGGTCCGGGTTCGAATCCCGGTGAGGCATGGATGTCTCCCTTCCCTGGAACCAGTGACTCTAAATTAGGGACGGGCGACTGCTTATAGCCCATTGAGTTGCTCACGGTGGTCGTTAAACCTCAAAAAAAAAAAAAAATGTTATGAGGATAATGGCTGTGGAATAAATCTCCCTCCTGTGCCCTGACCTTTGACCCCATTTCGATGATATTAAACAGAATTGGTTCAGTATATCTCCAGAACAACCATACTAAAGATTTGTCGCAATGCAAACATTTTTACGTACGTTATGACGCATAAGATTAATGGAATGGATCCCGCTCCGGTCCTGACCTTTGACCCCAGTTCGCTCATTCTTAATAGGGTTCGTTCCAAGGTTGTACCCCATCACATACTAAAATTTCATCGAAATCGAACCATTTTTACGCGTGTTATAGTGCGGACGGGCAGCCAGACAGACAGACGGAGAAAGCTGGAGCATATACGCTTCTTCAACAAGCGGAAATTTCTGAAAAAGGCGGATATTTACCGGCAACTTTGCTGCACGTTATTTTCAGAAGTTTTCCGTGAATTCACACCATTTATTTTTGACAGTGTACATATAGATTTCCAAGATAGCAAGGCATTTCTTTAAACTGGTAGTGCTATTTTATTCCACTCCTCTTCCACTGCTTTCCATAGTCCAATCATTGCTTTAGGTCTGGGTTTATGAAGTGCTCTTTTTAGCCGTCTAAAAGCACGCATCAGAGAACTTTGTAAGAATGTGAGCAAAAGGTATAATAGACTTGACACTCGTCTCTTTTTTCATTTTTTCAAGAAACAGAGCAATAGATTTGGATGTATGACTGCTAGCCTTATACTGATAGAGTTCTAGTCTTTGAAGGCTCTGTGGATAAAGAAATGCTATTTCCTCTTTAAATACAGGTGTTAAAACATTATTTTGGCAGTGTGTGGAATTGAATTTAACTTTCTTTTCAACTTTTCTTAACTTTAATTTCCTATTGTAAGAGAAACCAGCATAATAAATTTTCATCTGCCTCCGGCTAAGTGAGTCTCATAAAGAAGTCTACACTGCATTCTGTGCTCAGCGACGTGCTAAGGCAGAAGGCGGCAGGGGCGGATCCAAAAGTTAACTCTGGAGGGGCGGTTTTTCGAGTACAAAAAAGGGGGCGGAAGAAATTATGAAATTTTTTTTTATGTAACGTTAGTATATATATATATATATCATCATTGTCAACAATTATCAATCCACTGCTGAATGAAGGTCTATCCAAGTTTTTTCCACAACGGTCTATCCTGTGCCAGTCTCCTCCATGTTACTTCCGCATATATATATATAAATAAATAAATATAAGTCAAATTCTCTACACCTTCAACCAAGAACTTCCGGTAGAAATCCCTGAATCCCACTAAATAAACACACGCAAACTGAAATTAAAACTCTCACAGTTCACATACAACAATAATTAAAAACTAATAATAATAATAATAATAATTTTAAACACTTGGGGTCGGGTACCGGGAGCCACTCATCAGGGAAAGACTCCCCCGGCCCCCGAACCCTGGTTGGTTCAGGTTTCATGCAGGTGTCTTTAAAGTATGTGATTTCCGAAACTAGGGTTAATTTTTTTTTTTTTTTTACTTTAGTGTTATACACCTGGTCTACCCTACCTGAACCAACAACACAGAACTGAAATACATAAACTTACCTGAAATGAAATAACTTTAAACCTTACAACTCCCCTGAACTCCAATAAATCTAAACTTCGATCTTAACACATCCCCTCCATATCATGCAAAAGCATACCAACAGCTGCCGAACCTACTCCCAGACATAGCTTGAATTTTTGAAAGTAACCATACGATGTCTTATGGTGACTTCTGTCGGAATTCACAAAAACTGTAACGAAAATTAATTGTTTTTGTGTTTTAATGGATGTAATTATTATATATATATCATCATCATCATCATTGTCAACCATTATCAATCCACTGCTGGACGAAGGTCTCCCCAAGTTTCCTCCACAACTGTCTGTCTTTTGCCAGTCTCCTCCATGTCACTCCTGCATACTTTCGAATTTCATCCACCCATCTTCCATGTGATCTTCTTCTGGGTCTTTTCCTGTCCCTTGGAATCCAATCTAAAATTTCGGCTGTCCATCGATGGTCTGTTCTTCTGGCAGTATGTCCAGCCCATTGCCATTTCAGGGATTTAACTCTGATCATGATGTCTTCCACTCTTGTCATTTTCGGAACCACGTGTTCCTCTTCTTATCTCTCCTGGTTACACCAAGCATGCACCTCTCCATGCTACTTTGAGTTGTCTGCAGCCTTTGTATGTCTCTTTTAGCTAAGGTCCACGTCTCTGCACCATACGTAAGCACTGGAAGGATGCATTGATCAAACACTTTTCTTTTAAGTCATAATGGCATATTGCTCTTGAAAATTATGCTGTTTCTTCCAAAAGCTCTCTAGGCAAGTTTTGTACGCCGATTAATTTCTTCACCAATGTGACCCTCACTTGATATCTGCTGTCCAAGATAAACGTACGTGTCTCTTATCTCCAGCTTTTCTCCATCAATCGATAAATCTTCATTTCTTGTAAAAGCATTGTACATCACTTTTGTCTTCTGAAAGTTCATTTTTAATCCCACTTCTTTACTCTTGTCAGCAAGTTCCTGGATCATACTCTGTAGCTCTGATGGGGTAGTTGCAAAAATGACTATGTCATCAGCAAAACGAAGGTGGGTTAGATAATCTCCATTAACCTTTATCCTTTTGTTTTCCCAGTTCAGTGATTGAAAGACATTTTCCAATGTGGCATTAAAGAGCTTCGGAGATATGGTGTCACCTTGTCTCACTCCTTTTCCAATTTTTATGTGTGTTGTATTTTCAAACAGCCGAAACTTTGCACTTGCATTTTCATAGATGTTATTAATAATATTAATGTATGCATCTTCAATACCGCAGGATTTCAGAGCCATTGCAACTGCTGATGGTTTCACCGAATCAAAGGCTTTTTCATAATCGATAAAAGCCATGCACAATGGAAGCTCATATTCCCTCGCTCTTTCAATTAGTTCTCTCAGTACGTGGATATGATCTATTGTGCTGTAGCCACTCCTGAATCCAGCTTGTTCTCTCGGTTGAGCCATGTCCAGTGTCACCTTCAAGCGGTGTGAAAGAACTTTAGTGAAGATTTTATAAACCACTGATAGGAGGCTGATAGGTCTGTAGTTCCTGAGATCCTAAATGTCACCTTTTTCATGTAGCAAGATCATTGTAGCGTTGTTCCAATCCTCAGGAATTTTCCCTTCATTAAGGCATAGAGTAAAAATTTGGGCGAGTACTGTTTCGATTTCTCCACTTGCTTCTTGTATGATGTCTACAGTAATTCCATCTTCTCCTGGAGCTTTTCCCCGCTTCATGTTCTTGATTGCATGTGCAACTTCTGCTGGAAGGACTGGAAGAACTCTGGTACTGGTACATTTCATGATGTCTGGAGTACATGTATCACCCCTTTCATATAATTTGGAGTAGAAATCTTTCACTCTTGTCAAAATTTCGCCTCTATTTCTTGTTACAGAACCATCTTCTTTTCTCAGTGCCATAATCTGTTTTTTCCCCTTACTGAGATGTCCCTTTGCTATCTTTAGGCTATGGTTGTTTTCAATTGCTTTCCTTACTAGTTCACAGTTGAATTTCCTTACGTCTTCAGTGATACTTTTCCGTACTGTCTTGCATAGCTCTATATATTCCACTGTGGAAGTCACATCTTCTTTAGTTGTCCTTATCATTTTTTTTCCATCAACATTTTGGTTTTTCCTGATAATTTGTTCACATGCAATTTGTTCTTAGACCCAGCTAATTTTGTTGCTGTTTCCATAAATGCTTTGGTTACTTTTCTGTTAACTTCAGAAATATCTACTTCTTCCAATGTTAGGCCTTCTATAGCAGAGAATCTGTTCTTTAGTTCAAATTTGAAGGTATTATGGTGTTTTTTAAGGTTGGTTATGTCAATACATTTTGTTTGTCTTATGAGCTTGCTACGTTCGAGTTTAGTGTTAAGGTGCATCTTACATCTCACCAATCTATAGTCACTGCCTGTGTTGAACTTGTTTAGCACACTGCAGTCTTCTATGACAAATTTTTTGTTACACATAATAAAATCAATTTCACTTGTCGTCCCATTTCGATGTCTCCATGTACATTTCCTGTGTGGCTTTTTCTTGAAAAAGGAGTTCAAGATGAAAAACCCTTCTGCCTCTGCAAACTCTAGGAGAGTATTTCCACGCTGGTTTCTGTTGCCGTGACCGAATTTACCTACTGAAGTTTCATTCTGTTGCCGTTGCCCTATTTTTGCATTGAAATCTCCCATAATTATCTTCAAGTGCTGCTTACCTTTATTATTTAGATCACGAATTTCCTCATAAAATTCTTCAATTTCTTCTTCAGCATGACTTGTGGTGGGTGCATAAGTTTGAATAATCTGAGCCTGGTATCTTCTCGAGAGTTGGATAACGAGTCGTGCAGCTCTGTCAGAGGAACGTTCAACTTCTACAACTTTATCCTTCAGTTTCTTGTTTGTTATAAATCCAACACCACTAGTTCTGCCAGTATCTGTCCCACGATAGAAGAAGAGATGTCCACTTTTCAGTTCAATGAGATCTTCTCCTTTTCTCCTTACCTCACTTAGCCCGACGATGTCCCACTTGATCCTTTGTAGTTCCTCTTCCAATTCAAGAAGCCTTGAATCAGAAGATAGGGAGCGTCCGTTATACGTAGCCAAGGTCATCATCAGATGGCAGCCTAGTCCGGCCCTCCGGGGATTCTTAGCACCCTCTGCCTTCATGTCGCACTGGCCGCTGCCTTGGCCAGGTACATTCCAGCTGCCGGAGACTGAGGGCCAAGATTTCAGTTGTGGAGTCATTTTAGGGAGGGTTTGGCCATAACTCACCACGCTGGCCAAGCGGGTTGGTGAGTGTGGGATAGTTATACCGCTATTGGCGGTCGTCAGAGCCCCTTTAGTGGGAACAGGATGTACCACGAGAAGGCGGGGTTGACATTTGTCAAGGAGAGGCTGTGGTGTTACGCATCACCTGACCTTACATCCCTATATATATATATATATAGTGTTAGTAGCAGGAGATGCCGAAAATTACCGCGTATTAGCCACGCAGCCTCCCTTCCAGCCCACCCCACCCAAGCGGGGATTGACTTCGGAGTGAGGCGTGAGGGAGCAGGAAAAATAAGAAAAAAGAAAGAAGTCCTAAGAAGACTATCTGGGAGGAAGCGGTGGGGTCATTTTTACGAATTTTCTTTATGACCCAATTAAAATATGTACGTAGATCAGATTGTTATTCACAGTTTTACCCACTTACTGTGATTTCAGTACCAAGCTCTTTCTTAACCTGTTTCGAGACGTTAGAAATGATAGACAATGTGACAATAGCAAAGAACTAACAAAGAATATTCCCATGTTTTTTACCCCCGCTGTCACTGTTTTCCCTTTATATTTTGCGCTGTCTCTCTCTCTCTCTCTCTCTCTTTTTATTCTATTCCCTTCTCTTTCTTTTTTTACTGAACATAAATCAATGTAATAAGAATTTTAAATCCTCCGTACTAAGTTTAATTGTTAATTTTTTCTAGAAAAACTGAAACCAAAATGTGCAAACTTAATCAATTACGATCTTCGCTACTTGAAACGTAAAAGCTTCGTTATGGTGTAGGGGAAGCGATCGCCAGTCGAAGGCGGTAAACATTATGTTTTTTTTTTTTTTTTTTTTTTTAAGATTCAAATCCTTGTTTACAACTTTATTTACATTTGATACGGATATTTAAAACGGTTTAGCGGTTGCTCTTTCGGTCCGGGGATTTTGTTTTACAACCAGAGACTTTAAATAGTCATAAAAGTACATGCCTTCTTTGCATATGCGTTTGGTGTTCTTTTTCCTGTTAAAAACAATGCTCTTGACGATTTCCCTCTCTATTATTAATAATTTTGCTTATTTTACATTTAGAAATTCTAATGCCATAATTTTCATAGCATTTTTCAATTACAGACCACTTCTCTTCGTATAGAGCAAAACATAACCTTCTTTCCACAGCTTGTTTACGTGCGCCATTTTCTTAGCAGACAATATTTAACTGCAGCAGATGTTGCTTCCGTGTTCATCCAACACTCAGGTGTCCGTTTCAATTCCTTTTATTTTCTGTAATTTCTTATCAAAAATGTTCTAAAAATGTGTGAATATCTTGTGTATTTTATTTTTATTTATTTTTTATGTGTAGAAACAATGTCAATTGTTTTATTTTCATAGTATTAATAGATTATTCTGCTCTTTTCCAAGAGTGGCGTATTAAATTTTATAAACTCGACCTCTCCTTCGGATCTAACTTCTGTTCAAGTTGCCCAGTTGCTTGCTTTTAAAAATGAAACCCCATCCTCTCTCTTCCTGATTTACATCTTTTTACTTCTGAATATCCAATGATCGGAGGTAGCGTGCAATATGTAGCACTGCTATTGTAGCATAGCTGTAACTGGATGATGAAGATGTTTCAGTAGCACCGTACAAAATAAAGTAGCCTGTAACGAAAAATTATGCTAGAAATCCAGCCACTTTAAAAAATGTATTTTTCAAACCACGTAACTTTTCTGGATTTCTTGAAGCATTTTTCGCTGGAACAGATGAACTGAGTGCTCATTCCATACAATCACGTACCTGGCTTGACTTACATTGTAAAAATTCACGAAACTGTTAACCATACAGTATTATTTTCATTTATTAAAGCTATTGACAGGGAAGTCTTCTCAGTCGACATGCGCAGACAGCGCGCGCAAGATAAACGCGAAAGGTATTTCTTTGAAGACAGTTAATAGCCATACATTCGATTTTTTTACCAAATAAAATTAATTTGTGGACACTTGTTGACCGTGTTTTTATTTGAATTCTCTGGGCATACCAGCTACCCTGAAATACAAGACACTGAAAATGTTAAAATGTGTTACATATGATGAGCTGAACTAAGGTAAACACAAATTGTGTAATTTGACATAGTATTTAGCTTTGAATGTCATACGTAAGAACGTACATATAAAGATCATCATCATTGGTGCTAAAATACAGCGAAAATGATTACTTTTAAGGAAAAGTAGTGCAAATAAGTACTTTTCAGATGAAGTAGTTATACCTGTGACAGTACCAAGTAACTTTTAAAAAGTAGGCTTCCTAGTCACTGTAAATATCTGGGTGGTCATATTTTTCATGAATGCAAATTAAAAACAATTCCATTTCCTTTGGATGTTAAAGGCTTAATTATGTAGAAAAGGTTCATGGGATTGAGATAACTGTTTTTATAATTATAACAGAATGAATGAAAGTATTTCTCTTTGCAAGAAAGCTGAACTTGAAAATTTTTAAGTTCAGTTTTTTCATAGATATTAAGTGATCTCTCCACAGAGTGTAAATCATAAAACAATTATTTCTCAGCTTAGTTTTTCCAGAATAGAGATGTTAGCTTATCATGAGTGTCGAGCAGTAAAGCGAATTAAAACTAATTTCTGCGTCGTGATATATAAAAGCAGTAAGGTCTGCCATCACGTAACTAAAAGAAGAAACGTATTCTATGTAATCGCCACATTAACTAAGAGAAGAAACGTTTACTTGCATTCATGAAAACTTAATATTTACTTAAAACAAAAGCTGAAGGAAACGTAAATGAAAACAGAACAGCACATTTTTGGATTTTTTTATTGCTATATTCAAAATTTCTAATCAGATTACACAAGCTGGGCAGTGTCACAAATCCAAAAGTTTGTGAAAGATACTGCAGTTGGAAAGGAAACCATTGATGTAATCACATCCTTTTGCATGCATATCAATTTACGACCATGATGATTAATATCCCATTGAATGGGAGCATGCCTAACAGAAAACTTAAGAACATGGTATTCAATATACAATAAAATGTGCGCGAAATATTATGTAAATGCGTAAGAAATATGATCTCAATACATAGCAAAATAGAATTAATAATATAAACAAGCAAAGGAGACGCTTGTTGAGAGTAATAAAATAAGAATTAATGCTCCAAAAGAGAGCAACGAGTGATAAATATGAAAAAGGCTCCAAAAGAGAGCAACGAGTAATAGGCAAAAAAGAAAGCTCCAAAAGAGAGCACTGAGATGCGCATAAAATAATAAATATAATCAATAAAGCATTTAATAATAAACCAAGCACTAAATATAAATGTTAATAAATATAACAAATACGCGCACTTGTTAATATAGAAAGATGTAATACTGCTTTCCTAAAAGCATAAGTTAGTCACTAAACTCACTGTTTTCATAATCCAGTTACATGGTTTAAATTGAATGCATGCAACATTCTGAAGTTTTTGTTTGCTTGTTTGAGATTCCTTTTACATACCAAGAACTGCAGAGTAGAGATACATGTTAAGTTACGCTTTGATCATTTCCTGATTCATTTAGTGAGTGCAATATCTTAATAATGCTACTCTCCGATGAAATTAAGTTAAAAAAATATTAGAATTTTTGATTACAAGCAAAACTAGACATTCCTTATTCATGAAGCATCATTTGCTGTGGAGCAGATGTACCTATACAGAAATGAAAAAAAATGCTTTTCTGTCAATTAGTCACGTCGACACCTCAGCTGTAACTTCGTAGTTAGGTGGGATGAATTACAAGGAAAAGTGAATAGAGGAAAATTGTATACAGACGTATAAGAAAAGCACAACCACGAGAAATACTAATCTTCACTATAGGAAATCTTGCCAACCAAAATCTGTGGACCATTATTCCTCATATGAGGTGCAAATACAGGGACTGGAAATTCGACCACAGATATGTTTTGTGTGTACAGCAGCGGCTCGTTTGCCGTTTACGTATATTCATTGCTCAGAATCAACCTGGAGACACACTCCTGAGGAAATCAAAAAACCAAAAAACTGTTATCGATCCCTTCGATTTAAAAGGTTAGAGCAGAAAGCATTATGAAGATTGAAGATATTGTTCTTAGTGAAGCAATTAAATTGTAGTTTTCATTCAGATTGTAGAACGGTCATTTTCCTCATGTGCAGTAAAATATAATGCAAGACTACATTTCACATTTATGCCTTTGGTTGATATGACAATTGGCATAAGCAGTGTTGCACATTGGTTCGATAAAATTGGACTTCTTAATCACTTACCTTCTCCTAAATATTAACTGAGGCCGGGTATTAATGAAATATATTTCAGTTCTGTTCTGGTAGCCATAATGGGTTCATTTGTCATATGAAAGAGGGAGATATTCTAACTGAGCAGAACACTTACACATAATACGATGCACGAAAAACAATGCTCAATGACAGTGCACAGATACGCACAAAAAAAAAAAAAGATAAATTGCTCACACCAGGGACAGCATGTACACAAAACTCGCCATCCATAAGACTAAGAAACTTGGTCTCGCCCATCTTGACACATATTCGGTGATCTGAAGCTCAGGTGAAGGAAAGAAAAGACAGGGAGCAAGTGCACTCATTTCTGTTGCCAAATAATGTTAACAAAACTTCAAATGGCTCAACACTCCTGTTACAGATAACGGCATGCGCCTTTGGGAAAATTTCAAGTTATTTACGTAGAATACCGGCTTCTTTCAAATTTCTGGGAAACATGAGTCAATTGGAAGCTGTTTCTGCGATCCTTTCCTTTTTTCGCATGTAACTCAAGTTTCCTCATAAATTTTCCAAAATTACTGAAATCTCAGAAAAAAGATAACATGATACGTGTCACCGTTTAAAATGGGAATACGCCATTTCTCATGCCTAGCATTAAAAAAACACTGATATTTTTCTACATTTCTGAATCCTATTCAAAAACTAAAAAAGTTAAAAACTGCTTTTGGGCAATAAAACTCTAATTGGTTTGATACATAGTTTGACAATTACTAATTATTAAGTTAAACTAAATTAATTAAATCTTCAAGGACGATAACCTTTACAGATTACATGCCCGATCCTTGAATCTTTAATTGAAATTATTTTCGTGAAAATAACGGAAACAATAGCGACAACTGAACACTCCTATTACTATTCGTTTCCGTTTTCTGTATCGTTTTTTTATCGACCATGTTCCCTATATTATCCAATAAATCGGAATATAGGCGGATCTCACAAATGGTGGCAATACATTCTGCCGCTCCAAAACACTAAGACTTGTCCTTCACACTTTTCCCCCAACCATTCGTCTAGTTGGGATTCAATGTTCCCCTCAGAAGTAAAAACTATGTGCAACAGGGATTACACACAAATTTTCTGGTATATGCAAAGACACCTACGAATCGCAACACACACACACACACCCTTGTCACCGCAAATCATCCGAGTGTTAGCGGGCATTCGAAACACAGCACCTTTCGGAATAAGTTCGCAACTAAATCAACAATAGCTGGAAGTACAACACACAGCTTAGGGGAGAAGTGTATACTGAGAAAATTCCAGACGCAAACACAAAAGTGGAATCTCGTGCCCAAGGGATGTAAGGCCCGTCACTCGCTGAACATGCAAACCTGACACAACATACAACGCCCACATGAGGTACAAGACGAGTACAGGACATCGCACACGGTGTACAGTTCGCGAAACAAGACAAAACACACGCTGATGCTCACGACGAAATTCGTCAACAAAACAAAACGTCATTGCTGGTCACAAAACGAAGATCTCACCATTACCATATGGCTGGAAACGAAAAGCTCACCATTACCAGATGGCTGGAAACAAGGGGGAAATGCAACACTCTGTCTTGACACAACACGTATAACTTTCGCCGAATTAAGGCAAGCCATAACTGTTGTACGGAGAAAAAGTATGTAGGAAATGCAAAAAGAACAGCCCATATAGAACTTTAGACAATGTGCAGTGTTCATTCAAGGTCCGAATACTACAGTACATGGTACCAACGGAATGAATCGCACATTTATCATGCATACAAAGCAGGGAAATCACACTGGAAGCAAACTAATCACAGAACGCTCTCGAAGGACACACCCTAGCAGCACATATTCTCATACGTAAAGCACAGAACTACTGAAACGAAAATACAGTCCACAGTACGATGTACTAAACACAAGCTTACTTGAAAAGACAAAACTCTCGATCTAGCGCAGCAGAGGTTAGAAAAACTACAACGTAGACACCGAGGAAAACATTAACTAAACTACAAAGTACATGAGAATCTACAATATTCACACAAAACATAACCTCGCCCACTCACTGTCCTAACTGCATGCAAAATACGCAAACACGTAACAACAGAACTAATAGATGTTATATTAAGCGACAGCGCAAAAAAATTAGCCCTTCCTATGAGGCACAACACGTGACACGGCATAAACACTACATAAAACAAATCTTTAATGAACATAACAAGCCACAAAAAACACAAGGCAGAACAGAAGCTATTGCCCATATATGTATAAAATAAGTTACATTATGCTGGTGCGAGATTGAGTTCATACTCGAGGCTATTCAAAGACTCCAGGGGGCATGCATGAACAACAAGACAAAACGCGCTCGGTGCAACATTCAGGCGATGTATAAGATGGACCACAGAGACAACATTTAAACTAGTGACAATCCACAGATGGACACAAAAATGTCTTGCATGTAAACATACTGAATGTTGAATGCATGAACTCTTACCACGTTAAAAACGTTTTACTGCAAGTTTTGTCTAAATCTTAGTCTTAGTGGAAAACATAGTCCTATGCATTTAGTAAATTCCATATACAATATAATTTATTCTTAGAGACAATTTTAATTTTACTTCTACTCTGATCCTCGAAATATGTGGCAGTATTTCTTCTGAAAACGGATTTGCTGTAAAATCAGACTTATCACTTGGATTTTTCAGACAAACGAACTACCCTATGATGGTCCCCAATTTAGCAGTGTTTGTACTCAAATTTGCACAATTTTAAGGAAATGAGCACTTAGCAGAAAATCCCTGAAGTGTCATGAAGTAAAAATATCGACTTCCTTTCTCTCAGCTTCAGCAACTCTCTTATGCCATAAGAAGGGCGGTGAATGAAAATGTTTGACATTTTCCATATAAATTATTTAATGATATTCAGCTACACCCAGAGCACATAATATATATCGTAATAAAAAATTCCGGGGTTTTCTTTTACTGCTGTTCAAAAATTTAATCAGTAGAAAAGAAAAATTAAAATTAAACTCCTGTCTATGCTTCCATAGGCAGAATGGCCTAAATAAGCACAAATTATTTTATACACCCCCAAAGTTTCAATGTCATTCTCTCAAAATTATTTTACTCGCTGAGCTGCAGAGTGGAATAGAAACATAATTTGGTATTGCGAAGAGAACAGTTCTGCAGCAATTCACTAATTCAGGAAGGATTATTATTATGCTTACAGTTATTTCATTCGACACAATAACGCGCCCATCTCACTGGAACCTCTATCTCTTTGAAAGGCGCACAGTTTTGTCGATCTTTTGGCGCCTGCAACTGCCAGGAATAATTAAACTGGACCCAGCCAAGAGTAACAAACCTTCCGCTGATATCTACTGACTCTGAATGTATTCTGGGCCCCATGCTATTCAAAGACTCTCTCAACGGTCATCGCATCTCTGTCTGTATTCGGCGTCCTTCAGGAGGTGAATATCTACAACGAGCTCACACCTGAAACCATGGTAGACTTCACTTCTGCAAACTCTGAACGAAATTTCCTGATGTTAGCCAAACTGTTCACGTGACCCAAATGTCACGTATGACTCCCATTAAGGGACATTATATAACATAGACACATGGGCGGAATACCTTTCACAAAAGTGACTGGCTCAATAATTGTCAATGCATAAATGCAAACTTTTTGTTAAACTCTCCTTTCGCGTGGAGCCACTGCTAAACGCAACAATGCGTTGTACATTAGTTGGAGAAAGGAACATCCAGAGACAGAGACAGAGACAGACACACACAGAGAAACAGAGCAGCGTGCAGAGACAGAGAGAGAGACACACACACACACACACACACACACACACACACAGAAAGAGAGAAACAGAGCAGCATGCAGAGACAGATAGAGAGACACACACACAGAAAGAGAGAAACAGAGCAGCATGCAGAGACAGAGAAAGAGAGACACACACACACGCACAGAAAGAGAGAAACAGAGCAGCATGCAGAGACAGAGAGAGGGAGACACACACGCACAGAAAGAGAGAAACATCCAGAGACAGAGAGAGAGACACACACACACACGCACACAGAATGAGAGAAACACACAGAGACAGTTAAAGACACACACATAGAAATAGAAAAACACGCAGAGGCAGAGACAAATAGGCAGACGTAGACAGTGGGAGACACACACACAGACAGACAGAGAGAGACACACTAAGAGAAATAGACAGTGAGAGACACACTGAGAGAAACATACATAGAGAGACACAGAGGTAAAGAGAGAGATACAGACAGGCACACAGAGCCAGAGAAAGAGGAAGAGCTTGCCTTAATATATGCGAGCATTTATTGACAAGAAATTCATGTTCCAAGAAATACAAAATGGCACCCACTATTTTGATATGGAAGCGAGCGTTTTTTTATATCTCCATTCCAAAGTTCCATGTACATCCTTCAAATTGATTACTTGTGTTGATGTATTTGTTATTCCATGAAAGTTCTGTGAGACTGACCAATATCCGATCTATAGCACGTGGACTTCGGTTCCACTTAGTCTCCGTTATCGATCACAAAATTTGAGCTTTCTTTGGAAGAAGAAAAAAATGATTCACCTGCAAGACTTCTACTTGCAGCATAGATTTGATTAGTTGAACTTGTTCCCCAGTACAAAATGCATTTCGCATTTTCTAGCAAAAGTTATATTTTCACCTGAGCGCAGAGGAAAGGGCCTGTTTCAGGGGAAGTGTTCCTTAATTTGGATGGCCCAAAGAGTAAGACGCATCACTGCTATGTTTCTGTAGTGGCGAAGAATGGCAATTTCAAATAAAGGGATAATGCGCAAAAGTGTCTAAGAGGCAAAGGATGTAGTCTGTCACGACCATCTGTGATGGCGACCATCCCTTAAGAAATGTATGCTGGCTACCATACAGTCGGCTGATAGCCATAACCCACGGAATCCACGTGGAAAATTGTATCAAATTTTCAACAATGTACACGAAATTCAAAGTCGACTAACGTCAAAAAGGGCAGAAATCGGATGCAATTTGAAGTCAGAGCTTCAATTATGGCTTAGGGTGACCAGTGAGCAAAAGGAAGTGCCGGAAGAAAAACCTCCACTTTGCTGACAGTGATTTTTTATATCAGTCAAAAATGAAACATAGAAGCATTTAATTATAGATATGAGCAGACAAGAAACGGTTGATATATGCTGCCAAATACAAATATTAATATGGAAAGGGATTAGCATTTTCAAAAGTCTCAAACATAAATTTGGAATAGCTGTTAGGGTCAGAAAAAACACATAAACCCATCGTAAATTTATGATTTTGTTTACAAGAATTAATTAGCTTAAAATAAATGGCAGCTTTATTTAAATTCATAAATCTATTTTTACAGGTATGCAAGTTAAACAAGATAGTTTCTATACTGCAAGGAGGAGCCCTAAAGATAAATCTTTATTTTTATTTTCTTTCAAAGCATGCTCAGATTTGGTGTTTGGTAACGGCGTCATCGTGAAACAGAAGTCCACGTGTACATGTTAGGATATTGGCCAATCGCACTGAAATTTTATAGAATAAAATAAAAGTGAAATAATCAGTTTGAAGGGCTCACGTAGAACCTTCGGATCGAGATATAAAACACGCTGCCTTCTGTATTAAACATCGTCGGCGGCATGTTGTATTTGTTGGAATATAAAATTTCTTCATACACACAATAAATGTTCACATATATTTAGCCAAGCTGGAAAATGTCCAACTAATTTACGAAGCATTGTTGCTTTTACCAGTGCCCCCCCTCCCCCGAGAGTTGAACGGTAAGTTTGCACTTATGCATTGATAAATATACAGCCCCTGTGAAAGATGTTCCGCATATGTGCCTGTGTTCTAATTCTGTGTAATATGATGACCCACAATGGAAGTAGTAATTGACATTTTACATCATATGGACCATTCAGCTGCTGTCAGGCAATTCATTCGGAGGTTTGCCGTCTTTCATAGCTTCAGGTGTCGGCTCACTGAATTTATAAAATCTATTTATTATTTTTCATTTTTTTAAATTTTATTTACTTCTTATTGTTATATGGAATTGCGCGAGTACAGGCGGATATGCGATGGCGGTTGACGAGAGTTTCTAAAATGCTTTTGCAACAAGAAAACATCAAAAGACTCGTCAGTCCAGGTTTCTGGTAGCTGAATTGTATTCCTAGCCGTTGCAGGTCGCAGATTTCCCGGAGTAAATTCTGCAAGAAAAGAGTATTCCACATTTGGAGAAGATGGGAATTCACGTCTGCTCACCCACGGTAATGTTAGTCGAAACGCTTTTAACAAGGTAATCACCATTTTCAATCTATTATTTGTTAGTGAACTGCACTTTGCCCTAAATTAAGAAGTATTTCTGTTTTACTCCCCAGCCGCAGCAAGTGAAACATATTGGTGAAAATACGTTTAATAGTTCGGACGGATGATTTCACTAGTAACCCAGAAATATGAACCCATATTAAAGAAATAAAGATTTTAAAAAAGACGGATTTTATCTGAAGGGATGATGTTGAACCCAATCATATTTACGTCAGATACATTCTCAAAAGAAAAAAAGGACAGCAGAAGCACACCAGGACAGGAAGGAAACTGAAGTGAAAATTACAAAACTCCGTTTTTAAAATTAATTTTGTTCAGACTATTAGCAATCTGCAGTTTCTGAGATGAGTTACAACTTTTATTACCATTTATATTGAACAGTAAAACTTGCAATGAAAAATGTTCAACGTGTATTCAACACAAAGTATGCTTTGAAGCTGGTTTGAATATATGAGCTACAAAATGGAACACAGCATGCTGAAGAAACACGAAGTACCAGTAAGACACCAAAATACTTCACAGTACGCATTTTATGCGTACAGTATATACCACTCCGATACACATCACGATAGGCGGTAATAATAAACACACGTCATAACGAGACGAAAAGACGACATAACACTCACAAACCCACAAGAGACAAAAATAATTAACATCGTTCAACACGAGTAGCAGATTCATCGTACGAATGATGCAGAACACTTAAGGGAGGAACAGAAAGAACACAGAATACAACCCTAAAACCATGTACACAGATCATGTCTGGATATGCAACCCCACTTGAAGGCGTGCAACTGTGTGAGAGCACTTACAATGGGAGTGCGCATGCTCGAATATTGAACTCGTATTTCAGTACAAGATAAACGGAAACGAAAAGTGAAGTCGTTAATGCATAGACATTTATTAACATACGGGACCTTTGAATTTTAGGAGGGAAAGGCCTCGATCTTAAGGCAACAGATGTTTTCAAGCAAAAGTCATGCATGCTTTGTCATCGAACGAAGTCCGAATTCGGACTTCCCCTTAAAATAATTTTCATTTAAGAAAAAAATGTTTGATAAACTATTTCTATTGTTAGGGGAACAATCATTTCCCTATTTTTTTTCTGTCAAGGTATCTTTGGAATGGGAATATACGTGAAGCGAAGTGGCGCATTCGGAAAACGTACCATGATATTTTTTCAGAAATTTAATTCCATTGAAATATGCAAAGAGGAGAGCCTGATCATTATGATCTGACTTCCTTATCCCCACTCAGCTCGAATAACTATTCTTTCAACAGCACATTTTGCTCTCTATGTCTAGTTAATATCTCCGTCTGGCACATGGTGTACTACGTACACTGCACTTCTATTAAGCAATTTCAAATCCTTTTGTCCTGTCTTTTGCATCATATTTTTTGTTCCCTATATTATTTCGTTATTCCTCAATTTTTTCCTGCAATTTATGTAAATATTGTGTCTCCTCCGAACAATCCTACGAATTAAAAGTTTGCGTCATACTAAGACCAGAACATCAGGTTTTGAAGACAGATCATGAAAAAACGAGAAATCAACACTAGACAAAGTAAGCCAGAAAATCGACTGCTTAAAACACGAAATAAAAAGAAAAGAAAAAATTAATTTCAGTAATTATTCAACTCACTAACTGACAGAAAAATCTGCTCAGCTTTGACAATATAGTTTAAGAGTATCGTGACATCCATATGAGAAAAAAAAGTAAAACAGCTGAAGCAGAAATTTTGAAAAATTAAGGGCATGGTTTGTATATACACATAAGGAATGCCTAGAAAATGCTTAAGGGGTACAAGTTTTAAGAATTTTGAAGTTAAGATGTCTAAATTTCTGATTCAGGAGTTAACTCATGACTAATTACGAACGTTTTGCATGTTTTAACGCAATTTAAAAGTTCTTGCCTGAGTTTATACTTCATCTGCAGTCTCTCCTAACAGTCAGGTGGATGCGATTGACGTTCTTTTTTTTTTCCTCTGCAGATCTTCATGCACTTTTTTTTCCTATCATAAGTTTTCTTCGTTTACATCAGATGCTGTTTATATTTCCTGAAAAATAAAGTGAACATTTTGCAATGAATATTACTGATATCAATAATTACATGTATGTGCGTGCATATATGAGATAAAACTAAAAACCGGAACGCCACAATTAAAGAATTATTGCGCTAAATTTATGCAATATAAAATAAGGATCTTGCTACCAAATGCAGGGGTTTTATAAGCTCGTCATTTAACAAAAGCATTAGAATAAAGTGCAAAATATATTTCAAGTCCATTTTTAATTTTCTGAAGTACACAGTGTGTAGTACACCAAAAGAAGTTGAAATTTAAGCTCCCGTGTATGAAAAGTTTTGTTTCAGAAGAGCTGCACTTGAAAAACCATGGTTATGTTTGCAGCAGCCAGATGAAAAAATATTTTTTCACACGGATTTCAGAGGCGCAGATATATTTTTACAATGGTAAATGCACCATGGCGCCCCTAGTGGGCAAGAACTGCATCTGGAGAATCAAGCGGTATGTCTGATTTTAACTCAATGGGAGCTACGTAGAGGTGCTGATGAATCTTTGGCTTTTCCCATTTCACATATTCTTGGAATGATAATGCTTATGTAATATCAAAATTAATTTTTTGTATATGTCTGACCAAACATCATAATTGTAGCCTGATTATTTCACTTGTTTTTGCAAGTCTGAAGTGTTAATTAAGTAAAACAGCACAGAGCAGTGATGAAATATCTTTCTTCTCGTAGCAACATATGGTTGTGAAAGGATGGACGTTGAGGAAGAGTGAGAGTAAGAAGATAGATGATTTTGAATTATAAACATAGAGACGGCTGATTATAGTTCCATGGACTGCAAGAAGGACTAATCACTCAGTACTTGACGAAATCAAGCGCAGTTGCTCTTTGGATGCAATGATCTGTTAGTAAGATCTCACATATTTTGGTCATGTGATGCATACCAATGAGGGGTGAGAGAAAATGATTATTTTTGGCAAGGTTGGAGAAAGCAGGAGGAAGAGAAGACACAGAAGAAGATAGTTGGATGGAGTTAGAGATGTTTGTAAGAGTTTCGGGAACTTCCTGAGAATAGACCTTTGAATATACCTTGGAAGAGTTTCGGGAACTTCCTGAGAATAGAAGATTTCGGGCTTTTGTTCAATAGCTCTAGGAGAAATCAAATTATCCCATTAAGACATTGGCGGAAAGTGAAAAAAGAACACCAAGAAGGAGACCTCTGATACCAACGAAATTTATACAGCATAATAACGGAATACAGAGGATAACATTATGGAAAAATACAGCTGTATTTTCTGGTAAACTGAAAAAAACATTTCCATGTAACATGGTTAGTACGAGGTTGAACCGCCATGAACTTGGTCATACTGTGCAATTCTGGCATGGAGTCTGTCGTACAGATGTTGGATGTAAGTTTGGGGTATTGAGTTCCAAGCATCCTCAATCTGGACGCATAAATCGGGGATGGTCGTGGCTGGCCGTGGAGACCGGATAAGTCGTTGTCCCATAAAATCCCACACGCGCTCAATGGGAGACAAATCCGGTGAACGTGCAGGCCATGGAAGTTGTCTCACACCCTGAAGTGCATGTTGTATTGCACGTGCTGTGTGTGAGCGTGCGTTATCTTGCTAGAAAACGCCACGATGGACCGACTTTACAAATGGCACAACAACGGGCTGAATGATGTTGTTGATGTAGGAGGGGCTGTTTAACGCGCCCGGTACAAACACTAGTTGTGTACGGGAGTGATAGCTGATCGCTCCCCACACCAGGAGACCAGGTGTAGGTCCTGTGTGTCGCTGGAGGATGCAAGAAGGGTGAAGACACTCCCCTGTGCGTCTGCCAACACTCATACGGCCATCGGAGTCTCCCAAGCAGAATCTGCTTTCATCGCTGTACACGACAGATCGACATTGCGTTCTCCAGAGCAGACGTTGGCGCCAACACTGGAACCATTCCTGACGGTGGGCTGGAGTCAGAGGTACACATACCAGAGGCACACGTGCACGTCGTCCTGCATCCAGTAGACGGTTGCGGATTGTTCGCACAGTCACCTCAGGTGCAACGGCAGCTCGGATTTGCGTCGCAGTGGATGTTCTGCTTGACATCGCCGCTCTTCTTATGCGTCGATCGGTCTGCTTATCAGTACGTCTGTGGCTCCCGGTTCCACGTCTTCTCGTGTTGGAATGTTCCTCGGACAATCTACACCACCATCGTACCACCACCGATACTTCCCGTCCAATTCGCTCCGCAATACGACGATACGACCACCCGGCCTCGCAGTGTCCGACTAGAAGACGTCGCTCAAAGTCCGATAACTGCTGAAATCGAACACGTCTTCCATGTCCAGGCACAGCAGCTTCTTCTGGGTCTTCGCACATGTCCGTACGCCGACGACTGATTACATTCACGTCGCCGTA
This sequence comes from Macrothele yani, assembly GCA_039090855.1. NCBI lineage: Eukaryota > Metazoa > Arthropoda > Arachnida > Araneae > Macrothelidae > Macrothele > Macrothele yani. The sequence continues at coordinate 70,830,462 of CM076999.1, read as the reverse complement.
CTCCTTAAATACCACCGACGATAATTTGCATATTATGCCGTGCTGTGGCGTAAGCGCTCACCGGTTGGTCCCGAAATTAGAAGAAGAGTTATCGGAAAAAATGTAATTTACCTTTACGCCTCTTAGCGGAAAATCTATGCGTAATTTGAAAAAGTAACTATATCTAAAGTACTCTTCGACATAAATGGAATAGAAAGATAAAAAAAAATTCAATCGGATGTTTAGAAACAAATATGTGGAATAAAACGTATTTTTGAATTCGACATCATCTGCATTTATGCCCTCTACCGGAGAAATTGTACATCGTAAACAAAAACTAGATAAAGGATCATCATTTGCATATTTAAAGCTTCCCAATGCAAAAAGAATTTTTCAAATCGGTGTAATAGTTGCAGAGACATCGAGGGTACAGGCGGACGGACGGACAAACCGATAACAGAACAACGATCTTTTTTTACAAAAAAAGTACTAAAAATAAATGAGCCTGAAAAAAGGGTCTTGAGTGAGACGTGTGATGGATATCAGCGAACTTCGAGTTGTGTACTGAGCAGCTGTAAATGGGGACACTTAAAATATTAACGTTTAGTAAAATTTAACTTAATGAGTTTTAATGTTTTATCTAGGAGATGAGCTTTCTTGGATAGCTCATTTTCAGAGAAGAGCTAAGAGATATGTATGCGAGGGTAGTATGGAAACTGACGCAAAAGTGGGCATAACTTTTTTATTAGCTGACAGAGATCGTTCAAATTGCACATGTTGATAGATTAACTCTTCCTCCACAGTAACGCTTCTTCTTCATGGCAGGTAAATAATGGATTCTAAGCGGAAGCAACGTGCCAGCATTGAGTTCTTGACGAAGGAAGGGTACAGGCTGTCCGACATCCATAGAAGGCTGCAGAATGTTTACAGTGATTACATCACTGATAATAGCAATGTGAAGAGATGGATAAAGAAGTTTAAAGAAGGGGAAACCACTATTGAAGACAAACCACGCAGTGGTAGACCATCACCTGCGAACACTGACACGAATCGTCAGACAGTAGATGAATTGATCAGCGCGAGAGACAAGTCACAATCCGTGCGTTTTCTGCACTACTGGACTGTGAGTGGTCACAATGCCATACAGAAGTTGGTGGAAGACCTAGGATATCTGAAAGTGTGCGCAAATTGAGTACCTTGGAAATTGACACCCGATTTGAAGGAGAGAAGGGTGAAAGCGTGCTCTGATATGCTGGAAGCGTTTGAAGCTAATGAAGACACGTTTTTCCCATCTGCTGAGAGGGGAGGTAACGTTAACGTATTACTACGATTCGGAAAAGAAGAATCAATCCATGGAATGGCATCACACCTTTTCACCAAGGCTTAAAACGTTTAAGAGTCAGCGATCAGCACAGAAAGTCCTGGTGACTGTTTTTTGGGATGACAGATGTTTCCTTCTTGATTTTCTGAAACGTGGCCGTACCGTGAATAGAGAGGGGCACATTGAGACACTCAAGAAGCTTATAGAAGCCATAAGGAAGACGAGACTGAACAAGAATTTGAAAAGTATCCACATTCACCATGGCAATGCGAGACCACACAGAACTTTGGCAACAAATCAGGCCATCAGCAAATTAGGCTAGTCGATGATCCCTCATCCACTGTACAGCCCAGATGTGGTGCCCTCCGACTTCGACCTGTTCGGTTCAATGATGGACAATCTCATGGGACAAAGATTTGATGACACATACGAGGTGAAAGTGGCTGTGAAGAAGTGGGCACAACAGTCCACATCTGAAATTTTTCCATAAGGATTCGAGAGTTGGGTTCAACGATGGTGCAAATGCATAGTACTTCTGTATAGAGAAAGGGTTATTTCACCAACATGTGCAATTTGAAGGAAAAGTTATACCCATTTTGGTACAACCCTCGTATATACATATACTGATCATTGAATTATGACAACCTACTTATTTCCCGTGGGTCCTCCTTTCAGCCTCAGTTTATCTGGATTCAATGAGACGCCGGGGGAGATATGGCCAATCAAGCTATGTTTATTGCGGCCTTAAGTTCAGGTACGATGGTGATTGGTGTATCCAGATGCCTGATATTCCATTCCACTGTGCCCCAGAAGTGCTCTACGGGATTCATATCGTGAGAGTTCGGAGCCCAATTGATATTCTGGAAGTATTAACTGTGTTCTTCAAAACATTCCTGCACAACATTAAACCTGTGGCTCTGCGCACATTCATTTTGGAAGACACCGTCACCATTTGGGTAAAAATGCAATATTGCTGGGTATACAGATTCAGCAAGCAATTCACGATAATTAGCGCCCGTCATTTGTTGTTCCATATGCACCAGGTGTTCACGTTCCAGCCAGGTAAACATGCCCCACACCATATAACAGCCTCCACTGTCTTGCACTGTGGGGACCATGGAGGATGGATCGAATGCCTCAAGCTATTTGCTCCAAATATGTACACGACCATCCAAGGAGTATTGTAAAAATGCGACTCTCCAGACCAGCACACTTTTCACCAGTCATCCGGCGTCCAACTTGCATAAGCTTTGCAACAGGGGAGGCCTTTGCGCCGATGAACTATGGTTGGGACAGTATGTCCTGTGGGTTATCTACTGTTATAGAATGGTTAGGAGAGGATGTGGTATGTGTTGTCTACTCTTATAGAATGGTTAAGAGAGGATGTCGTCTGGGTTGCCTACTGTTATAGAATAGTTAGCAGAGGATGTCGTCTGGGTTGTTTACTGTTATAGAATGGTTAGGAGAGGATGTCGTCTGGGTTGTCTACCCTTATAGAATGGTTAAGAGAGGATGTCGTCTGGGTTGCCTACTGTTATAGAATAGTTAGCAGAGGATGTCGTCTGGGTTGTTTACTGTTATAGAATGGTTAGGAGAGGATGTCGTCTGGGTTGTCTACCCTTATAGAATGGTTAAGTGAGGATGTCTTCTGGATTGCCTACTGTTATAGAATAGTTAGCAGAGGGTGTCGTCTGGGTTGTCTACTGTTATAGAATGGTTAAGAGAGGATGTCGCCTGGGTTGTCTACTTTTATAGAATGGTTAAGAGAGGATGTCGTCTGGGTTGCTTACTGTTATAGAATGGTTAGGAGAGGATGTCGTCTGTGTTGTCTACCGTTATAAAATGGTTAGGAGAGGATGTCGTCTGGGTTGTTTACTGTTATAGAATGGTTAGGAGAGGATGTCGTCTGGGTTGTCTACTCTTATAGAATGGTTAAGAGAGGATGTCGTCTGGGTTGTCTACTCTTATAGAATGGTTAAGAGAGGATGTCGTCTGGGTTGCCTACTGTTATAGAATAGTTAGCAGAGAATGTCGTCTGGGTTGTCTACTGTCATAGAATGGTTAGGAGAGAATGTCGTCGGGATTGTCTACTAATATAGAATGGTTAAGAGAGGATTTCGTCTGGGTTGTCTGCTGTTATAGTCCATACGAGCGAGTGTGGGACACATGGGCATGACAGATACTGTTCCGTGTTAACCTTTGTTGTATTGCGAAGTCAATTGTTCAACACTGCTGCGTCTCTTGTCCTGTACGAGTCGTCGGTCCCGATACTCTGACATCCACCTTTCCCTGTCCTGTGCAGATTTGTTTCCGGGTCGTTGTCTAACAATTTGCACACCAGCCTTCATAGACTTTGACTACGGAGGCTCGCGAACTACCCACCAGTTCAGCTATTTGGGAAATGGAGGCACCCGCTCTCCAAGCTCCTGCAATTTGTCCTTTCTCAGAGTCCGAAAAATCCTTCCGTTTACCCATCACGATCTGAATTTTAATACCTACTGCTCCACTGATCTTTATATATGCTACATCAGTCGACTAATCGCGCCCTCTCGGAAATCACATGATCAACGAGCCGCATCAACCTTTGACCGGGGTTGTCTTTATTAAGAAATTATTCGGTGTATAAAGACACAAATAGAAGAAACACATGGGTTGAGTTTTTGTCAAATCCCTGTAACGTACACCGGGTGGACAACGAAAATTTAACACCTACGCAAATACGTGTCACGTCGCTGTACGCGCTACGTGGTGGCCAGCAGACATCTATTTCGCAGTCGATCAACGAAAGCGGTGTGTGAAGGTGGTATTAACAGAGCAGTAGCACAGCTAGATGTCAAAAAGGGCGATCCGCACAACGTAATGTGAGGCATATCCGAGTTTTATAGAGGACAGATTGTTGGTGCGCATCTCGCTGGTGCATCAGTGTCCAAGACAGCAAGTGTTTGTGTTGTATCGCGAGCCACGGCATCCAGGGTCACGTTGGCATACCAGTAAGAGGAAATGGCGTACCAGTAAGACGGAAGAACCATATCGAATAGGAGTAACTGTCGAGGTAAGAGGAAGCTGTCTGATAGGGACGTCCGGGTGCTAACATGGATGGTAGCCAAAAACACAAAACCACAGGTGTCCAACTCACCGCAGATTTCAATACGCACCGCGATTCAACCGCTTCCATCGAAACTGTCCGTCGGGAGCTTCACCGGGTCAAAGTTCACGGTCGTCTTTCTAACTCCATACCTTAGGTCCCCAATGCAAATGCCAAACGTCGGTTGCAATGGTGTCAGCAGCGCAAATAGTGGAAGTTGAACAACGTGAAAGGTGTATTGTTTTCAGATGAGTCGTCCTTCACTGTCTTTCTCACAACCGGTAGAGTTTACGTGGGAAGACATCCCTCACAGGATTACCACTCGGACTGTTTATTACCCACAGTGAAGCACAGAGGTAGATCGGTGATGGTTTGAGCGGCAATATTGTGGCAGTCTGTTGACCCGCTAGTTGTGTTTGAGGGACACATCACTGCCAAAGACTATCGGACAATTCAGGAGAACAAGGTGCACCCAATGGTTCAAACCTTATTCTATGACGGTGTATCAGGATGATAATGCACAGATACACAGAGCCAAAGTGGTGAATGAGTGGTTTACTGAGGATGAAAGTGAGGTCAAACATCTGTCATGGCCTGCACAGCCACCCGACTTGAACATTACTGAGCCACTCTACGGTGTTCTGGTGGAGCGAGTCCGGATAGGTTTTCCTCCACCAGTATCACGTCGTGAACTAGCCAATTTCTACAAGAGGAATGGCTTCAATTCCATCTGGCCACTGTAAAGGACATGTATCGGTCCTTCCTCGACGGATTGCAGCTGTATTGGCCTCTAAAGGTGCCCTTACACCGTACTAATAAATTGTTGTGCCCTAAACCCATGTGTTTCCGTTTCGAAATCCACCCCTGCATTTCTCTTCCACCGTGAGTGAGTGAGTTGTGTTTCCAAAAACACGCCTTGCTTTTAATTCAGGGTATTTATCGACAACCAACATGCCCCGTATGAAGCTACAAAAGAAGCAAAGTGAAATATGTTGCTCAATTATTTATAATCCATGTATCCATATTGCTGAAAGGTTGTTTACGATTGATTAAATAGGACGGATATTCGAAGCGTAACGGTTTACCTCTTTTATTTCTACGGAGTTGTCAAAACGACTTGTGTCGTCCTGTCAGAATGCTATGGATTACATGACGTCACATGAGCAGCTGTAAAAACGACTTTTCGTTGCTGTGGTAATAAAGCACCACATATACACACAGAAATTACAGAGGAAAATACACATAAAAACAAAATTTGTGAATCTTGATTCAATCTTTAAAAAAATTGTCTCACATTGTGATGTTTCACTTGGATTTCTTCAAATGTACGTGCCACTTTTTTAATTCTTGATTTTATTTTATTGACCAAGTCATTTTTTTCTAATGGAACCATTGCTACACTATCTACCAACAAGTAATTATACACCTGTGATAGCAAAGGAAAACAAAGTTTATTCACCTTCAGTAGTTGGTGGAGCCTCCACTAGGGGCGATTACAACTGCGACCCTCGGGGGCATACTCTTAACCAGGCGTTGTACGACGGCTAGCGGTATTTTTTTCCACTCGGCTTGGAGAAGACAAGTCGGTTCTTTCACCAATATTTCGGACGGTGGAGGCACCCCTTAAGTCGACGCTCCAACTCGTCCCAGAGGCACTCGATAGGGTTAAGGTCCAGGCTCTGCGCAGGCCAGTCCATTCGATTAAACCCATTGTCACTATACCAAGCAATGGTGGACCTCGCAACATGACAGGTGGCATTTTCATCCTGAAAGTAACATGGGTATACCCCGTAAAACTGCCACAAGGTAGGAAGCGCATGGTCATCCAAAATGGTGCAGTAGGTCTCGGCGTTGAGTATACCAGGAAGAGCGACGGAGGGTCCCGTGAATCACCCCCATAGCATATTTCCACCGCCGCCGAACTTCACAGTTGGCACAATACATTCCGGAAGGAGGCGTTCTCAAGGCAGACGCCAAACCCAGACCCTGCCATCCGAACGGTAGAGGGTGAACCTTGATTCGTCGCTCCAGAGAACCTGTTTCCACTGTTCAGCGGTCGACTGTCGACGTTCTTTGCACCACGTTAACCGAGCAGCGCTATTGGACTTGGTGATCAAAGGCTTGTGGCCGGCAACACGTCCATGATAATCGAGCAGATGGGCTTCTTTACGGATGGTATTCATCGAAAGAACACTCCCGGATGCCTGATGAAACTCATTGCGGATGTGGCCCATCGATTTGGTGCGGTTCTTCCGAATTCCTCTAACCAGCACCCGTCGGCCTCTAACTCCCAGTTTTGTGGGTCTGCCGGGTCGGGGCACATTCCGACAGTCACCAATCATCTTCCACTTGCCAATCACGTAGGCCACTGTCGATTTTGGGTAGTTCAACTTGCTGGATATGTCATGTATGGATCGGTAATTTCTGTGATACCCGACGATTACACCTTTCTCGAAATCAGAGAGCTCCGAACCTCGTGGCATCTTGCATGCGACTGGTTGCGTTGTTATTTCCCACACGATATTTAACGGCCGCGGCCGTGACGTGTATTAGGACCGCAGATATCGTCGATTGCAGGGGTGTCCAATTACTTGTTGGTAGAAAGTGTATAAATAATGTTTCTGTATAAGAGTTTAAATAAATAAATAGCTGTAGAACTACGCCAGGAAAAAATTAAAAATGTCATAAATGGGATTTAGGCACAAGAATATCTGTGGTTAATGAGACGAGACGTAAAAAATTGCATAAGTTTGGAAACGCTCACTTCAAAGGAAAAAACAAAACAAAGCACAGTGAAAGACGAAACTAAAATATTACACTGAATGCTTAAGTTCCGTAGACGCCAAAATTTCAGATTTGGAGAGAGATATTTTACCTTTAGGTTTCCACATGTGGTCCAGGGGATACTAGTATTTGTTGCAGTTTCGCCTTTCCTCTGCCTCTTCCCTTAGTCTTTTTCACAGTAGAAGAGAAAACAGTTTTGCTCTTGAGGTCATGATACGCGTTAGTCAGTTTCAGTTCTTGAGTCACTGTGGAATCATGGCTTGACACGGATAATTGAGATCTACGATCACCATGGCCATCGTTTATGTCTTTAGCGTTTACATCTTTACTAATCACAAATCCTAGGCGCGGAGTGAAGGGTTCACCACCGTCATGATTTTTAATATGTTTTGCGCGTCCTCTGGAATGCGTCTTCATGGAGCAGGGCAAAACAGGTCTCCGAGTTTCTAGGACAGCATGAGTCAGAGTCATTTGTACTTCTGCACAAGACTTTGCAGGCACATTTGAGATCACCTGTGAAATTAAATGTGAAGAAAAGTGTCCGACATTTTGCAAAGAGGTTTTACTTCTGATTTCTATAAACTTTATAGCGCCATGATTGTCATTCAACGAAACTTTCTGCAGAAAAGCTATATCTAGTTCACAAGATAATGTAACACAATTCATTACAAAATTAGAAGGCAAAAACTGGGCCAATTAGACACCGCAGGTACGATGGCCCTTCCACAAAACCTGAGAGTAAAATCACACAAAATGAAAAATATAGGAGCAGCAAAGTATATGTTATTCCTTATCAAAGTATCTTTCCTCCGATGAGATACAACGGTCCCGTCGTTAAGTCCAACTTTCAAAACAGGTGGCGAAGGCAATTTGTGGAAGCTGCTTTAGAGACCCCTGTACAGCTTGAATAACGACAGCAACTGTGTTGAATGTTGCACCACGGAACTTCTCTTTCTATGATGGAAACAACCATAAATCGCACGGGGCGAGATCAGGACTGTAGGCAGACTGTGGCGTGATTGCAGTGCTGCATTTCATAAGAAACTGTTGAACAGAAGTAGCCACATGTGGGTGGGCGTTATCATAGTGTAGAGTCCACTTGTCCACCAGTTCCGGTAGCTTAATCGATATGTGTCGTCGCAGACACTTCAAGACTGAAATATAGTACTCAGCATTGACAGTAATTTGTGGAGAAAAGTCATGCCGGTAGCCTACACCTTTATGATTAAAGAAAATTATCATCATCACCTTCCCAGCTGATTTAACTTGACGGACGTTTTTCGGAAGAGGCGATCCTGTGTGTTTCCGAGCACTAGTTGCGCACTTCCTGAGGGGTTAGAAATAGTACACTTATGTTTTATCGGCATTTATTACTGTGTTTAAAAAAGTTTGGATCCTTTGCAGTAATTTGTTTCTTCTCATAACACGCTTGAACTCTGGCTAAAAATTATTCTCTCGTCAGGTGATGAAGTACCCATCTGGAACACACACAACGCAGCAGTAATTTGTCGCGTAGAATGCGAAATGCCGAAGTTTTTGAAATATTAGTTGACGTCGTTATCTCTTCACGCGTAATTCTTCGATCTTTGTGCAGGATTCCCCAAACAATATAAACATTACGATTCGTAACAACACTTTCAGGTCGTCCAGGCCTACGAGCGAGTTCTCCCGAAAAAAGCCCTTTTTTGAAGTCATGGTGCCACGCAAAAATCGTTCGCTCACCCAAATATTTATCTTTGTAAGCTTTTTCATTAAATCAACAGTTTCTGGAGCCGTTTTACCGAAACGATAGCAAAATTTTATCGCACAACGCGATTCACTTCTCAACTCTGAATCACTCACCTCAATAGCTGTATGGCGAAATGCAGACCTAACTTAAACAACTACATAATAACGAAGACAGGATCGTCTGCCACGGCTAATACCTGTTGCCATATATACTTTCTTAATTCAGTTAGTTGTCTGGGTGGTTATTTTTCCCCTTTGCACTGTTGCCAACTCCAAATAAAATTACCCTCAGTTTTTATAGTACGGCCTTTGTAGATCAGACCAGTAATACAACAAATGCTACGGGAAACACTGATTATTAAAATTATTTTCACATTGGAATAATAAAGACCTGGGCATGAGTGTCCAAGTGGTTAGAGCAGACGCCTTCACACCAGATGGTTACGGGATCGTTCCCGGGTAGTTTAAGCTGCCCTGAACCACAGAAAACTTGTCGTGCGCCGGATGGGAACGTTAAGCCGTCGTACCCCGGTTACTGGACTCCTCGTTACAAATAAAGTATACCTGTTCCTACCGACCGCCTTCTGCCTCTCAACCTGAGAGCGCCCATTGTGACATCATTATCTGTCACTTCCAACTATTCTGACTCGCATTTTAAATCTAGCACACCTTTTTATCTAACCCCTGTCGTCACAATGTCCTGGGCCATAGTTCGTTTCCAATGCACAGCACGAAAGTCACATGGCTCATAGGTAGTTGCGTCTGAACGTTCCATTTCGGTGAAAACCGTACGAGAATAAGCTGGGTGTCTAAATAATAATATCCAGGACAGAAATTTTTTTTTTAATTCCCAATGAAATTGTTATATCTAGAAACTCTTAAACACCAAATTTCGTGATTATTTGTAATATAAACGTCAAATTATAATACTTAAGCCCTTCACTTACGAATTAGCACTTAGAAAAAATTCATTCTTGTCAGTTTGATTTTCAGTAATATCGGCAGTGCTGGTGCAATCGTTAGTACTTTTTAGAACCAGAACTACACTGACGGAAAAAAATTCCAACACCAAGAAGAGGTTGTGTTAGATAAATGACAGTTGGTAGGCTGTGAGAGTACATCTGTAAGATGACGTCTATGCAAATTTCGCGCTCGGCGCATACGTGTGGCGCTAGTAGCGCCCCTCGGAACATGCTAAGCAGGTTTAATGTAAATACGCGCTGTAACGTTCGTGAGCGTTAGTTATCGTTGAGATTCGACGTAGGGTGTTGATGTTAGTCAAGAATGCCTTTAAGAAGACGAAGAAGCCATTATCAACAGCTCACGGAGTTTCAACGAGGTCGTGTAATAGGGCTACGAGAAGGTGGATTTTCTTTCCGCAATATTGCAGAACGACTTAGCAGGAATGTAGCCACTGTGCATGATTGTTGGCAGCGGTGGTCAAGGGAAGGTACTGCCTCAAGAAGACCGGGTTCCGGCCGGCCACGTGGCACTACTGAGATGGAAGACCGCCGTGTACGGTGTATGGCCGTGGCGCATCGTACCCCGTCTGCGGCAGCAATTCGAGCTACAGTTGCCACCACAGTAACACAACGAACTGTTACAAATCGGTTACTTGAAGACAGCTCCAAGCCAGACGCCCTGTAGCGTGCATTCACCTTACTCCAAACTACTGCCTTTTGCAACGTCAGTGGTGTCAAGCTAGAGCTAATTGGAGGACGGAGTGGAGATCTGTTGTGTTTTCTGATGAAAGCCGGTTCTGCCTGGGTGCCAGTGATGGCCGTGTGTTGGTTAGAAGGATGTCAGGTGAGCGCCTGCAACCAACCTGTCTGTGGCCGAGACACACTGGACATACACCTGGAGTTATGGTATGGGGAGCAATTTCCTACGACAGCAGGAGCACTCTCGTGGTTATCCCACGCACCCTGACGGCACAGTTGTACGTCGGTCTGGTGATTCAACCTGTCGTGCTGCCATTCATGAACAGCATTCCAGGGGGTGTTTTCCAACAGGATAACGCTCGCCGGCATACCGCTGTTTTAACCCAACATGCTCTACAGAGTGTCGACATGTTGCCGTGGCTTGCTAGATCACCAGATCTTTCTCCAATCGAGCACGTATGGGACATCACTGGACGACAACTGCAGCGTCACCCCTAACCAGCATTAACCGTCCCTGTATTGACCGACCAAGTGCAACAGGCATGGAACTCCATCCCACAAACTGACATCCAGCATCTGTACGACACAATGCATGAACGTTTGCGTTCTTGCATTCAACACTCTGGCGGTTACACCGGTTGTTAATGTACCAGCATTTCACATTTAAAATTTCTCTTCTCGCGCTTACAATAAGCTGTGATCTTGAAACCTTAATCGAATAAATATGTTTCCTATACGAATGTATTGCCGCCATTTCATTCCTCTACAACTATTTTTTCGTGGTGTTGGGATTTGTTTTCCGTCAGTGTATGATAGTAGTTAAATAGAACAGAAGCAAACTTGGAAATTTTGAAAAACCCGTGAAACGAACACACTAGTAGATTTTCAAAAATAGAGAAAAAAGTTCAAAGAAACTATGACGTTTTCGGAAAGTAGCAAAACAAAGTACGAACAAACCAGGAAATTTTGAAAATGTAGTGAAACAAGGGACGAAGAGATTAAGAAATTTTCAGAGAAATACGAGTCAGACGAGGCAACTGGCGAGCTAAGCAAACAACTTTAAAACACTTTTCTGAGCAAATAAATTAAACAACTGATCTGAAAGAATTAGTAAAGTTGAATTAGTAATTATAATCATGTTACAAACAGTCTATGAGAGTTTTGCGCATCATTGCTAACATGTATACTCTTCCTGTGACGACAGCTTTAGCTGATTAAACATTTTAAAAACTGAAATTGATGAAGAACTGCTTAAAAAGTGCAATATGTTAGTCACGCTCAGTGCAATAGCAAAGTTAAGTATGTATGTTAAGAATTTAGAATGAAGAATACACTCTTTGAAGAGGATAAAGAGTTTATTAACAAAGGGCTAAAGATTAATGGAGATTATTCAGCTCACCTTCGTTTTGCTGATGACGTAGTCATTTTTGAAACTGCCCCTTCAGAATTGCAGAGAATGATCCACGAACATTCTGACAAGATTAAAAGAGTGGGATTAAAAATGAACTTTCAAAAGACAAAACTGACGTACAAGACTTTTTCAAGAAATGAAGATTTTGCTATTCATGGAGAAAAGCTCGAAATAACCGATTTCTAAGACATTTACCTTGGACAACAGATATTAAGTAAGAGTCACATTGATGAGGAAATTAATCTGCGTATAAAACTTGGCAGGGGAGCTTTTGGAAGAAACAGTACAACTTTCAGGAACAATGAGACATTATATCATAAAAATAAAAGTGTTTAATCAATACATCCTTCCAGTTCTTACATATGGAGCAGCGACATGGATCTTAACTGAAGAAAACATACAAAGGCTGCAGACAACTGAAAGAAGCATATTTTGTGTAACCAGGAAAAATAAAAAGAGGAACTCGTGGACAAGAGTGGAAGACATCATGATGAGAGTAAAATCCCTGAAATGGAAATGTGCTGGACATGTGGCCAGAAGAACGGACCACTGATGGACAACCGAAATTTTAGAAGGGATTGCTAGGGACAGAAAGAGACCCAGAAGAAGACTGCATGGGAGATGGATGGATATAATTCGAAAGCATGCCAGAGTAACAGTTGTGGAAGGAACTTGGGGAGACCATCCAGCAATGAATTGATAAGGGTTGACAATGATAAAGATGATAATAATAAACAGCCATTAATGGTGTGGCATTTTCTATGTCAAGCATTGCGTTTAGATCGTCGATTAAGAGTAGCAAGTTGCAATGTTTCCAATGAAATTTTTAAAGTAAACGTACTTGTAAAGAGTAGTGCAAGTGCTTTTATTTTTTAGTTTTTCAAGCATTTTCTGTTATTATACCCCAGTATGAATTTCGGCCAAGAAATGACGCTTAATTTTAGAAAATCAAATTTTTAGCTTCATTAAGATTTTAAAGATGTATTATAATAAAGGCAGAAAAAGGTTTGTATCTGCTGAATAATTCCTGATATAATGTTTACTGACCTGGCTATAAGATTTAACGTTCTCTTCACTTCTCTGCTAATTATAACATCCCCAACAGGTTGTGAACTCCACTGGTATAAGCATAAGCCCAACATGATAATTTCTTTGAGAACTACTTTAAATGTCATTAGTGAACGGCAATCTTCTTTGTAGCGAACGTTCTTACAAAAATGGAATTAAAATGCAGTGCGCAATTTTATTTGAATATTGCAGCTTAAATTAGCTACGTTTAATAGGAATATTTCTAGATTTCATAAAATTCGAAATGCTGTGGAATCTGCAAAAGCCCTGAAGAGGATTTATGCAGAAAAACGTATATTACCTGGAAGTCGTTCTTCATTGAGGTGATTGTTATTACTAAAAACTTTCTTTAATTTTTAATTCTCTGATTCCATAATATAAAAAAAAATATTTTAAATTTTGAATTCCTGATTCTATAAAAAAAACAAAAAAAAACTATAGGACAACTTATCTTGACAAAACTGGCCTACACTTCTGGCCTTTAGGCTTATGATACTCCATGTACGTCCACTCAACAAGTTACTGGCACCATTTACGCCAGAGTATCATTTGTTACGAGAGGGTGGCGTATTGGACGCTTGCTCTTGTAGTCCATCCGTGCCAGTGTGCAATGCATAGGCGAGAGGAATATCATTTTTGGTTAACACACATTGTATTCGGCCATCAACTGAGAAACCATGCTTCGCTCATTACCCTGTACAGTGTGACTCACCCATAGTCAGCTTCCGGAATCCAACTTTCGCCGCACTTTGCAGTTGTGTCACCGTTTGGTTGTCTCCCGGTTTTGTCAAAACTCCTGATACGCTAATACCATGGAGACCGTCAAACAAATCACAAGTGTCGTCGTTCCGAAACAGACGCACTAATCCATTGTGCTACCACAATTTTGAATTTCGTAAACTTTGATAAATTCTTGGTTTTCCCCATCGTGCTCGTAACTTCGCTCTCAACTGAGTGACCAACTACAGGTACAATATATATACACTCTTTAGCCTACAGGCTAAGCTCTCTTCCTCGTTTTACCAAATTGAATGTAACCCATTTGGATGGTGATGTTCCTAATTCCGTGAGTTCTCCCTATATACGTATATGTAAATATAATGGTTTTCAAATTTCATGCACTGTTGGCCCCTGAAATGTTTAGCTTTCTGAGGAAATCCTCCCCTGAATGCAATGCTATCCATCTGACATATTTCATTGGATTTATTCCATTATATTCTTCGGAAATAGAAAACTTTTAGTGTTATCCTCAGTACGTTAATATACCCCAGATGATGTGCTCTTACTTACCGTGATAATCAAAGCTATCCATAAAATTTATGAAGTACTGTGCGGAAGAATAAACTTTGCCGACGTCTAAGCAAGTAGAATATTTCTTAAGAAGGAAAAAATATAATAATACGAGGTCTCGAGGAGCTTTCGTATCATTTAGTAGTTCGTCAAAATAACAACAGATCACTAGCTCACATCTTAAAAAATTAGATTCTTTCTCAATCCCTTTCTGTGATCACCACCATTAGGCCTCACTGACTATCAGTGAGAGTATACTGACACATAGCAATAAATTAGTGGCCTCACTCACCTTGCAGTCATAGAGGCTGTTAGGCTGACTGGCTGTTTTTGCTCGACCTCTGGACGACTTGACTTTGTTTATGTTGGAACCTGGACGACGCAAGTCAGATCTGTAACCACGATCAGTCTGGAAATTTTGAGCCCGTTCTCTTCCAATTTTTTTCTTTTCAGACTGCCAGGCTGGTTGTTTGCTTACACTGTCAATCGATGTGGTAGGCGCAGCTGTTGAAATTTGTTTCGGTGAACGTGAACAGGAGAAGAGACATGAACAAATGCTAAAATATAAAACTTCTTTAACGACCGAAATCTCGGTAAAGAACTAAATTAGATTAAATGACTGGAAGCTTAAATAGTCTAACACCGGTGTCTCCAAAAACCCTTCAGTAACAGTACTAAAAAAACTAAATGATGGATATGATACAAAGCAAGTAAATATTTTAAATATTGTTACCATATCTCCAGAGCGCTTACGGAAATGTATTACAAACATACCCTGCCCCCTGGTGGCGCGCTGGCTTCGGACTATTTGTTCGAGTCGCCTCTGGGTTGAATCCCGCGTGGGGCATGGATGGCGAGCTTTGATAATGGCATTGGCTATCTCCCTTCCCTGGAGCCAGTGCCCCAAAATTAGAGACAAGCGCCTACCTTATATCCTATTGAGTAGTTCAGGGTGTTCTCAAAAACCCTATTAAAAACAAATAACCCAAATTTTGGTGAAAATGTAAGCAATGTAAGGAAAACTGCCTGCCGTCTTTACGTGCAGCCTGCCGAATACTCGATACATGTAAGAAAAGTATAGAGAAGAAAATCACTGACCTCACAACTGTAATCTAGATACGAAGCTGCATGAATATAAGGAAATCATAGGAGAAGGCAAACAAATAATTTCATTCGGCATTGGCCTGCCTCACGAAGCATAATTTAGATATCAGGTTGCATGAAAATAGCGAAAAAAGGAACCTTACATTAATATAAAATGCTTTGATTCATTATGGCATCTCAATTTAAGACCATAAAATCGCACATCAACTTACAGGCATTCCACACGCAGATAATTTAGCTACAGAGCAAGTATTACTCAAAAACTGTGACAGCCACATATAAATCGATTGGCTAAACCTGAAAACGTGTGAAGCATGCGTAAAATAATTATTTTTATTGATCAAGAGAGGTCTGCCACATCCAATACCTCAAATTCAAAAAGTATATCGTTCGTTCTTCGAATGATTCGAATATTGTGTGGTTGAAATATGTTCCCGATATGTGTTTTTTTTCCGTTGAGACAGGGTTTCGAAAATGAAAACAGGCAAGTGTCCTTTCCATTGTGTCACCAAAGTGGGACAAACTTTAAAACGTTCAGACAAAGGGCATTATATAGTTTTTGATGTAACACTCATCATCTAAGGTTTCGACTGGGAAAATTGAAATTTTCCAATGCTAGTTGAAAAGAAGCTACTTATAGTTGATATAGTAATAATACCCTCCACGAAAAGACTATTTTAGACTTATAGTTGATGTACACTCAAGAGCAATTGAATTAGAGTTACCTGTCTAGTAACGTGTAGCACCACCTTTAGCCCTGATGAAGGCGGCGATTCGTCTCGGCATCGACTCGACAAGACACCGGAAGCGTTGGAAAGCCATACGGATCCACTAACCTTGAAAAGCTCCCACAGTTCGCGAAGATTTGATGGAGGGGGTCAAAGCCCCAAACAACTCTCTCGATGGCATCCCAGATGTGCTCGATGGGATTGAGGTCAGGTGACCTAGCTGTCCAAGGAAGCGAAGTCACGTCGGTGGAGTGTTCATCCAACTATTCGGATACAATTCGGGAGTGATGGCACGGTGCATTGTCTTGTTGCAGGATGAGGTCCCCTGTGGGTTGTTGAAGACGCACAAACGGGAGCAAATGGTTGTCCACGATATCCCGCTAACATTGACCTGTGAGGGACGACGTCACACGTACCAGGGTTCCCATTTCAGTCCACGTAAACAGTCCCCAGACGAGAATGCCACTCCCACCAGCTTGAAGAGTACCCTAGAGTACCCTGCTGCCAAGAAGGATCCATCGCTTCATGTGGTTTGCGCCGTATTTGTATCCTGCAATCCGTTTGTACCAATGTGAATCTCTACTCATCGGTCCAGGCAACATTTTTCCACATGTCTAGGGCGCAGTGGCGATGTTCCCGCACCCATTCTGCACACTGTGATGTCCGGTCAGCCGCGGCACCCTCGTGGGACTATGGCTTCTGTACGCCATAGCGAGGAGATGGTTCTGGATGATGTGGCTGCTAACACTTTTTTGTGCACGAGCGTTAAATTGCCGAGTGATTTCTTGCACTGTGGCCCGTCTATCCGGTGTTACAATGCGAGCTAGCCGACGATGACCCCGCTAATCCACACGCTGTTGTTCACGGCAGTTGGCCTTTTCCACGGATGGTTTTACCGGATTCGACGTACTCACGGGGCACCCGTGACACAATGGCTCGTGAAAATCCCAGTGCCTGCACGACTTCCGAGATGGAATGACCCATTCGTCGGGCCCCGACAATTTGCCCACGATCAAATGCGCTTAGAATATTCGTATACTGCGTCCGACTCTTACTGATTCGCGTCGCATCACTCCTTATATTGTCGGATGGCTACATACGTCATGTCGTTTCCGTTTACAGGGCCGCACACAGCGCCACATTTGCATAACGTCAGCTGTCTCTAATTCAATTGCTCTTCAGTGTATGTAGTATTACTCTCAATGAAAGCGTCAAAGAAGAACATTTTAATTGGAACACCCAATAATGATCAAGCACGCCCGATCATCACTTACGTACGTAGCTATGACGCCAACTTCGCTTTATGAACAGTTCATTTGAAAGAATTCAAATGTATACCGAAAGTCCATAGCATCAATATGAGAAAGGCTCGTGATTAAAGCAATTTTGAGAAAAGCATGGTAATAAACTCTCGGCGGGAAGATGCAAATCCCATAGAAACAGCAAACTTTATGGACTACGAAAGAACAGATATATCGAGGATGTACAATAAGTAGGACACAAACAACAAAGCAAACAGGCATTGGTCTTCCTCTATGCGGAAAGCTCCAATCGATATCTGAGGGCAACGACGGCGGAAGAGGACCGTGTTGGTAACAGGCCATTGCATTGCGTTATGCAACCACGCAGTACAATAGCGGTTTCCAAAGGATAATTTCAACTTATACAGCCATCTGCACATTCGCGCGAAATGGCTATAACAGCGTACGCCCCTTTCATGTACGACTAGTCTCTCTTAAGAACGTCTCTTTCATGAACCCCTAGTCTCTCTTAAGAACGCCCCTTTCATGTACCACTATTCTCTCTTAAGAACGCCCCTTTCACGTACCACTAGTCTCTCTTAAGAACACCCCTTTCATGTACCACTTGTCTGTCTTAAGAACACCCCTTTCGTGAACCACTAGTCTCTTAAGAACGCCGCTTTCATGTACCACTAGTCTCTCTTAAGAACGCCCCTTTCATGTACCACTAGTCTCTCTTAAAAACGCCTATTTCATGTACCACTAGTCTCTCTTAAGAACGCCCCTATCATGTACCACTAGTCTCTCTTAAATTCGTCTGCAGTGGGCACAGAGCACAAAAAGTGGATCCTTGAAGACTGGTGAAATGCAGCCTTGTCCAATGAATCAAGGCCGCCCTGGTGGCGTAGTGGTCTAAGCGCTGCCTTATGATCATTCGTCTGTGAAGGGATCCGGGTTAGAATCCCGATGAGGCATGGATGTTGTGTTTTTTCTTACAGCACCGGCTCTCTCCTTCCCTGGAACCATTGACCCTAAATTAAGGACGGGCGACTGCTTAGAGTCCAATGAGTTGTTCACGGTGGTTGTTAAACCTCAATCACACACAAAAAAAAAGAATCAAGTTCTCAGTTAATACACGCCGATAAACGAGCCAGAATGTGACGTCAACGGTACGGAGCGATGTAATCCAGCTGCCTATTGTTAAATGTGATAATGGCGGCGTAATAGTCTGAAGTCTGTTTTCAAGGCATGCATTCGATTCCTTAACACGTCTGGAGTCTGTTTTCAAGGCGGGCATTCGATTCCTTAACACGTCTGGTTCAGTATTTGGAGCACTAACATCCTTGATTTGCATGGCGTTTCCTGATGGAGTGTAAAGCACCGTGCTACATGGCTAGGATTGTCGAACAGTGGTTCCAGGAGCATGAATGTGACTTCAAGCTGTTAACATGCCTACGTATCTCCTGATCATAACCCCATTTAACACCTACGAAATGAGATTGAAATAGGCATTGGTCAACAGGGATCTTTCTCCAGCGAACATTCACGAGTGGCCTCACATCCACTTGGCGAAACATACTTGTACAACGATATCAGCAACTCGTTGAAATAATGCCACATTGAATTAAGGCTGTCTGGAAGGCCATGAGTTGTCAACCACGTTATTCGGTTATATAAAAATACCTTAGTGTACGTACTAATACAACAGTAAAGCGAGTTGCTTAACGTTTTAGGGAAAGATCTGCGGCAACTGTGGCTCAAGAATTGTTGCATCCTATGCAGACTAAAGACGTGATTTTTCTTAAAAGTTCATGTTTGCGTCAGCTATTTAATGTTCAGATACAAGTGCACCACACTATTTTTGCATTTTCAAAGGACCGACGCACTTTCACCTTACCTTACGTACTTCGAAAAAGGGCACACATATTCTTCACGCAGACTGTATGTCAGCAAACTCTGATCATAGCAGGACATATAGCGTAAAAGAAACAACAATTTTATGTAAATTACATAAGAATTCCATGTTTATGTTAGTGCCAGTTCTTGGACTGCATTTGAACACTTTGCAGACAAAAATGTGTTGCGCTATACTGTACAAGAAAATGAAACATTTTTGAAAGAGCAAAATATCCGTCAGAAATGCGAACACTTGAGGTATCAACTTGATTTGGATATCCACTTGCTAAAATTTCGATGATTTAGAAATTCGTATAGGAGACACAACCACTCTCTCTAACATTTCGATGATTTAGAAATTCGTATAGGAGACACAATCACTCTCTCTAACATTTCGATGATTTAGAAATTCGTATAGGAGACACAACCACTCTCTCTAACATTTCAATGATTTAGAAATTCGTATAGGAGACACAACCACTCTCTCTAACATTTCCATGATTTAGAAATTCGTATAGGAGACACAACCACTCTCTCTAACATTTCCATGATTTAGAAATTCGTATAGGAGACACAATCACTCTCTCTAACATTTCGATGATTTAGAAATTCGTATAGGAGACACAACCACTCTCTCTAACATTTCAATGATTTAGAAATTCGTATAGGAGACACAACCACTTTCTCTAACATTTCCATGATTTAGAAATTCGTATAGGAGACACAACCACTCTCTCTAACATTTCCATGGTTTAGAAATTCGTGTAGGAGACACAACAACTCTCTCTAACATTTCGATGATTTAGAAATTCGTATAGGACACACACCACACTCTCTCTCTCTCCTTCTTTCATTCATTGTCTGTCACATAAGACAATGCCGAATGTGTCAACGATATTTTCTCGGTTTCGTTTAAAAGAGAAGCGTATAACTCCACTTTGGGGGTTTCAAAACATTCCCTCTACACAGTAATGGCAGTTCATTTATGGGCAACTTAGTAACAATAGTATCAACTTAAGTGATTAGAAGGTCTGCACAGACACTGCCTATTGCAATCGGTGAAGCACTCGTTGTAGCATTCACATTCCCACCACAGGCAGAAATGTCTAACGGTGCGATCTGTTTTATGACTGTTTTGAGATCCCTGGATTTGCATTCGTAGTCCCTCGTATCACGAGATTTTCTCAGACACTGTGTTTTGTAAGAGGAACTACCAGATCAATTACCTCTGTCTTTGGTTTTCTGTCTACAATTATCATGCTAGGTCAACTAGGATCCATCGTTTAATCTGCGATGATAGACTTATCCGCAGTATATGATGTTATCCTGATTTTCGAGACAACATTTTTGTTGGTATTAGTATTAAGGTAGAAGATAGCTTTAGAGTCGACCATATCGTTATTGTAAATTTGTCATTACTACTTCTTGCGGTTAAAAACTTACCTTAACACGAAGTTTACCAATCTGTGTTTCACTAAGTTCAGTTTTAGTTTCTAGACCTTATACTTTTTCAACAAATACGTATATCGGTAGAAAGTTTCAAAAAGAAGTCGCCAAAGCATGCAAAACTAAAAAAAACAATTAGAATATTCAATATCTTCAGATTCAATAACATTCGGTTGGTGTAGATGATATGTACCAAATAAGAGTGCGAACAGCAAGCACTTATGAAAACAGGAAACCCTAACCCACCAAGTTAACATATTTTCCTTCTGCATAAGCACACTTCTGCAATCGGGATACGACAGTGCGGATAAACCTCTGTAGTCTGTGAGGCAAACAAAGTGGTAACGACTTGACACAGAGTTCGGCAGTTTGGGGAGGTCTTCTTTTCTAGAAAATGGTCCAAATGTCGAAAGAGATAACCTGTCCAAGCAGATTCTGAGGAACATAGACATATTTTCGGAGTCCGACTGGTCGATTTGTTGGCATTATTTAGGAAACATGTGGGACGCGTTGATGTGTAGCATAATAATACCATGCCCGATGATAGAAAACAGCTGCTTAGTACGGAGCTTTTGTGTATCTTCTGCGTTTCAGCATAAGATTAGTCCGAATTGATTATCTGACCTGGTAGGAGAGATGAATGACGGAACAATCCGGCAGCACACCACCATACAACAACCAAAACATTGTGCGGGTGATCAGGTGACTCGATCGATTACTTAGTTGAAGAGGACACACGTTTCCTAGTAGGTTAAGATCCGACGCAGGAATCAGTCTTGTTTGTGCTTGGCAAAGAGGTCCAGACGACGTCTTTTATTGGTTGGTGTCATTTCGCACGGCACCCACATATCCAGTTTTTCCGCAATCCCACGGATGTCCAATTGCTGGAAAATTCCCAATGATGAACAGGGGCCTTCGCAGCTATCTTACGGACAATTTTCAGTGGGCCATTCGGTTGGCCATGAAACAGGATATCCTTCAGCTCTTCTCTGTTACAACTACTAGTGGACACCATGAGGTGCAGTTGCATGGGAAGTGTCTCCTACTTGGAAGTTTGTGAACCAGGTGCGTTCGTTCGAAGAATCCTGCACAAACACCGCATTATTGTTTTGGGCAGCAAAAACTGCGGAATGTTCGACTTTAAACTCATATGGGAAAATTACGTGCAACTTGCCTGTGTCCATTGTCAACTTTGACCTAATCTTGTGCACTAGCACCTTGCCACAAAATGGAGCACACAATGCTTGCACCAAATACATTATATTGACAAAAGTCACCGGACACCTAGAGGAGAAACACTACATAGTATTTATTGGCATACATTAGTACGGTGTTAGTCCACCTTTCGATTTAATGCATGCACTGACCCTTCGAGAAATGCTTTCGGCAAGGTTTTAGAACACAGCGATAGGTATGCGCTTCCATTCAGTACATAATGCTGCTGCTGACGGTTGCTTAGAAGTAGTCCTTGGTTCCAAACTTCTTATGCGGCGCTCTAATTCATCCCATAGGTGCTGTATGGGATTAAGATCAGGGCTCTGTGCTGGTCAGTCCACACACGATACGGAATTATCATCAAGCCACGCCGTAACAGTCCTTGCCTTATGGCTCGGTGCATTATGCTGCTGGTACCAACAAGGCTCGGTTTCATAATATTGCCACAGAGTTGTTAGGGCATAATTGTCCAGAATATCGAGGTATACGTGCTGGTTAACAGGTTTGTACACGATAACCAGTGGGCCGGGACAATACCACGAAAAACACCCCCACACGAGTATACAACTAGCTCCAATCTTGACCATAGGAACAGTACACTGGGGTAAATAGCATTCCTCAGCGGCCGCCATACCCACATACGGCTATCAGACTGATGAATCGTGTATCTGGATTCATCAACCATAGGACCCGTTTCCACTGATCTACGGTCCACGATATATGTTCTTTACATCTTGCTAAACAACGAGTAGCATTCCGAGTGGAGATGAAAGGCTTATGAGCAGCGCAACGACCACGGTAACCCATGGAATGAAATTCTCTGCGAATAGTTGGTGTACATACTGAGGTTCCAGCATTTTTACTCACTTGTACACTGAGGTATTGTGCAGTACTCCGTCCTTTAGCTGTTACGACTCTCCTGAGGCTTCAACGTCCTCTATCACTGATTTCCTTTGGTCTGCCGGTACGTTTTGCTGCTTGAGGCACGCCATGTGTCTTCCACTTATTAAGTACATCTAAAACAGTTGGTTTCGGCATATTTAAACTCATCAACCAATAATCTTTGCTTTCTCAAAATAAGTTCTCTCCCGCCGTGACATTGTAACTCAACCTCACAGTGCGATATAATCTCGGTGAACTGCAGGCTTGTTTTTATACCGTTTGAAGCTGTACCGCGCATCTTAACAACGCAGCGAATCCGTTCATTTGCTTTTGAAGGGGTGTTCCGTGACTTTTGTTAATACAGTGTATATACCGATCTTGTTTGTTTGTCTGGGCGGTTGGCGACCACCATCAGCAACTGGATGAGATATAAGCAGTAACTCATTGCCAGTTTGGGGCCACTGGTTGTAGAGAAAAAAGACATGCAGTGCTTTAAAACAAAACATTCACCCCTCATGGGGATTCGAACCCAGACGCATCTCCATTAATTTCGATCATTTCATCTGAACCATCCCACTGTCTTGATATTAGATGGCGCTTTTAAAAATCACATTAACAGTTGCAAATATCAAAAGTTATGTCCAAAGTCCAGTGCATTGTGCAGGACATTGACAAAAGTTTATGATTGGCGTCCAATTCCATCTCGAAGGACATGAACTTCCCTTATTTTAAAACCTTATTGTTATAATTATTAAGAGAAAGTATCAGACATATGTTTTGCTGTTCTTACCTTTGTTTTCTTTTGTTTCTTGTGCTGAAGTTCCTTCCAAATGACAGTAAATGAATACAATGACAGTAATCGGGTGTCAATGAGAGAAGTGCGTAATCCCAGCGAGTATGCAGGATTCTCAGCTGGCATGGCGGTAAGCGGTAAGCAATTCGGTAATGCACTTCGCATGTGGTACTGCCTCACATAAGAAATCAGGTGCCAGATAACCAACTGAAATTTAAAAACAACAAGATTTGAACATGGCTGTTTTATGCCTGAAAATTAACAATTACCTTTTTATTTTCTTTATAAATTTCTAACTCGGACTTATCATTAATTCCGGCCAATCTCGGAGTTATGATAAATTTATCAGAGTTCTTGAAAATGAAATAAAGTTATTCTCAAAACAATCAGGTGCGTCAATGCATGTATTGCTAGAATGAATACATAATTGTGAAGAAAATATGAATATGATGAGGTTCATTAAACTTATGCTTAAAGCCAAGAAGTCTCTCAATAATTTTGAGTCACCGATTCCACAGAAACCATATTGCATGATCAAAAACTCAACGGTAACCCGAGATTCGTTTCTAGGCCCAGCAGTACGAAAAACCAGAATGCTACAGTATTTCTTGTAAACCAACAAGACATCAGCGGCCATTGCTTTTTATTTCAATAATTCAAAGAATCACAGTAATAATCACGATTCTAGAGAAATGTTGTAATGCAGCTTACATATTATGGCGACGTCACTTATAGCACTGGATTATGATTATAATATGTAGAGGATTTAAGGAAAGGAGTGTCTGACCTCAGGTCGTAAACAACCCTTAGAAATAGGAAGCTAGGAGATTTGGGCTAGAGTGCCCGATAGGAAAAATGACACGGAAACGAAGTAAAAAGGGGGAGGAACACGTCCTTATTTATTACCGGTGGGCCAGTACCCGGGGTCCGACGGCTTAACGTGCCCATCCGATGCACGGCGGATATTTAGTGGATCGAGCGTTCGTACCTGCCTGGGATCGAACCTGAGGTCATTTCCGTGGCAGTCACGAACGTTGCCCACTAGGCCACCCGCGGCCCTTTATAGCACTGGAACTAGTCTCCGCCCCTAGAATAGGGAGTGGAAATTTGGGGCTGCAGTGCTTCTTCTTACTAATAACGAAGGCAAAGCAGAACACCTCAGCTTCCACTGGATTGTTTTCTTGCAGAAAAGTCATATGGACAATGTCGCCGGTTGTGTGCGGAAGACAAAATTAATCATGACGCAGCTCGCTGCTTAGAAAAAATAGCCAAGAGTGAACCACAAGTGTTAACCGACGAGATGCACACCGTGCATACGCGAGAAAGCTTGCAGGGAACTGAGAAAGGGAAACCTCTGATTCCTGACGTCAGCAGAATTCCTCCTTTTAGGCTAGTTCGTGGTCTTTCTTAAACTACTCACAACGCACACTGAATTAAGAATCTTTATGCAGGTATACGTAAACGTCACTCACGCAGCGTGCATGAAATATTTGTAGCCACGTGTGATACCACGTGATCTAGGCAACAATTTAAGACTGCTTTTTTTTTTTGTTTTTTATTGGAGGTTTAACGACCACCGTGAGCAACTCAATGTTCTTAAAGAAGTATCCCGTCCCTAATTTAGGGCCACTTGTTCCAGGGAAGGAGAGAGCCAGTGCCGTAAGACAAACACAACATTTATTCCTCACTGGGATTCGAACCCGGACCCCTTCCGGACGAATGATAAGAAACCATCGCTTAGACTACTGCGCCACCGGGGCTGCTAACACTGCTGTTCTTCAGATATCGTCAGTAATATTAACCATAATGGGAAAAACAAAGGATCTTTGGAAGTTCGATAGATGGTTTATTTTTGGTGCCAATCTGGCTGGAGCGACGATTTTAAAAACAACGGAGCTGTTTGCTTTCTCAAATGCTGAGATATCTCGGGTCTTTAACCAGTGGAAAAGTAACTCACATTGCTTGTAAAAAGGACATAACTGTGGCCGTGACGATGTTTTACAAATGAGGTCGCCGTCGTCTGAGAAGGCTTGTACGGGAAAATAGGTTGTTTTGAGTGCAGCAATTGACTTAAAGAAGTTTGTGTCCGACTCATATCTCAGTGAACTGTGAGCAAGAAACTGAAGATGATTGGTATTGGTAGTCGTATCCCTATACGGAAACCACTGGTATGGGCAGTCGCATCCCTATACGGAAACCATTGGTATTGGCAGTCGCATCCGTATACGGAAACCATTGGTATTGGCAGTCGCCTCCCTATACGGAAACCATAGGTATTAGCAGTCGCATCCCTATACGGAAACCATTGGTATTGGCAGTCGTATCCGTATACCTAAACCATTGGAATTGGCAGTCGCATCCCTATACGGAAACCATTGGTATTGGCAGTCGCATCCCTATACGGAAACCATTGGTATTGGCAGTCGCATCCCTATACGGAAACCACTGATTTCTGCGAATAACCGAAAAGTTCGTCTACAGTGGTGTCAGCAACACCGTCAGCAGACACTGTGAGACTCAAAAAAGTCATGGGGTCGAACGAGCAGCGGTACAATTTATTTTTTACCGACTGTTGGCAGAATGTCTGGAGGGAGCTCCTTGAAGCTATGGACCCAGTTTGCCTCTGGATACACAACTTAAGGTCTTGGAGGTAATATCATGGTGTGAGGTACGTTCTGTTGGCTCAGAACGGGTCACATGATATTGCTGAAAGGTCGGCTGTTCTTCAAGGATTACCTTAGCATTGTTGCCGATCAAGTTCATCCTGCAATGTTGACTTTTTATTCAGCAGGTGATGGCCGTTTCATGGACGAGAACGCTGCTGTCCATCGAGCAAGATGTGTTTGAATGTGTCCAGATAGTACGACAGCAATTTCCATCATCTTCCCTGGCCACCACAAAACTCAGATCTGAAGCCCATTGAGAATGTATGGGATATATTAGAAAAACAAATCCCGTAGCAAAGTCTTCTTCCGTCAAATCTGCGCAAGTTAAAGGACTGTCTGATGAACGCCTGGTGTACAGTAGATGTACATGCACCCTCACACCTTGTTGCATATATGCCACATCGGATACGTGCTGTAATTCGGAGTAAAGGAGGTCCAACTCGGTATTGAATAAACGTTTCTAATGCAGTGACTGGTATATGTATATGTGATGCTGTTTTCAAATATTTATAAATAAGGAAACAGAAGGAAAGAAAAATGGGATTATCTTTTTATTTGTTGTTGCAAATGTACACTGCTGGCCACCCAAACTGCAACACCAAGAAGGAAGCATCCGATTGACCTGAAATTCGCAGCATGCGTCGCCCGCGAGAGGACATGCAAACGATTAGCATTGCAGGGCAAATGCAAATCATGTGCGCCCGGAACGCCACCGAGAAGCACTATAAGAAGGGTGCACAGAAGGTGGGGTGTAAGTAGTGGAAGTATGTTGTGCTGGCGGACCTGTGCGTGGAAAGCTTCCTGATGCCTCGTCGCAGAATACGGCTGTCATTCCAGCACGTTTCGGAGTTCGACAGAGGACGAATAGTGGCTTATCGCGACAGCGGTTTACCATACCGAGACATCTGCGCCCGTATGAGACGACATCCAGCCACAGTGAAGCGAGTATGGATTCGGTGGGTGCAGGAGGGACGGACGGACGGACCGAAGTGAGCGATTGCTGCAGTCGCGGTACACCACCGAACGAAATGATCAGCATGATGTGGACGGTCATTGACGGCTCGCACCGCCACATCACGAACGTTAGCGCAGGAATTAGGGTGTGTTGCGCAACAACATGTGTCAGCACGTACCGTTCGACGTCGTCTTCAGGAGCGGGCACTTTTCTCACGGCGCCCATTGCTCCGATTACCATTGATGTTACACCACCGGCGAGTGCGGCAGCATTGGGCCGTTGAACGCTGCACCTGGACTACGGAATTGCACGACATTGTCTTCTCCGACGACTCCCGCTTCTGACTGCAAAACCACGATGGTCGGATTAA
The DNA here is from genome assembly GCA_039090855.1 of Macrothele yani. Classification (NCBI taxonomy): domain Eukaryota; kingdom Metazoa; phylum Arthropoda; class Arachnida; order Araneae; family Macrothelidae; genus Macrothele; species Macrothele yani. Next base: position 70,802,839 of record CM076999.1, on the reverse strand, counting down.
CGTGTGGTGGTACCGCGGCGAGAGACTCTATGACGCCTGCATTATGCATCGCCATAACGGTCCGTCTCCTGGCGTTATGGTTTAGGGCCCAATTGGATATGACACCTGCACCCCTCTGGTACACATCGCCGGTACACTCAACAGCCACCGCTACATCTCCGACGTTTTGGAGGCTGTAGTTCTCCCTTACCTGCAGAACCTGCCAGCGGCCCCGTTTCAACATGACAGTGCGCAGCCGCACGTGGCACGCAATGTGCAACAATTCTTCACGGCCCACCAGGTGTCACTGCTGCCGTAGCCCGCCTGTTCTCCCGATATGTCGCCCATCGAACACGTCTGGTCGCTGATCGGCAACCGAGTGGCCCGGCAAGCACCACCCGCGGCTACGCCTGATGAACTGTGCCAACGTTTGGAAGCAGCCTGGATCGACATACCCCAAGCCCACATCCAAAGCCTCTTTCGTTCGATGACGCGGCTTGTAGCGGCCGTTTATTGCCAGCCATGGGGGCCACACGAACTATTGATGTCTGCGTGTTCCGCAAGTCGTACGGGCCTGTAGGTTCAATCGTTTCACCTTTGTTTCTGGTGTTATGTGTCCAGTAAATGTGGCTTTGCTATCTTGTGTCCTTCTTGGTGTTGCATTTTTTGTGGTCAGCAGTGTAGAATAAAATAACGCCAAGGAGAAGGTGTACAAAGCTCACAGAAATTTGTCCGAACTTTTCGCAAACGAGTGGGGGCATAGCAAGTTTTCTTTTTTTCTTTATGATGATTTAAAATATCGGTATTACCATTTGTATCGGTTATTGTGCCGAAACTCTATTCCTGTCAAAATGATTTCGAGCATTGCAACGAAACATTCAGTAGTAAACGTTGCCGAAATTATTAAAAAACAAAGCAAAGAATAAGAAAAAAAAATAGATGTAAAAATGACTTTGAATTCCAGTGTATTTCTTCTTTTGTACCGTTTCCAGCACACAAAAACGATTTCTCAAACCGGAGTTTTATGAAGGAATCATTTTTTTTATGAAAGATATAATTTTCTTTAGTTACTTTAGGAATGCATTCTTTTATTTGAAGACTTATGTGTTAGAAGGTACTAGAACCTGTGAATGAGTGAATGATTCCACAGTAGTAATTGCATTTCTGCAGAAAAATGACAGTTCCGGTAATTAGGTATTTATTTTCTACGGAATATAGGCATCAATACCCTTGCATTCCGATGTTGATATCTAATGTATTATAAGGTGCTCATTAAGCCAATACTACGAGGGTTTTAGCGAAAGTAATGCAAAAGTGGGCATAACTTTTTAATATCTGACAGAGGTCGTTTAAATTGCACATGTTGGTAGACTAACTCATCCTCTATAGTAACCCTTCTTCTTCATGTCAGATAAATGATGGATTCCAAGCAGAATCAACGTGCCGTCATTGAGTTCTTGACAAAGGAAGGATGCAGGCTGCCCGACATCCACAAAAGGATACAGAAAGTTTACGTAGATGGCATCATTGAGAAGAGCAATGAAGAAATTTAAAGAAGGGGAAACCATTATTGAAGTCAAACCGGGCAGTGGGAGACCTACATCTGCGACCACGAATCGTCAGCGAGTGGATCAATTGATCCGAGCTGAGAGACGAGTCGTGAGCTTGTTGCACTACTGGACTTTGGTCACAATGCCATACAGAAGATGCTGGAAGACATAGGGTACCGCAAAGTGTGCACAAAGTTGGTACCTCGACAGTTGGCATCCTATTTGAAGGAGAGTAGGGTGGAAGTCTCTTCTTATCAACTGGAAGCATTTAAAGCTAATCCATGGAATGGCGTTACACCTCTTCACCAAGGCTTAAAAAGCTCAAGAGCCAGAGATCAACACAGAAAGTCATGGTGAGTGTTTTTTGGGATGATAGGGGTGCCGTTCTCTTTGATGTCGTGGAATATGGTGGTACAGTGACCAGCAAGCGGTACATAGAGACACTCAAGAAGCTTGGAGAATCCATAAGGTGAAAGAGACTGAACAATAATCTGAAAATGATCCACATTCACCATGACAATACGAGACAACACCCATCTTTGGCAACAAATTAGGCGATCAACAAATAAGGATGATCGGTGGTCCCCATCCACCGTATAGCACAGATTTTGCACCCTCTGACTTTCACCTGTTCGGCCAAATGAAAGACAGTCTTCTAGGACAAAAATTTTATGACAAGGACGAGGTGAAATTGGCTGTGAACAATGGGTATAAAGGTACACACCTGACATTTATCAAAGAAGATTCGACAGTTGGGTTCAATGATGGCACATTGCTTGTGATGGAAACTACGTTGAGTTGTAGCTTTGTAAAGGGAAATAGTTACTGTACCCACATGTGCAATATGAAAGACCTTCGTCAGTAAATCAGAAAGTTATGCCCACTTTTGCATTACTTTCGGTACAACTCTCATATTTAGACACTGGTACTCAACATGAAGAAAGATGACACCGAATCTTCGGGTGTAATAAGCACGTCATGTGAATCCGTTCTGACGCAAATTAAATTTATCAAAGCTATTCAAAGTCAATGGAACCGGTATGGAAAACAATAGTACCTGACGGAAGAAAGAAGTTTTTCAATCGGGTCTTTAATCCCTCAGATATTGCTGTAAACGGAATCGTGAGCTTACGAACTCTTAGAAACAGAGTTATTGACAAAAATAAGATGTGACTTTACGTCCCTTGGTGGGGAAAACCATGCATTATTTTAGGAAGAAAGTATTCACAAAAGGTTTATCCATATGAGCGTTATCGGTCCAAGAAAAAACATTTTAATCGAGTTTTCAGGAGCCCAGATTTTGCTACAAATACATCAGAAGTAAAAATTAACACTTATGACCTCTGGTGGCCAAACCATTCTTTACTAAACATTAGAAATTACGTGAAAAATATTTTTTGTCAGGTCTTGTATGCGATACAGGTACAATTTTTCAAATCGGAGTTTTAGGAGCAGAAAACGCAATTTACCATTGTGCACCCTGGCGGAAAGTCTATAATTTACTTGGAAATTTTGAATTTATAGGAAAAACATTTCGCATCGGAAACGCTATCCAACAAAGAAGGAAGTTTTCAAATCGGTCTCTTAGAAGTCAAGATATTGACAAAAATAAGATATACATCTACGCCCCCTGGCGTAGAAACCGTGCACTATTTTTAGAAGAAAATGTTTCTAAAAGGTTTGTCGACATGGGTACTATCGGTCTACAAACGATGGTATTTTCAATCGAGAATTTAGAAAATCATATTTTGCTGCAAATACATCAGAAGAGGAAATTAAGGTTTGCGCCCCCTGGTGACCAAATCATTTTTTACAAAAATTTGAAATTGCGTGCAAACGATTTCCCATCAAGAGCTGTATCCGGTGCAGAAAGAAATTTTTAGATCGGAGATTTAGAAGCAGAGATATAGGGGAAAACGCAATTTACGTTTACGCCCCCAAGCGGAAAGTCTATAAATTACGTGAAAATTTTGACATTATATGAAAAACAGGTCAAACGGAAAAAACTATTCAACAAAGAAGGAATTTTTCAAATCGGACTCCTAGAAGTCGAGATATTGACAAAAATAAGATATACATCTACGCCCCCTGGCGGAGAAGCTGTGGAATAGTTTAGGAAGAAAATATTCCGAAAACGTTTATCGATGTAAGTAGCAATAGTCCACGAAAGAATTTTTCCAATCGATATTTTAGAAGCTCAATAATATAACACTTACGCCCCCTGGTATGCCAAAGTATTCTTTACCAAAAATTCGAAATTATATGCAAATGATTGTGCATCAGAAGATGTATCCGCTGAAAAAAAAATTCAAATCGGAGTTTTTGAAGAAGAGTTATCGGGAAAAATGCAATTTACTTTTACGCCCCCTAGCGGAAAATCTATGAGTAATTTGAAAAAGAAACTATATTCAAAATACTCTTCGACATAAGTGGAATCGAAAGATAAAAGATTTTTTTTACTCGGATGTTTAGAAGCAAATATGTGGAATAAAAGGTATTTTTGAATTCGACATCATCTGTATTTACGCCGTCTAGCGGTGAACTTATACATCGAAAAAAAAAACGAAATGAAGGATCATCATTCACATATTTCAAGCTTTCGAATGAAAAAATAATTTTTCAAATCGGACTAATAGTTGCATAGATTCCGTGGGTACAGATGGACGGACGGACAAACCGATAACATAAGCACGATCTTTTTTTTACAAAAGACGTGCTAAAAAAGCCTTTCAACAGACAATAACTGACAAAGCAGTGAAAGCAAGTAAAGGAACTTTACGTGTGTTGTTTGGCACAGTGTTTAACACTTGTTAACACGAAGGAATTAAGATGTAAGCAAATGCACCCAAACTATGGGTCTGTGAGAAAAACTACAGTGAAATAAGGCGTGAGAAGGTTTCATATGAATCAACAAAAAATGGTGCGATACTCTTCAATATGGCACTTGATCGTCAATGACAGCAATGCTAACTCACAGCGCCGAACCAGGCTTTGAATTGTCAAAAGTAATGCATGTGCTTTGTTAGATTCTTTAGTATTGTCTGGTGCAACTAGAAATTGGGAGCCGGGGATGTCACCGTGTGGGGTGGAAGACTTTGCAGCGTGTGTAGAGATGTGGGCGACAAAGGCGAAATCACTGAAATCGCATAGCTCAAAAGTGATCCTATTTTTCTGCACACCAGCATATTGCAGCTGGAACGATATGGAAATGGATATCCGTTTCCAATTTATCAGGTGGGAATAGTTAGCTACTTAAAGGAGCATAGGCATCCACTTCGACTTAACACTCCAAAAAAACTTGTCGCTCAGAAAGTAGCCAATAGGAACGGAATTCAAGAAAATCCGAACATGCATGAGCGATGCTATCTTTTCGTGGTATCTAAAACGGTGAAGGATTATATTTGTGACACGAGAAACCAACATAGAAAAGCATCTGGGCCGGAGTTGCATCCCAGCGTAAGACGACGAAACATTTCTGAGGATTTGCAGGCACATCTCACTTTGCGTGGCTTTCCATTTACATACAGCCATCGGCAACAGCTTAAAGCCGATTGTGAAAACAGAAATTTGTTGGTGACGTGGAATGAATCCGGGTCTCCTCCGTCAGAAGTGAGTTGCACTAACCGATTAAGCCTCACCGACGGAATGTATTTCTGCAGATTTTTCGTCTCGACACGTGATTCACCTCTGCAATGCGTTTCATCATTTCCTTTCTTATTATTTTTTTTATTTTTTTGAAGCGAAGAAGGAATCTTTCATTAATTTCCGACGATGTGGGGAATGAACATCACACATTTTTCGAAGAACCCAAACGGCCAGTAAATCCATTTTTACGTTCGCACGCCAATGTGAAAATAGAAATTTGTTGGTGACGAGGATCGAACCGGCGCCTCCTCCCTCTGCAGTGAGTTGCTCAACGGAATGTAACCCTGCAGATTTGTCGTCTGGACACGTGCTCCACATCTGTAATAACACGATCTCCAAGAATTTGGGACGTACATTGTGATCGTGGTATCTGTAATAGCAGATCACTGATTTGTCTAGCGCTAAATGGTCTTCAGAGACACGTAGGAAGACGATGTAAACAACGCTGTTATTGAACGGGACACTGGATAAGCAACAGGCATTTAGTCCCTGAATGCGGGAAGTTACGATAACCAATTCTCTGGTGAGTGTCCAGGAGACATTGGTGCTTATCGCTACGTCGATGATTCCGCAAGATCCATTCAACGCCCTCTTCACTGACAACCTGTCTAAAACACTCTTTTATCTCATTAACGCCAGACCATATATTTCACAAACACCCGGGCGTGTGTACGCCTTAGCGGAACACCCTCATGTCCAATTAGATTTTGGTTTTTGTTTCGTCTATCTGTAGTACTTGTGGGTTTGACAGGGCGTCATCTGTGGACATATCGGCGGTCGGCAAAAGTTTTGCCACTCTTATTTAACAAGCTGTAACCGGAATGGTGTTTGGTCCTTGCAGATAAAATGTCAGATTTTGCGGACTCATGCAGTTAGCAGGTAATTCAGGAAATCACACATGGTGTGATGTGACTTGTGATACATAAATTCAAAGCATACATTTGATGATTCTAAAGCATTGGTCATTTCTTCAGCAGCGTTAGTTAGTAGTTTAGTGCTACAGTGAAGAAAACTATGTATCAGAGCCAAATTCGTGTCATTTTTGAGCATGAGTTCTAAATTCAACAATGTATAACGGAAGTAGCTAGCTACACAAGTACAGCATTTGTGGAAGGCTCCGTTATTATATGCAAGATACAATGTTAGTTAGGTAAATTCCGTTTCGGCTGCATGAGGCTAGAAAGTGAACCACACGGTAGACCAAAAGGGGATGCCGATGATGCCGAGTTGAAGGCCTTGATGGAATTTGATCCAGGTCGAACGATGAATGAACGCGAAAACCAGATGCTTTATGCAACAACATTCTTATATACTCATGAGACGCATATAGCGTATTAAATCCGTTTTTGTTTCGTAGTGTAGTGAGCACATAGATTCGCCAAGCTTTCGCACTTCACTAGGAGGCTATTTCAAGGCAATAGTAGACATAAAATGTCTGCCATTGTCTTGAAAAAGTCTCCGGAGTGGAGTAAAACGAACATAATGTCTATTTACTCCCCTGGAAGACCTTTTTCAAGAGAATGGCAGACATTATGTCTACCATATGGCACTGTAGACAAACATTTCTGCCATTGTCTTAAAAACGTCTCCTGTGGAGTGCGAAAGCTTGGCGAATCTTTGTGCGTATGTATACTATTGCCTTGAAAAAGCCTCTCAGTAGAGTGCGAACGCTTGGCGAATCTTTGTGCTTTCTACACCACAGAAATAAACGGATTTAATACGCTATGTGCGTCTCTTGAGTATTCACAGTATTTTGTGTTTATAATGATCTTACATTTTACTGCCATAGAGAACGTGAAAAAGATGGATAAATGGGTACTACATGTGTTTATGGGACAGCACAGAACAGGGCAATTTGATGTTTTTATCCTCCGCTTAACGCTACCGAACCAAAGATATTTCCAGGCACCTCGTCTCGTGTGACAGAAAAAGAAATAAATGCTGTATGACATCCGGCGGCGTTCGGCGCAATAGCTAGCAGCATTGAAACCCTGAAATACAGGAAGACAATAATCTGTGATCGGTGGTCCGCAACTGGGGCGATCCTCTCCTCTTTCTTACAACCGGGCCAAACGATCAAGACGTAAATACACTGGCGGAAAGTGAAAAACGAACACCAAGAAATAGACGTCTGATACCAACGAAATTTATACAGCATAATAACGGAAAACAGAGGATAACGTGATCAAAATATTATAGAAAAATACAGCTGTATTTGCTGGTAAACTGAAAAATAACATTTCCATGCAACATGGTTAGTACGAGGTTGAACGGTCATGAACTGCGTCACACTGTGCGATTCTGGCATGGAGTCTGTCGTACAGAAGTTGGATGTAAGTTTGGGGTATTGAGTTTCAAGCATCCTCAACCTGGACGCGTAAATCGGGGATGGTCGTGGCTGGCCGTGGAGACCGAATAAGTCGTTGTGCCATGAAATCCCACACGTGCTCAATGGGGGACAAATCCGGTGAACGTGCACGCCATGGAAGTTGTCTCACACCCTGAAGTGAATGTTGCGTTGCACGTGCCGTGTGTGGGCGTGCGTTATCTTTCCGGAAAACACCACGATAGACCGACGTTACAAAAGGCACAACAACGGGCTGAATGATGTTGTTAATGTAGGAGGTGCTGTTTAACGTACTCGGTACAAACACTAGTTATGTACGGGAGTGATAGCTGATCGCTCCCCACACCAGGAGACCAGGTTTAGGCCCTGTGTATCGCTGGCGGATGCAAGAAGGGTGGAGATGCTCCCCTGTGTGTCTGCGAACACGCATACGGCCATCGGAGGCTCCCAAGCAGAATCTGCTTTCATCGCTGAACACGACAGATCGCCATTGCGTTCTCCAGTGCAGATGTTGGCGACACCACTGCAGCCGTTCCCAACGGTGGGCTGGAGTCAGAGGTACGCATGCCAGAGGTACACGTGCACGTAGTCCTGCATCCAGTATACCGTTGCGGATTGTTCGCACAGTCACCTCAGGTGCAACGGTAGCTCGGATTTGCGTCGCAGTGGATGTTCTGCTTGACAACGCCGCTCTTCTTATGCTTCGATCGGTCCGCTCATCAGTCCGTTTGTGACTCCCGGTTCCACGTCTTCTCGTGTGCGAATGTTCCTCGGACCATCTACGCCGCCATCGTACCACCACCGATACTTCCCGTCCAATTCGCTCCGCAATACGACGATACGACCACCCGGCCTCGCGGAGTCCTACTAGACGACCTCGCTCAAAGTCCGATAACTGCTGAAAATGTACATGTCTTCCATGTCCAGGCATTATAGCTTCTTCAGGGTCTTCGCACATGTCCGTACGCCGACGACTGATTACATTCACTTCGCCGTACTCCTTAAGTACCTCCGACGATAATTTGCATATAATGCCGTGCTGTGGCGTAAGCGCTCACCGGTTAATCCAGACATTAACATCACACCTACGTAAACTCGACCCAATTAACATATGTAAATTTCATGATCGTCCACCAATTCCTTCTTGGTGTTCTTTTTTCACTTTCCGCCAGTGTATATAGTCAGGAACTTAACATTATGCATGGACAACTGATCACCAAACAGCCGACATTATTTAATCGCCATGTGATCCATGATAAAACGAGACCCCACGTTACACTTGGCAATAGAGCAGAAACTGAACCCAGTGAGGTAAGAAACCTTACCTTATCCATATTCTTCACTTTATCTGTCCCTTTGGGACTAATACTTCTTTAAGCACAGGAAAATCTTTCTACAGAGTACACGCTTCCCAACCAAACATCAGTTGAAACCGCATTTCATGAGTTTGTCACATCTCGAAGCTCCTCGACATTTTTTCACGACGGCATTCTGAAGCTTGTATCTCACTGCAAAACGTGTGCACCCTCTAGCAGTTATTATTTTGATTTACGAAATTTCCATCAGTATTTATACATTTCATCTGCATCAACCTAAGAGACCCTGAACTCAATTGCCGGGATGTACTGCTCAATGCCTAGATGTGTAGCTTCGTGTGCCGCGAACTACAGTATCTGGGATTTACAAAGTATTGAATGAAGTCATGTAATTCATTTGTGAGCCGAATCATTGCTTTCTTTCTCCGTCTAATGCTACCCCTTCTTATGAACCTGCCAAAATGCTACCCTTCTTATGAACCTCTCTGGCTTTTTCAGCATCATTCACTCATTTCTTCTGGACACAGTAGTTTTAGTGTGAGATTGTGTAGGTCACAAGACCCTCCCCTCCAGCAGTGAGTAGTAAGATTTACCTTTCTGCCTGAAAGCTCAATTTTTTTTTTTTTTTTACATTTACGCAGTTTGAGAATTTTCAAACATATTTTGTTAGAGTTTAACTGGTGTGTAGTTAGTTCTTAAAAGAGAACTGGCAATGCGTACGTTAAACCCTTTAATCTGTCGATGTGCCTGAACCACGTGGTGCCCAAAATGTCTGCGCTCCTCAATCCATAATGTTCACATGACAGCCAGGAATGCGAAAGCTTTTCCCCTCTCATCTCAGCACATGTGGCCATAAATCTGCTGTTCGTGATAAGCGGCCCCTTCTCTTCCTTTATTCCCTGTCCCGGGACCAAGACATGATAGAGAAGGGATAGTCCCCCTGAAACGAACATCATGCCAGTGGGTAGAAACAAGTGACTTAAACATCTTCTCTCTCCATTCTGAGGACCGCGGCCATTGTTATAGCGCTTTCAGCAGGCAGGCAGTTAGGAGAAAATGACTGTCGATCACTCCCGTTAATGACCAATTTGAAAAACAAAGCTGAGGGAAAAGCAAGGCTTTCTGATTCGCAAGTTCACTCGTTCCACCCATTTTCGGACCACTTCTTAGACAGCGAATATATTCTCTCGATCTGATTTCAGCTCATTTTGTTCACTCCGAATTAATTCGTCCCATTCGTTAAGAGGTTAAAGTCTTCGGAGCTTGTGATTAAATATTGAATTTTATGAAAATTAATTTGCGGTTTTTTCATTTAAGAAAACATTTTCCACCCTTCGAACTAAAAGTGACGTTCATTATGCAAAGAATAAGTATATCTGGTGGTAGAATTTAATAGGAACATGATATTAATCTTACCGCAATATCATTGTCATCCAGTCCCGGTAAATCTATGCAAACTGTTTCCACTGTAGTGTCCTTCACTACTCCAGTAGCATCAACTATCTCTCGTCTGAGGCTCATCATACATCGAAGCTGAGGCATGCGACTTTGCGTCCAGATTGTAACCAATGAGAACAAAATTTCTTGTCGAATACGTAGACCACTTTGCTGAATGAAAGGGATCATTGCCTGAAGAGAATAAGGTTGCACAACATTACTTAACGAAAGCAAAGACCACATTAATTAATGAAAGCAATGAATGAAATACGGGATTACACAATTGTACAATACAATTTTTCAAGTTGTGATTCTGTCGGGAACCGCCGGCCTACCCCTGCTGTTGAGGTCGAACACTTTCTCTCTTCCGAACGGTCCCGACTCAGGTTCTTTTTTTTAGTGTGTGTAATGTGAACTGCCGCAGAAGCTGGAATGTCCGTAAGATCGTTGAATAGCTCATACACTCGGATTGAGTCAATCATTGAAGGAAACAATCATATGCAAACGTAACAAATTTATTCGAATGCCAAAATTAATATCCGGCGGATGAACTGTATTCCGACGTAGACCGGCTTCCAGGCAAAGGAATACGACCCTCACTCTGAGGTAGTTCTCTCGGGGAAACTTCCTGAAAATCCTCGGGTCAATCAACAAACACACCACATGCTCCTTCGCTGACCGCACCGCACGTCACCCGGAGAGCTTAACAAAGCATTCTCCCAACACTCCCGCGTAATCCGAAGCCCTACATCCGGAGACCTCAACGCCAATAGGCAAGCTAACTCCAAAAAGCCCCGAGCATACGATATGATACGATATTTGAAGACGTTTTAGGAAGGGAATGTCTGACGCCCAGTTTAAAATTACTCATAGAAAAAGGAAGCTAGGAGATTTGGGCTAGACTGCCCGATACGAAAGTGACACGGAAGCGAGGTAGAAAGGGGGAGGAAAACGCCCTTGTTTATTACCGGGGGCCAGTACCCGGGGTTCGCCGGCCTAACGTGTCCATCCGACGCACGGCGGATATTTAGTGGTTTGAGCGTTCACACCTGCCTGCTGGGACCGAACCTGAGGTCTCCCCGTGGAAGTTACGAACATTGACCACTAGGCCACTCGCGGCCAAGCCCGGAGCAGATCAGATCAGATGAAGAGGATTTTAGGAAGGGAGTGTCTGACCTAACCCTTAGAAATAGGAAACCAGGAGATATAGGCTAGAGTGCACGATAGGAAAGTGATACGGAAGCGAGGTAGAAAGGGGAGGAAGACGCTTTTATTTATTACCGGGGGACCATTACCCGGGGCCTGACGCTTAACGTTCCCATCTGACGCACAACGGATATTTAGTGGTTCGAGCGTTCGCACCTGCCTGGGATCGAACCTGAGGTTATCTGCGTGACAGTCACGAACGTTGACCACTAGGCCATCTGAGGCCCCAAGCCACGACAAAAACCGCTCACCTCCTTTTATATCATTCTTAAATCTCCTCCTCTTTGCCCCCCCCGCCTCTGGGAGCTGTCTACGCATTGGAAGACATATTATCAAACCAGGGTGCGGACGACCTTGACGCCCTACATCTTTGAACAGGAGCGCTTGACTCAGCAACCATGCCGTGTTCGCATAGTACAAAGGAAATTTACCCACGTGTTCACCAAGTGCACTTTATCGTGGCTTTTACGCAGCGCGCTTAATATTAATTAATAAAAACAACATTGTTAAAAATAGACTTCTAGAGCTGAACCACTGTAACCTTACAGATTCCTTAAAAATAATTTTAATTTTAAAATTAAATTTAAATTTTGTGAAGTTGTGAATCATACTTGGGCGCCAGAGGGGAAGCGCAGGTTCTATTTCCGCTCCTGGAGGACGAAATTTTCAAGTTTTTGGATATTATCTGACTTACCATTCATGTCATATTTACACCAATAAACGGATTCACAACTTCAAAAAATTGTATTAATGAAAGCAAATCATGTCACTTGAAGTACATAAAGACGCCACTGTCACTCAAATTCGTGGGTGATAATTCTCAAAATGATGTGGAGACACTTGTAAAATAAAACAAGATAGGACACTTCTCTACGGACATTTTGGAAAACGCGAAGGACGAATTTTCTGCAATCATCAACAGAAATGTTGGGCTAGCTATGTAGATTTGTAATTGATATTGCTTCGTTTGTTTTTGGGTTTGGGGATCAAGAGTTAGATTTGGATGAACGGCGTCAAGACAATTAAAGAAATCAAAAGCAAGCATCGCTTCTCTTCCCAAATGAAAGAGAAAACCATATGACCCTTGCAACACGAGACGTCAGAAAGGTCACCTTATAAAACTATATTTATAAAAATTAGCTTTATTCGTTCGAAATTTCGGTAATCCTTTGAACATTCAAATTCAAAGTGCCCAATTATCCACACTTATATTTTCTTTCTGAAATTAAAGTTCTGTCATTGAAGTCCTTGGTTCATTGCACTATTACAATAGTGTTGCACACTTTAAGCAACCCAAAACTGAATGATCTCATAATACCAATTGCAATGTGTTGCTAAAAACCTTTAGGACACTCAGAAGATCTGATAAAATGAAAACTGAGGCCATGAAAATGTTGCCCATGATGTATCCAGAAAGCTACGAATAAAGAGACATATTACTTACTACTATTCTCTGTTCGAAATGAAATGCTACTTCGAGTGGTACCAGATGACTCCCAACGTCGGTATGACACCTTATATATACAGGGTGATTCCTAAAGTCCTAATTCACCTCAATAACTTTGGGAACAAAGACAGCTAGAGCTATGGAAGTAAGGTATGGTATTGTAAAACAACCATGCTCTATCGAATGAGAGTGATTGCAGCGCCCCTAGTGGCAAAATGTGTAAGTTAGCACTCCTATCTCGGAAACCATGAGAGATACGGAAAAGAGATCAATTAAAAACTTGTAGAGCATCGACGAATTAGTAGGAAAAGGACATATGGTAGAAACGGCTGGGGTAAGTAGAAAGCTGGAAACGTGAGGGAAAAACAAGGTTTATTATACTCAGGCATGAATATAAATGGAGTACATTGGTCGTATTGAATGCAACAGCGGTTCTTACATAACGTTGCGTTTACCGTAAATAGGGTTCAATATGGCCACCATCTGCCACAACACACATTTGAGTGCGAGACAGAACTTCCCGTTGTGCGTTCGCCAGCGTAACAGGTGTCACGGTCTCACACGCAGCGCCGATACACAGCCGGAGATCGTGGAGACTCGTCGGTTCCACCCTGTACACATGATCCTTTAGGTAACCCCAGAGGAAGAAATCCATGGGAGTTAGATCCGGGGATCGTGGAGGCCACGCTACGGGACCTCCATAACTGATGATCTGTTGCCCGAAAGTTTCGGACAGGAAGTGCTGTAGCGCTGTTGGTTGAAGTGCCGGGGCGCCGTCATGCCGAATCCGTAATGAGCGTACATATTGCAGAGACAGATCATCTAACCACTCAGGTAATGTGCTTTGTAACAGCTGCAGGTATCTTCGTCCATTTAATGCGCCCTCATAGAACACATGCCCAACAATTCGGTACCTCCAGATGCCACACCAGACATTGATCGATCAGCGCAGCAGATTCCTCATTTCCCGTGTAAAAAATGGATTCTGAACTGCCCAGTAATGGGTGTTTTGTTTGTTCAGCACCCTGGCGCTTGTAAACTGCGTCTCGTCAGTCCAAAGGATGTTTGATAGAAAGGCCGCATTCTCTTCTACGGTGTTCATTACAAAATTGCCCCAATCTAGAATTCGTTGGTTATCCCCTGGCATCAGTACGTGAAGCGGTAATGTACGGTATGGGTGGGTACACATGCTGATGCAAAATGTTCCACACGCTCGGGATTGTGAGAGAAGCCACATGCCATACTGACTTCCCTCGTACTGGTGTGTGGGTTGGCCAAACCGTATGCCAGAACATCGAGTGGTTGCACATCCCTACCCATTCCGGTGTGTCGGCCCGAACGGGGACGCATTGCAATACTGCCTGTCTCTCGTAGCCGTCGAACCGCACGACTGATGGTCCACGCTGTTGGCGATGGATGAGTCGGAAATCGTAAGCCATACTGGCGTGATGCTTCCCTCGCGTTGCGTCCGAATTCTTCGTATAGCAGTACCATCTCGCAATACTGTTCATTGGAATAGCCTGCCATGCTCGTTCTTTACCCGATACTCACTTTACGAATGACATAGCTCCTGACCGACGATCCTTTATACATTGCCACGCCGCGAGTGATACGGCAGGTGAGGCGTTATGTCCCACCAGAATTTGCATACGACACTCACAGGCGTGCGGTCGCATACGTCATACATTTCTTTCTGCTGGACTGTTACCGCGAAAACGACACGAAACGGCTTCGCACAAGTTCGCGTTTCCAGCCTTCAAATTACCCTAGCCGTTTCTACCATATGTCGTTTCCTACTAATTCGTTAATGCTCTACAAGTTTCTAATTGATCTCTTTTCCGTATCTCTCATGGTTTCCGAGATAGGAGTGTTAACTTCCACATTTTGCCACTAAGGGGCGCTGCTGTCACTCTCATCCGATAGCGCATGGTTGTTTTACTATACCATACCTTACTTCTGCAGCTCTAGCTGTTTTTGTTCCCAAGTTATTGAGGTGACTTAGGACTTTAGGAATCACCCTGTATACACTGAGTGGCCACTTTAATATGACCACCTGACAGTTTTAAGCAAATGAGCTATGGCTGCACGCTGTTGCCGCCAGAGGGCGAGGCTAGTATAAAAAGGAAAAGCTTAGTGCTTGCGTCTGTAGTAGAAGGGATTATTTGGGTGATGAGATGGGTAAAAAATGTGATTTGACGGACTTTCAACGTGGGATGATTGTAGGAGCTCGGAGCCATTGAGCGAGTATCACCGAAACCGCCGCATTCTTGAAATGTTCCAGAGTAGCTGTTGTTAAAGTGTTTAAAAACTGGACTGTCAGCCAAAAAACTGGGTCTCTACGTGCAACGTGTGGTCGTCATCAACTAGTGACTGCTCGGGCGGAACGGAGAGTGTCCAAACTGGTAGCAGACAACAGAAGGGAAACAGTGCAGCAAATTACAGACATTCTTAATCAAGGATCCCCCAAATGATCTCTGCACGCACCTTTCGCCGTACACTGCATCGGATGGGATATGGCAGCCGAAGGCCTGTTCGAACACCTTTGCTGTCTGTAGTTAACAAGAGAAAACGTCTCCAGTTCGCACTGGAGCACAAGGATTGGACAGTCGATAATAGGAAACAAATGATGTGGTCCGACGAATCACGTTTTCAGTTGCCCCAGGCCGATGGCCGAGTGAGAATTTGGCGAAACAGCACGAAAACATGGACCCCAAATGCATTGCTGCAATCCTTCAAGCTGGTGGAGGCAAAGTTATGGTTTGGGGAATGTTTTCCTGGCATGCTTTCGGCCCTTTAATTCATGTTAATCAACGTCTGAATGGCACATCATATCTAATCATCGTTGCGGACAAAGTACATCCTGTCATGTGGATGGTTTATCCCAATGGCGATGGCTACTTTCAAAAAGATAATGCGTCCTGCCATAGTGCTCGTATTGTACAGGATTGGTTTCAGGAACATGCCGGTGAGTTTACTTTGCTTAGGTGGCCCCCACAATCTCCAGATCTCAACCCTATTGAGAATTTGTGGGATGGAGTTGAATGAGCCATCAGACAGCTGGATCCACAAACCTTGCAATCTCACACTCCTGGAAAGTGCTATTCATCAAGCATGGTCTCAGATTCCACAAACCACCTATCAACATCTCGTGGAGTCCATGCCACGAAGAATCACGCGGTATTAAAGGCAAAAGGTGGCCCTACGACGTACTAAGGGGATGGTCATAAAAAAGCGGCCACTCAGTGTATAATGGGAACGAAAGAGTGGATCATAGGTATAATATCTGAGAGCACAAGATCAAATATGATTTTTCATAAAGGAAAGAGGAGACCTTTTTGCAATAAGTGTTTATTTACTAGAATCATTGCTCGAATACTAATTGGAAAGAACGGCCCCGATAGTTGTGCGAACATTCAAAACTATTCAAGCCACGGTGTCACGTGTGTACCGAAAATATACCTTATGGAAGACATTACCACCCTCCATTGACAGCACAGTGGCCGACCACAGGTGCTGAATGACTGCGAGCTAGCGGCGTCTGACCAGGATTGTCCATTCTAACAGACAAGCAAACTGACTCAAATAACAACCCCATTCAATGCAGGAGGTACCAGAGACATATCCATCAGGTCAGTGCAGCGTAATTTAGCGTCCATGGGGTGTGGGATCAGAAGACCCACAAGAGGGGTTTTGTTAACACCACGACATCGGACTCAGCGGGCTCGTCAAAACAGCAATTGGATCCTGGAAGACTGGCATCATGTGACGTGGTCCTATTAGTAATGATACGAGTTGTTACAAGCTGATGTCGGGTTCCTGGAAGACTGGCATCAGGTGACGTGTTCCTATTAATAATGATACGAGTTGTTACAAGCTGATGTAGGGTTCCTGGAAGACTGGCATCATGTGACGTGGTCCTATTAGTAATGATACGAGTTGTTACAAGCTGATGTAGGGTTCTGGAAGACTGGCATCATGTGACGTGGTCCTATTAGTAATGATACGAGTTGTTACAAGCTGATGTAGGGTTCCTGGAAGACTGGCATCATGTGACGTGGTCCTATTAGTAATGATACGAGTTGTTACAAGCTGATGTAGGGTTCCTGGAAGACTGGCATCAGGTGACGTGGTCCTATTAGTAATGATACGAGTTGTTACAAGCTGATGTAGGGTTCCTGGAAGACTGGCATCATGTGACGTGGTCCTATTAGTAATGATACGAGTTGTTACAAGCTGATGTAGGGTTTCTGGAAGACTGGCATCAGGTGACCTGGTCCTATTAGTAATGGTACGAGTTGTTACAAGCTGATGTAGGGTTCTTGGAAGACTGGCATCATGTGACGTGGTCCTATTAGTAATGATACGAGTTGTTACAAGCTGATGGTAGGATTCGGGTAGGGTGCAGACTCCATGAGGCTATGGTCCTGAGCTGTCAGCAAGGCACTGTACAAGCTGATGGGGGTTCCATGCATGTGTGGGGTTTCTTTACCTTGTACAGTTGGGGTGGTCTTGTCCTCGGAAACACGTCATTAAGCAGTAATCGCTTAGTTGCTCTACTTGGTGACCATTTGCAGACCCTCATGGACTTAGTATACCCCAACAACGATGATATTTTACAGGCAGACAATGCACCATGTAATCGGGCCCAAGTTGTCCAAAATTGGTTCTAGGAGCATACAAGGAGCTAATACAGCATTTATCGGACGTGGGGGAAATATCCATTCGCATTCAAGATCCTTCATCTACAAATGCCAGGGAACTGTGGGCAACTATTCAGAGAGCATGGCTCAACATCTCTTCAGAAGTCTTCTAGCCACTGGTGCAATCGATGCCACTTGGAGTTGCGGAACTTGGCCGGGCTAAAGGAGATCTTACACATAATAGGCACTTCACTGTATATCACCATCATCATCACAAACAAACATTCTCAATCTAACTGCTGAATGAATGTCTCCCAGCTCTCTCCCCTAAGGAATTCTCTTCCACGCAACTCTGTCATGTTTTCATATTCCATGCTCCCATCTCTAAGGTTATTTCCTTCTATTTCTTTTACCATACCCTGTTATCTAATTTTCTACATATAATGGTGCTCAGAATTACAGCAACAACCACAAAAATCTAGTTACCAGACCATAATTGTCAAATTAATGAACATACGGAAAATAACTTTATGTGTATCGTGTGGTACAGTATCTCACATTTGTGGACACAAAAGAACTCAGATATGAAATACAGCCCAAATTATGGTCTTGTGAAAAAAATCTGTGAAATAAAGCATAAAACGATATAAACCTAAATCAAAAATAAATATGGTGCCACCTTCTTCAATGCGATCTATGATTACAAGGAGAGCAATGCAAACTTCACAGCGTCAAACGGTGCTTTTTATTTATTTTTATTGGGGACAATGACCCAAAAATCTTTTATCACTCCAAATGCTATAACACCCGAAACTGTCTGTTGGTTCACTTCTTCGTTTAATAACAACAATAGTGACTGAGGGTG
Organism: Macrothele yani; assembly: GCA_039090855.1. NCBI lineage: Eukaryota > Metazoa > Arthropoda > Arachnida > Araneae > Macrothelidae > Macrothele > Macrothele yani. The sequence goes on along the minus strand of CM076999.1, from coordinate 70,784,407 downwards.
CCTCCTCCTGATCACTCATAGGTCGAAAACATTTGGAGAACAGATAAAAGTAGGAAATCTGATTCACTTTAGACAGGCGTTTTGGGACGTTATGGCCGTCAAAGGGTTAACTACCACCCTGAGCAACCATTCCTGTCTGTAATTTAGGGTCACTGGTTCCAGGGAAAGGAGACAGCCAGTGTCGTAAGACAACACAACACAACACCCATGCCTCACCGGGATCCGAACCCGGACCAATCTCGGACGAATGATCAGAAGCCAGAGAGCACACAGTAAGTCATCTGTTGCTATAGAAGAAGAAAGTGTCTCTAATATAATTAATTGGACTAAGATCTGGTGACAATACCGGACATTCCATACTTGGCCGACTGATGAGCCGTGTTTGCTCCTAGCGGTTAACACCACTAAACGGTCTTGTCCATCAGCAGTGACCCTCCGATTCAGTGTTGCCAGAGATTTTAGCCTTAACTCAATACGCCAGAGCCAAAAACTCAGTAGGAATCAGTAGATCTTGTTTGCTGCTTGAAAAGGCACTACCTGTTAAATTTAATGCAGCATTGGATGCATTGCTAATGCAAACATACATTCAAAACTACTGATATTTCAAATACCAATATTCTACACATTACCATTTAACACCTTAATGCTAATTCGAACTAACGTAACCATGATTTACTTCATGTACACGATGTTAGTAATGATCGGCATTTTAAAACTAACGTGCAGGTAATGATGACATTATCCCTAACAATTATCGATCTCATTTGTTGGCGAAAAAAATTATAAACTTATACTTCTTACTCAACAGCACCCAAATGTTCTCGTAATATGTGAACCAACTGCCAAACTGAAGAAAGTATCATTAATTAAAATGTCAAATTATAGACGCATTTCCAAAACTTCGGGTTTTAGCAAAGTATTGGACAAAATCTTTGTATAACAGACTAATTAGCCGTCTAATTAAAAAACCCATAACCAGTATGGATTTCTAAATAAATCAATTTAGTTTGCGGGTAGTTTTAAAATTTCAAGCACTCTTTGTTTTTCCTCAGATTAGAAGCACAGCTTGCTTCTCCTCAGATAAGCGCTGGTTTGAGTATTTACTAACTGAATCAGTGAACAGCAAACCCGCTCCAAAAGCATTCATCCACGATTTATTTTTAATCAATTTACACAAAGAAGAGAAATCCATTGAACTAACTGAACTTTTTTACTTCTCTAAGGAATTCGATAAAAGTAACCATATAAAACTGCTTGAAAAAGTATATAACGTAAATATCACAGGTGCATCATATGAATTATTTTAAAGTTTATAGGAAAAAGTGTCTCTCAAAATATTACGCCACAATTCAAAAGCTTAGGCACAACAGTAGAAAGTTTCACTTTATGTACAATATATGAAACCGAAAAAAAAACCCAGTAGATTTCTATGATTTACAAAAATCTATTTGTGGATCAGTAGACACGACTCAAATCAGTAGATCTACTAAACATTATCTACTGATAAACCAGTAGAATGGCAACATTGCTCGGATGTCCTTGCCCGGGTCTGTAGAGCTTTTTCGGTGTCCATAAATTGTCTCAGACGCCGCAGGCAACGAATCGATCAGCATTTAACCATCTAGATATTTCAGCTTGAGACTCCCCTGTTCTAATCCCTATATAGTTTAGCACCGTAATCAATCATCTAAACGAAATTTCTGAGACTAATGACATTTTATTACTGCATCTGACAGTGGAAACTGCAACACTGCCCACGTATTTGAATCAAGTTGCTTACATACGGAACACACTTGTTTGTGATAAATGCCAATAGTGCTGTCCTGTGGTTCCCTATCGAGCCGTTATTCGTTTATTAGCCACAGAATCTGCTGTTTCGCCTTACCGGCTATTTCGGTACCATTAGCGTATGATTTCGTGGCAGAGTTTTTCTTTTAACAAGGTTTTTTCTGGTTTGTGCTCTAGTTTTGAGCACAGTTCACATGTGTGTGTGTGTGTGTGTGTGCGTAGATACGTTCATAGATGCAGAAGTCGCGTTGTCGAACGCGAAAGTTCTCATTTGCGATACACATTATGAAGAGAATTTTTTTATAATGGGCGAATTATAATGAAGTACTTATGAATGACTGTTTGCATTTACAAACTAAAATTAGACGAATTTTCACCGTTTGACTGTTGCATTTACAAACTAAAAATGCAGAAGAATTTTCACCGTACACTGTTTGAATTTACAAACTAAAATGAGAAGAATTTTCGATTTTGTAACATGAGATAATTAACATAACAGTTATGATATTGGGAACGAACAGCTGCTTTTATAGTGAAGAATCTGGAGTTATAGCTTACTTGAGATTGGCTGCTTCTGAAAGGGGCAGCTGAAGCTTGCATTCTTAGCAGACGGCATGGCAGGACTGCTGAACTTGCTTCGCTATTTGATGCTGATGTTGCCATAATAGCAGGAAAGCGTCTTGCTATAGCAGTGGCACTGATGTTATTTGCAGCATTTCCATCATTTAGATGATTTGGAGCATCTACTACTGCATTTCCAGGATTGTTCTGATATGGACCAGCTTCTGCTGCATTTCCAGCATTGTCCTGATTTGGAGCAGCTACTGCTGCATTTGCATCATTTTGATCATCGCCGCCAGCTTCTGCGACTTCCTCGGTTATCACATTTGGTTGATGTGTGGTGTTTGTAACCGCATGTCTGTTTCTTGTGGAGAACAATCTGTATCTGTGCTGCATTTTATTCCTGTAATCAATAGAATAAATACAAGTGAACAGTTAATAAGGCATATATTAATAATAATTGAGTAATAAAAGTGAAAAGTTTATCAAAATTAAACGGAACAGCTTGTTGCAATTTGCATAACTGGGGACGTTCAGTAGAAAGCCGGTGCACATGAAAAATGTCGGATCGTGCGCACAGTGGTCACGTGGTATCACTAAAACGGATCAAACACAAAAGGGACGCGGTAGGCGACATGTGTTTGAAGGAAAATTTGGACGTGAAGGTGTAAAGGCACGAACGTGAAATTTACGTTAAGTCTCAAAGATATCATCTAGAGGATTCACGAGGGGAACAATTATAGGGAAGCTAAAGGCCTCCAAATGAGCGATGCCGCCAGGGAGTTTGGAATCGTGCATAGTGTGGTATTTAGGCTCTGGGCAGCGTTTCAAATGAATGGATTGTGTCCAGACGCATGCTAGGAGGTCGTTCTTGCTCTACTATGACATGAAGACAGATTCTTAGTTGTACCAGGAAAAGGTAATCGCTACACCATGGCCGGTCAGCTTGCGAGTCGCCTCCATTCCCGCACAGGAACGCGGATATCTCGGCAAACTGTGGCAAGACGGGTGCGACATATAGGGCTATATTGCCCTAAGGCTTATAGCTTGCGTCCCTCTATCCAGAGCTCAACGTAGCGCACGTTTCAGTGGTGTCGTATCCACAGAAATTGGACTTGTAATCAATGGGTTAGTGAACTTTTCACAGAGGAAAGTCATTTCAGCCTGTCCTCGGATTCTAGATGTCAAGTTGATCTGGTGTGAAAATGGTACTGCGCGAGAATGTGCAGGAAAGTGAGAGATACGGCGGTGCCGGGGTTATGATTTGGGGCGGCATCATGACTAATGGACGCACCGAGCTGCAGATACTGGAAAATGGGATCATGATGGGTGAACGATAGTGCAAAAGAAGTTATACCCCACCTTACGATTATTCATTTGTAATGTAGGTAATGACTTTCGGATCATGAATGACAACGCGACAGCTCATTTGTACGAGTGCAGTGCAGACACTTCTGGAGACCGAGGATCGCATCGACTGGCCAGCACATTCTTCAGACCTCAACCCCATCGAACACATCGGGGATGCAATGGAGAGATGTATTGGTCCTCGTGACTCCCTCCAGAAAAGAAGCAGGGCCTTGTTCAGGCTCTGATGGAGCAGTGAGCCAATTTGACTAAGGGAGTCCTTGATCACTTGGTGCTCAGCATACGTCGTCGTTGTGACAGCTGCATCGCAGTTCGTGGTGGACATATTACACACTGAAATGTCTCTCCGCCTGGTTATCGGTAAGCATTATACATCCATTTTCCAAATATATCCTTCAAAAATTTGGAACTTTTGCGTTAGAGTGTAATTTTTTTGACATTTATAAACAGTTATTTGTGCTTTTTCACGCGTTTGTATGTTGGCAATATAATTAATTCCACATTTGAATACGGTCAAGTATTGTTTTCCTTTTACAGGTAAAAATGTAGTCCGTCCTTAGGTTTTGGACATAATTGTGTATATGTGGATACAGTGTGATCAAAAACTCGCGCCTCTCGAATTTCAAACCACTGCGTAAATTACTGTATTTTATTTCTTATTTCAGCCGATAGATGGCATCACTGCATTGTATTGAAAAGTATGTTTGATTTCTGAATGCTTTCGTTGTACCAATTGACGCTATTATCATTTTGTTTCTTGTAAGAGTACCATGCCGTTTTCCAAAATCCAGCGTCTGTTCGTAATTGAGCAATATTTTACTCATCGATCATATGCAAAAGTATCGGAAGCATGTCGTCATCAATATCCGAATGTTTCGCCACCTGATAAGAAATCTACGCGCGTCTTGTCAAGCGTTTATGGGAAACAAAAAGCGTCTTCTACAAAAAGCGGAGTGGACGACCTTGTGTTTTGCGCCACGAAAAAATGCAAGATGTGCAGACCAAAATGTTACTTCTCCAACCAAAAGTTTACGGAAACTTTTCCTTTTAGACAGGAGTACATGGGCGCCTGCAGGAAATTTTTTTAATAATTGATGCTGCTCTTGAAATAAAGTGTATGTTAGTAATAGTCATGTATTATCATGTACATTGGTAACTGTTTTCAAAATATGAACAGTGTCAAGCAGGGCCACGCCAAACCATTTAAGTTCAGCACACACCACCCTCAGCGGAACTTGTTTAGGCGTACTACCTTACGGTTTGCTAGGTTTTCCGCTTTCACGTTATCGTTTTCCAATTCCAAATTTCCAATAAAATTGGGATATTAAATTAAACGCCCCAAACTCCATCTTTCCTTGTGGTCCAGTTCTGTGAGCGTAAAAAAAGTAATAAATAAAATAAAATAAAGGAAAACGTAATTTTACAGGGGTCAAGTGACCCCTGTGAACCCCCTGTCGGCACCTATGTAGGAATACCTTATGGCAGTGCATGAAAGTTATAAAACAACTAAACCTGCATCCATATTGTCTTACCTCAGTGGATGAAATGAAACCATTTTGAGAAGCGCTTACATTTCTGCAGATGGTTACTAAGTTAGTGGACCAAAACGGAATAAGTGAACCTGATAATATCTTCTACATCGACGAATCCTTGTTCCACGTATGTGGATATGTAAACGCGCAGAACTTACGATATTGGTCATTCACTGAAATCCACACATATTCCACGAAAACGCTCTGCACTCAGAAAAAACGGAAGTGTTGTGTGCTGTGTCTCGTCGTCGAATAATTGGCCCTATATTTTTTATTGTGCGGTTAATAGAACTATATTCAAGGACATAGTCACAACAATTTGTATCGTTTCTGGAAGAAGACAAGAGGACAAAATGATATTTCTAAGAGAGTGTTTCGGTGATCGGCTGATTTCCACAGGTTCATGGCCTCCAAAACCCCAGACTTAACATAATCTTCTTTCTTTGGGGATATCTTAAAGGAAACTATACGAAAGCAACCCACATACGAAGGATGAAATGAAGTCCAACATTACGGCGGCTATTGAAACAATCAGTGTTTTAACTCTGCACAAAGTGGTCTGGAATCTGGGTAAATGCGTTCGCGCTTGCATGTGTGACCAAGAAGAATATTTTGAACACCTGCTGTAATAACTAAATAACGTCTGCTTTTTGACGTAGGACTACGTCTAAGTCCCCATATATTATGGGGGCGACGTACGGCCGACCGCGTGTGACAAAAATAGGTCCCAATATAAATCATTATAGCGTTAAAAATAAGTGCCCGCCCAGTAGTCGTGTTAGCCTATTCATAAACAACACTGAGTCCAATTACGATGCGCAATGCATCGTACGCGTAACGCTCCCCAGCTCCCTGTGCGCGGGGAGCGTTACGCGTATACACTATTTCTGGGTGTGCCGCCGCGTTTGACTCAGTCTATCTCGGGAACCGTGAGCGCAACACGACTGTGCGTGATATCGTTTTAAAGCTCTTGACGAGATCTATTCAAATATACGAATAACATTTTGCAGTGATTTGAAACGAACATTTAAAATATTGTTTTCTTGTGAACCGGGAAACAATTTTGACAATATCGCGGATTATCTGGACAACTGTGAGTGTAAAACGACTGTGCGTGGTATCATTTTAGAGTTTTCGACAAGATCTATTTAAATAGTTTATATAAAAAATATCGCAATAGTTTTTTACCCCATTAAAATAAAATTAAAAAAAAATGTTTCATGTGAACTGGCTAACATTTTCGAAAATGCCGTAGAATTCGCAGAATGAACGAAAGCAAAAGTGGAGAAAATCAAAACGAGAGGCAAGAGCTAGTGATGAAGAATGTAAGAACCCCAAGAAGACTGAAGCCCAACGAACTAGGGAGTATCGAGAACTTTTGAAAGCAACCGCGGGCAAACAAACCCAACACACCGATCGAACCCGTGCCCATCCCATCTCGAACTCTGCTTTGTGCTCGCAATGTATGCAGCATTATTTGAAAAAAATTATGTACGTTACTTTTCATATCACAGACCTGTGTTGGCTATAACAAATTAAATAAACGCTTTTGAAAGTCCATATTAGACTAGCTCATTTCAACTCTCTAATCTGCAAGTCGTAATCTTACGTTCCGAACTGACGCTCCAATCCGAACTGAACCTAACTGCGTTTTTTTCTTTTCCTTTCTGTTTTTTTTAGTAAGAATACATTCGTTTTGTTCATAACGTCGTTTTCGTGTTTCTGTTATCCTTAATGTTTTCAAAATCTAAGTTTTAATTTTCGGGGGCGCGGGACTTTTTGATCACCGTAGATATATATAGGGTGCATAGGAAAGTCCCTTTAGCCTGGAATAACTTGCAAACGGAGAGTGTTACAGTTATTCCCAAGGGTAAAGGATATAACGGTATAGTAAAGCGATTACGCCCGATCAAATGCAACCAATAACAGCGCCCCTAGTGGCGAAAATGCGGAAGTTAGCCATTGCCAAATCGAAAACGAAAAGAGAAATAGAGCAAATTTTTCAATTATAAAGTTGTAGAGCGTACAATTAATTAGTACAAAACGATATTTGTTACACACGAATAAGATAAATTGTCGCCTTAATATCCTAAAATGTCCGGAAATCGATGCGCGACGATTCGAATCTGCATATTCACATTTCGCAAATGTAGCCGTATGCAAATGCAGATTGTGAGGTTAGTACCGCACCTACGATATAAAAACCAGTCACCAGAATGTACCCCGATCATAAGTTTAGGTCTACGTACGCTGTGTGAGAATGGCACGCTTCACTTCACACCCCATATTGCGAGATGGTTCTTATTTACGGTGAATGCCAACGAAACGCAGCGCTAGCTGCACGGTAATAGGCTGTTCGTTTTCCAGCTGGGCCACATTCAAGTGTGCGGTTACCATCGCAAGTGTAGTGAGACGGCTCAAGGAGACAGGAAGCACTAAAAGTCGTTCTCGTTCTGGCAGGACCAGTGGGTGAAGGTATGCGTATAATGGCAGAGGATATTTTTGGCATAATGCACTAGCCCATCCACAAAGCAGTACAAGAGATATCCAGCAGGGCGAGTGGCTTAAACATGCGGGGCCGTGTATGACAAAAATACCGCCGGCACAAGGTGCAAATCCCTATCGTGTCACCTCCGTAGCAAGAACTGTTACCACGGGTATATATATAATCAGGGTAATACGCATACATTTACGTACGACATTCAAAAAATTTAAAAATGTAACTTAAAATTTACCAAAGAAGTTAATCTAAAATGCTTTTTTGAAGTCATTTGTGAAAAGTCTATATCTATTTAAGCTTAAATTTATACCGAATACTTAAAGATTCACCTATCTCTTTTATGGCCAAAAGATGGCAATGACCATTTCATTTTCTAAAAAAGTAATTAATGCTAAATTTTACTGACTAGATATTTGTTTCCCATGTTTTTCTTTCCAGAATGTGACCAGGCAAGAGCAAAACCCTTTGGAGGTTTCTTCAGTTCCTGTGGTTCACAACATCAGAATATGATCACGTGCATCTTAAACTTTTTCAGATTTCAAGGACTATTTTTTATTCAGTTTGCCTTCAATTGCAATCAGCTCCTTTCTTTTTTTATTTTTTCTTTGTTCTAAGAAAAGTTAGGCGAGTTAAATCGGTACCGGATGTGTTCAGCACATATTTAAATCCCTCTCGTTTTCCAATCCAACTCTGCCTCCGTTTGTTTCTAAGAATGCCAGTATTCTAGTAAAGCATTGAACACCCTAGATTTAGTTTCAAGTATGCTATGAAGATAAATTTTCAGCTACCTTTACCTCACTTTCAAAACTTTTCATACGTTCAAGTCCCTCGTACAGTTTCAACACTACACTTTAAAAATAAGTGCTGGGAATTCACGAGATATTCCTGAAAACAACATGCAGCATAGTTGTCTGTATGGACACTGAATTTGTTTTAGAAATTTCCTTTTTTGAAAAAATTTCCGATTCTAATAATATGGAGCCTTCAGAAATTTGATAGAACTTCCATCGTCACTATTTCCATTTTTTCATAGAAAAATGCCAGTTCCGTATTTCCCCGTTTTGATACAGAACTTTCCAGAATTTTTCAAAAACGTTGGCTTTGACTTTTCCAGCTCCACAGAAGAAACTTCTGATCCCACTTTTTTTTTCAGCCTAAATTCACCAGTCGCATTGCATGACTTTTCCCCGACTTACGAAAAGTGAAGAAAATCCTTGCACTTGCCCAATTAGAGATCAAATAAGCAATGGTTTGCACACTAATAAATGAGCGCTACCGTCTCTCAGCTACAAGCGGCACTCTCCAACAGATCATGTTCAAGAGAGAAACGAAGAGGACTGGAGGTGAATAAGTGAGTATTTACATTCTTTAGAACACAAAAAGACGCAAATCAGGACTTTGTGTGGCCACCTTTATTTTTTACAACAGGACAGAATACGATGTAGTTTACTCTCAATGAGAAGGATTCGCAATAATAACTTCGAAATGTCTTTGCAACACACGTACTTCTTTATCGCGTCAATCAAAGCTTGGGAATTTGATGGTTGTTTCCTTCTGCTACTTTGCCTTTTAAAAATGGTCCACAAATTTCTGTTGAGGTTAAGGTCGAGACTATTACCGGGCCAGTCAAGCACAGTAATGTTTTTCCTCTGCAGGTAGTCCTTTACTGTCTTTCATCTGTGGCATGGAGCACAATCATATTTTACATAAAACTAGTGCATTCAGCATCTCAGCATATCAGTTAACAGCTTCTCACGTAACATTTTCACATGTGCAGATCAGGCATGGTAGTGCCTATCGGGAAAAAGGAAAATGAAGCAGTGCCGAATGCTGACATAGCACCCATATCACCTAACTAGGCGGATGTCTCACGGTGCTAACGGTGTAGTTTCTTCATCAAAGCCTTTTGGGTTTTGGTCGTTAAACATTTGCTTCATGTGATTCAAATTTGTCACACAGTTGATTCAACGAGAAAAAGAACATGGCTCCAATTTTCAGTAGTCCACGATTAATGACAGCTTTGCAAACTGGAGTATCTTCTTTTTCATGACAGAAGGATTAGTCTAGGTTTTATTTGCAGGTTTTCAAGACTTTAATCCAAATTCTTTCCCTAAGACGTCAGGAAACAATGCCAAACGAAATACACTAATATCAGTTCCTTTTGATTGTAGAAAAGGTCTTGATGTTCTTGCACGAACTCCTCGAAGAACGCATAACTATTCGCTTTATGGTATTTTTCATCAGATGAGGGTTGCTTTTCCTTGGATGATGCACAGCATCCAGAAGCAAAGGAATTTGAGAATCAATACAGACAGCAGCTGAGGCAATCGGCAGAAGTCTAATACCAACAGGTAGTCTTAAACTTTTTGCAAAATGACGTTAATGTTTCTGGTAAATCTTGGTCTACGCTTGTCGAAAATCATCTTCCGATTGACGTAAATCTGATGGTAAATATCTGATGTCTCGTTCGACTTCATCTCCCGAAATCTCCATGGAACTCCAGATGCCGATTGAGACAGGAAAAGTGTCCATTGTACTCCTCAAACCGCTGCGATATTGCAAAAACATTTAGTCACATACTGCACTGTCCTCCTGGATATATGGGTCGTCTGGTGGTAGAGGGTGACATTGGTTGTATGGATGTGTTGACCAAGAACGATGTTTATAAACATACCTGGGCATTCGGGATATAGTTCATTGGAATCAAATGGTCAAAAAGTCTCCCCATGAATACCTTATAATACAGACCACCAACTGCGTTCGTCTGCCTGAAGCGTTGTTACTGTACAAGATGTACATCCCATGTTCCAATTCTATTGTCTGCGGAATTCTGAAGCTTCCATTGTCCAAGAGTCATGAGTCCAAGGTATCCGGTTAGAACATGATCCACACCACATACTTCATCTTTCTGGCTAGAGAGTTGTGATCTTGCAATATTTACCCATAATCTAATGATTTTGCCTACGAGTTCTCACACTTCCATTGTCAAGGGTCAGGAATCCAAGGTATCCGGTGAGAACATGATCCACACCACATACTTCGTCTGTCCCCTTGCTAGAGAGTCCTGATCTTGAAATATTTTTCCATAATCCTAAACAATTTGCCTACGCGTTCTCACACTTCCATGTCCAAGTTTCAGGAGTCCAAGGTATCAGGTGAGAACATGATCCACACCACATACTTCATCTGTCTGGCTAGAGAGTTGTGATCTTGCAATATTTGCCATAATCTAATGATTTTGCCTACGAGTTCTCACACTTCCGTTGTCAAGGGTCAGAGGTCCAAGGTATCCGGTGGGTACATGATACACACCACATACTTCGTCTGTCTGGCTAGAGAGTCGTGATCTTCCAATATTTATCCATAATCTAATGATTTTGCCTACGGGTTCTCACACTTCCATTGTCAAGGGTCAGGAGTCCAAGGTATCCAGCGAGAACATGATACACACCACATACTTCATCTGTCTTGCTAGAAATTCGTGATCTTGCAATATTTATCCATAATCTAATGATTTTGCCTACGAGTTCTCACACTTCCATTGTCAAGGGTCAGGAGTCCAAGGTATCCGGTGATAACATGATCCACACCACATACTTCGTCTGTCTGGCTATAGAGTCGTGATCTTGCAATATTTATCCATAATCTAATGATTTTGCCTACGAGAGTTCTCACACTTCCATTGTCAAGGGTCAGGAGCCCAAGGTATCCGGTGATAACATGATCCACACCACATACTTCGTCTGTCTGGCTATAGAGTCGTGATCTTGCAATATTTATCCATAATCTAATGATTTTGCCTACGAGTTCTCACACTTCCATTGTCAAGGGTCAGGAGTCCAAGGTATCCGGTGAGAACATGATCCACACCACATAGCTTCTGTCTGTCTGGCTAGAGAGTTGTGATCTTGCAATATTTACCCATAATCTAATGATTTTACACACCACGAGTTCTCACACTTCCATTGTCAAGGGTCAGGAGTCCAAGGTATCCGGTGAGAACATGATACACACCACATACTTCGTCTGTCTTTCTAGAGAGTCCTGATCTTGAAATATTTTTCTATAATCTAATGAATTTATACGCGTTCTCACACTTCCATGTCAAGTTTCAGGAGTCCAAGGTATCCGATGATAACATGATCCACACCACACATGCTTCGTCTGTCTGGCTAGGGAGTCGTGATCTGGAAAATATTTATCCATACTCTAATGATTTCGCCTACGAGTTCTCACACTTCCATTGGCAAGGGTCAGAGGTCCGAGGTATCCAGTGAAATTTATGATAAACACCACATGCTTCCTCTATCTGGCTAGAGAGTCGTGATCTTGCAATATTTATCCATAATCTAATGATTTTGCCTATGAGTTCTCACTTCCATTGACATAGGTTTAATCAAGAGATCTTGACTTTAGAAGAACATGGCATGATATCGAATGCATATATGAGCAAATGCAGATTGATATCGAATTCAATATACATTTGATTCCATATGTTTGCTTCTAAATGAGGCAATTGAAAAAATTATCTTTCGCTTTCGATGCCATTTATAACAAAGTCTGTTTGAGGCACAACTTTTTTTTTCAAGTAATACATAGATTTTCCGCCAAGAAGTGCAAAGGTAGGCATTTTCTCCGATATCTCTGCTTCACAAACACCGATTTGAAAAATTCCTGTTGCATCAGATATAATTTCTCATAGGAAATATTTTCAACATAAATTCTGCTTTTTGTAAAGAATGGCTCGGCCACTAGGGGGCATAAGCGTTTATTTCTGCTTATGATGTATTTGCATAAAATCTGAGCTTCTGACAGCTCGACTGAAAAGCATTCCTTCACGGACGGTTACCCGCTCACCTCAGAAAACCTTTCAAGGAATACTTCTTGCTTAAAATAGTGCAAAGTTTTTCCGCCAGAAAGCGTAACATGTGTGTTTTATTTTTATCATTATCTCAGCTTCTAAGAGATCAATTTGGAAAATTATTTTCTTCATTTTAGAGAGCGTTTCTGGTGCGCAGTTTTTCTCATATCACATTTTTCTGAAGGTACAAGTGTGCTGCAACAGGGCGAAAATTCATGTGTGCCACAACAGGGCCATACACAAAGTGTGCCCACCGCAACAGGGCGTAGAATTAAAGTGTGCCACAACAGTGCGTAGATACACATGTGTGCCACAACAGGGCGTAAATACACAAGTGTAGCACAACGCAGGCGCTGGTTCAAGTTTGCCACAACAGGGCTTAAATACAAAGAAGTGTGCCACAACAGGGCGTAAATTAAAGTGTGCCGCAACAGGGCGTAGATACAAAAAGTGTGCCACAACAGGGCGTAAATGCACAATTGTAGCACAACAGGGCGCAAATTCAAGTGTGCCACAACAGGGCGAAAATACACAAGTGTAGCACAACAGGGCGTAAAATTCAAGTGTGCTTACAACAGGAAGCATAAATTCACGTTTTCCGTTTTACAGCAATATCGGCGGGACTAAAAACCTGACAAGAAAAATTCTGACTCGGTCAGCTACTACTAAGTATGAAAAATTTTATTTGAATTCTTTTTTTCAAAATAATGCAAAATTTTGTAGCTAGGGACACAAATATTTTACCTGTTTTTCTCAATATCTCTGCTTCTAAATGTGGAATTTAAAAAATTATTTTAACATCACATCCCATTTACCTTGTGGAATACTTTCGGGTTGTATATGAGGAGCTTTGTAGTTCACAGTACCTTACTAGGTGGTGCATGTGTGCTTGTGAATACAGCTGTATCTCCGCTTCTAAAAATCCTGTTGAATTTTTTTTCTTCGCTAGGTTATTCGCTTCAATAAAGATAGAGAACATTATCTTCTTTAAACAATACAAATCCTCCTGCTGAGGAGAGTGGGATGAAGGCCAAAACCAATTTTTCGCTATCGCTGCTTCCAGCAATTTGTATTTGAAATGTTCTTCTTTCTAACTATAAACTTACGCCATAGAAGAATACTTTTTCATCTATTTTCAACTTTTTCCATTAAGAAAAACTGTTTTCCTAGAAGGCGTAGAGTTATAATACTGTTTCCTCCAATATGTTTCCTTTTAACTGTTTGATTTGAAAATCTGTATCTCTGATTATTCCTGTTGCTATGATAAACTTTTTGTGCGTCATTTGTAAATTTTCGTAACATACCTTTAAACCGCTCGTGGAAGTTAGCAGCCCTTTCCATTTTTAGATATTTTACCCGTTGTATAAATCCTGTCGATTTATTTTATGACCTGTTCCGCAACTTCGATAAATTTTATCAGTGTCGGAAAAGATTCAAAAGACATGCTCATTACGACTGAAAATTCGGTGTCTTTTTTCCTTGTTGATTCTTTTTTGTGATGATGAGTTAGCGAAAACTACACTGAATTGAAAGTTCACTAATGAGAACATGTCCTAATGAATTTCTTTCTACGCATGTCCAGTGTGCCCAGAAATCGAGTTTTTGTATCAGTAACCCCCCATAATAAAGTTGCACTTCTTTGTCGAGCTAGTTACGACAAGGTCATCCCATCAGAGAAAGGATACTTTACTTTATGAAATACTAGCTTTACTACCCGGCTTTGCCCCCCGGCACAGAATGTATGGAATCTGTAGAATCAAAACGGTCCAAAAGCGTTACAAATTATTTAACACGCGTCCAGGAGACTGCATTCAATACCCTGACTGAACAGAATTCGCTAACAATTTGTTATCGACGATCAAATGCATCACGTGCTTTCAGTTTCAGACGTCTTTGATGGGGTGTAGGATAAAAAAAAGTTAAAAACGTATCTTTGCGAATATTTTATGACACTGGCTGAAATTTTAATAAACACCATAAATCGTTAATGGGAACATGCCCTCCAAATTTCGCCTGAATCGGTAAATAACTTTTTAAAATTAGCCGTCAAAATTTTATTAACCGTTTTCTGCCTATATATATACTTCTGGTTACCGATGAATTAAAAATTCCATGCCTATTTTAAAAATGTTTGACCAGATTCACAGCCAAGTTTTGAGGGACTCCTCTTATTACCAATTCATGGTGTTGATAAAAATTTCAGCCCGTTTCGTTAAGATATCACAAAGTTCGTTTTTGCATTTTTTATGTACAGTTCTCAAAGAACAGAAACACCTGTGGATGTGGTGGATGTGCCATGGCGAAGAATGCAGTCACGTGCTTTCAGATTTGGAACAGATAACGATGACATAGCAAGTGACGCTGACTTTATTGATTAGCTTATTAAGTAATTCATAACTGGCGAACGGAATAACTTAGAGATTTTAAAATAGTTGCATTGATTATTCCAGTATTAATAAGCTATGAAAATTTCACGATGGCACAGTTCGGCGTGCGAGAGTTTTTGTTGCTTCAGACAAACAAACAGACGTTTTGTGTTTTATGTATTAGATTCTCGCAAATCAAACGTTTTCTAAAGGGCTGTTTTTAAACTATCACCGGCTAGAACGATTTGTTCGGGGTTAGCGAAATGGACTTAAATCCACTCGAGCAGATCTTTACCGATGACCCATTACATTACGACCACTTATTTAATAAGCGGTAGGATCACCTTTAGTCCGCAAAACAGCGGCCACTCGGAGAGGCATCGTTTCGATGAGGTGGCGATAGGTATCCTGAGGTATCTGGTACCATAATGTCAAGGGCAGGACTCCAGTTCTCGTACATTTCCGGGCAGTGATGATTTAACGAGATGACTTTTTCCAGAATCGAAACACAAATGCTCAGAGTGGATTCATGTGTGAAATTTGGAGGTCAAGGCTTTTATAGAATATCACAAGCATGTTCCTCGAACCAGTTCTTAAATTCAGGCAGTGTGGCATAGTGCATTATCGTGTTGGTAACGACCATCACCAGCAGGAACACGGTTGCCATGGATGTGTGAACTTGGTCTAAACGATGTTCCAGGTACCTGAGAGTTGTCAGGGATTGTGCTATTGGAATAATGGAACACAAGAGTCATAAGAAAATATCGCCCACTTTGCATAATACCGCCGTCGCCGGCCTGTTTCCGCCCAACAGTGCATTCAGGTGCCATATCTCCGGTTATTGTCGACACGCCGCGCTCAGCCGTCTGCGTGATGCACCAGGAATCACGTTTCCTGAGACCTGGCCACTTTCTTCCAATCATCTGCGGTCCAATCTGATGGTCTTCGGTCCCTTTCATGTGTGTCAGCGATGACGTGCATTGAGCATGGGAACCCTGCCGGGTCTTCATTACGCAGGTATGCATGAAGGTTGCTATGAACTGTGTACTGTGATACCGTGCTCCTGATCACCACTGTTGTATGGCTGCGGGTGATTTGTCGGACTGCGACCCTCAGGTAGCTGCCGAAAAATGCGCGACGGTCTCCGTTCGCCTCTGACATCATTGAACTAAGGACAACACACGACTGGACAACGGTCCGTCGTTTGGCCATCTGTGAAACCACGTTTGATACGTACTCACTACACCGGAAGGTGAGCAACCCACAAACGGCACCGTTTCCGAGATCGTAGTTCTGAGGTTCACTGCGATCACCATTTTTCCTCTATCAAACTCCGATAAATCCGGCAGTTTTTCCCTATTCTGACTCCGAACACACTACAAACCGAAAGCCGGTTCTCGGGTTGTATTTTTAATGTTCTGTGAACTTCACTTGTACCACCGTTCGGTCTCCAGGCGTGCTCATTTCTCTAGGCTAAGGGTGGTCATCAGACATAATAGCTCATCGGTGTTTTCGCCGAGTAGCAGAAACGGTTAAACGCAGTTTCAGAAAGGGTTACTTTCCCCTTCTCTTTGTTATTCCAAAGTGTTTGTTTAGAGGAATGTTTCACACGCCTAGTTCTTTCTGATTGATTACTTGCCCAAATGGTTATAGCAATGGGGGAAATGAGCCCAAGGTAAGACAGAGATTTATTTGAGTGACTTATTTCTATACAGTGGCATGATGACTTTGTCAGGAAGACTATTCATTCCCCATCATGCCTTGGGTCATGGAGCAGAGGAACATTGCTATAGGAGCGACCAGTTAAATATTTATGGTCAGTAAATTTTGGATTGGATTCCAAGGGACAGGGAAAAGATCCAGAAGAAGACCACATGGGAGATGGGTGTATGAAATTCGAAAGTATGCGGGAGTGACATGGAGGGGACTGGCACAAGACAGACCGTTGTGGATGAAACTTAGGGAGACCTTCGTCCAGCAGTGGATTGATAATGGTTGACAATGATGACGATGATGATGACGACTACTGAAATGATAGGAGAAAGGAACCGCTCCGAAGTACGCTTTCGCAAAACCCAGCCTCTGTTTTGTTTGGGAGGTGCATGATATTTTAGGCGGCATTTGGTTCGGGTACATCGGCTGCTTAGAGGGTCAAGCAGAAAATGCAAATCCCGAAAGTACGAACCCAACAATGGGGAGAAAATCATAAAGCCGTTCTTTCAAATCTGAACTCGGTATTAGGACTACACGTCGAGGTCATCTAGTGACCCTTCGAAATTTTTTACGTAACAAAAGGATCCGAGTGTTGAATGATTAAATGAAACAATTCAGCTTGTGTCTGAAAAGAGAACTTTAAATAACAAACTAGGTGGACACAGAGAAGATGAATTTGCTTGCTTCTTGCAGTATTTGAGGTGACTTGGCATATGAGTAGTGATACTTTGTAGATCTGTCTTCCCGTTCCGCTAGACAAGCTCAAGAAATCACATACACTGCACAAGCATGAGGGCCCATTCTCTTTGTGTTGCACCACAAAACTAATATGTATTTCCTTATTTACAGGCGTTTATCACACCCTCGAGCTTAAATTTTGCTTTCCTACTTCGTGTTTATTTTTTTATTTTCAGCCATAGTTTTTAATGTTCCGCTAGTTCAGAGGAAATAGTTACCATTTTCCGACAGATAACTTAATTGGAAATTTCACATCTTTATTAATCTTAAAAGATATTTCAAGAACATTTTCGATTTTATATCCCGAATCAAAAGATTAATTAAATAAGCACTTCTTATGAAGCAACACGTCAATATAATAACGTATCGAATACGTTCTCCTGATTAAGACTGGACTTCCAGTTATCTCGAAACACAGAAAAGGATTAGATTAAAATACGGAATTTGCTGTACGATAAAAAAGATATATGGGAAACAACGCATTCTAATCTCGGAAGGGGGGGGATTAGAAACTTGATTTTCCAATGTAAACGGACATGATGAGGACATGCATGATGATGTCCTAAATTCCTAAAAATTTATTTTAAACCTATCGATACAGAGTTAACAGTTTTTCTATAGAAACAGAAGTATGTTATGAAAGGACTTATTCACTTACCATGCGTGGCTTCCTGCCACTAACGTCACGTAGACAAGAGACGAACATCTTGAGGCTATCTACTACTAAACCAGGGCTTCGGATGATCCTCTATTACTCGAAGTAATAGTTCACATTCGGAGTTCAACTTCCTAGAAGATCAGATTTTCCAAAATAGTCCACGACTAGCATTCACGTTATAATATGCTGAGCGAACTATCAGGAATGAGACATAATCATTTTCTAAAATACTTCAACAATACGGGACACTTCAAACAATTTCCCGGTAAAATGCATTCTTTCGCATTTCTAATGAATGTCTGCAACTCCAAATGCGGTGTTGTTTCCAGAACTTATATTACTTGAATTTTTGACTCGTGCTCCTCGAGTCGAATATTGTGCTCTTTTAGAAGCCTCCTTTATTTTGACAAAATAAAATCTGCTTTCTTATCTTTCTTATTCCTTTTTGATTTTTCCTTAATATTTTAGCAATTCACAA